>OZ021727.1:73382818-74582818 GCA_963978545.1 Linyphia triangularis | reverse complement strand
AATAGATTTTTAATGATGCTTTTTCGAATTAAAGAGAATGATATTGTAATGTAACACAACACATATGTTTACATTTACTTTAGCTCTAAAGAATAAACATTTTAGTTTCAAAATTTATAAACGAATTTTACTTCCAGGAACGAAGGTCAATTCAAAACAAAGAAGAATTATCTTCTCTGAAGGCATTATTATACTTAAGGAGATTGAGATCGGTATTTGCACGTGGATCGTGTATCTCAACTACAGATCGCAGCACCTTTGCGTGATTTCTGCTTGTATTTCATTGAGATGAGGCTTGATTGATAGTGTCGCTGCAGTTGAGGGAAGGAATCATCCTTATTATGTATTAAAGGAAGATTAATGTTTTATCCGCTTATATATTGTTACAAGTTGACAAATATTTAAAATGAAACAATACAAATCAGTAATCAATGCATATAATAACATTTTGATATGTTTAATATTCCATATAATATGGACAATTTTATTTCTCTTATGGTCTTCTGGTTTAAATAGTTTTTCTTTTATACTGTCAGTACGTTCTAAACTACGTTTTAATTAAGTCCCATGAATCTTCTAAAAACTTCTTCAAATTTTTGGTAAATTATTCATGCATTTGTCAAAATGTTATTTTACGATTCAAAGTCTCAAGTCTCATTTTACGATTACGATTTATTTACGATTACTTCGTACTTTTTTTTTTTTTTTTTTTTTTTTTTTTTTTTTTAAGTAATAGTATCAATTCTTTGGCCTTAAAAATAGTTAATAGATTAATACATATTACGAAGTTGTAAAGAGAGATCCTTAGTTTCTTAAATGGTCGAGTTATATTATAGGTATATTATATTAGATTATTAGATAGAGGTATATTATACTAGGTATATTATTATATTAAATGCATAAGTATCATGAGCATTGGCAAGATCATTTACAGAAAGGTGCATATCACATACAAGGGAGTGGAAGGCAGCTACAGTTAATGTTCTAAGATCTCCTAGATTTTTGAAAAACTATTTTTACTCAATTGTTAGTTAATAGCGATGCATTAATTTTCTGTTCAAATGAATAACATAATTCTAATATTAAACTTTTTTTCTTGTGAATTTTATCATTTGAATGCACTTTATTTTTAATTTTCATAATTCAGGGAAAGCAATAGCACCTTCTTTATCCTTCCTGCTGGCATCCATGATAATAGCGAAAGAAAATATCCTTAATTTTTTTTTGCAGATAGCAATAACGTTTACCAACAAAAATCGTCATTCTAAGGGATCTTGTCCTTCTTTTAAGGAAATTATTTAGTAACAGCCGTTTGTCCAAGTCATGTCATCTGCCAAAATTAGTGAGAATTCATTTAATATTTAAAGTTGAAATTAAAGTTATTATATGAAATAAGTTGTCCTTGTATACAAGTTCAAATTTTAATTTGAAATATTCCATCAATTAAGGGCACCTTAATAATGAGGGCCTTGCAAACTAGAGATGTGGAACATAGTATTAAACGAGTCCATGCTTTGATATTTAATATGGATTGGCAAAAAACTTTCATTTTCTTTTACATATTTCCATTCAATTAAAAAAACTCGCCAATTTGGCAGTATTTTTGGCAACAACTATATTTTTAATAATCTATCCAAGTTGGTAAGATCTCTGATATTTTAGGCGACAAAATTAGTTTTCGATTTTTAGTTTTGAGCAAATCAACTCTGAACAGACAAGCAGAAGGATATAGCCTTTGTATAAGCTTTTCTCTATCCTGTAGCTACAATTTTCTATTTTAATAAGAGTATAAATTGGAAGGGCTTTATGCAAATGTAATGTAAACGACAATCATCTGGTTTTCATTGAAATATGCTGGAAGGCTTTCGGAGTGTCGTATAATTATTTTCCGAGAAACTCTTGAAATAATAATATGTTGTCATAAAATAACTACAGATATTTATATATATTTACTAACAGAAATCAACGTTTCCAAAAATTAAATTTTGAACATTTTGCTGCTTATCTGCTATTGGTATAAATGTATCAAACAAGATTCAATTATTGATGCACTTGTAAAGTTTCATCTATTTCAGTAAACTTGATTTACAATGTTCACTGTTCAAAGACGTCGAAAACACAAGCTTTCTACTGTTTGATAAACCAGAGCTACATTCATAACAGCACACTCATTAAATAACACCCTACTCCAACTTTTATAGGTTGGCCAGTTTTGTTTTGTTTTGTTTTGTTTTGAAACCACCGACTGTCTATTTCTGCCACTTATAAAGTGCTTAACACAGCCAAATACGTCTCGTAATTTTGAGCATCTAGAAGAATACGAGATCGAAACCTTCTAGTGTAAACCCTTCTCTACGACCCCACCACACCAACGAGAGGACATTGAGGCCACGACAGATTTAATGTGCACCAGCCCCCATTAAGTACACGCCGATATTTGGCGAACGGAGGCCCGAACCCACAACCCTCCGGTTATGAGCTCGATACTCTACCGCAAGGATATCGGGAGCCCTTGGCCAGTTTCATAATCTTATCGAAGAATATAAACACCTTAACTGCTGCCACTTGTATTTTAGCTAATATTTACAATAATTACTAAAATAAAGAGCTATTATTAAAAAAAGATTAAGAACAAAAGTCGAATTATTATTTGTAAAATATTTACATTATAAACAATTGTATACAAAACCTCGATCATAATATTTGGTATTTACGTTAATAACGTTCTCACATATTAGTGGAAATTAAGGAAGTGTGATGAGTCAGGAAATAGTATTTTTTTAGGCAGTCGAACACATTTATTAAGTTATTAATTAGCACGGAGAGAGAGCGATTAAAAAGTTGCGTACGACCAACACGAGAGATCAAAAGATTAAATATCGCTTCGTCGAAGAGGGCACTGTAAACTAGTATTGTTTTAAACCTTGGGAATTGTATTGAGTTTAGTAAAAATTAAAATACGTGTCGAACTTTAATATTATCTGACGCAAGAGAGAGCAATACTGAATACTATGTTTCAAAGAAAGCGGAATTTATTTATATAATTAAGCAAAACAAAAAATAAGGATATAAGCAAAAGACCAATCCCGAAAATAGTATTACAGGGGTGAATAAGCATCAGTGAGCAAGTAATAAAGCTACTACTTAAAAATTGCTTTTTAAATCGTAGTTTCAGTTGAATATAAACCAGATAATCTATATTTGGAACATTTTTAGTTACAAAGAACGAGTTACAAAGAATGGATCTCCATTAAGATATCACGATATTGCTTACGCTTGTATTGTAAAAATATCTTCAGGAAATGTTTATTATATGCTCGAATGACGAACGAGCCATAACTCCAATAGAAATAGAAAAATGTGGAATTAGTAAAAGATATACAGTAATAATTTAGATTCTTATTTACATATTTGTTTTAATATATAGTAAGGGAATTATTTTTTATAAACCTATTCGATATAATAAATTCATAAGAATGACATGTTTACTTTCAGTTACCCATATATATATATATATATATATATATATATATATATACATAGGGTAATGAAAGTATAGCATTGGGTAAAAAAAAAAATCCCCCTCCCCCCCCCCCCCCCCCCGATTTTTTATTTTCTTCTTCTTTTTTTTTCTTCAATTCTTTACGTTTTGGACCATCCTGATTTCGAAAAAAGTGAATAAGAAAAAATTTCCTTTTGTGTGTCTGTGATCAGCATAACTCCTGAACAAATTGACCTACAATGTCCAAATTTGATGTGCGGGTTGGGGTTGGCCATGAAACATACCATTAAGGTTTTCATCAAACTTGCCCATGCGCATAAGGTAGCTGCCATTGAATAAATCATGTTTTTCAGTAATTGCTAAACATCGGCTCGAACGATTTTAATTAAAATCTATGTGTAGAGGCCTCTGACGGTGTTCTAAACACCCCCACCTCAGAAATTCCCTTAAAAATACGATAAAAACGTAAAAAGTTGAAAAATGAGTACCTTTAAACACATAGCTCTCTGCCCATGATTATAGCCCATCAACGATTGATTTTTATGCGTCTTAAGCACAAAAATGAACAATGTAATGAGTATCGAATTAAATCACCAAATATATATATATATATATATATATATATATATATATATATATATATATATATATATATATATATATATATATATATATATATATATATAATTATCGCCAAAAATATCGTCAGGCTGGCCATTTTTATTTAAATAAGTAAAACTATGCTGACGACGGTTAGTAACACCATGTCAAATTTTAATTCAATGAGCAATATTATAGTGTAATTGAAAGTTGTGCGATGTTCCACACCTCTAGTTTTACACCAATACAAATTGGTATAAGTGTTAATAATATATAAATATTATAATAGGTCTTTATGAAAATATTGATTTAGGACTTTTACAATATGCATAAAAATATTTATTTAAATAAATTTTATTAAAGTAGTGTGAACAATCACAAAAGGACATTATTTTTGGCATTATTAACCCTTAACCTTTTTATTTTGTAATAGTTTACTCTTCAATTTTCCATATTCTATCCTCGTATCAAATCAAAATCTACTCGAAATTTATGAAATATAATTAAAATTTGATGTTTTCCAAACTTTTTGTTTAAGAATATTCAAAGAAATATTGTGTTTATGTTATAGAGCACGAATTATTGTATAAGAACAGTTTATCAATAATTCTAAAAATTATTGTAAAATAATTTATTTCAGAACAAATTTTATATTCAGTGATTTTGTCCCCCATTGCCCTCAAAAGTTGGTTAGATAAAAAAAAAAAAAAAAAAATGGAATCTTAAACATTGTAAAACATTTGTAAAAGCGTTCTTCGATATACCTTGTTCATCAACTTTCAGTAAAATAGCATTAAGAATTAAAAAACAATAAGTGTTATTAAACAATCAGTGTATATTAAAAACAATAAGGTTAGCGACATGGTTCTTTTCAATTATAATTAAGATTAAAAGTAATTAAGTTTCACAAGACAATGAAATATTAAAAACATTCTTTGATCTTTTACAATAAAAATTTAATGCATTGTTCAAAAAGTTTAAAAAGACATTAAAAATTTCCCTAACAAAATTTATACGGCAATATTACATTAAGCTTCAACAGCAAAATTCATACTTATACAATACGGCGAAATTTAAATTTAGACTTTTTAAGTTCATAATTCTTTAATATTTTTAATCACTATAGATGTGATTTTTTAATTTGTATAAAACTTTGTTTAAATAAATGGCAATGTCTAGAAATAAGTTAGAGAAGATAAGAAATCTGAAAGTTTAACCTAAGAGCAATTACTTTTAATATTTCTCTTACACAAAACAAAAAGTCGACGTTCCTAAAACATTACTTTCAATTTAATTGAGAAGAAATCCTCACTAAAAATCTTTAATCAACTATTTAAAATATCAAAAGATATAAAAAATTCGGTGGAAAAATCTTACCTTTTCGAACGTGTTCATTCTTCAAAAATCCCAGAAAGTTTCTTTGCATTCACTCGTTGCCAAATTACACGTAAGAAAGTTCTTAAAAGAATTATCAAAACAATTCCGAAGAGAGAACAACAGAAGAATAAATTAACTATCAATGATGTGCTAAATGATATAACAACAGAAGTATTTTCCCAAGGCCAACACTATTTTCCTACTTTACACGTGACCTTTTAGAAAAGCGTAAACTTTCACTTCTGACCAAATCGTCTGCAGCTTTCGGTTTCTCCGGTCACTTTCCGGAGGAACAGGTGGTTTCGAGTTCCAGAGATCGAAACTTCGGAACGTAGGCGGGCGAATTCGAAGGTGTTTTCTGCTGGAGGCGGATTTTAGATCTGGTTTACAGGAAGAGATGGCCCTTAAGGTTTATTGGCGGTTTTCTTTTAACCGTTATCAAGTACGAAAGACCTTGCTGATCATGGTCAGAACCGAAATTGAAGAATGTGGGCATAATTTTGGAATTCCTCTGAAAGCAGAGGTCGCAAAAATGATTTGAAAGGTTCACTTTCTATTTCACTGAAAAAGTTTCCACAGAAACTCTGCAGTCTTCGAAAACAATACAACAGAAATACAATACGACAGAATCAATTTGAAGGTGGCCAAAAAGGGAAAACTATAAATTCTTATTCTACTGAGTTTTACAACTTAAGTTTGTTTACTAGTATCTGAGGCTTCAGGAACATAGCAGTTGACTGTGACGTAGCCAGGCATACGATCCATTAAGTCAAATACCATATCACAGTTAATAGATCTTATATGGGGCGTATTTTGAGTGGGTTTCAGTGTATAGCAACACTTAAATCATGCATGCGACTAATTATAATACACTTTTAAAAATAAATTCAAATTTTCACATTCCATCATGCAATCACAATGCCCTTTTAATTTTACCGCGAACATAACAGTTGACTCTGACGTAGCCAGGCATACGATCTATTAAGTCAATTATTGTCTTTAGAAAGCATCTGTGTACGACTTATGTGCATATGCAGTGGTTCCCAAAAGTGTCTGTGCATATAGAAACTTCAGTGGCTCTATCCAATAATAAAAATCAATATTTCAGAATGGGAATTTTTTAATAATATTCACCTGTATTAGATATTTTAAAATCCTAATAATTTTTTTATTTTTTAAAATTTTTTTTTTAAACTCAGTAACCAAAAGAGTCACCTGAATAAAATCTCCGTATACTTTAGCAGAATCTCTTTATTTTCGTAAATATTAACTCATTAACAAAGGTTGGTAAGAAAATTTGCCAATCCACGTTTTAGTTTATATATATTTAGTTTTTATTTAAGCTATATTCCCAAGCATAAAATTTGGAAAAAAATTTCAACAAGGGCAAGCATAGATAAAGTAAGGTATTCCGATTTTTCTAAACCAATTTTCAAAGGTCGAAATGGGATGAAACGTCCTAAATAGAGATACGTGAATATCTTTTGATTGCTAATATAGGGGAAACCTGTGTACCTAGGGCCGCATTTTGCAATGCACCCAAAATGAGCCACTGATCCTATGAAAAATGTGAAACTGTTATAGTAATTACTTCCCACTGAGATTAATATAAATACTTGAAATAATAGATTCTGTCATATAGTAGGTTTTTAAAAAAAATTCGCAAATGGTCCCAGGTACAAGACCTAATTTTACCTAGGGCCAGTAGTTTATGTACCTAGGGCTATTCTATTTAAGTGATGTTTCAGTCAATACTGAGTAGAAAAAAAAAAACACAAGCAGATGAATTTTATAAAAGAAACAATATCAAGTAATTATCAGTCATTGGTTTATCATATGATAACTATAATAAATTGCAATGTGTCAAATTATTAGAGAATTACAAGTATTTTCATAACTTGAAAAACTGATTAAAAAAAAAAGGACCTGCATGCATTATCGCTTTGAAGCACCAACAGATTTTGGTTTTGGCAATGTGAACACAATAAACAACTATGTGGCCCTAGGTACACGACTTGGTAATTTCATATAAAACGTCTTCTACTAAAAATGCACATGAAGAAAGGACTTATTTAAACATGTCATTTAGTACTTAATGTTACAAACAAAATTATTTACTAGAATTCAAAGAAAAGTATTTGACTTAACTTGGTAAAACAATAAAAGACATGATATGCAAAATGTATCTACAGACCATATAAAAAAGTTTTCCACTTATAACTTGAAACAGCTTTCTCCTCTAAAATTTCAAAATGGCTGCCAAAAGAGCAATTGGGTGTTGCTACTTACCCAACTACTTCATTTAGGACAATTTGTTCTAAAGTAACCTATTAATAGTGGTTAAACGAAATCACGATTTCTAAATTTACTGATTAAAACAAAATTGGTTCTGATCGAAACTATGGAATATTCTCCTTTTTTACTTCACCCCTTCCAAATTTAGGTATGTTTGCTTCTTACTAAATCTTTTTTTAAATTTCATATTCTTAAAAATAAAATTTTAAAATTGGAATAATACCTTCAGTTGACTGTAGTAAACCAATAAAAATAAACTTAAGTTAATTACATAAATCTACTGTTAATAAAAATATTCTTTGACAACTGAAAGTAAAATTAAAACTGAGAATATCTTATCATACATCAATTTATGTGCTGGTCATCAATAACATGTTCCATTAACGTGACTATCACTTGTAAACCTCAATTGAAACATATTGTTACGAATTTTTCCACTGAGGCAATGATGGCACAGTTTTCACGGTTTAAAAGTATTTATTCTCTCTTCAGAAAACTCACAAAATCTATTCACAGGCAACAGTTTAACTACTCTCAAGCTTCAACACAAGCTTCAACAAAAATAACTTCGAATTCAGCGATTATACAAGCGCACTCCAATAGGTCAACAAAGCGATCAGCTTTCAACGAAATCCGAAGTACATCTGAAAACTTTCCCGTTCTCCAGTCTTTTTATAAACAAGCGCGTGAGACATTCTCGAAATTTCCAGCCAATTCATAGGAAAGAAATTTCTCGAAACGTCTCGATTACTTCAGATGTTGCCACCTTTTTCTAACTTGTATAATCGCTATTAATTACTAAATAAAATTGGATAAAAATAAATTACAATAGAATTTTGAAATAATACGTCACTATTTACAATATATACAGACAATTTGTGCAACATTTCCCCCTTCTTAAAGACTGCACGTCCCGGGCAGTGAAGTCCTTAAGCCATTCAATGACTTCTACCATAATATGGGGCTAGCCTATTGTAGTGTACAACTTTAGGTTTACAGGAAGGTGTCCGTTGAATTCTCACCACGACGTCGTTGATCTTCTTAAGGATCCCATACGGCCCTTCCCAGTTCGTCTGGAGCTTAGGGGAGAGTCCTTTCCGACGTTTGTCACCTTCCTGGAATGAACGGTCCATGGCCTTGGCATAGTACCGGATCTTCATGCGCTCCGTCCTGATGTTGTTTCTCTCTCTGGCGAACCGATGTACGGCTTCCAAACGTGCCTGCAGATCATCTAGATACTGGATAGGCGAGGAAGGAGTGTCCTGTGGTTGTCCAAAGAGGAGGTTGCTGGGGAGCCTAAGGTCTCTTCCACACATCGTTAGAGATGGAGAAAATCCGGTGGTCTCGTGAGTTGCATTCCCGTATGCCAACAGAAGCGGTGAAAGTTTCTGATCCCCATCTTGCTGGTTATATGATTTTGAGATTGCGTCCGAATCCTCCGCGGGTGCAGCTGATAGATCCCGGGACCTCCGTTCGATGCTTGTAATAGGAGTACGGATGTCGATTCCCTCTTCACTACCTTTGTCCATTTCCACATGAACCACTTCTTGGGAGGGTTTCATCAACGTCACTTTCTTCGGTTCTCTTTCCGAGGCTGGTGAGGTACTTTTCATAGATGTGGACTCTTCAGCATTCTCTATGACATTGTCTTCATGAGCCATAATCCTATATACGCACAGCTCTTTCATGTCTAGATCGTGCAAAGGAACTTCGTCTCTCCATGTTTGCAGCTTGCTTTTCTCAAAATTCAGCGTAATTCCATTTTTCTTCAAAAAGTCTAGTCCAAGAATGCATGGATCTACAATTTCGGCAACATAAACGGTGTGCTTGTAGGTGTTAAATCCAAGGGCAATGTCCACTTGCAATTTCCCATGCACAGAGATATTACCACCAGACACAGTGTGTAGAGAAACAGAGGGAGCTGTGTAGAGGAGTCGGCTGTTCAGGCGACGAGCCACGTCCGTCCTTACGATCGTTACGTTCGCTCCCGAATCGACGATTAGACGACATGGAGTTCCGTTGATCTCCCCCTTCACGAATAAACCCTGGTTTCCTCCTTGTCGGGATGAAACGTGGAAACGATTGGTCGGGGCTTCACCTGTTCTACATTGCAGCTTCTGCCCTGCGAGATGACATCTTCTTAGATTCAGTTGTGGAGAATCCGTGGTAGTGTTATCCCTTCTCTTTTTCAAATCAAGGCAGTTTCGTCGTAGATGCCCTTCCCGTTTGCAGTGCCAGCAAACGACTCTGGTCCTTCGATCCCTGGCTCCGGGATAGCTTCTCATCATTCTATCAATTTTGCTTTCCAGTTCTCGAAGCTTACTGGTGACAAAATCAGACGAATCCTCGGCTAATGCACCACGCAAATATCGTCGGTCGTTTCCAGAAGCTAGCTGCGCGGCTTCCACTCTCATGGCGTACACGAGGGCCGACTTCAGGTTTTTGTTTTGGGATAACCTTACCGCCTGCTGCACATAGGGATCTTGAATAGCGTCGATGAAATACTGCAGAGAAAGATCGTCTCTTACATCCGGGGGACAGTCTGGGAAGGCGAGGAGTGACAGTCTTTCTACATCCGATGCCAATTCTTGAAGAGTTTCATTGGCCTTCTGCTGTCTCACTTTCAATTGCAGTCTGTTGTAATCCTTTAGATGTTGCTCCCCAAACCTTAACTCCAACGCACTTGCCAGCGCCACGAATTCTCCCCGCTTCTCTTCAGGTAGTGTCTGTAAAATGTCAGCAGCTTCACCTCGAAGAGATGCCGCGAGATGGAATGCTTTCGAAGTATCGTCCCAACCATTCGCAGAAGCAATCATTTCAAACTGCGTTTGATAAACGCGCCAAGACGACCTCCCATCAAAAGTGGCCACTTTGATGCTGGAACGTGGCGCAATAAAGGGAGTGGAAACGTTATCCCAATTAGGCGTTGCAATGGTCACAGCTTCGCGAGTTTCAATTTTCCGTAGCCTTTCTTCAACAGCGTCATTAAACTTTTCCTGCTCTTCTTTCATGGTGGAAACCTTTTCTCCCAAGCAGTCAACTTTCCCATTAACCGCCTCAAAACTCTCACTGATTTCTTTTCTTACTTCACTCAGAACCTCTTCTTTTACCGATTGTAGAACACTTGTAGTAGTCTCTATTATCGTAGATTCCACCATTGTAGCCAGTTCGGATTGCATTTCTTCTTTAATCCCAATTATAGCAGCTGATGTGGATTCTTGGCTGGCGGCGATTGCGGCGGCGAGTTCGGCATTTGTCGTTTCTTGACGGGCTTGACCAGCGGCGATTGTAGCGGCGGTTGATTCTTGTCCGGCTTTTATTTCGGCTTTCATTTCAGCGGCCGTGGATTCTTGTCCGGCTTTTATTCCAGCAATCATTTCCATCAACTGCTTCATTTGGTCTTCCATCATTCCTCTAGTTGTCGGCATTCAAAATTACGAGACCCCACTTCTGACACCACTGTTACGAATTTTTCCACTGAGGCAATGATGGCACAGTTTTCACGGTTTAAAAGTATTTATTCTCTCTTCAGAAAACTCACAAAATCTATTCACTGGCAACAGTTTAACTACTCTCAAGCTTCAACACAAGCTTCAACAAAAATAACTTCGAATTCAGCGATTATACAAGCGCACTCCAATAGGTCAACAAAGCGATCAGCTTTCAACGAAATCCGAAGTACATCTGAAAACTTTCCCGTTCTCCAGTCTTTTTATAAACAAGCGCGTGAGACATTCTCGAAATTTCCAGCCAATTCATAGGAAAGAAATTTCTCGAAACGTCTCGATTACTTCAGATGTTGCCACCTTTTTCTAACTTGTATAATCGCTATTAATTACTAAATAAAATTGGATAAAAATAAATTACAATAGAATTTTGAAATAATACGTCACTATTTACAATATATACAGACAATTTGTGCAACAATATACTGCTTTCATGTGCTGTGCATATGATGATTAGCTCATAAACTGGCAGTTATTGGTTGACAAAATAATAGCAAATATGTATAAAATGTTTTATAGGGAAGGTATACATATGCAAAGTATGCAACCCCCCCCCCCCTTATAAAAAACCGAACGACGGCTATATCTTAGGTTCTAATTGTCGCACAATCGTTCGCTTTACACCAAAATGTTTTATTTACGTTTTTTTATAAGTCTGGTGCAGAATTTTTCCTAGGGGGCTGTTTACTAAGTAATTTTAGCTCTATCTTTAAAAATGTCAATATGAACCCAAGTTTTTATGTTTTCAGTCGATTTAGAATACTTCTTTTATTCAAGACACCAAATTTCAGTTCGTTATGTTGAGAAAAACGTCACTTATGCGCGAAAATGTTTTGGACGATCTTGAGGGGAAATTTCTTCATAGCGGATAAGAATCGAAAGTTTTGCATACTTCAAGACGTTATCTATTAAGCGGTCCCTTAAAGTGAGCTTTTTTTTAAATTTTTGCTAAAATATTGGGAACCAAAAGTCACAATGGAATGAAAAAAATTCTGGAGGGGCTTTCAACCATGATAGTTCTAATAAGAAAAAAAAGTTTCTATTTAAAAAAATTCAAAACTTGTTTTATTAATTAATAATTAATTATTAAAAAACTGTTTAATACAAAAGTTGCATGTTACTTATATTTGGCCTTAAACAAACTATTCTTTGAAATAAAAATTGCTAAAATATATTAAGTCTAAAAGAATGTATGACCAAAGATACAAATTTTCTTTTTAACATTAATTTATAATTTTTTTTATGTCATTTAAATTACTAAATACTCATTGGAAAATTATGAAATTTGGTATTTTTAGACTTTTTTTTGGGGGGGGGGGGGGATTCTAAATCTAAATATGGTATAACCCATAAAAATAAAGTTTTTAATATAAATACCTTATATGCATTGTCAATTTTTATGTGTTTATGTTTTCTGGATATTGAGCTCCGGTAGAGTTTTCTTAGTGCTTGATTACTACAAAGAAACAGGAAGAAAACGTTCATTTCAAACCATTGACTTTTCCCCCCTAACATTTAAATCGGGTTAATTAGTCATATGATTAGTCATTAGTTTTGCAGTAGCATGCGTAAAAGCGGCCTTTTAGTGACAGCGTCAAAAACTGGATAGAAAACATTTATTTCAAATCTCTATAGAGCATTATATATTCTAAAACATGGGATTCGGAAACAATTACCAAAAAAGGATATAGAAACTATCAAACATTAAATATACTCTACAAAAAGTGCAAGTGTTCTTTAAAAATTGAATATGAAGTGTCAGTGTCAATCTTTACCAAAGATGAAAAATAATGTTACTCAATTTCTTTTTTGTATATTTCTTTTTAAATTTATTTATTTATTTATTTATTTATTTATTTATTTATTTATTTATTCATTCATTCATTTATTTATTTATTTATTTATTTATTTATTTATTTATTTATTTATTTATTTATTTATTTATTTATTTATTTATTTATTTATTTATTTATTTATTTATTTATTTATTTATTTATTTATTTATTTATTTATTATAATTCAGGCTGACAGTGTTGTCAACGGTTAGAATTCGATCAAGAAATGTTGCGATTATTTTGCCCGCAATGGTCGACAGATCGATTTTTCTGGATTTTTCGGGAAAACTCGCACTCGGTGATATAAAAACCGCAGATACTGAAATTTGAGTCAGTTGTATTTATAGAGCTGTTTTGAAAGAAACTCAACACTTGTTTACTTTTGGGGAGTCTTAATTATTGCTGTGCCTAATGCTGAGGGCACTTAAGTTTTTTTTTTTTTTTTTTAAATCTTGATCACTGTTTTGTGAGAAAAAATTAAAATAGACCCTGAAACGAATAACTCAACAAATGTGTTCGACTGCCTAAAAATATACAGTTTCCTAACTTACCACACTGGCTTAATTTCTACTAATATATGAGAACATTACATACATAAATACCAATGTTATTACTGGCATGAACATTCATACGTTTTAAAAGAGTACTTCGGCAAATATTCTTAAAAAAAAAAAAAAAAAAAAAAAACATTCTATGGGGTAGTGAGAGGCTGGCGATCTCTCCTGCTTCCCAAATGAGTTCATGTAACACATTTATGCATTATGCTTAGGATGACTCTTTTTGGCCTTTTAAAAAATGAATAAGTTTACTTGTGTGAAATCAAAGTATGGTCCTGCATAATTTGGCTACGTAAATTCTATCTAATAATCAGACTAGAAATATTTGTATAATCGAGTACTTGGCATTGCAGTTAAAAATTTCTCAATTTTTCCTCTCACACGCAGCTCCTTTTCCTTATAAAAAACAAATTTAGAGCGATTAATTTTTAACCAGTTTTAAAATTGTAAACTTTCTATTTCTGTGTGGCAATGCAGTTGCTGAACCAATGTTATAGTGGTATTAAGAGTTTTCTCTGGAACTGAATCCCTGATCAAATGATAGTTCATTTGTTCACTCATGTCCGACAGGAGGTTTAAAGGGGTGAACTTCTTTTGCACCGGCTTTTGCAAATGAAAAATAAAGTTGAGAAAGATTGTAAAACTCAAAGGAAAAATTAAGTATAATATGTTCCTGGGACCAAACTAGCAAAATTTCTTTCAAAACCAGCTTGCTCGCCTCAGTAACTTCGTGTAGATTTTAATAATTTTCTATTTTTTCTGTTTGTAAATATCATGAGACTTTGACGAAACTATGTATGCTCAAGTCATCTATTTCGTTTTAGGCCCCATCATCAAAAGTTAACTTATCCCTCTTTATATTGTACAAAACAGTCGAATTAACTTTAATAAATACTTTAAAGAATTAATTTTCCAACTATTTTATTTACAAAGTATTGGTGTATATTGGTAAAACTGTGCATATCTTTTGGTTGCAACATGTTTAATTAATCGAGCGAGTAAGTTTAAATATTAATACAATGTTTAAGAGAAATAAATTTTTTATGTTGCATGGTAAAGGATTTTTTGGGGGAAGAGTAGTTTGTAAATGACAGGGAGTTGATGGTTTTCTTGGACATGGTCAAACAATATGAAAAGTTGGTCGAAAGTCAAAATCAATTAAATAAGTTGCAATTGCACATAAAACTTGACATTGCATATGAAGGATTTATATTGAAACTTGATTTATCTAGGATCTAAAACATAAATAACAAAGATATGTGCAATACTTATAACAAATTAAATGTCTTTACGAGATCAGAAATTGGTGAGAACAGGCATGATTTCCCAAATTGCAATTTCACATTTATCTGAAAATTACATTGTAAGGGTACACATATGTGTTGTCATGTTTCCTTTTCACGCGACCTTGTCAATGTTGATAACACAACTTTTTGCTGGACCTTTTACTAATAGTAGGTGTTATGTTTGACTATGCATTTGATGAAATAAATGTACAATTGTTTATCTAGGCATTCACAAGGAACCTGATAAAATAGTAAGCATAATTGACCCAATGAATGCCGTACATGTATGCGCGATTAAATTTTTTGATTATACATTTCATTTTTCATGTTTATATAAGAAGTGGTTTGGCCTTCCTCGCTTTTGAAACATTTTGGCCTTCGATTAAGCTTCATATCATAATTTTATCAACGTTGCTTTAATTTTTACCCAATAACCTGAAGAAATTAATGTATATGAAGTATATAATGTATATTGCAATTTACATATAGAATAGATTTTAGAATAGTATATTTAATTGGTGAAGTATATTGTAAGTGGGGGATAACAATGCTTTTTAAAATTTTTATACGTCTTCGCAATAATACATTTTCAAACAAAGCTGTAACAATGAGAGGTACGATCAGTGGTAGAAGTGGGAAAAAAAAGGTGGGGGGGGGGGGACGGCCAAGAGTTGGGGACAAGTGCACCCCCTCACCGATAAATTTTATAATTTCGTTTCTAATAACAATAAATTTATAACAATTCAATAAATAACAATTACCTAGTAGAAAGGAAATAATTTTCAACACGAACAAGGGTCCACAATTTATTGTTATTTTAATGAATATTCTGGGACTTAGTTTTTTTACTAGGAAGTAAGAGATGAAGTGAAGTAATAATTCAACATTATATACATAACTGTTTATTTAGATTTAAATATTGCCTCTAAGTAAGCATACTTTCATAAAATTAAATTAATAAGGAATTCTAATTTTTTTTTTTTTTTAAATACTTTGTCTTTATATTTTTTTCTTGTCCCTTCAAAGTTAAAATTTGACCAAGTGAAAATACCTATATCTTTATACAAAGTAGTATAATACATTTTTATAACACTATGACATAAATGGTCTATTCCTAGTTGACGTTAAAATATCGCCAAGATGATTTGGCGCGGTTTTGTAGGCGTTACAGTTCTAAATTTGGCAACCCCATTTTTTTTATTGACGCGCTTTGGCTTCAACCTTCCTAAACCACAAATCATGGAACTGGTTCGTTTCTCAATTTTTCATATTGGAATTCCGAATTGGCGACATTCTGGCTTTGTCGCCAACTTTTCAAAAGTGCGCCAACCCATAAACGTGAACTAGGAATTTACCACATAAATAGTTTTTTTTTTCTTTTTTTTTTTCAGTGAATTAAAACTTTTTCTCAGTGTCATTACATTTCGCATTTCCCTACATGCTTGGTATATTTTTTAAGAAGAAAATCTATGCTTAATTAATTTTAGTACTATCTAATGTCCCATGCCCAGTATTGCTTAATGTTCAAAGAAAATTATAAAAAAATTAGTGATAAAAACTGAAAAATATAGCAGGGAATAAATAAAAAAAATTATACAATTTTGAATTACATGACTCGGAAGACAGTGATAAGTAGGGATGGAACGGATATCCGGCAAATATCCGATATCCGGCATATCCGGCTGATTTTTCAATATCCGAAACCCCGTCGGATATCCGATTTGAAACACCGGACATCCGATAATTTCATTCGGATATCCGGCCACCAGGTATCCACAAGAAATAATTTTTTGCAAAAAATAGTGATCTTTTGCGGACAAAGGGGACACCGCATCCTATATTTTTTTTCTTGGACATAAATTGCAGTCAAGTTAGAAAACAAAAAAGTTCTTTCTTGAGAACTATGCTTTGGCATATCCCTAACTTCAGAGATGAGGTAGGGCGCCGAGTTGATAAGCATAAACCATTCCTCCAATCTTTTTCCATACACATCCTTCATACGTGTTTTGCAATATGTTCTTTTCATTCCAAGTTTATGATCCGATTAATTCCAGATGTTATATTTGAATGCTTCTCCGTAAAACACGAACCAAAATACTAATAAATAGTACTTTTTTTCTATAACATAAGCTACTTGTTAAGAGTTTTAGTTTTATACTCACTTTCTCCTTTTTTTCTGACATTTGCTAGCGAGTAAAAAGCAATAAATAGCTAATGCGCACTCCTCAATGCTTTTTTTGTTTGTTTTTGTTCTATCGACGATAATACCCTACCCCTATATGCTGTGAATGGTATGGTCTAATTTCTGATTTTTCATTGGCAGAAGTTGAAAGCTGGTATATTTTTTCTGACGTAAAATGAAGTATTGTAATTTTTAGGTCTTTAACGCAGCGCCACAATGTGGAATTATATTTAGCTCTCTAGAATGTCTTGAATCATAGTTTTCTCCAATTACAATCCAATTTATGATTTTTAATAAAGGCTCATTTAAAATCACCCATTTGGAAGTATTTTAAAATTAATGGAAATGACGAAAGCAAAGCCCTATGTGTTACTTGCTCCACAGAATCGTTTAAAAAATATATTGTGCGCGGCAAAAGCCCAAAATCCTTTTCCACAAAACCCTTATGGAACCATTTAATGAGTGTGCATAAGGAAATTCACCGAAGCTTAAAAGACTCACTAAATGAATCAAATATTGATGAACAAGAAAAAAAAATTCATCAAAACAAGAAATGCACGCAGACAACATTGGAATCGACATTATTTGTACCAAAATTGTGGAGTTTAGATGATCCTAAAGCAAAAGCCTTAACCGCAAAAATATGTAAGTACTAATTTTGTTTGTTTATATTAAATATATATTTTAAATATGGTATAACATAATGTTAAACATAATTCTGAAATATTTTCATCACATTGCAGAATGTTTGGTACAATTTTAAGTAACACTCAAAACAAAATGGTGATGAAGTTTCAAAATTGTTCAGCAAGTGTAGGTATTGGCATCACTAAAACATCGTTTTATCAACTAAAGTTTAAATAAAAAAAATTAACTCAGTGGCGTGACAGCCCGTGTGGACCAAGGCCTGCTGGGCCCAGCACAGCTTTCTTGACTGTGGCATTTGTGTGTCACATAGCAGATGTTCCGGTCAGATGGTCATTCTGACGCCGAACCCCAGTGTTTAGTTCCCAAGCATGCATGGTCCTCCTCAGTTTATTTCTTTCAGGTATAAACAGCTAAGTCAACCTTGCCCAGTCCGCGAATCAAACCATGGACCTGTGGCATGCCTTGCGGTGCGCTAACCACTAATTAGAATTTACTTAATACTTCATATCATGACCATTTTTTTCGTATTGCATATCGTATAACTATCGTTTTTAGTATATAGACCGAATATCCGGCCGGATATCCGGTGAAATCCGTTTCGGATATCCGTATCCGGTAGACATGGTACCCCGGATATCCGAAATCCGGTATCCGGCAAAACTCACATCCGTTCCATCCCTAGTGATAAGATGGATTTGTTTCAACAATTTTGGCATTGATAGTATATACAAGTATTGTATCGTGCATTCTAAAATTGAAAGTAAAAAAAATGAAAAATGATATTTTACCTTCTTAAAGGAAATGTTTGCATTTTCAGCTTTCTCGTTTGGCTTCATGGATAATTTTTCCTGCACATTTATGAGTTTTACTGGTTTTGTGTTTAAAAATCTGCTTTCTTAAGGATTCTCGTTAGTCAAATTCCTTGTCTCCATGTGGCAAAATGTTACGCCCTACCCATTCGTTAGAAAATTTCAAACATTATTTTTTTCTGGTTCCAAGCTTTTTAGCAACCTTTTGTATGTGTTGCATCCAAGTTTTTGTTCTTCACAAATAAGCCATGGATACTCGTTGTATTTCTGAAGGTGCGTATCATTTTGTGATACTGCAATAAATGTCTTTTTCTATCCACTCCTCAATAATCCCAGACAACGGGCGCCGAAACTCGTTGCGCATTTCCAAGAAAACTTGACTGAATCTGCTTTAAACAAAACAAAAATGAAAGTATAAAAAAATAACAAACAGCCAGAAAAAGCTGAAAGCTTTATGAAAATGGTTAATCAAAATGGTTAATTCTATTCCCCCCCCCCCCCCTCCCCTTTTAGTTTATAGACGGATTGAATGTTTTTTAAAATTGGGGGAATAGATTTCGGTAGTTTTAGAAGTGGGGGGGGGATGGTTTCAGTGTTTTTAAAAGTGGGGAGACGCATGGGTATTTTCTGGACAAGAGGGGGGACGCGTCACCCCGCATCTACCCACACTTCTAGCACTGGGTACGATAAATAATTTCAACAGAGCTTTAATTCAGACCAGACAAATAAAAATTGATAATTTGACGTTTATTGCGATTTATCTCGAAATAACTGCTATTTGTAGTATAAAACGGTGCTATTTTTAAATGATTTACAAAATGGAGTTTCCATTTGAAGGAGTAATAAAGCGCAAGTACCATCGGGACAGCCGCGAAATTAATTAACTTAGTAATGGTTATTTCGGGCCAGGTACTGTCATAATGTATATGACATTTATTTCATAAACTCTAAGGGGTTTTGCATTAGGCAAACTCTACACTTCCCCTTCAATTATTTGTGTATGTTATACATTTTTCTAAATCAAGGAGGCGGATTTTTCTCACGCTTCAAGTTAACCAATATCTGTTTGTTGGGGAAATGCACCAATGTGGGACTCACACGTCGCTGGACTCACAGCAAATGAGAGGGCTTTTGGTAGGGGGGAGCTGCCCTTGTTAGGGGGGATGAAAAGCACGGGTCAGGAGAGAAGAGTGAAGGGATGAAAAAAGTGAGCAGGATGGTGGCTGGATGTTAAGGTGGACTAACGGTGACAAACCAAAAAGACGAAGGAGACCGGAGAAAGGATCGGAGGTAACTCTGATACAGTCCGCTGACAAGCCGATATTTGCCCCTGACGATGTGCGCCCCTGACAGAGGTATCCCTAGCCCAGACAGCAAACTGTGAGTCTTTTACACTTTCCTTACTTACCCTCGGCCAGATATTTACTTTTATTAGGATTTCAACCGGCTTTGTGCTTGGTTTTGAGGAAGTTAAATAACTATTTAATTGTATTCTTAAATTGCTTGTTTGTTTCTTAATGTTTTGCGTTGTATTAATAAATGGTTGCGTTATCTATCGAGCACATCTCTGTGGTTCTTTGCTATTTGCATGCATTTCCATTGTACTTCACTATACGATCTAATAGGCCCATGGGCCTTACGGCAGGTACAACCAGATGGCGCTCTGGCCTCAAGCGTCGCTAAGCGATAGATGAAAATGTAAACAAACTATTCTACGAACTGGAATGTATACACAGAATTCAAATTTGTCAATAGCTAAAATGTTTTCCTTTTTATCCTTTTTTTATTAAATTAACAAGCTGAAATGTGGAAAGGATAATTCTATAAAGGAGTGACTTTCAAATTTGTAAACTTTACAGGTAAGTTGTATCATGTTATAAATGTATTGCTTTCAAACTTTTATAGTGTTCTAAGTTAGGCTTAATTCTTTCATAACTCGAACAATCTCTCATAGAAATTAAAAAAAGGTTTATTTCCTAATTCTATTTTAAATATTCTTTTGAAAATATAATTTTGTAAAATTGAAAAAGTGAAATTTTAAGATGTTTGTTTCCTACTGATACAGCTACCATATAAACATTTGCTGATTTTTTAACATCATTAATAATAAATAGAAAGTAATCTTGCTATTTATCAAGTTGAAATTATCTTTTTTATGGCTATACTCGTAAACAAAACCTGATAATGTTTCATTTCTTAGAACCAAGGAAAGCTACAAGAATATATGATACCTATGGAAGAATAGACCAGTTAAAAGAATATATGATAAAATCTAAAAGAAATGTAAACAAAACAAAAACACACACACAAAAAAAGGACTGGCTGCTGTGTTTTCAAGAATACCCCAATATTTTTTATTACCTGAACATTAAAAAAGTGCCAACAAGTGTTCGACAGAGTATTTCTATAGAGAGAAACCTGTCTCTAAATGTTTTTTTGGAGAAGGAAAAAAAATTCCCGAATTAAAATGACTCTTTAAATGCAATGCTAATAAAGATGGTTCATAGTTCAAAAAGAAAATATAATGTTCTCAAGTCGAGCTCAACTGAAAAATAAAAGATGTAGTTCACTATTTTTCATTTCAGTAGTTAGTTGCATTTTAATTATCAATTTTATGAATACTAAAAAGTTATTTATATAATTTTTTACCGACATTTATTTGTAAATATATATAAAATATATTCTTAGGGTATACTTTATAAGATTTCATTTTAACACTTATTTTCATATCAATTAAGTCTTATTTGTTTGTCCATCTTATGACTGTGTAGTTAGTTCTCTGGCCACGCATGCCAAAGACGCCGGGTTCGAATCACGGATAAGGCATGAATGTTCATTGTGGTTCGGAATCCACTTTAAGCTGAAGGTCCCGATCTGATTAGTCGTCATTGTACATAAAAAGAGGTCATTGAGCACATAAACCAACCAACTTTTTTGTTTAAAAATGAAAATATGTATTAGAAATAATTTGTCATCTTGAGGAAACACATTTGCTTAAAAATGAAATTTTAGTCAGAATATTAGGTACCAGTGCTTTACAATTTTTAAATTCCTATTATTCAAAGTTGAAATAAAGTTTTTATGTTATAATTTAGTGTATGAATTTTTGTAATGTTTATTCTTAAATGCATACTGTTTTAATGTATGGCTTGTTATGGCATTGAAATTATTTCAAATATGTTAGTATATGAATATATTTCAGAGAATTTTCAACCCGAATAATCTACTATAAAAGGAATATTAATAATATTGAAAGAATCCAGTTGTAATTTCAAGAATTTGCCGCATTGTTTTAATTTAAATCCCACTCTCGGTACTTTTACTTTATGAAATTAAATGTTGTACCTGAATATTCTACAATTAAACAACTTAACATATTAAAACATTTAATAACTAACTACATAATATTTTATTGAAATTACCAGAGATGTTTCATTACATCTGAGGATTACTGACTATGGTAAACAGCCTTCGTGTTTTCATTCATCGCTTAGCGTGACGTCATCAAACTTAGGACCGGGCCCTATACAGAGTAGAGAGTCTGTTGGATTCGCGGTGGTCCCGGTACCATCCATCACTTTCTACAATCCAGGAGGAGACGGAACTCGAGGTTCATGCGGAATCAGCAGTCACCGGAGGAATCACATACGCCGGGATGCTGGAAGCAAGACCAGAAGAGGTGGCTTTATTCATCGCCTGGTGCATCACCACCAAAACCAGTCAAAAGTAGCTGCCACCCCAGTCATCAACTCCCGAAAAGATACAAGTAAGTGGAAACGCTTCAAACGCTTTATTTCCAAGCGCATTCTTTGCTGTTTCATCGGCTAAGAAGGACAAATGACAAACGATTTGTGACTTTACCGATCTATGACTTGCTGAATATGACTTCCCTACTATGACTTCTGATTATGACTTCCTCACTACGATTTCCCGATTATGACATTCTGATTATAACTCCTTGACTAAGACTTCGTGTGTATCACTCCTAACTTTAGAGACTATAATCTGTTAGTAATTTAATGATTTCTCGTCTTGTGGTTTTGTGAATGAAACATAAAAGTAATAAAGGAAATATACCTACTAGGGAACCCGCCTTAAAGGGGTAATGCGTTCATGAACTATACCTCCTGGGTGAACGTGGAAATTAGTTCAATATATATATATTTTTTTTAAAGAAATAATTAAATCAGACTTTAGTTCAATTGACATCAATGGACATGAGCAGCATGATTAGGAGTGGGATTGCATAGAATGGAGACACTTGTTACATGCTTGGGATCAATCACAACATACATTTAAAAGCACGTGCTTCTTACTTATTTTAAAAACACATGGCGATTAAGAGAACGATTCGATTTGGAGGTACACATTTTTTATTTTAATTCGTTCTTGTTTGAACTTTGAAATTTTTTTTAATCGTCAAAATAAACCTCATTTTCTTTAACTAGAGCCAAATAAAAAGGAAAATATTCGAAATTTTTTTTAAAAAAATAATAATTTTTATCTGACAATGTAAATTTTCAGAACAACTATGAGAATGTAGTAAAACAGCAACATAGAAAGATTTATAAATAAAAATTTATAGTGGGATCAAATGAACATGAAATGGTCTCGTATTACACATACTCATTTGCTCATCTAAATTCAAATGCATTTCGAAGGCAAAGCATCACATTTAATGTCTTCATGTATATTTTTATGAAAACAGCAACCAAGTTTTCTTCAAAATCCTCTGAATTGAGTTTGGCGTGCTTGGTGTTCTTAAAAAATGACGATTTCCATTAAAATGTGTCGCTAATCATAAACAAAGTCGATTTCTCGATAATAAGTTTTTCGATATTGTTGCACAAATTGTCTGTATATATATTGTAAATAGTGACGTATTATTTCAAAATCTATTGTAATTTATTTTTATCCTATTTTATTTAGTAATTAATAGCGATTATACAAGTTAGAAAAAGGTGGCAACACCTAAAGTAATCGAGAAGTTTCGAGATATTTCGTTTCCGATAAATTGGCTGGAAATTTCGAGAATGTCTCACGCGCTTGTATATAAAGGACTGGAGAACGGGAAAGTTTTCAGATGTACTTCGGATTTCGTTGAAAGCTGATTGCTTTGTTGACCTATTGGAGTGCGCTTGTATAATCGCTGAATTCGAAGTTATTTTTGTTGAAGCTTGTGTTGAAGCTTGAGAGTAGTTAAACTGTTGCCTGTGAATAGATTTTGTGAGTTTTCTGAAGAGAGAATAAATACTTTTAAACCGTGAAAACTGTGCCATCATTGCCTCAGTGGAAAAATTCATAACAGTGGTGTCAGAAGTGGGGTCTCGTAATTTTGAATGCCGACAACTAGAGGAATGATGGAAGACCAAATGAAGCAGTTGATGGAAATGATTGCTGGAATAAAAGCCGGACAAGAATCCACGGCCGCTGAAATGAAAGCCGAAATAAAAGCCGGACAAGAATCCACGGCCGCTGAAATGAAAGCCGAAATAAAAGCCGGACAAGAATCCACGGCCGCTGAAATGAAAGCCGAAATAAAAGCCGGACAAGAATCAACCGCCGCTACAATCGCCGCTGGTCAAGCCCGCCAAGAAACGACTAACGCCGAACTCGCCGCCGCAATCGCCGCCAGCCAAGAAGCAACATCATCGGAGATTAAAGCTTTAGCCGCCAAGTGTGAAACAACATCTGCAGCTGTGAATGAAGTCAAAGAAGAAATGAAGATAGAGCTAGCCTCAATGGTGGAATCAACCATAATAGAAACTACCTCAAATGTTCTGCTATCCGTGAAAGAAGAAGTATTTAATGCAGTAAGAAAGGAAGTTGATGAAAAGTTTGAGGAGTTTAACGGAAAAGTTTCCATCGTGCAAGAAAAAGTTTCCACCGTGCAAGAAAAAGTTTCCACCATGCAAGAAAAAGTTTCCACCTTAAAGGAAGAGCAAGACAAATTCATTGACGTTGTAGAAGAAAGGCTACGGAAAATAGAAACTCGCGAAGCTGTGACCATTGCAACGCCTAATTGGGATAACGTTTCCACTCCCTTTATTGCGCCACGTTCCAGCATCAAAGTGGCCACTTTTGATGGGAGGTCGTCTTGGCGCGTTTATCAAACGCAGTTTGAAATGATTGCTTCTGCGAATGGTTGGGACGATACTTCGAAAGCATTCCATCTCGCGGCATCTCTTCGAGGTGAAGCTGCTGACATTTTACAAACACTACCTGAAGAGAAGCGGGGAGAATTCGTGGCGCTGGCAAGTGCGTTGGAGTTAAGGTTTGGGGAGCAGCATCTAAAGGATTACAACAGACTGCAATTGAAAGTGAGACAACAGAAGGCCACTGAAACTCTTCAAGAATTGGCATCGGATATAGAAAGACTGTCGCTCCTCGCTTTCCCAGACTGTCCCTCGGACGTACGAGATAACCTGTCTCTTCAGTATTTCGTGGATGCCATCAAAGATCCCGACATACAGCAAGCTACCAGGATGTCAGACAGCAAAGATCTAAAGTCCACCCTCGTCTATGCCATGAGAGTGGAAGCCGCGCAGCTAGCTTCTGGAAAAGACCGACGATATGTGCGTGGTGCATTAGCCGAGGATTCTTCTGACTTTGTCACCAGAAAGCTTCGAGAACTGGAAAGCAAAATTGATAGAATGATGAGAAGCTATCCCGGAGCCAGGGATCGAAGGACCAGAGTCATTTGCTGGCACTGCAAACGGGAAGGGCATCTACGACGTAACTGCCTTGATTTGAAAAAGAAAAGGGATAACACTACCATGGAATCTCAACAACTGAATCTAAGAAGATGCCATCTCGCAGGGCAGGAGCTGCAATGTAGAACAGGTGAAGCCCCGACCAGTCGTTTCCGCGTTTCATCCCGACAAGGAGGAAACCAGGGTTTATTCGTGAAGGGGGAGATCGACGGAACTCCATGTCGTCTAATCGTCGATTCGGGAGCGAACGTAACGATCGTAAGGACGGACGTGTGGCTCGTCGCCTGAACAGCCGACTCCTCTACACAGCGCCCTCTGTTTCGCTACAAACTGTGTCCGGTGGTAATATCTCTGTGCATGGGAAATTGGAAGTGGACATTGCCCTTGGATTTAGCACCTACAAGCACACCGTTTATGTTGCCGAAATCGTAGATCCGTGCATTCTCGGACTAGACTTTTTGAAGAAAAATGGAATTACGCTGAATTTTGAGAAAAGCAAGCTGCAAACATGGAGAGGCGAAGTTCCTTTGCACGATCTAGACATGAAAGAGCTGTGCGTATATCGGATTATGGCTCATGAAGACAATGTCATAGAGAATGCTGAAGAGTCCACATCTATGAAAAGTACCTCACCAGCCTCGGACAGAGAACCGAAGAAAGTGACGTTGATGAAACCCTCCCAGGAAGTGGTTCATGTGGAAATGGACAAAGTTAGTGAAGAGGGAATCGACATCCGTACTCCTGTTACAAGCATCGAACGGAAGTCCCGGGATCTATCAGCTGCAGCCGCGGATGATTCGGACGCAATCTCAAAATCATATAACCAGCAAGATGGGGATCAGAAACTTTCACCGCTTCTGTTGGCATACGGGAGTGCAACTCACGAGACCACCGGATTTTCTCCTTCTCTAACGATGTGTGGAAGAGACCTTAGGCTCCCCAGCAACCTCCTCTTTGGACAACCACAGGACACTCCTTCCTCGCCTGTCCAGTATCTAGATGATCTGCAGGCACGTTTGGAAGCCGTACATCGGTTCGCCAGAGAGAGAAACAACATCATGACGGAGCGCGTGAAGATCCGGTACTATGCCAAGGCCATGGACCGTTCATTCCAGGAAGGTGACAAACGTCGGAAAGGACTCTCCCCTAAGCTCCAGACGAACTGGGAAGGGCCGTATGTGGTCCTTAAGAAGATCAACGACGTCGTGGTAAGGATTCAACGGACACCCTCCTGTAAACCTAGAGTTGTACATAACAATAGACTAGCCCCATATTATAGTAGAAGTGATTGAATTGCCTTTCCTCTTAAGGACTTCACTGCCCGGGACGTGCAGTCTTTAAGAAGGGGGAAATGTTGCACAAATTGTCTGTATATATATTGTAAATAGTGACGTATTATTTCAAAATCTATTGTAATTTATTTTTATCCTATTTTATTTAGTAATTAATAGCGATTATACAAGTTAGAAAAAGGTGGCAACACCTAAAGTAATCGAGAAGTTTCGAGATATTTCGTTTCCGATAAATTGGCTGGAAATTTCGAGAATGTCTCACGCGCTTGTATATAAAGGACTGGAGAACGGGAAAGTTTTCAGATGTACTTCGGATTTCGTTGAAAGCTGATTGCTTTGTTGACCTATTGGAGTGCGCTTGTATAATCGCTGAATTCGAAGTTAATTTTGTTGAAGCTTGTGTTGAAGCTTGAGAGTAGTTAAACTGTTGCCTGTGAATAGATTTTGTGAGTTTTCTGAAGAGAGAATAAATACTTTTAAACCGTGAAAACTGTGCCATCATTGCCTCAGTGGAAAAATTCATAAACTCATTACTCACACGATATAATTACATACACGGATAATTCTAGTATATTTTGATGTAATTTTAGCTTTAACTTTAGTAGAGGTTCAAATTTAAAGTAAAAATTACAAATGAAAGCTTTTAATTTAAGGGGAGTTGGTACCCTCTATACCGGGATTGTTAATTTGGTATATTTCATGTACCTTTTTCTAAAAAAGCATTTGCCATGGAAGTCTAATTTTGAGCAGACCCATGTAATTCTACTGAAGTTAGCTTTTGATTGTGATTCATTTATTTTTTTTCAGTGAATTTTCGTAAAAATCACTCAAGTTTGTTAAAAATCACAAGTTTTTTTTGCCAAAATAAGCCCAAATAAAAAATATTTTTAAATTAACAAAATCTCCCTTCAGTGTAGGCAGATACATAAAAGGAATTTGTGGTAAACGTTTCAAGAAGATCGTTTGCGCAGTTTCTGAGAAAAATGTATAATGTAGTTTTGAGAAAAACACATTTTAAAGAAAACTTTACGTACACTAATAGTTATTAATTTTGACTTTAAAAAATTATCAAAATTACTTTTAGTTGAAGTATTATTACAAATGAGGTATCCTTTTGAAGGGGAGAATCAAACTCAAAATCGGTTATTTATAAATTTTTGGGTACCAACTAGGGATGGAACGGATGTGAGTTTTGCCGGATACCGGATTTCGGATATCCGGGGTACCATGTCTACCGGATACGGATATCCGAAACGGATTTCACCGGATATCCGGCCGGATATTCGGTCTATATACTAAAAACGATAGTTATACGATATGCAATACGAAAAAAATGGTCATGATATGAAGTATTAAGTAAATTCTAATTAGTGGTTAGCGCACCGCAAGGCATGCCACAGGTCCATGGTTTGATTCGCGGACTGGGCAAGGTTGACTTAGCTGTTTATACCTGAAAGAAATAAACTGAGGAGGACCATGCATGCTTGGGAACTAAACACTGGGGTTCGGCGTCAGAATGACCATCTGACCGGAACATCTGCTATGTGACACACAAATGCCACAGTCAAGAAAGCTGTGCTGGGCCCAGCAGGCCTTGGTCCACACGGGCTGTCACGCCACTGAGTTAATTTTTTTTATTTAAACTTTAGTTGATAAAACGATGTTTTAGTGATGCCAATACCTACACTTGCTGAACAATTTTGAAACTTCATCACCATTTTGTTTTGAGTGTTACTTAAAATTGTACCAAACATTCTGCAATGTGATGAAAATATTTCAGAATTATGTTTAACATTATGTTATACCATATTTAAAATATATATTTAATATAAACAAACAAAATTAGTACTTACATATTTTTGCGGTTAAGGCTTTTGCTTTAGGATCATCTAAACTCCACAATTTTGGTACAAATAATGTCGATTCCAATGTTGTCTGCGTGCATTTCTTGTTTTGATGAATTTTTTTTTCTTGTTCATCAATATTTGATTCATTTAGTGAGTCTTTTAAGCTTCGGTGAATTTCCTTATGCACACTCATTAAATGGTTCCATAAGGGTTTTGTGGAAAAGGATTTTGGGCTTTTGCCGCGCACAATATATTTTTTAAACGATTCTGTGGAGCAAGTAACACATAGGGCTTTGCTTTCGTCATTTCCATTAATTTTAAAATACTTCCAAATGGGTGATTTTAAATGAGCCTTTATTAAAAATCATAAATTGGATTGTAATTGGAGAAAACTATGATTCAAGACATTCTAGAGAGCTAAATATAATTCCACATTGTGGCGCTGCGTTAAAGACCTAAAAATTACAATACTTCATTTTACGTCAGAAAAAATATACCAGCTTTCAACTTCTGCCAATGAAAAATCAGAAATTAGACCATACCATTCACAGCATATAGGGGTAGGGTATTATCGTCGATAGAACAAAAACAAACAAAAAAAGCATTGAGGAGTGCGCATTAGCTATTTATTGCTTTTTACTCGCTAGCAAATGTCAGAAAAAAAGGAGAAAGTGAGTATAAAACTAAAACTCTTAACAAGTAGCTTATGTTATAGAAAAAAAGTACTATTTATTAGTATTTTGGTTCGTGTTTTACGGAGAAGCATTCAAATATAACATCTGGAATTAATCGGATCATAAACTTGGAATGAAAAGAACATATTGCAAAACACGTATGAAGGATGTGTATGGAAAAAGATTGGAGGAATGGTTTATGCTTATCAACTCGGCGCCCTACCTCATCTCTGAAGTTAGGGATATGCCAAAGCATAGTTCTCAAGAAAGAACTTTTTTGTTTTCTAACTTGACTGCAATTTATGTCCAAGAAAAAAAATATAGGATGCGGTGTCCCCTTTGTCCGCAAAAGATCACTATTTTTTGCAAAAAATTATTTCTTGTGGATACCTGGTGGCCGGATATCCGAATGAAATTATCGGATGTCCGGTGTTTCAAATCGGATATCCGACGGGGTTTCGGATATTGAAAAATCAGCCGGATATGCCGGATATCGGATATTTGCCGGATATCCGTTCCATCCCTAGTACCAACTCCCTTAAACTGTGATTGTAGAACCTCATTTAATGTTTGGTATACCTTATATAAGAATTTTAAATCTACAAATAGGGAGATTTTTATACAATTTATTTAAATCAGTGGCGGCTCTACAGCCAGTGCAGCTGGGCTGCATCTAAGTTTATTAATCCAAAACAAAATTATATATTTTACAATTTTCTAAAATGAGGATTCAATTTCTACGGTAAGGGTAAAAGAATCCGATAAACAGCATACTTTTTGCCTCAATACTCAATTCAAGAGAGGAAAAAAATGTTTCCAATCAAGGTAATCTTCCTCCGAACGGAAAGCGTTTCGGCTGCGACGTTGCCAAGTGTTACCATGGTAACCAATGGAATTTAATGGAGCCTTCCTTCTACATAATGTGCAGCGATACAGCCAGATCAGCGATTTTCCGACTTCGGCTGCCCTTGAGAATTTCTGCTTTAAAATGATCTCTATATGGAATTTTTGAAAGGTAATGGTATCATCTAAAGGCGAGAGAGTAATTTTATTAGTTTGAAGTACTATTTTGTCCTGAAAATAAATTTGAATATTTTAAACTCATTATCTAAAAAAAAATGTGTTTTCGGCACATGAAACTTCATTTAAACAGTGATAACTGAAGTTTGACACTTTTTGAAAAATAATTAGAGAATTCAAATGTGCATTAACTTTTAGACGTTTTAAATTTCAGTTAAATTTATTAGAAATGAAAATGAATTTTGCAAGATTTTTAAATGCAAAAGTTTTCAGATAAATTGCAATTTTTTCTACTTTCAATGTTAGAAATTCTTTTAAAAAAACTACATTATTTCATTCGTTTGCCCCATAAAACTTGAGTAATCAGTAATCGCTGTTCAAAAATATGCTAATTATAACGAGTTAAATGTTAGTTAGTTAATTTTTGAATAAACTGAATTTTTTAAAACTTAAACATCATTACTTATTGTGTGCTTTAAAGTATAAAAAATCCGATTTCTAAAATAATAATTAAAAAAAAAAAAATAATAATTCACGTGTGCATGTTTGTGCATAATTGTGGAAAGTGTGTGTGTGGTTGGGGGGAGGGGGGAGGGGAAGTCGCATGTTTCGAGGTGCACTAACATTTTCGACCACAGGCCGCAACTGATTTCAATATATAAAGTTTAACAAATAAAGTTTAAGTTGAAGGGATTCCTGTACACAGTGGAATAAATATGTTTTAATTTGAGAAATGAATTGATTTAAAGTTCTTTCATTGTTCTACATAGAGATGAAAATGAATGCTGGTTTGGAATGCTTTCAATACATGTTTTGTCCCTCCATGGTATAGCCAATTATTCAAATTGTCTTATGGGAAACTGCAAGATTATTTGCAGATGGTACAGATTACATAGGGTTTCTAAAACATGAAGACTTTATTCAAACCTTGATTATCCATAAATGATATTTGAATTTCTTATCTACTTGATAGGGGGAACCTTATAATGGAAAGGTTTACACACCCTTTACAGTAAAAACCATGTGGCAAGCTAAATATGAAAAGGTTTACTCCCCCTTTACCACGAAAACCTCGTGGCAAGCTTATTACGAAAAGGTTTATAGGCCCTTTACTGCGAAAACCTTGTGGGAAGATGATCGTGAAAACATTACGAAAAGTTTGATACATGGAGACTATTAGGACTCCATTTTCAAGGTTTTAAAAAAGTTACACAATTGTCATCTGAACCTTGCACCTTTTTCGTTTGAGAGGTATACACAAGGCTAAAGTGTGTGAGGTTAAAATGCTATCTGAATATGCATTTATTTTTTGCTGAAATTAATAACTTAAAATACATATTTGTACTACATACAAGCATATTATTTTTCCTTTATTCTTAGTTTTTAAAAGTCAGAGGGGTGTAAGTAACTTAAGAAATTAACAAGTTTGAAGTAAAAGAGCTCCAGTAACAGACAAGAACACTATGGTTTTTTAATGCCAGTCATTAGCTTTAACAATGACGTCATGTACAAATTTTATTTAACATATTTTAAGTCTCTGAGCCCAAAACAACTAAACAATACTTGGATTTTTATTAAAGACGCACTGAAAGAACAAGTGAAGTGAAGGTGGCAAGTTTTAGTAGAGGTTTGTTATTAAATTTTCATCTTTTTCGCTGTTGAATTAAACATGTCTTTAACGTGGTTTGCTCCTCATGTTCTCAAACAGTTAGAAGAAATAATTAAAAACGGAAAGATTGGTATCTGCCCTGGGCCCATTAAGATTCTAAATCCCATGCCATCTGGAGCTTCATGGGTGAAAAAAAACCTCTGTGACAGATTTAAACTGGTGATACCTTACGGCGGCCATACCGTCGACTGGGATGTCATACTTCAAGCCAGTTCTCCCGATTGCCCCCCAGATTTCATATTTACGAATGCGCCCAATTTCGTCGAGTTTGACTGCATCAAAACAATCAAAGATTGGGATCCCAAGAAACCTGATTCTCTCTTGATTATTCTAAAAGAACTACTCCAACATTATCAGAAATATCAGGCAGCCCGCTTAGAAAAGTACTCCCGCGTGCAATTCGAATACTCTACCCTAACCCAGCAGACTAACATCACTGAGGATGATATTGAAGTCTATGTCACAGATGACAAAGAAGGACCGATTAACTTTTTAATCCGCCTGGGAGTGCAATTTTCAGGGATACCGAAAATATACAAAAGTGAGAGTGGCGATACTGCACTACTTCTGGTAACCTTTAATGGTTCTGAGGGTACTAAAATTACCCCAAAGCTTTGCTTGCCCCCTAAGATCGAGCATGCGCTTGGTTCTCCCCTCTCTTGGCGTATACCTGCCTTTACGAGTGATGGCTGTCTGATGGACTATGTGCCATTCGTGCAGGAGTCATTGAAAAAACGAGTCGAGATGATTGCATACAATTTCGAGAAACGAATGGAATATCTCTTCGTCTTCTTGGAGCATTTCGAGGGGAGTTTTTTGGAATATGACCGAGATCTTGCTTCGAAAGCGACCTTTCTCTTCGAGCAAAATGGGTTCTATTTCATTTTTCACATTGATTTGCCGCAGAATTTCCCTCTCGGCAAGCCCTCCTTCACGTTTCGCTCGATCTACCATTCGACGTTCGAGAAGCCCTACTCGACCACCGTCTTGAACTATCCTTACAATCAGGGATGGTCTGCAAAGACTATGCTTGACCATGCTGTTGAGTTTGTAAAGCAGTATGCAATTGTGTTTCAGCAGAATTCTGTACAAAATGGCTCCTCCCCATAACTGTCCTCTTGATTAACTGAACCACCTTAATGTTGGTTGAGACTTTCTTGGATGAATTCTGGATGTTATCTTGTTTGATGTATTAGATAGACTAAAAATTATGTTTTACTCAGAATATGTTGTAGTTTACAAATATTTATTTATTGTTCCTGGTGTATTATTTTAATCAATCTGCAAAAGCTGATTCATAACATTTTGTAGTACTCTGTGCGAGTTTGTTTATATAGTGGAATATTTTCTTTTATCTGTAAATATATTTGAATTGTTATTGCTTTTTGTTATCAATTTATATAATAATAAAATTGGACATTAAATCTATGAATTGTTTTTAATTATAAATTACAATATTTAGCTAAGCACTTTCTTACTTACACGCTATTCCATGTAATATTATAGTCAATATGTGACAGTGAGGGCCTCAGTGTAAAATTTCCCCAGCATTATAGAGTAGTTAGACATAGAATAGAAAATTATATGCCAAATGAATAGGATTTATATAACGGCTGGTTTTGAAAGGATTATGTAATTTTGCTCTAAAACCAGGGTTCCCACGGTCATCGAAAGTCATTAAAAGTGCTTAATATTTTCGAACTTGTTTTCAAGGCCTTGAAAATGCTTAGAGTTGCTTAAAAATCCTTGAAAATGCTTAGAGGTCCTTAATTTTTGCGGATGTTGTGTAACCAACTGCAAAATTTATAAAAATATAACTCGGATTTGTTATCTCGTTTGACCGCCATTTTTCCGTAATTTATTGAAATTTTCCGACTTATTTGTATTACGCATCCACCCACTTGTAACTTTTTTGTGGTAGAATGAACTTTATTAAAAATTTATATATAGACGTGATACCTGAAAATAAATTTTCAACGGTCCTTAAAAACATTATTTAGGTCCTTAAAAGTCATTGATTTTCATTCTGTGATTTGAGATTGACTGAAAACTATGATATATTGCTCCAAATTGATCTTTTTGTCTGTTTCAAGAAGGCTTTATACTGCTTCAATTTTTCCTGCTCTAAACACCACTCCAAAATCCTTTATGCTAGATAATATCAGCTTCACATGTTTCACTGACTTGTTCTGAGTTAAACTAATTCCATTTTTATAATCTATTCAGTTGATAGTATACATAGTTGACTGCTATGTTCATCGTAGATCAAGTCACACTTGCATATAACATGTAATTATTGCTTCACTGTAATGCTTATAAATTGAATATTAATTGCAATTTGAACTCTGTTCGATGACGACGTCAATACCTAAGCTATCACTCCATTCTAAAGTGAAGATATTGGTGGATTCGTTATGTATCATCTCTAAAACTAGTATTTTGGAAAAAGCTAAATAATTAAAAAAGAAATTGTTTCAAATAAGTTTGAAGATAAGCTATCTATTACTTATTCAGAACAATTTTTGTATTAAAAGGTCTAATTTTTTGATAAATTTTGTTACTTATTTCTTAGATTGAATTTCTTTGGAAGTGAACTTTCCTAGTTTTTTTTTCAACTGCATATGGTTAACGAAGTTGTTCAACTTATATTCTTAACATTTCGTCACCCTAACACTACAACTTGTTAACTGCAAAACCATAGTTTTGAGAATTTTTTTTTTTAAAGTTCTTCAAAGCATTGAAATCATTCTACAGCATAATGGCTTTAAAGTATAAACAGAATATAATGGGCCTTGCTATAGTTATCCACTTGTAGCAAACTTAATAATTGTGTAATTCATGATTATCCTAGTTGTAGCATTGAGTTGATTTGATTACAGTAACAACAAGGAGGGTTTCATATGAGTTAAAAAAAATGAATTTGCACAGAAGATTTACTGGTAGAAAAAAGCTTCTAGTTGCCATTTTGTTTCTATGTTTTTCCCATTTGAAAGCCTTATAGTTTTTGTTTTGTTGGGGACTCCACCTTAAGTATTTATTTTGTATTTTACTGTGATTTTTCTTGCCTAATCATTAACCACTTATTTAATCTTGTCTAACTGCTAACTTTTTATGCATTGAATTTGAGCACATATTGCTCTAGAGTACCAACTAAGTAAATCTTTTTTTAGTTTTGTGGTGAATTACCTACTCCCTTGAAAATGTTAAAATTTTAAGCTTTTTAAAATTAAGACTTATATTCTTTTTTTAAAATTAAAAAAAAAATAGCCTACCATTTAGGCTTCATTTACTAAATCTTCAAATAACATTGCTCGTCTGCCTATTCAAATACATAAATTTATTAAAATGTAATTGAACACATATATATCAGCCTGAAATATTTTTCTGAGAGACAGGATACCAGCTTGTGAAAGACAGATACTTGAATAATTCTTTCATTTTAAGCTAAATACAAAATGAAACTTTCAGGTTAGAGAAGATGCCTGCCAAACAATCAGGGTTTGAATTCTGGAAGAATGTTTTGGGAAGTCCGAAGTATGTTGCTGCTCCAATGGTGGATATGAGCGAGTTAGCTTACAGGATGTTGTGCCGTCATCATGGTGCTCAGTTGTGTTATTCCCCAATGTTTCACAGCCAGCAATTTGCACAAGATTTCTTATACAGAAAAGATAATTTTTCAACCTGCACTGAAGATAGACCATTAATTGTTCAAGTAAGTGGGTCTACTCTTAAGGCAATCTACACTAATAAAACAAGGATTGTATCTGTCTGTCAGTCTAACTAATTCATTATTCAGAGAATGTTTTAATTTTGAAACGTAGGTAGGTAGTATTACACCTCTAATTTGACTTCTGGCAAATATAATGCTAATTTTTTTTTTTAAAGTTTTAACACTAACAAACACTTAAAAAAAAGAAGAAAAACTTTCGTTGCCTGTTCCAATAAACACCTGCCAGATGGCTGCCTAGTATTGCCTCTTTGCCTAATTTGCAGCATTTTGTTAAACAGTTGCAAATTTTTTCTCATGGGGGGAGGGGTGTATTAAAGGGATTTTTTTTGTCTTTAGAAAGGGGAAGGGTATTATCTATGAAAATGTGAAGATATTTTACAATTGCATTTATGCATACCAAATAACCTTTTTTTTGCAAACAAAGTAAATCTGTGCTTGTATAGCACTGAATCTTTTAGTGAGCCAGAGTTTGCATAGCAATGAATTTTTTATTGAACGTAATTCACAAAGTGTTAAATGCTAGGATCTTCTATTGGTCTCTTCTTTCTTCTTAGGTTTAGAGCTTAAATATATTTTATTTTTCTTGCTGTTGGCCCTACCTTCAAGTGTTTGACATTCATCTGGTTAAGTTACAAGGCTGACTGAATAGATATGGTTGGGCATGGTATACAGATAAATTTAGAAATATAAATTTGCTAAAAACAAAACAATAAGGTACAAAGGCTGATTGAGTTGCGGAAGTTATAACACAATATGAAAAAATAAGGTGATGAAGCATAGTTTAAACAAATTTTGAACAAAGAGCGTAAATGAATAACTGAAGTTATATTTTTATATCAAGTCACGATAAGAAATTATATCACTGTAACAACTACATTAATGTTAAGATGGGTTCTTATCGCTTACTTATTTATTTCAAAACTGAACTCCATTTATATTGTTTCTCTAAGCATATAACATCATAAAGAAGTACATTTCATTTTTATTCAGTTTTGTGCAAATGATCCAACCAACTTTTCTAAAGCTGCTTTTATGGTACAATCTGAATGCGATGCAGTTGACTTAAATCTTGGGTGCCCTCAAGCCATTGCAAGGAAAGGTATGCAAATTAAGTTTTATTAATCTTTCGATCATTATTGGTCATCCATCTGTTTTGTTTTAGATAACCTTATAATGTCTTTGGATTTACTTCTTTATTTATGATAAGTGTGTGTGTGTTTTATATCCATTTATTTTCTATTTATTTTTTTAAATGAAATTCATAAACTCTGAAATACAGTCAACTCGCGATAACATGAAGTTCAAGGGACTGCCTAATTTCTTCGAGCTATCAGAAGTCAATTGGAAGTTATTTTCTATTCAAGGCATATTTCATGAGATATCTTTTGCCTGTTCTTGTTGAGTCCGTAAGACAATATTGTGTCTTGCTTTAAATTTTTCTAGCCATCCTTCTCTTGCTATAAATCTTTCAACGTTTAGTAAACGAACTAAGTCCCTGCGCCTTTTCTTTTAACATCATCCCACTAAGAGGGATTTTGGAATTTTTGTTTTGATATGTCTCAAACCATTTTAATTGAGAAGCTTCAACACCAAGAAAAGCACATACCTTCACTCATTTACACAATGCATCGAGTTTCGATGCATGTCTTCTCAAAATCATCTTTATTTTTTAAAATGATTGAAAGAGTATTCGGAGGAATTCTGTACTTTAAAGCAACACCTTTCTTCTTACATCGCAGATCTTGTTCAGTTTCATTGATCAATTTAACTTTTTGAGTTAGACAAAGCGTATTTAACTTTTGTTTTAATATTATTCAAAGCCAATGTAAATCAACACCATTGAATATGGAATGGAATGTTAAGGAAAAAGCCCGTTTACTTCCTGTATAGGTCAATGCAAACAGGTTTTTTTTGGTAACTAGTTAAATTGTAAAACGCGATGCAAGAGGAAAAAATAATAACTTTTTTTTTTATTAGTATTCGTTGTTTTTTTGTATGGTATAATAAAATTTTCATAAAAACCTTAACTTAAATGATGTACACTTCGAGATATGGGGATAACTTAGTGTTGAAATACATTAAATTGTCTTGGGACCTAATAAAAACTTCTTGATAAACAAATATTCGACTTATGAGATTTCGAGTTATCGCTAGTTGACTGTATTAGCTACTTCAACTATAGAGGGGAGGATCAAAATTTATTTAAAATTTTTTTATAGCTTGTAATACAAGTATCAATCAAATATATTACTACAATGCAGGGAGACTTGATACCAGCAATATTTTTTTAGAAATTATGTGGAATCATTTTCAAAGTGATTAAAATGTTTCAAGCAAGTTAGGTAGAAAATATCAAAGAAGGTCCAGGATGTTAAGAATCAGTAATTTGTTATTCAATTTCATAACTTGTCTTTGGGTTTAAGAGATCTCCCACAACTGTCTCTTTTATTCCTCTGATGACTACAATGTAATGTTATATTTTGGGGTAAAATACATTCAACCCCGTTAACGCAAAGTTGATGAGGCCTCTGAAATTGTTTGTGCTAACCGAATTTTTTGTTAACAATTTTTTGTGTTAAATGAATCAATTAACGTTAAGTTTAAGTACAGACAACTGCTTTTACTTCGCATTAAACAGGATTTAATGTTAAGCGATTTTGCGTTACATGGGTTTGACTGTATTCATAAGTGGGGGAAAAAATTGATAGATCAGCTTTCCATTTAAGTATCTTAAAAAATTATCTAATTTGGAAATGGCCTTTCCTTAACAATAAAATTTGGTATGAAAATATCAAGTGCCCAAGTTTTGTTAATAACTGCAATTTCAAGCTTAATTTGTTCTGGTTACCACTATCTCATTCACATTTATTTTTTAAAAAAATTATCTATAAAATTCGAAATTACATTTTTTTTTGTATTCCTGGTAATTCTACTTACAGTTAAGTGGGATTAAAAGATCTCATTAGTCTCTTGAACAATTTGTAAGATTAAAAACTGCACTTTGATCAGTTCATCCCAATTCATGGGGTAAGTAGATTACAATTCTATGATGACATTACAAAATTTGCAATATTTAAAAAAATCTTGTGCATACCTCAATTGCTTAAATAATAGTGTTCTCTTAATAAAAGAGTAATACAGTGTAAATTTCGACAAAAAGACTAAAAAAACCTACTGAAATCATCCCTAAATATGGTAACAAAAACTGCACTAATTAATAGCATAAAAATAATGAACTTTTAATTAATTTTTAGTTTTATCAAGATGTTATCTTTCTATTGTGACAAATATTTAAATATCTGATGTCTAAATTGATTTTAGATATCTTATACATTTGTAATGTTAAACTTGATTTGAAAGGTAATATTTGGTTTAAAAAAAACTTTTGCAGTAATTAAATTAAGCAGTTGGAAATAAAAAGTTAAGCAAACATAAAAAGTTAATCAGTTGGATGGATTTTTTTTAATTTAAAATTGTGGTGGCAGCTAAATAAAAAATATGTGTCTTATTAAAAGTTTACAGTCATTAGTATGTTTTGTAATGCACTTTGTTACCTTTTTAATAATATATAAATGTTTCTGATTTAAAGGGTACTATGGATCTTTTCTACAAGATGATTGGGATGTCATTCGATCAATTGTACAAAATGCCTCTTATGAGCTTCAGATTCCAGTAACTTGCAAAATGAGAATATTGCCTGGCCATTATAATAAATCTATTGAATATGCAAAGTAATTTTAACTGATTTGTTACTTCCACAAAATAGCATACAATTTTTTCTGTCAGTTTGTAGTGTATAATTTGGTTATTGAAACTTGGATTGAAAGTGTTTATGAAGTGGTCAACACACATTATGTAATAAATAAACTTTACTATACCTTAAATACTCTATTAAACATTATTTTCTTATTATATTTTAAAGCTTTTATAGGTATTTCAGTTGTTTAAGGATATTAATTTTCTAAATCTCATTTTCTAAAGTTAGAGTTTAGATATCTTGATTTCAAAATGCTTAAAAATATCAATACTCTAATTGTAATACAATTTATCTTCCAAGTATAGGAAAAATAAATTTAGTGAGAAATTATATTTTTATGGTTGTGAATTTTTACTCATGAATTTTTCAGTTTTTTAAGATGGGGAAATAATAGTTTAAACTAAGTTAAGTACTAAATTTTATATTAAGAAAAGCTAAATTTATAATTAAGTAAATATATGGAACCATTTTCTATTAATCAGACAAAACATTCAGGGTTTATCACTCTCTTAAAAAAAAAATCAAATTTTTATTTGTCACACAACTGAATATCGCCATCTGGAAACTTAAAAGTTGGAGTATTTAAATAAATGTTAAATAAAATATAGCAGTGAAAAAAGAATGATTGATTTTTTTTCATAATTTAAAATATATCTGATAGACTTACTTTAGATAAATATATAAATAGTTTTGTATTATTAAAAACTAATTTATGATATCTTGATTTTAGAATGCTAGAGCATTCTGGCTGCTCTGTTCTTACTGTTCATGGAAGAACTAGGGAACAAAAGGGACATGCCACTGGGCTAGCTTCTTGGGATGTTATTAAAGAAATCAAAGCAAATATTAATATTCCTGTGATTGCCAATGGAAATATACTATCTTTTGATGATGTTGAAGATTGTTTGCGGTTAACAGGAGTTGATGCAGTTATGTCTGCAGGTAGCTTTATTTTATATTTACTTATATATAAACCCTATGTGGTCCTTTTAATGCTAATTTACTTGTTTAAGTAGATGAACTATCTAATATGTTACTATCCTTTTTAGTCTGACTCTAATAAATAACGTAACACATGCTGGGGACAGGGCTCGAAAATTATATTGCTCGACATGTCTGGGACAAGTAAAAATTCATATCTTGCATGAATTTTTTCCTTATACATGCCTGGCCGGGCATGTAAATATTTAATCAAAATACCTTTCAAAAGATAAATATTTTATAGTTTCACTTGTGCATGTGTCATTTAGACTGGTTCATGACTTTCAGTCAAAGGTCTCGACTCTGTGTTTCTCCCAGAATGTCTGCCTGCTAGAGACGATTCAGTACCATGAATCGTATAAAGAACCCATTGCGATGCAACTTGTCCACTGAAACTGTAAATAATTTAATGCGATTAGGTATTGATGAAGTTTAACCAGCAAACTTTGATCCATCACCAGCAATTAAAAACTGGCTATTTGCAACTACAGGAACAAGGCATTTTGAAGGGTATGCAGTTCACATCACTATTAGTTCAGAATGTTCTTATATAGATCAGAACAAAATCAGTGCTCTTGTTGTGTAATGTGAAAATATTTTATGTATATATGTTGCTAAAGATAATTCTTTTTCGACAGGCCAGGTTATGAATGAAATGTTTGGGCATGTATTTTCTATACTAGCATGTCCGACAGGGCATGTAAAAGTTTTGAGAATTTTCGGGCCCTGGTTGGGGAGATTGGTTTAATGGACCAGATTCCTTGAATTTGCAAACCTATATGAGTTTCTATTTGCTTAAACCTCTTTATGACATGTCTTTAGATAAGTCAAGCCTGACTTTAAAAGAAGTTTTTTTTTGTTTTGTTTTTCCATTCAAACTGTTTAATTGTGTTTTTTTTTTTTTTTTTTTCTTTTGATAAAAAGTAAATCTGAATGCCAATACTTAAAACTAGGTTCTAATTATGCAGGGTGTCCATAAAATAATGTCCCAGTTATAAATTTTAATAGTATCAACTGTAAGCATTGCAGAGTGTTGGCTCAAGATCTCAATTAAAGAGTAACTTAAACAGTTTTAGATAAGTGAAAGCACGAGTACTGTTTTGTTGAATTTCGAAGTCCCTGTCCGTAGGTTTGTTCCTAATGGTCGAGGCGACAGAGCTCTTTGTCGTCGGCTTCCACATTCACCTGGCATAACACTATGCGATTTTTTCCTATGGGACTTTATAAATGATCAAAATCTATTTTCTGCTATTATCAGGGATGACAGTTTTCCTCTTTTTAAAGGATTTCCTCCTTTTTGGTTTTTTATGTAACATTTTCCTTCTCTTTGTCCCTGTTTTGAGGATCCACATTTTTCTGATCTAAACCAGTTTTTCCTGCAAAAAGTATACTTTTCCTCGTGTCTAAAAAAAGATTTTCCCTCTTATCTCCCGTTTCTTCACAGATTACTTCACTAACTCCTAATATTTGAAATGTAATTATTATATAGTAAGAGAAATTTCATTGTATATCTTTAAAATTACTGAATTATCTATCCTGCATACTTTTTTTGTTGAATTTTTGTGTATTCCTTCTGCGATCTTTTTCAATGAATTTTGGATTTCCTCCTTTTTGCTTTCTGATCACTCTCGTCCCTGTATTATCTAATGACTTGACAGAGTTGAGACACAAGATTGAAGAGGCTATTGCTTCCATTACACTGGACTTGTTAACCATTATGTGGGACAAATTGGACTATAGGTTGAATGTGTGCCATGTAACTTAAGATGTACATATTGAATATTTGCAAGAAAAACTAGGTTAGTTTAACTTCAATTTGATGTATGATTTGTTGTAAATAGTCTAAATTAAACTGTTATAATATACCATTGAAACTGGGGCATTCTTATACGGACACACTGTATTTTACAATTTCCAAAGTGATAGTTTTAAAAAGGAAACACTACATTTTTGTTGATACAGAGGATATTTTTTCAGAGGCATTGCTTCATAATCCTGCTTTATTTTCTGCTAAAAATCCTCCTGTTTGGAAAATAGTGGAAGAATATTTACAATTGGCTGAAAGCTACAATACCTCTATAAGATGTGTTCGATGTCATCTATTTAAAATTCTTTATTTGTGGTAAGTATTTCAAATATATGTGATTGAGGTGGTTTTAGTAATATTTTTACATTTCATTAGGTATTCTATATCTTGCATATTGTTGGCTATTTAAGTTATTGATTTGAAAACTCCTTTTTTGTTTATTTGTACTATAAATATTACATCTAGTTCCTACTATGTCTTATATAAAAAAGAAATGCTCATTTTGTATAAAATATATTCTTCTACAAACATGGATGAACTTATATTTTTATCTGGCTATGTTTGTTTTAGTAAACTGTATAAGAGTTGTCCTATTGTAAAATAAGCTCTGCCTTCCACATGTCAAGTTGTAGTCATCATTTTTATGTCTACATTCCGTTCTCTGCAGCAGTATCACAAACCAATTTCTATAAATGTTTGCTCATAATTAGAAAGTCTTATAAGTCATGACTAATTCAAAATCCAATCAGGAAATATTTTTTTAAGTCTGAAAAGTCATTTGAAATGTATTTTGTTAGTTTTGCAATCGAGCTACTGCAATGCTAACTGATAAATGCTACTTGATTACATCATAACAACTCTAGAAACACACTTTTATTAATTTTAGTTTAAGTATTAATGTCACTTTTAGCTAAACAATTACAAATTAAACTTTTGAATTTATTAATTATTTTCAATTTATTTAATCAACTTAGAAAAGGTATTAATGTTTTGAAAAAATTTAATTATCTAATTTTTAATGTAATGCTGGTGTTTCTGCATTTCGGATTAGGAATGTGCTAATAGGTAACTCTATACTTAATATAACAATTTCTGTAACTTTTAATTAAAAAGTATATATATATATATTTTGGATTATCTTCATTGAATTCCAAATCTGATATATTCTTCAATGAGTTAACATAATGATACATAATTTTCTTACCTTACAAAGAAATTCTCTTCTGCTTCATTAGTATTAAGAAAATTATTCCCCAAATGTGCATACTCAAGTCTAATTTTTCCTAATTTACATAAAATGAGAAATGCAATTGTATGATTAATTCTAATCTAAACAAGTTTCCACAGTTTATTAATGAATTTTGACATATATATTTGTTAGTGAGTTTTCTTCCAAGCTTTTGAAAACTCATCTAAGCCATCTTGATTTGTATAGATTCTCTCTACCATCTATATATTTTTTTTACTGTGCATGTTAGCATAAAATAAATTTTTAAAAATCACATTGTTTACAGTAGGAAAAAAAAAAAAAAAAATAATTAAAATACATAATAACAATGTTGTATAACTTTATTTTATTAAATTTAGATGAGTAACCTCCAAGTATTCTGTTTTCCTCATCAGCTATTGAATAAAGCAAAGTTATGCCATAGTATTTGAAAGAATTAATAAATTTACTAATTCCATTATGATGCTTTTATTTATTTTAATGTAATACATTTTGTTGTTTAGTGTAACTGCAATATTACCAATTATATCTTTATTATTAACTTTTTGCATTTATTCTGCATCCCTAACAAACTATTTACATATCTTAATTATTAATTGGAATAATATTTAACAATTTGTATTTGTAAGATATTGTTGATCAATGTTAAATTTTCAACTTTGTATTTTCAGTATATATCAGGATGAGGAAGTGCAGCAGTTACTTACGGACGGCTCTACATATGCAGACTTTTACAAAGTTATTGACTTACTCAAGAAGTTACCAACGAAACTTTCTTCCAAAAACAATGTTAAGGACGTTGCAGAAACATTTGATACTGACAATACTTTTGATTTGCTTAATCACAATTTGCAAGAAAGATCTTACACTTGTAATACAAACAAAAGTGAAGCAAATGTTGATTCCTTGATACCTAACAATTTACAACAAGATATTAAAAATGATAGATTATTATCTGATTCTGCAGCAGAGACAGTTAACATTGATTTCCAAAATATTGAGAATGCCCTAGGAACTGTTACTACAATAACTGATGAAGCTGAAGATTCTAACAACTTTAAAAATCTTCCTGTCTGGATTTGTCATTCGAGACCTAGGATAGCTGTTAATGAGTAAGATGCACCAATTTAATTTTAAATCTTGAGCCCTTTGTTTGAAGTGCCTTTCATTTGATATATCACACTTGTAGCATTTGTACCTTTATTTAGGTATTTTTCCCTGTGATGTCGTTTTGTATGAGCTTCTACCTACATCAGTGTAGTATAAAAACTAAAATGCAATCATCAAAATGTTAAAATATTATCAGTATTCTTTCAAATTAACAAGTTACTGACACATAGCGTTGTGAAACTGACTGATTTTTAAAAAAATGTTTTGCCTCAAATCTATGATTTTTTAAATTTCTTTTTAGTAAAAGCCGGGGTTGTTTCAGCAAGTATTTTGAGGTGACATCAGAAAAGCCATCAGATGAGCAGTATATGTCTGTGAGTTAATTGGTTTTATCATATCTGTATCTACTATGGCTATTGTATTTTGAAACTCGAGATTACTATATATTTTGTTGCTTTTAACATTTCAAGATATAATATCCTTGATGCTTACTTTTTGTAACTATTTGTGAATTTCAAATTATTTACCACTATTTGAAATAATTTTACATAGAAAGGATCTGGAAACCTCATTTACTGTTTTTGATACTCTTTTTCTACCTATTGCATCAAATGTTTTTTTTTTTTTATTTATGTATTATGTGATTATATTTAAAAAAAAAATTTAAGATATAACGTAATAATTTATTTAATAATACTTTACTGGTAGTAAATTTATTAATATGAATGTTTAACTAAATGTATTTAATTTGATAGGAGAAGTTTTGATTAAATATTTTGTTAATCAATATGTAATTTACTAAATGTTACAAATGAAATGTAACATAACTAAATGTTATGTTAATTTTTTCATTTTAGAAAAAGCAATTGAGAAGAGCAAGACATCACGATCGAGTTGTAGCTTGCATGAAAGAGAAAAGAAAAGTTAAGAAATTGAGGCGTAAGCAGAAAATAGCCGAGTCCCAACTTCATCAAACTGCTGATGTTCAAGGTAAGCCATATATATTTGGCTTATTTGTGCCTGCTTATTTTGTTTCATGAATATTTTTTATTTGGTTTTTAACATTTTCTGATTTAATTAATGGATGTAACTATATATTTATTGAAGTCTTTAACTGTCATTCTGATTTTAGAGTTCTGTATCTCATTTGCAAAAAGTGTTTGTTTATGAATTTCTTTTAATTCTGACCTTCTAGATGAAATATTTAAACGAAAATCTTGATAGCGAATGGGACGATTTGATATAAAAGTATTACGCAAATCATAAATATTTGAAAATATTCTATATTACCTATAATATTTGGTTGACATTTCATATTGCAAATAAGCATATATTGTTATTTTTTCTATCATGATAACTTAATTGATAAATTTTACATATTTTTTTATTTTTGTCATGCTTTTTATACAACAAACTAAATAAACATTCAAAGCCATGTTCTGTCCATAACAAGCTTTCAGGAAACTCATTTGGTTTTCAAAGAAACCAATTTGAACATACTGAATGCTTACACTTTTATTGATTCATATGAACAAAAACTCCCTACCCTACTATTTATATAAGTGATAAAGGTATTTATGGAACGAGTTAATTATATTCTGAGTAAGAATGCAAGTTATTCAAATGGTTACAGGCAGTTTTTGAAGTAAAACCATAAATCATGTTGACTAGGAAGCTAAAAGCTAAAAACGTTAAAATTGTTTTATGAATTGATAAAACTGAAAATAGTTCTAGCCTTATTATTGTTGCCAAAATTTGCGAGAAAATAAAATGTCTGAGGAAAGTTATGGTAGGTACCGCGGTAAGGTAAAAGCATCAACATAGAGATCATGATTATGAGATAATGCATGTAAGAGGATATTCAATAAAAGTATATGTGGTTTTTATGAAATAAATTGTTTCTAATCGGACATAATTTCAATTTTTTTGAAATAGTTTGTTTTATCTTTGATTTTCAGATATTTTTATTTATATAAATATTATTATTACTAATATTAATAAACTTCATGAGATGTAATGAAATAATTGTATTTTAGTGTGTACTGTATTAAAATAAATCATATTTATTTTAAACGCTAACAAATCTGTTTTGAACTTAATAAAATTTATAATTTTTAGATGATAGTAAAAAGAAGAAAAATTTGACGAAGAAGGAACAAAAAGCTTTGATTAGAGATCGTTTATTAAATGCCCAAGGTAGAGCACCAAAAATCTGCATCAATCTGGGTTTTACTTCTTTAATGGGAACTAAAGTAAGTCGTGGTGCTAATTATAAGATATCTATTGCATTTTGAAAAGAATTTCAATTCAATTTTGTGGAAACTATTGAAATTCAATTATTATTTGTTTATACATCATCGAATTACAACTTTGTAAAAATCAATTTAAAGTTGTGAACTAGCATTAAATAATATGTAATAAAATTTAACACCTAAGAAAACTTCCCATGGTATCACTTTATAACTTCTAAGAGAAAAGAAGTTTTAAAAACAGTTTATATGAGTCTGAAAAAAAGTATTTTTTAGCTAAGTGTTTGCTAAGTAAAATGCCAGTTATTATATTTCTAAGCTTGTTTTGATGAAACAAATAAAATTTTAGTTGAAAATCATATTATTAAAACTTGTTGTTTATTTGGACTAAAAATTTTTATCCTGAACTTTTATCTGGGTCTTGTTAATGTGATCCTCGCTAGTAATTCTTCAATAGTTGAAAGATATCATAATCTAAAATCAGAGTATAAAAAATAATTACAAGATGTAATTTTTTGTGCTAAGAAATTAAAATTTAATTTTTCCCTCCTTCTAAAGTTGGTTATTGTTTGCCCATCACATATCTCTATGATTAAAATATTTTAATACAATGGAATTTAAATTTGAGATTTAACTCTGAGGTGCTCATATAGTATTGTAATTAGCATTTTTTAAAATTGTGCTCAAACTAATACATTTCTTATATTTGCACTGCAGAAGTAATGAATAATGTCATTATCTTTTCTAATTCAGTAGAATAGATTAAACTTAAAAAGCTACTATTCTCTTATTACTATTGCCACTCTCTCTCCAAAATAAATATCTCCATATATGGTTTGTTATAAAGCTTTATATAAGGTTGTGTATAACACTTAAACTAAATCTAAAACAAAAATTATGTGAAAATTATAAAAAATATAGAAATAGTATACCTCTGGGGTATAGATGTAGTTATGAAGAAGCTGTTTAGAAAATCTACGATTTGTGTCGAATACTGTTGCTTTAAGTATGTTTTTAAAGCTTACGAGGTTATGAAATCTCAGTACCACTCAGAATGCTAATTTAGTCTTGAACATATGTGTGGCAAATTATTGCCAGCAAAGACTTTTTACTCTCAATTTCTTAAACGTTAACAAAGGGTAATGAAAGTATTGCGTTCGTTAATTTTTTTTCTTCTTTTGGCATTTTTACACATTTTGGAACATACCGAGTTAAAAAAAAAAGTGGTCTAGAAAAGTCTGTCTATGGTCAGTATAACTCCTGAACCTATGATGTTCATCTTTTGCATTCAAGTTAGTGGTGCGATGGGACCTCTTAAAGTGTTCTAAATATCCCCACCTTTGTAATTCCTGAAGAAATGTGATAAAGGTATAGAAAGATGAAAAATGTCTTTATCACAGAGTTTTCTTCTCTTGAGCATCACCCATCAGTTACTTTTTCACCTCTGTTTCACTTACAAGAAAGGGATGTAAGAATCAATTACTGAAAAGTGCTTTGCCAAATTCACCATTTTTCTTTTTCTTGTACCAGTGTAAGCATTATCGCCAAACTGGACATTTTTTTAATGAATGTAAATATGAAAACGGCAAATAACACCGACCTGCATCAAATTTAAATGCTGTGACCAGTATTAAAGTGTAATTGAAAGTTGTGTAATGTTCCACACCCCTAGTTTTATACAAAAAATATATTTAAACATGCATGCAAAGTATATTTTTTCTAGTATTGATTAATCATTTTCGTGTTGTGTAAATTTTAAAATGCAGAATTCTTGAACAACTGTTAACATTGATTTTCTCTTGTTTATGATTAATTACGTTTCTGGCAACAGTGAATGTATGGAAAGCTGGAAAATATAAAAAGTTAAGGCAATTCTGGAAATATCTGCAAATTATTGAAAAATTGTAATTAAATCATGGAATCTAATTTTTTCTTCATTTGTAATCTAAAAACTATAAATTGAAATACCTTTAAAGTGCAAGAAATTATAGTTTTCACCGATAACTTTTAAAAGTATTTAGAAATCTTTATCAAAATCAATTACTTTCTTTGCTTATTTTTCTGTCTCATACCTGAATTTACCACTGTGACTAACTCTTTGAACATTTACAGGAACTATCTCGTCTGTCATCTCAATTGAGGAGGTTATATGGATCAAATCGACACAGTGCTACCCCTCTACATTTGTATTTTTGCAGCTTTAGTCCATCTGATTCATTATATCAAATATGCCAATCTAAGAACGATGGATTTTCATCTTATGTTGTATGTATTGATGTAATTTTTTTGTTGACTAGGAATTTTAAATTGGTTGTATATAAACTTTTCATCAACATTTTTATTTTCTTCTTCTTTACCAAATCCCTATACTAATGATGTTCAAGTTGTTCATGCATTCAATACATTTTGTATGTATGTAAAACCTAACTACATTTATTTTGGATACGTATTTTATCTATATTTAACTCTTATTTCAATTAAAAAATTTTAATGTTTGTTTAGGATTTGTAACTTTTTCATGGTATAAGTTATGCAATTTTTTTATTTATAAATTTATTGTCTGTCAATTAGGTTGAGATGACTTCGGACTCTCCAGAAGATTTATTTAGTCTAGAAGATATTGTTTACTTAACTCCTGACTCACAAAACGTTCTCAAAACCTTAGATTGTAAAAAAGTTTATGTAATTGGTGGAATAGTAGATGGCACTCCAAAAAAGGTGAGCTACTGCGTTGATTCTTTTACTTAGTGTATCCTTCATAACCATTTCCCAAATCTTGAACTAAAAACTGTATGCAAAAACTTTTAAAAACAATCATATCTGCTATTGATGAACAATAATATAAAAAGGAAACTATATACTGTAAAACCTCTTTAGCGGGAAATCGCTGAACATGAAATCCTATTTAACGTGAAGTAAAAGCAGTTCTGCGTACTTAAAACTTAACGTTAATGCAAACAATTTCAGCAACCCCATCAACTTTGTGTTAATGGGTTTGACTGTAGTAATCATGGGTCATATTAGGTTCTTTAATTTTCTTACAAGGTTAGGGAGTGCTTTGAGCTTTAACAAAATGTTACTGCATTGCTACCTCACAAGTACTGCATTGCAACAACCTTAGAAAGAGGCTTACATAAAAGTAAAGAAAGAAAATAAGCAGTTCCTTGTCTGTAGATTTTTATAAGGCCCCAAACAACCAATCATTGACCCCCCCCCCCCCCCCCAATGATTAAAACTGAACAAACAATCCAATCATTGAAATTTGAATAAATACTCCAACTTCTACTGGAGATTCTCCAACTACTAATGCCTTTGAGTTAATCACTAACTGGAAAATTTTATTTAGACTGTAACTACCCTGGACTCCCCCTCGGGATAGATTGAATATTATTAACCTATTTATTATAAATATAAAGAACTTAGTTCTCATTAGATAAACAGCTATTATTTTAGACCGTATAAGTGTGATAAATTAAAATTGATCTTGGGATAAGCTTTTTAGCTCGCAACATTTTTTAATAAGGAATTAGTTATTGAATGAGTTTGTAAATGAACTTTGGTTTCCATACTATAGGTCAATCTCAAAAAGTTTCAGACATTTTATATCATCAAGGGTGATTATATTTTTTAGTGTTTTCTGACCTTTTCTGGATTTGGCCTATTCCTCGTAATTTATTGTTCAAAATTTATTTGAATGATACCTTATCTTATAATAATTTTTATTACACAGATAAATACTTGGGTTTTAGTTTTAGAATGTTTGTCTATGTTTCGATGAGAGGAGATCTGCGTTTGATACCCAGGTCAATGCGTGCCGTCTTTTGCACTTTACTTCAGTGAAATATAGATAATTTTATAAACATCAATTCTGCAGTTTTCTGAACACATGTACCAGAAAATGCTATTAACATAAATTCAAGCATTTGCATTTTTATGTTAGAATTATAAGTATTCTGTATATATTCTTTTATAGTTCAAATCTATTATAGAGTATTAGACGGGATATAGTATGGCTGTAATTCATATGGCTTCATCAGTTAGTATTGCATAAACTTCTCATGAGTTATCCAGAATTCTGCTAGAGATCAGAGTGTAGCAGTTAAGCAGAGGCTAAGTGTATTGTTTGGCTTAAGCTCCAATTTCTTTCCAAGCTAATTTTTCCCTTAATCGGGTAGTCTGTAACATATGAATTGTAAAATGTAAAGAGGAGTCTATAGACTTTTATGAGACATTACTCTTTTTTTCATTTATATAGAAAAATTGATATCAAAGTAATGTTTTCAATGACACATTTACATTTAAGAAAATTCCTAATAAGGATCATTTAATATACTCGCTATGCCAAGCTGATAATGACAGCGTTCTGGCCTCGGTTGTCAAAGGTGCTGGGTTCAAATTCTGGGATAGGCATGGATGTTTGTTGTGGTTCAGAATCCACGTTAAACTGTAGGTCCCAGCCTGATCAGCCGTTATTCTGCACAAAAATAGGTCATTGAAAATATAAACAAACCAAACCAACCTGTACTTGTTATGTTACAATCTTTTAGCCCAGCGGTTCCCAACCTTTTTAGTTGTGTGGACCACCTCTTTTGTAAAAATGTACTTTGTGGCCCAGTAGCTAATAAAATATGTGCATGTGCATGCTTCAGTAATTAGTAAAACATACTATACGAAAAGGGTTAAAAATGATTTTTTTATATAAAAGAAGGAACTTTATTAGGTTAAATTTGTTGTCACAACTATTATATAAGAAAACTAAAAAACAAGTGGTCAAAGTTAAACAAAAAAAGTCAATGGGATTTTTTACATTCTTTGTCCCTCATGAGAGAATCAGTGTCTGAATTAAAACTGGATAGTTACAGCTATTCTGTTGAAACATGCATTATTCACTCATTACACTATAATCGAATAATTTGATTGTTGCTAACAATCGAGTGACTTGATTGTTCCCATCTCTAACCCTGAAGCTCCTAAAATATTAATCTTGGCTTAGATTTTTGACCATCATCCACGGCCCAGTACCACACTATTTGCGGCCCATTTATGGGTTGGGAACCGCTGTTTTAGCCCATTGTATTTAGAAACTACTTTATCTAAAACCTCGAAATTTGGTGCGTAGGTACGAAAATGATCTCTTAATGAAATTATATAAATTAAAAACTCAAAAATATGTCTAATATATTTATTTTTGAAATCCTTATGTTAATTATAAGCTGTGGCTCCATCTGGTTTTGTCTTTTTCTGTTTCAATTTTCATTTATGATAGATACACTTTAAATGAAAACAATTTATGTCATTTTATTAAGTGATCTTTTTCTTCCCTCTCACCAAATTTCAAAGTCTTACAGAAAGTAGTTTCTAAATGCCCTGGGCTCGAAGATTATAACATAGTGAGTATAGGGAATGACCCTTACTAAGACTTCCTATTAAGGATTTTTCATTTAGTATGTGACTCCTTTTTTATAATATAATTAATTTTGAGACATCCTTTAAAAAAACTTTTTTTTTTGCCTTTCAGGATCTATGTCTTAATCATGCAAATGCCTTCAATGTTCAGTCTGCTCGTTTGCCCATCTCTGAGTATCTTGTTCCATATTCTACCAATCCTGGAACTACTGTACTTACTGTCAACCAAGGTAAGTAAAAAACAGGTTTCTTACTGTATAATTTGATTACAAACTGCAGGATTCTTACCTGTTTAATGAATTTTAATTACTGTATGTAATGTACAATGTTTTAACTTTATTTTAAGTGAAACATTAATTTAGTAATGGTTTCTTCAAAACATTGAATTGTTTGTACAGTTAAATTTAGTTTTGATACTTTTTGGGCTAAAATTTTCTTGGTTAAAAGTAGGGCATTTTACAAAAGTGTGTGGGCAACTAAAAAGAGGGTTTTTTATTATTATTATTATTTTTTATTATTTTTTTATTTTATTATTATCATGTATTTAATTAGTTTCTGTTTGTTACATATTGAACATTTCTTCATTTTGTAATTAGTTATTTGAATTTACATTACAACTGCTAAAATTGCTATTGTATATCTTTTATCAAAGTTTTAGTGAGATCAGCTGCAGAATTTTATTATTTATCATCTGCTAGTTACTTTTGTTTATGAAATTCAATATCCCTTGATACAAATTGTGCTGTAAGTTTCATTTTATATATCTGTGAAAATATGGTCATCTCGTCTTAAAGAAGTATAATGATTTATTGGAAAAGGTTCAGTGTTGATTAAAAAAATGATACAGGAAAACTTGAGTTTAGATTGTGGCACTAGATTGAGAAACCTGAATATGTATATATTGGTGGAAAGGAGGTCTAAAAGGTATTTGATTAAGTAATTTTAACTTAAAAAGGAGTGCCTTGTATCCTATAGTGTGCATACACTATAGTAATTTGATTGTAACTTCATTGTGAATTTGAAAATTATGAGCATTACTTAAAAGTTGATAGAAGTTGTAAAACCCTGAGCTATGTAAAATAACTCAACGATAACTTAAATATTAGAATTTGAAGTAGATAATTACCTGTTTTCTGCTTCTAATTAAAATTAAAAAAAACATGGACGCCATAAAAACCGTTGCGTTTCTCATTTTCGTTTCGTTTATTTACAAAAAATTATTGCCACAAGATAGAAACTAAAAAGCTAAATTAAATTATTATTACTATTGCCACAAGATTGAAACTAAAAAAATGAATTACATTATTATGACACTTAACAAGCTATTTTCACGATATCATTTATTCAGGGATGCAAGTTTTCCTCCTTTTGGAGAATTTCCTTCTTTTTTGTTTTTTATGTAAAATTTTCCTTCTCTTTGTCCCTGTTTTGAGGATTCATATTTTTCTGATCTGAACCAGTTTTTCCTGCAAAAAGTATACTTTTCCTCATGTCTAAACTAAAGATTTGTCCTCCTCTTAGCTCCCCTTTCCTCGCAGATTACTTCAGAAACTCCTAATATTTGAAATTTAATTAATATATTGTATGAGAAATTTCATTGTATCTTTAAAATTATTGAATACCTTCCTGCATACTTTTTGTTGAATTTTTATGTATTTCTTTTGCGAACTTTTTTAAGGAATTTTTGATTTCCTACTTTTTGCTCCCTGATCACTCCTCCCTGTTTATTGAATAGTTATAAATTTTATATTCATTTATAAATGTTGTTTATAAAGAAAAAATGTAATAGTAACATATAGTGCAGCATTTTTGGCATATTTTCAAATGTTCCTCTTATTTAAAGAGCTTACTAGAATTACTAGAAATATGTTAAATAAATGAATTTGTATGCCTTTTGCTCCTTAACTAAAATTTCCGTTTATTCTGGTGTCATAAGTTTTGTCTCTATGGGTAACAATTTCTTGGGTGTGTTATCTCCATTTAATCAAACATTGAACTTATTCACACATTAAATGTAAGCACACTTTTCCGTCTTCTGTTACACAGGATTTATATTAATTTTGTAATTTACATATGAATATACATCTGATTATTATTGTCCATTAATAATGACTGGCATTTAAATTAAATGTTCAGGTTATCTCAGTTTGTATAAGAATTGAGAAAAAAAAGTTAAATATAATTTTTTTTCCTTTTCACTTTTACATTTCTCTAACAATATCTTTTTCTCTGTTTTCCTATAGTTTTTGATATTCTTCTAAAGTACTATGAAACAAACGATTGGACTGAGTCTCTGAGTAGTAATGTTCCTTTACGAAAAGGATTTTGTGCTCCTTCCAAGAAAGACGACCTCAAAGATCAAAATATGGAAGTTAACAATGCTGTTCCTGATTCCTCATTTACGGAAAGAACAACTCAATTAATTACTTAATAATTACTAATCTTAGCTTGTATATAATATATTTAATTAAAAATGATCAAAATAGAACTTGCTTTTTATGTTTATACTGAAAGCATTACTGAACTCTTGAAAAAAAAAGGGCTGAACAAAACAAATTTCTTTTATTAGTTTTGCATTTAGATTTGTAGTATTCATTGTTATATTTACGGTTCATTGATAATTTTGGTATGGTAACAACTTTTTTTACCCATTGACGGTCATGCACGTATTTATATGTCTTAGGATCCCCAGTTTTTCTAGCAATACACAACAGTTTTAAGTTTATAAATAAAATTTAAAATAAGATATAGTTTAGATATTTTTTTTAGGATTATAGTCTAACAAAATAAATAAAAAATTATTTAAAAAAATTCTGTATTTGAATTAGAAATATAATTTAAAAATTATTGCAGGGAAAACAACTGGGGAATTTCACCCATTCCCATGACCATCAGTGGGTTAAATCCTTTATATTAACTTTGAATTGGTGTGTCGATGGCAGCGAAATCTACGGAGGCCTAATTCCTCCCTTCCCCTGCCATCATCCAATCAGGCTGAAACTTGGCAGATAGATTCGATGTCAATGACAATGCATTCTATCAAATTTTGGGGATGTAACTGTCACTAAAAGGTTGCTTTTGCAAAATACTAACAAACCAATTCATCCAATCTCGCTAAAATAACATTCGACCGACCATTGAAGAAACTCTTTCCTGTTGCCAAAATATTTTTTTTAATAGATAAATAATAAAATTGTATTTATCAGAATAAATAAATGATATTTGGATGTAGGTGCATAAATTTAGATTCATTTTTAATAAATAAATTTTGAAACGTAGTTTGCCACACATTTTGTTGTTCGAAATGTTTTTGATATTAAAAAATTCGATGCAAACACACTGTGTACAGAATCGGCACTGTGTTAATGAATTTAAAAATTAGCAATGTATATAAAGGATTTATATTAAAAACTTTGTTTTTATAGATTATATTATTTACAGGAGTACAACTGTCTTGTAGAGATTTGGGTTAGTATGTACAAAGTAGACTCCAGAACTTTTTGGTGGAATGCATGTTGCCTTTGCATCAGTTTTATGATGTGAAAAATTATTCCCCAATTCCTTTTCTCAATCTATGATTTTCAGCTTTTATCCTTAGAATAAGTTATCTTCATAACAATGTTCTTCCTTTCTCAGTATTAAAAGTAAGTATTTATAAATATGTAATGCTCCACATTGTTTCTTACTTTTAATTGTTAAAATCTGAAATGAGTTTAAATATAACAAATGTTTTAAGATAATTACATCTAAATATTAGTTGTGAAATAAGTTTATAGGTCTCCAGTTTGTTTAAAAAGTAATTAATCATCATGTATGAGGAGTCTCCATTTGTTTCTATCAGAAGCACCAAAAGTTTTTTTTTTTAATTCTTTTATTAAAATCAAAGTAATTACTATACAGAATTTTGCTTTTAGAACATTTGTTTGAAATGAATCAATTGTTTTTATTTTTGGATTAACATTATTTCCATGGAGTTTTTTAGGTTTAATAAAAAATGTAGCAATTTAAAATACTAATAAATCAAATACATTTCCTCCTTATAATTTTCCAGGACAGCACATTTTTCTTTAACTTTAATTTTTAATGTTAAGTTTCTACATTCATCACATCTCAGTTGCTCACATTTTTAATGATAAACAGTGATTATAAAGAAATATTGTTTTTATTCCTGAAGCTATTGTTTAAAATTAACTTTTATTGTACAGACATCTTGATGCAAGAATGTTGAAATATATATAGCTGCTAGGTTTGATTATATCAAAATGCTGTGAACACGAGAAATTAAGCAATTCATTACAAGATTGTAAAAGAACCTTTGAACTACAAAAATTTTTACTCGGAAAATAATACGATTTTTTTTTTTTTTTAAATTCTGTAAAAAACAATTTTTTTGATAGAAAAAAAAAAAAAATACAATAAGTGTTGTTATAAACTTTAAATTGAGGGCAATTGTAATACTCTAAACCAGTGGTTCCCAATTTTTAACATGTCTGCAAATCACTTGGTGCAATGGCTTCAATGCACTTTTTACTGGGAAATTAATAAGATTTTTTTTTAATTCTGTAAAAAACAATTTTTTTCATAGAAAAAAAAATGCATAAGTTTTGTTGTATTAACTTTAAACTGAGGGCAATTGTAATATTCTAAACCAAGGGTTCCTAACTTTTAACATGTCCACAAACCACTAGGTGCAAAGGCTTAGATGCACTTTTTACTCGGGAGATAATAATATTTTTTTTTTTAATTCTGTAAAAAACAATTTTTTCCTTAGAAAAAAAATGCAATAAGTGTTGTTATAAACTTTAAACTGAGGGCAATTGTAATATTCTAAACCAGTGGTTCCAAACTTTTAACATGTCCACAAACCACTAAGTGCAAAATCTTAGATGCTGCAGACAACCGTTCTACACCTCACTCCTCTTCCCCCCCCCCCCCCCATCTCCTTGTCATTAGATAGTTGGTATTTTTTTTTTTTTCAAATGTATTATCCGAAAATTAATTATTTTATAAAATTCGAGCATAAATAAAAGAGTTATTATAACAAACTAAAAATGAATTTTCCCCCATTTTTCTTAAAATTAGACAAAGGATTGTTTCGGCTTATTGAGAAGTATAATTCAAGCTATTTTTCAAATGCACAATGGCATGAAATGAACATATCAAAATAATCTACTTATCCTGCATACAATATTGTTTGTTATTGGTATGAAAAATAATGCAAAGAAAAGTGATAATATTTCACACACAAAAATTTACATTTTTCGAACATGTTGGATAGGTAGACATATGAGAACAAAGTAAGTTAAGTTAATTTCGGAAAAATGGATAAAGTTGTTCAAATCTTAATTTGTAAAGATGTAGAGAGAAAAATGTAAAGAAGAGCTCTGATGATGTCTCAGATATTTTATTTCAAACTCTGGCATCTATGAATATTTTAATAATTAAATATGGGTAATAAAATGGACCTATAGTCTGTGGACCACGTGTTAAAAACCACTAAATCAGAAATAAAAAAAGTAATGAAAATCGCTTTTAAAATGAATTATGCTAGATTTTTTTTGTACCACTCTGAATTGGAAACTACTTTTTCTGAGTTATTTCAGATTATTTTTCGGCAATGAATGTATGCAGAACAATTGATAAATTTATAATGACACTGTTTATTATTAATTTTCTGGTGAATAACTGAAATTCGTGTAAGCTGTTTGAACAGAATTATTGACATTGTCATATATGTTAGACTTCATATATCGGCATTTGAATGGTATCTCACTTCTGATGAAGTTGTTGCAACACTAGAATGTTCTTGTAGTTTCCTGTTGGATAACATATTTTCGATTTTGAAGCCAAGCCAGTCGTTTTTGAAGAAGCTGTTTCTGAAGAGACAAGCATTGCATGTGTAGGTGGCAGATCTTATCATATAGCATATTTTTCTTAACAATCAATCATCGAGGAGGGACCTTAGCTTTGTAAGATCTCTTGGATGAAGTGTTATCTTGATGAATGTAACTGTCCCCATTTTGCAGACTTGTTTGCTTGAATGCTCTGTGAACGAACTCCGAAGAAAGAAAGAAAGAAAAAAAACTTGGGAAAACATTCATGGCTGGGTGACCATGTTTGGGACTTTCTGTTCAACAAAATATGACTTACACAATCTTGTTCGGCAGATTGATAACATGCCACACCATTTAGGATGCTGTGCTGTTGATCGTAAGATAGTTTTTTTTAAATTTGGATGATCTTTTACATCTCCAGAGAAGGAATCATATGACCAAAAAATCTGTTTTAGACACATCATATGTGGTATTCCTCCCATGGCTAATCAAACCATTATGGTGTTTACCATATGTCGTAATATCCAATTGTGCATTCATAAGCCTTGTCCTGATGGTATAGTCACTTGCACATGAAATCAAAGATTTGTGATGGTCGACGAACATCCAGTGCTGGAACAGCAACAGGCAAATTAATAAATTTTCAACAGGTAAATTTGTAATTTTTGATTAGTTAGGTGGTAAACAAAACTCTTTACTGGTTGTGGAACAAATGATACCATGTTTTTGGTGTGATGAGCATAGCAATCAACAACCAAATAAAATGGTAACTAGCGGTTTTTTTTTAGAATATAATAAAAAAGGTTTATCGTAAATCCATATTGTAACTAAACTGCGAATTGGGATATAGAATATCATTATGCGACGCAGAAATGAGCTTGTAGAATCAAACATCTGAAGATGAGTACAGTACAACAAATGTTCAGTTGAATCTCAAGATGGTCATGTTTGGTGTATGGCTGGTCTGCAGTGAGCAAGGGGGCTTGACCAATGGCCGGTGGAGGTGCATCGTAGTCGTGGCGTGCCCAGTACTCGGAAGCCCTGGATGCATTCCACTTGCACCATCTCGCCAATGTCGTAGTGGAATTTGGTCGGAATGACGTGGCCATGGGCTGGTTCACCAGGGAACTCGCACGCTGGTTTACCTAGAAGAAGAATTAATTGCTTATAAATGGGGGATTTACTTTTATTATTTATGAGGGGCGTACAAATGTATTTGTATAGCTTCTCGCTTTAGAGGTATGTACGAGTTATAGCTTGAACGAACGTACAAGTTTGGTACTATGTACATTCGTTATCCATGGGCGCCGGCAGATTTAATTTTCAGGGCGGAGCAGATGACACACAAGCTGGTGCAAAATTCTAACTATTTTTACTTTCAATTTCCCATGTAGGGTAATGAAAGTATAGCATTTGGTCAAAAATATATACATATTTTTATTTTTTTATTTCTTTGTTTTGGAAATCTGATTTCAATAAAGGGGTGCAGAAAAAGGTCTTGTTGTACGTGGTCAGCATAACTCCCGAACAAATTGACCTACGATGTTCATATTTGGTGTGCGGGTTTGTGGTGGACATGAAACATACCATTATGGTTTTCGTCAAAATCAGGCATGCGCATAAGATTGAAATCATGAAAAAATCATGTTTTTCACCAATGAGTAACTTGCACAAGTGAGGAAAATGAATATTTTTTTGTATTTTCTAGCGTTATCCAACGAATATATTTGAGCAGTGCAATTATTTTTTATCTTTATGGTTTCAATTAATAAAAAATCGAGTTTGAAATTAGCCGAGATCAAAGCAAAGTCACGTGACCAAAAACGCTTAAAAAACTGTGACGTGGTTACTCATAGATAAAATCGAAAATCAGAGGAAAAACCTCACTCATTCCTCGTCTAAAACAGGTTTTAGACTGGTTCATCATCTGCGCGTTGACGTCTCACGCAAAAGTGGCTTTTTCGCGCCAAATCGCAAAGTGAAAAACTAAATAATTTTTCTAACTATCTATCCGAGCTCAAATTTTTGAAAGGATGGTATTGTTTTTCATGATTTTTTCTCTACTTTTATTTAAAAATAAAACCAAAAAACGCGAGAGTTCCTCATTGCTGAAAACGGCTCTAACGATTTTGATTAAAATCTCGGTGTTAATGCCTCTTAAGGTGTTCTAACCGTCCCAACCTTCGAAATTCTCGTAGAAATGCGTAAAAAAAAAAATGAAAAACGAGTGTCTATAAAACAAAGCTTTCTGCCCTTGAGCATCGCCCATCGACAATTGATTTTTTTTGTTTCACACACAAGAAAGGATAACGTAATGTCTATCGAATAACATCGCCATTTTAGCAGTGTTTTTTTATTCTTTTGCCCATATAAAAGTTATTGCTAAGAATATTGCCACACTTGCCATTTTTATTTAAATGAGTGAAAGTATGAAAATTGTAAATGACACCATATCAAATTTTAATGCAATAACCTATATTATAATGTAATTGAAAGTTGTGCGATGTTCCATACCTCTAGTTTAACTGGATATCTCATATTGACAATAAAACCTGAGTTAATCTTCAAAGGCTCGAGCTAATACTATCATATATCAAAACGAAATTTTTTATTCATAACAAACAAGCTATTGAGATACGAGGTAATCTCAATTTTTACTCTCCCGATTTCAAGAATAACGAAATATGTGTGGCATAACTTACATGTAGGCGGTGGAAATGTCCATTCCCCTTGATCATTGCAGACTGTGATTGATTCTCCTACTATCACAAATCCAGCATTGCAAGTGAATTGCAGGAAGTCCCCAGTCAGGTAACGTCCTGTGTCCAGTACTCGCCCATTACTGGGTGCCAAGGGAGGTTCACACTCGATCGCTGTTGGGGAAGAGAATTGGAAGTCTTGTTTCAAGTCAAATAATTGGAACTGAGATTCGAATCAATTCAAAAACAGTAATTTTTATTCAATTTCTTGAGAACTACTCAATTGTAATAGTTTTGCAGCGGAAGTTTTTTTTTTTCGAAAAATTTTATTTGGCGATTTATCGAAACAAAGATTTTGCCAAGTTGGCGAGTTTGGTGACAGTGTATTTCATATTTTAACTTTCTTTTTGGAAATGATAAATACATCAAGCTGTTTTTAAGAAATGATAAGCCGTTCAAATAAAAATAATAAGAATGCGTTTTAAATATGTAATAAGAATTATATATAAATAAAAAAAATTAGGTGTTTTGGAACGAAATTGCGAAATATTGCTTGAATTCTATTTTACGGCTACTGCGAATACTTTCACATACTATTCCAAATTGTCTTGTTTTGTTTGTTCCAAAAAGTCTTTTTACTGCTGTAATTTCCGATTTTAGTTAACCTAAATCCTTATCCAAAACTGTTGATGCCTGGCAACAGAAAATATATTTGTTACTAGTCTATAATTTACCAGACAAAGAAAATACATCTGACAATTCAAGACCCGGAATATTGTATTTCTGTACTCATATATTTTAAATCCTAGTTTTACTTGCGGAGTAACGTTTGGAACCATGAATTCCACGTACTTCTAAATAATATAAAATAACTTTTAATTTTCATGCAAAACGAACCAATTAGTGATGGTTCCACAATGTTTCAATAATTATCCAAATTTAAACTCATTAAATTCCGCATGGTAAAATTCCGCAGAACAGCGAAAGTATTCAGAACAAACCTTCAAAACCATCGTTTAAATTTCCAAATATTTGCATTCCACTCAATAGTATTCGTCTCAGCTTAATATTTAGATCCGATATTGGTCCGAGAATTAATTGCATTGACTGTTGCTTACGACAAAGTCTGTCATACGATTTCCACCGGGTTGTTCATTAGTACTTGTAGGAATTTAGAAAAGGACTTGTTAGGATAAAACTAACTAATCAACCAACTGAACTTTCTGCTTTTAGTCATTTCATTATTATAGCTACTCCCCGTTATTGATTCTTACTCAACATGGAGTTTCAGCAGGAATACAGACATTGGTTGGTAGGTCTATAAACTATTTTACATTTACATATTCGTGTTTTGTTTTCAAAATTCGAGATGACACTTATTGATAGCTGTTAAATAACTAGATAATAATACGCAGATTCGTTATTTTTGATAATTTTATCAGCTCCCTTTGTTTTTGGCGTGAACACTGGCTATTGATAAATGGTGTCGTGAAGTAAGGCGTAATATACATTATTTGATGCTCTCTGAAATATATAATGCCGATCAAATAGTATAGTGGTTAGCGTGCTTGCTTCTAGACCGCGAGGTTGCGGGTTCGAGTGCCGTGTAAGGCATGGGTGTTTGCAAATGTATGTTGGCTTGTCTAATGACGAATGTTTCGGCGCATTATAACACTCGTGTTGCTGACGGCGCCAGATAATCTGAAAACAACCAACCAACCCCAACTGAAATATATATAATTCCTACAGTTCGCATGTTTTCACCTTTTTTGTTTTTCTCCCGCTTTAAAGTGAAACGTGCTTAATTTTGCTTAATTTTAGAAATATGCATGTGAGCAAATGAGTATCCGATCAAGTGTGCATCTCAAATTAAAGTTAAACGGAATTACGTTTTCTGCATTTTACTTTAAAAACAACATTCGTCAATGGCCGCAATTACTTTCTAGGAAGGATTGTAATTGTCTGAGAGGTGACTGCAAGTTTAGATACCCCATCGAACATCATTCTGAATTTTTTATAGAATATGGAGAAAAGTTAGTAGATTACGAATCCACAGATCCGCCGTGGAGAAAATGGCCAAAACTAGACGAAAATCAACTTTGAACGAGTTGAACTAAATCTGATTGCCAAATATGCCATAACTTGCCAAATAATGATAATTATTTTTTATGTGATAATCCATCGCTCTTTAATTTTCAATTTAAGAAGGTTGCAGACGATTCAGATATCTGGCGATGGCCTACTTGCATCTATTGAAAGTGAGCCAAGTTGGCAATAAATATTACGTCACTGATGAAGTAACTGATGTCGCCAATTTGGCTTACTTTTAAAATGTGCGAGTTTTCCCAGCCAGTGATTAGAAATCGTCTGCACCCTTCCTCATTGAAATATAAGTGCTGTGGGTTACCATTACCGGACAAAAATATTTGTTCACTTTTTGGAAAGTTATGACATATTTGGCAATCGGATTCAGTTCAACTCATTTAAAGTCGATTTTTGACTAGTTTCGGCCACTTTTGCCACGCCGCCCAGTGGATTAGTAATCTACTATCTTTTATTCGTATTCTATAAAAAATTCAGAATGATGTTCGATGAGGCACCTAAACTTGCAGTCGCCTCTCAGTCTATAATTAACCCTTTGCACTCCGGGCCTTTTTCGAACGACGCTCCAGCAACTCCAGACGTTTAGCAGCCCTTTTGACGCATTTCTTATCAGTAACTTAAAATCTTTACGCACACAAATTAATGTATACAATTTTTATATTTTAACATTTTATGTATCTCTACACCTTTACAAACATAATTTCTTAAATATTATAGTCTCTATAATTTTTCTGTGTGTGATACTGCCGCGCATGCAGTTACCGTAGCAAACCAAGTGGTGAGCGAGAGTCACCTCTGGAGTCAGGGCCTGATTTACCATTAGGCCCACTAGGGCCGGGCCTAGGGGCCCCCAATCGGGGGCCCCCAAATTTTGAAAGTTTTCTGAAAATTTTAAATATAATGGTCTTTTTATGGGATGTACTGAACAAAAATAATAAAACATTTTTAGTTACACATCCACAAATTCCATATTTTTTATAATCACAGAGAGTTAAGTTAGATAGATTAACCTAATAAAACCTAATTAAGCAAATCTTTCCTGTTCAGCCAATCATATACAACTTCTTCACCGAGACAAAGTCTTTACGCCGCTGTTCTCCTTCTCTCGCCTCTTGTAAAGAGATGTTCACCAACCAACCATATACAACTTCTTATATTATGAAATGAAAGAGTCTTTGTGATTGGTTGGTTTGCAGGCTCTTCCGTGGACTTTTTTGACCCTCCAATTTGGTGAGATCGTAGAAACAGTGGAAAGGTTACTTTGTATTATTTACAATTATTGTTATAAAATTAAGTAATCTTTATTATTATATAATTTGTGGACCCTGAGGTAAAATGTAAGTTTAAAATACAGGAAAGTGTGCTTTAAAATCAGTGTTCATGGGGGGGGGGGGGTCTTCATTAATTCAAAAGTTTTGAGCAAATCAAGATCATACTAATTATAACAAAAAAATCGTGTGAAAGTAAACTATGAGTTTTAATTGTAAAAAGTTAGTCTTAACGAATGTAGCTTGATCTGGTAATATTGTGACGTAAAGAAATAAATATTTGCTATTGGGGGGCCCCTCTCTGAATGTTGGGCCTACAGTAAAAAAAATTCTAAATCAGGCCCTGTCTGGAGTTACGGCATCAAACCACAAGGTGAGTGAGAGTCACCACTGGAGTGCAAAAGGTTAAAAGTGAATGCTGGATTCTATCTGCAATAGCACAAAATCGTAGAACTTATTGGTATGAAATAATCTGGTGGTCCCAATCAATACGAACCACTCTTTCTTGAGCATACATCATCAACGATCGTTTTTTATTCTCCTCTCAGTTTCGCTTATAATAAAGGATAATATAAGAATTATCGAAAAGTATATAGCCAATATCAACATATTGGCAGAGGTTTTTTTTTTTAAAGACCCAGACAAAAAATTTCGCAAGAAATATCGACAAACTGGTCATTTTTTTCTAAATGAATGATGAAAATAAAAAATAAAAAAAACGGTCAATGACACAAATCCACGTCAGTATTAAAGTGTAATTGAAAGTTGTGCGATGTTCCACACCCCTAGTTTCTAAATGAATGATGAAAATATAAAAATGGTAAATGAACGAGACGTTATTTTATAGAATCAAACTAAATATTCGCCTTATTAACACTGACTGATTAGTTGTATGAAATTATCAGACACTCATTTTTAAATTGTGTCTATTTATAAAAAAAAAAAAAAAAAAAAAAAAAATCCATTTTTACAAAACTTATTTTTGGAATTTGGACACGAAAAGAATAACGATATTGATTATTCTTCTGCATTTAAAGAATATGAAATTGTTGCTGACCACCTTCAACCTTTGTGTGTCGAATTTTAAAACTACGTTTTTGTAGGAATCGATGTTAGTCGATTCCTAGAAAAGAATCGACTAACATCGATTCCTACAAAGAAAAGTCTGAAGATGTAACAATGCACCTACCTTCACAAGAGGGCGTGATATCAGACCATGTTTGGTTCTTGAGGCAAATGATAACAGGAGCTCCGACCAACCGATATCCGGTCGGGCACGAAAACATTACCCTGGATCCGTAACTTCTGTTATGTGCTTCTACTCGGAGATGTCTGTCCTCCAAATTCAGAGGTTGGCACTGGATCACTAGAAAAGACAATAGAACAACCATTTATATTAAAAAAAAAAAAAAAAAAAAAATTATTTTACTGATAAAGGATGTTTATTTTATTTTTTATACTGCCCTAATGTAGTGAGCTCATAAAAAGGCTTTGTTCATTTTACCGAAGTCAACCTTCTTAGACAAAGCTATAAATACTGCAGACATATGTCTGTAGAACTTATAGGTCTGCAATAAGTCTCGGTCAGATAAGTTCCCTGATGAAATTTAACCGAAACTGCCAGAATAGCAACCTGAACGCAATTCGATTTTTTTTCTTTTTTTTTTTTCATCTCTTCACGTTTTGGAACATTTCGATTTCAAAAAAGTGATCTAAAAAATGCCTGTCTGTGGTCAGCATAACTCCCGAACAAATTGACCTACGATGTTCAAATTTGGTATGCCGGTTGTTGGTGGCAGTGGGAACTACCATTAAGGTTTTCATCAAAATCGCGCATGCGCATAAGGTAGCTGCCATTGAAAAAAATCGTGTTTTTCAATGATTGCTAAAAAACGGCTTTAACGATTTTGATAAAAATCGCTGTGCCTCTTAAGGTGTTCTAAACATCCCCAAAATGTTTTAATGGCGTAAAAAGTTGGAAAATGAATGCTTCAACACAGAGCTCTCTTTCCTTGAGCATACCTTATCAACGATCGTTTTTTCTTCTCCTCTCAGTTTCGTTCATAATAAAGGATAATATAGGGATTATCGAAAAGTATATCGCCGAAATCATTATTTTTACGAATTTTTTTTTTTTTTTTTTTTTCAAGATCGATACAAGAATTGTCGCAAAAAATATCACCAAACTGGTAATCTATTCTAAATGTAGGATGAAAATATACAAACGACACAAATCCACGTCGGTATTATAGTGTAATTGAAAGTTGTGAGATGTTCCACACCACTAGTTAACATTACCTTCGCAGTAGGGCGGCGTCTCTGACCAAGCCCCGGATGCCGTACAAGTGATCTCTTCGGGGCCGATGAGGTTGAAGCCCTCCATGCAGGCGAACCGTGCTTGGCTGTGTATCTTGTTGCCCTCCACAGCCATCACACGATTACGATCCAGAGAGTCGATGGTCGGGCATTGGATATCTGAGATAAAATATTAGAAATTTTTTTCAAGATAACTCGTTAACTGATGTTATTTTGTGGCGTTCTTTTAAATGTTATGTATCCCTTTGTGCGTTCCAAATTTGTATATTGAATTAAAGATAAAACAAAAAATGAATTACTTTTTGTGCGTGAATTTTCTATTCGAGGAAATATTTAAGATAGTTTTTTTTTTTTAACTTACATAAAGTTAAGTCTGAGAGTCTGGACCTATTTTAGAATAGACATCGTCTGTATTCTCAAATTTAGTTTATCGCTAGTTTATCAATGCCAACAAAACAGAAAAACTAGGTCTTGGGATCTCGCCGATGAAATACGGTAATTTAACTGGTCAGGTCTTGAAAACAGGATGGAAAGGGTTGAAATGCAAAACATAAATCAAATCTACAATAACACATTGAAAAAACAGTAACCCTGCGAGTTGAGTTTTAACAACAATACACCAAGTTATATCCTCAAAAAATTTAGTCCTTTGCTAAAGTGTCAATTTAACAAGAGCATATGATACCAATTAAATTTTTTTTTACAAATTGTGTGCCAATTTTTTCCTAATAATTAATAAAATACTAAGTGCCATGGAAATGGAATAAAATGTTTTGTTATTGATCAGTTGATATTGGAATACTAGTGTATTAAATTTGATAGTGTTTCATACATCTACTTTAAAATGGTCACTGGCTCTCAAATTGCTCATAACTAGAAAAGAATATGCACATAAGGCTTGACATAGATAACAGAAGATTCATTCGTTATAATATTTGTAAGATCACACATTGACTCGTCATTTTTCATATTTATATAAAAAAAATTGTACGTCACTCTCTCAAAATATGTCAAGTTCCATTGACCATATCGTACTATATTTTATATTTATACATTCACATGCAAATTCATTAAATTCAAAATTCATTAAATTTATTGCTTAGAAATTTTATTCAAGAAATTTGCCAAAAGAAAATACTTTCAGAGATCGAATTAAAACTAACTTATATTTTTAATTAATTGGGTTTTAATTAACTTATAAATATGAAACGAAAGAATATAAAATAGGATGCTCTCCAAACTAAGAATTCTACACACCTTCAATCTTTCATTAGATGTAAATTGACAAGTGCTTTCTTTTAAAATAACAAATAAGACTTATCCTTAACAAACAGGATCTGGAAAGTTGGAATAATATTGTGACTTAACTTACTCCTGACTCTGACGTGCACCTCATTAGAATGCCCCTTAGGGGTTGTGCAAGTGAAGATACCATCATCCGATTCTTTTGCGTAGTAAACCGATAGTCTGTATTTCCAGCCTCTTTCCTCGGCAGAGATGGCCCACGCCGTGGGATACTGCCTTCACCACAAAGACAAGAGATATCAGAAAAATACATAGAATAACACTATTCAATAAAAGAGGGGTAACCATTTTTTCTTTGCGTTCTTGCTTCTAATCAAGAGAAACAAGTTGTATTTTTTGCTACATAAAAAAATATAGTTATAAGTATATCACTTGTGATAGTGGTACTAGTCATGAAACTAACAAATTAATTGGTACTGAATGATTGAATGTAGTGGCGCTAAGTTGTACGGATAAATTTCTTGAAGAGTTCGATCGCATGGGGAAATCAAATTACTCACTGTATATGAAACTATTATTTCTGGAAACTAGTAGTAGTTCGAGAGGAGACTGCAATTTTCGGACCCCATCGAACATCATTCTGAATTTTTTTATAGAAATTGGAGAAAAGTGAGTAGATTTGGAATCCACTGGTCTGCCGTGGCAAAAATGGCCGAAACTTATCAAAAATTGACTTGGAATGCGTTGAACTAAAATCCGATTGCCAAATATTGCTTTTAAAAGTAAGCCAAATTGGCGACATTAGTTACGTCCTCAGTGACGTAATGTTTATTGCCAACTTGGCTCCCTTTTAATAGATGCAAGTAGACCGTCGCCAGATATCTGAATCGTCTGCAACCTTCTTAATAGAAAATTAAAGATTGAGGGTTACCAAATAAATAAAAAAAAATAAAAAATGCTCATTACTTGGCAAGTTATGGCGCATTTGGCAACTGGATTTAGTTTAACTTATTAAAAGTCGATTTTTGACCAGTTTCGGCCATTTTTACCATGGCAGACCAGTGGATTCGTAATCTACTCACTTTTCTCCAATTTCTATAAAAAATTAAGAATTATGTTCGATGGGGTTCAAAAATTGCAGTCGCCTCTCAGTCTATAGTTGATAATAGGAAAAGGAGGCAGATTTGAAGATTTTTAGTATTATAAACGAGGAAACATTTAATATGATACAGATTGGTGCGAAAACAAGACAAGACCAGGATGTTTGATACATTAGACATGAAGTCAGTTTATCCGGATCTCTTGGAAAAAGTATTTAAATATAAATGCCTACTTTACTCTACTTGTATATTAAAATACCCTAGTTGCACAAATCCGCAGGCAAATACCTGCTCAATACTGGCCAATCCCGAAATGGAACGTAGTAAACTGGCTCTTGTTACAGATCTTGGGCAATCTCGCCCTTTTTCGGGTAAAACGTTCTGGAAGTGTTGCTGCACGGTTTTAAAATTGAAATATAGAGTTATAGGAAAGGACGGAGGGATAAAAAAAAATGTTTTGTGTGATGGTTTTGAATCTTTAAAATTTTTTTGGAACGATGCTCGAGGTTTCGCATGGACTGACCAATCCTCTCAGAACCCTTGAATCTGACATTGGCCAATACAGTTGTGTTACCTGGGTATTTACAAAACGTGTTTGGTTAGACGTTACAACTTACAAGACTAGAAAGATATTTTTTAAGGACATCTACTAGTTAAAGAGTTTCATGTTTGTATAAAGCATGTATAAAGCATGTTCAGGTACCCCATCGAACATCATTCAGAATTTTTTATAGAATGTGGAGAAAAGTTAGTAGATTACGAATCCACAGGTCTGCCGTGGCGAAAATGGCCGAAACTAGACGAAAATTGACCTTGAACAAGTTGAACTAAATCCGATATAACTTGCCAAATAATGAGCATTCTTTTTTTATGTGATAACTCATCGCTCTTTAATTTTCAATTTCAGAAGGCTGCAGACGATTCATATCTGGTAACGGTCTACTTGCATCTATTAAAAGTGAGCCACGTTGGCAATACATATTGCGTCAATGATGACGTAACTGATGTCGCCAATTTGGCTTACTTTTGAAATGTGCAAGTTTTCCCAGCCAGAGATTAGAAATCGTCTGCGCCCTTTCTCATTGAAATATAAGTGCTGTGGGTTACCAAAAGAATTTTTTTCACCCCTTTTTGGCAAGTTATGACATATTTGGCAATCGAATTTAGTTCAACTCATTCAAAGTCGATTTTTGACTAGTTTCGGCCATTTTTGCCACGGCAGACCAGTGGATTAGTAATCAACTAACTTTTCTCCATATTCTATAAAAAAATTCAGAATTACATTCGATGAGGTACCTAATTTTGCAGTCGCCTCTAATAGTTTCCCTGAAAAAGTGAAACTCGAGTATCACCTCCTATTGGTCAGAATCTCCTGATATGAAGAATAAGGACATTGAAGGAAATATCTGAGACATCTTGAAAAAAATCTGAAAGAATATAAATTGCTAGGGCATGGGCATGGATTGTAGATTAGTTAAGGTTTGAAGAATGTACCTGTGTGTCGCAGTCCATGTCCAGCTTGGGTTACCTTCTTGCCTCTGCCACAGACAGTCAAAGTGGATGATGGAGTTTGGAAGAATGACCACTTGCCCAGATTTAGTGACGCCAGCGTCACCGGACACCACGTTGTATGTGATGGTAGGCGCCACCTCAGCTGCAGGGAAATGTGTAATAAGTGCATCGTGTAGTTTGATTAAAATGGTTAAAATTTGGTAAAAAAAAATGGATTAAAAGGTTTGATTAAAATGAAGGTTATCGATGGAGTATTATATAAACATCTTTTTCGATTTTTGGAAAGGAGGGATAATGCGTATAGATTTAAAATGACATCATCTATACTCGAGGGAAATACTAATTTGATAAGCATTTGTAATGTATACTGAACCAATAAATGCCCTGACCAGACTCCCATCTCATTTATAACCAATTCTTTAGAGTTTTATGAGGGAGTGCCAGTCTGTCTTTGCCACTTGGATCTATTGCTTCATTTTTCTTGTTACAATATCTGTTGGAGTATTGGAGTATTGTTTTAAGACGTGAGTTTTTATACCAGTTATGATAACAGTAACATTACCTCATTAACAAAGTTTGAAGGAAAATGAGCATATGTTTTTTATTAAAATTAAAAATTTTCTAAGATAACTCATTAATCTTTTAAAGATATTAATAATAAAAAGACACTAGACTGTTTTACCTTCATATTTTGTTAATTAATTAATATTATTGTTTAGTTTAGTTTAGTTAGTCAGGTTCTGGTTGTCTATTTCTGCCACTATAAAGTTCTTATCACAGCCTAAAACACCTCGTAATTAAATCGTTAAATGTAAGAAGAAAACATGTCAATAGGTTTTCAATTGGACATGACCTATTTTTACATTTAGTGATAGAATTTTGAATTACGATAACATTACGTGGTCGAAACCTTATTGCGCATCTCTTTTCAACACCACCACCTCAACGAGAGGACATTGAGGTCACGACTTATTTAATGTGCACCAGCCTCCTTTATTGTATGCACCAGTATTCGGCCATGTCAAGACCGAATAAATGATCTACCGCTCATATGCTCTGTGCCTTTAACCGCCAGGATACTGGAGCCTGTATTACTATTATACCTAGTATTGTCTTAAAATAGTACTCAGGCAGATATCGTGACAGAAAAGTTGAAGCAGTAGATTTATATAGGGCATGGACATACTGACAATCCTTTTTAAGTTAATCTGCTTTTCCCACTTTTCCCAATGTCAGATAAAACTGCCTCTGTGGTAACTTATTGAATAAGTTATTTTGTATACTAGTAAAGCATAAACAAGTTCAATAAACACTCTCACAGGTCGCCATCTAATTCACAGCCAACCAAAAATTTTAGTAAACGTGTTTCTTAACTGAGTCATAGATACACGTTTTCTTGAGAATTTCTTTTTTCCTGTAACGTTTGGTACTTAAATAAGTCTAATAAACGCTTTTTGTAACTTATTGAAAAAGTTATTTTGTGTACTAATAAAGCATAAACAAGTTCAATAAACACTCTCACACGTCGCCATCTCATTCACAGCAAACTAAAAACTTCAGTGAACATGTTTTTTAACTGAGTCCTAGATATACGTTTACTGGAGAATTTCTTTTTTCCTGCCTATAAAGTATGGTATGTAAATAAGTCTAATAAACGTCCTTAGTGGCTGCACTCTCATTTACAACAAATCAAAGACATTACCGACCTGTTTTTGTACTCTACTCAGTATCCAACTAAGGTTACCCAGTAGCACAAATACGCTGACCAATATTGCTTAAGACCGGTTAATCCCGAAGTGGATTGTAACAGAAGTTATGTATTATACAATTTTGGTGTTGGTGTAATCGGGACCGACCCGAAATTTAGAAACATATTTATATCGGGCCTGGTACAACCAGATGGGGCTCCTATCTTATGCGTCGATAAGCGATGGATGAAAATGTAAACAAACTATTTAACGAACTGGATTGTACATACGGTATTGAAATTTATCGATAGCTAAAATGTTTCTTTTTATCCTTTTTTTATTTAATTAACAAGCTGAAATGTGGAAAGAATAATTCTATAAAGGAGTGACTTTCATGTTTGAAAACTTTATAGGTAAATTGTATCATGTTATTAATGTATTGATTTCAAACTTTTAGTATTCTAAGTTAGGCTTAATCCTATTGTAACTCAAACAATCTCTCATAGAAATTAAAACAAGTTTTATTTCATAATTCTATTTTAAATATTCTTTTGAAAATATAATTTTGTAAAACTGATGATGATGAAGATGTCTGTTTCCTACTGAAACAACTATCATGCAAACATTTGCTGATTTTTTAATATCATTAAAAATAGTTAGAAAGTAATCTTTCTATTTATCACTTGATTTAAATTGAAATTATATTTTAATGGCTATACTCGCAAACAAAACCTGATGATGTTTCTTTTCTTAGTACCAAGGAATGTAACAAGAATATATTATTCCGATGGAAGAATAGACCAGTTAGAAGAATAAACTATAAAATCTAAAAGAAAATGTACACATTGCAAAAAAAAAAGAAAAAGACTGGTTGTTGTGTGTTCAAGAATACCGCATTATTTTTTATTGCCTGATCATTCAAAAAGTGCCAATAAGTATTCGACAGAATATTTTCCATAGACTGTCTGTATTTTTTTTTTTTTTTTTTTTTTTTGGCAGAAGAAAAAAATAATCACGAATTAAAATGGCTCTTGAAATGTAATGCTAATAATGATGGTTCATAGTTAAAAAAGTATATAATATTGTTCTCAAGTCGCTCTCTTCTGAAAAATAAAAGATGTAATTCACTACTTTTTATTTCAGTAGTTAGTTGCATTGATTAATGCTGGTTTTTTTTAATTATCAATTTTATAAATGCTAAAAAGATATTTTTATAATTTTTTTACTGACATTTATTTGTAAGTATATAAAAAACATATTCCTAGGGAATAATTTTTATGATTTCATTTTGACACTTATTTTCAAATCAATGAAGTCTTATTTGTTTTCCCATCTGATGACTGTGGTTAGCTCTCTGGCCATGCATGCCAAAGGTGCCAGGTTCGAATCACGGATATGGCATGTATGTTCATTGTGGTTCGGAATCAACTTTAACCTGTATGTCTCATCCCCCTTAGCCGTCATTGTGTATAAGAACAGGTCGTTGAGCTCATAAACCAACAAACTTATTTGTTTAAAAATAAAAATACATATTTGAAATAATTTATCATGTTCTTCTTGAGGAAATGCTTTGCTTAAAAAGGACATTTTAATCAGAATATTAGGTATTAGCACTTCACAACTTTTAAATTCCTATTATATTCAAAGTTGAAGTACAATTTTTGTATAATAATTTAGTGTTTGTATTTTTGTAATGTTTATTCTTTTAAATACATACTGTTTTAATGTATTGCTTGTTATGGTATTGAAATTATTTAAGATATATTAGTATATGAATATATTTCAGAGAATTTCAACCCGAATAATCTACTATAAAAGGAATATTAGTAATATTGAAAAAATCTAGTTATAATTTCAAGAATTTGCCGCAGTGTTTTAATTTAAATCCCACTCTCGGTGCTTTTACTTCATGAAATTAAATGTTGTATCTGAATATTCTACAATTAAACAACTTAAAGTATTAAAACATTTAATAACTCATTACATAATATTTTATAGAAATTATCAGAGATGTTTCATTACATCTGTGGATTGCGGACTACGGTAGACGGCCTTCGTGTTTTGATCATCGCTTAGCGTGACATCATCAAACTTAGTACCGGGCCCTATACAGAGTAGAGAGTCTCTTAGTTTCGCGGCGGTCCCGGTGTAATCTGGTTAAAGTCATTGAATATCAGAAAGTTAAGGGCATATTAAAACATTTAATCCCACACAACACACACGCTACATTTAAACAAAGAAAAGAAACTTAAGAAGAAGGAACATAGGCAGGGGTGTAGTGGAGCGGGAACGCGTGGGAACGGCGATCCGTTACCTTTTTAAAAGGCGGAACGGCGTTCCCTCATCTAAATGTTTTTTTAATTTGTACTTTTTTTTTTCCTTCTTTACGTGACGCTAAACGCAAAGTCATGCAAGAAAACGAAAAAGTCATTTAATGAGAAATCTACTTTCGTTTGCGATCCACAACTTCGGAACTGAGCAGGCAAGTTCACGTATTTGTAAAACACTTAAAAGAGACGCGGCAACCCACACATGGCCATTTTTCCTTCATTAGAAATGGACTGACATATATGTTTACATCTAGCTATGATTTATCATGTGTATGGATTGATCCAATGGCAGTTATCTTCTTTTTCAACGAATGATATATATTTGTGGATGAATTCAAGACTTCAAATTTGTATGGTTCGTCCAAGTATGCAAACTATAACTTCCATACTCAAATTCACGCCAACCATCTACATTTTCAATGAACAAAACTGTGATTTTGCACATATAAACTTGCCATATAACTTAATAGTTTAAAAAAATTATTTAAATAAAAGAAGTCTACACACTCAATTTTTCTTTTTAATTTTTGAGGTGCTCATTAGCTGTTTTTGAGATTATTAAATAATATTATTAAAACTATTTATAGTTGTCATTTTCACCCCCCCCCCCCCCTCCCCACTCACAGAGAAAAAAATACTTTTGTAACGACGCGACCTAGGGTTCCCACACCTTTTTATTTTACACTACACCACTGAACATAGGTCCGTTTGCATTGGTATCAGCGCTCAGAAGTGTGTCCGTTCGGTTCGAGTCTCTGGGAGGAATGAATTGACTTCACCTTCTTCGTGCGGTGATTGGCTACCTTAACGTTTGGAAATATTATCATTTGTTAAGGATTTTGATTGACACATTTTGGTTTTAGTTTGGCAATGAAAGTTTCACTTCGCAGAAACGGTTGACGCATAAAGACAGGTGAACGAACTCATTACGTCACCACATGCCGTTACTACTGATACTGAACAATCTAGTTAGGTACCGGGTAAAATATAATGGAGGTTTTGAAATGTAGATGAAGCGTTATAAAATTGAAACATATATATGTTTAGGGATGGTTTTGACGAGTTAATTAAAAAAAAAAAAAAACGTGTATTTTGGAACGATGCTCGAATTTCGGAATATTTGAGCAATCTCCCTAGAACTCCTGTTTCTGATGTTGGACAATATTGCTGTGTTCCCCAGGAATGGCCAACTTACTGGAGAAGTTCTTCTGTATGCTGGTGGGCTGGCATACCGGAGGCGGTGCGCTCCACTGTCCGTTGCCGCACCTGATGGACGACTCTCCGACGAACTTGAACATGCCCACCTCCGTACACCTCAACTCGACAACGCTACCGTGCGGCAACGCTACGTCGTTGTCCAGGCTCAGTTCTCTGCCCTCGAAGGACACAATGACGTCAGGGGTGGGAGGACTCAGGAAGCACTGACGGAGCATGGGCTGGAATTTCTTGCTGTCTGGAAGAGAGAGGTATACTTGACCACCATTATTGATGTACAAGGGTCATAAAATCAGCCAGGTGATTTTGGATTTGCGTCGGTCCAAATTTTAAATATTAAATATTAATAAAATTTTAATAAAATAATTCCATAATTAAATAATTAATTTTTTATAATTAAATAGTTTCAATAATTGACATATTTTATTATTTAAATATTCGTATTTAATAATTGATTTCAATAGTTAATTATTTTATTTATAAATTTTAAAAATGGAATTGTTTTCGCTGTCTCTAGTACTTATATCTTCTTTGAGTGAACTTAGTTTCCATAAGCCATTTAAAGTTTGTTGCAAAAAAAAAAAAAAAAAAAAATCATATATATATATATATATATATATATATATATATATATATATATATATATATATATATATATATATATATATATATATATATATATATATATATATATATATATATATATATATATAAATTTTAAAATAAAGAATGTTTAGGAAATTTAATTAGTAGGTTTATTAGAAAATGACATTCGAACTGATAAGAAATATTTAACCAAAAAGGCTATATGGCTATAAAATGAGTAAGAAGTGATACGATAATATATAAATCTTAAGACGTCTACTTTTCTTGGAACCTCTTACTACCCCTACCAAATGAAACGCTTAACTTGTGAGGGAGGGGGGGGGGGTGAGGATTGGGATTTAAATGCATTGGGCTTTTTAAAAAAATATTAAGGAAAGTAACTATTTATATTGAAAAAGAAAATTGAAAAAAAAAAAACTTCTTATCGAACCGGCCAATTTTTTTACAGTACTGACTGGCCCTGTGATTACCACCGGACTACCTTATGGCCAGTACGCCCCTGTTGATGTACAACATACAAAACCGTCATGGACTTAGACACCATACCTCTACAAATGCCTAAAATCTGGAATGTCTCGGTCGCAATTCCTCCGGCTAGTAGGACTTCTACAATTTGGCATCTTTGAAAGTCTGTGAGATCTGACATTTTACGCTTTTGAAAAAAATCCAAATCGTATACAACTTCACTAAAGCTACGTCATGCATTCTTAAATGTCACTTTTATACACAGTTGTTTCTATTATTTTGATGATTACCTGTACAGGAATCACCATCGAAACAAACTAAGCATTTAAAGTTATCTGAAAACTTTGGGGAAAAAACGTTTTCGTTTGCTAAATATCTACGCCGCTGACCACAGTTGCATTTTTTCACCTTTCAATTACCCATATGTATACATAGGGTATTGAAAGTATTGTATTCGGTCAACAATTTTTTTATTTTCTTTGCATTTCTCAACGTTTTGGAACATCCTGATTTCAAAAAAGTGATTTAAAAAAAATGTCTGTCTGTGTGTCTGTGGTCATCATAACTCCCGAACAAATTGACCTACGACGTTCAAATTTAGTGTGCGGGTTGGTGATGGCACAAGGACCTACCATTAAAATTTTCCCCTATATCGCGCATACGCATAGGGTAGCTGCCATTGAAAAAATCATTTTTTCTTTAATTGCTAAAAAAACGGCTACAACGATTTTGTTCAGAATCTCTGTGGCATTGCTTCTTGTGGTGTTCTAAACGTCTCCACCTCCAAAATTCCCATAAAAATGCTTTAATGGCGTTAAAAGTTGAAAAACAAATATCTTTTTACATAGAGTTCTCTTTTCTTGAGCATGCTTCATCAACGATCGTTTTTTCTTCTCTCCCCAGTTTCAGTTATAAGAAAGGATTATATAAGAATTATCAAAAAGTATATCGCCAAAATCATCATTTTGGTGGAGTTTTTTTTAATTTTTTTTTTATTTATTTATTTATTTATTAAAGACCCAAAAAAGAATTATCTCAAAAAATTTTACCAAACTGGTCACTTTTGCTAAATGAATGATGAAAATATATAAGCATTAAATGACACAAATCCTCGACAGTATTCTAGTGTAATTGAAACTTGCGTGATGTTCCACACCCCTAGTTTTTATGAAATCCTTTGTATTAACTTCGATTTTGTGTGTTTGTTTGCCTGCCGAGCAAATCTTCGAAAGTCTAACTAGCCCATTTTTCGCCATCCAATGAATCTGAAACTTGACAGATAGACACGGTCGATTATAATGTATTCTACCAATTGTTGATGACAATGTATCGAAGTCTTGAATGATATCATTGAAAGGCTGCTTTTTGACACGTTTCTATTAAAATACTGCTTCTGAGGACTGATAAATCCATTGGACATCATCCAATCTAGCTGAAACTTGTCATATAGACTGGTTTTCTATGACAATGGATTTCATCAAGTTTTGGGTTAAAATAAATTATTCCATGGCATGAAATCGATGGATTTCTTTGTAGTGGTCAAATACTATGAAAACTGGACCTGAGCTGAAAACCGTTTAAATAAGTTGCAATATCGCATAAAAGTTGACAATGCATATTGATGGATTTATATTAAAAACATTGCTTTATAGGTTTTTTTTTTTGTCTTTTAATTTAAGGTTTCCTCTACTCTTTATAACATATAGATATTGCCAATTACCTTCTTTTCTGAATAATTTTTGCTACAGGCATGTATGGAAAAATTGGGAGCTATGATTTTATTTGGTGGACCTACCTTATTCTCATTATGGCATAACTATATAATCTAATAAATGAACAAAGCAGTAATCAAATAAATTAAAAATCCATAATTTATTAAATAAAATCTCAAATCAAATCAATTAATAATAAAGTCAATAAGTGTTTCGGTAATTTAATTAATAAATTTATATTCCTATAAATAAATTAATCTCATCTAAAACTTATAAATAAATAATCAATAAACATAGTTAATTTTGTATTAATAATTAATTTCTTTTGAAAGAACATATTTTGTCTTATGCCAACTAAGTTTACTCCGACACGCCATAATATCAATTCGTTTAGATTAGGTAAAATTGATTTGTTCTGAACCGTTTGTTTATAGAGAGTATTCTTACCAAATTTACCCAACAATTACAGCTTTGTATTTTCGGTTTTAGTTAACAAATTCGGAAAGAGAAAAAAAAAAACCCATAAAAGTATTTCTAAAATGCCCTTTCAGTATACCTGAATCAGATTCCTAAGGTCATCTGACACGATTTTATATAAGTAACGCGTGTGTTTAAAACACATTTAAGTGACAATTTTCATTACAATTTAAAACAGACTTTTCACAATTTCTTTACTTATATTTTTAAAATTGTAGTCGAAATATATTCCTGAAACTTGAAATACCTTGAAATTATTGCTATAATTTAAATCACCAGTATCCGATTCCTAAGATCATCTGACCAGATTTACTATAAGTAATGATTACGTTAAAGATACATTTTAGTGAAAATTATCCTTACAATGTAACAAGCAATTTTAAAAGAAGAACCTTTTACAATTTCTTTACTCACATTTAAAATTGTAATCAAAATATATTTATGAAACTTAAAATACCTTGAAATTATTGTTATAATTTTAAAATATATAAAAGAAAGCATTACCTTCCTGGTAATTTTATCACAACTAAAAAATTCATTATTCGCAAAAAGATCCTTAATAATCCAAACGTTTAACTAACTCAAAACAATCATCTCATTTTGAGATGATTACTTTGTTACGAATTTCCCTTTTCTTTCAGAAGAACAAAACAACTGAGAAGATTAATGGATTTTGGACTTTTTCGGTATTATTAAAATAATTTTTCAAGCTTATAGCTAATCGTTTTCTTTTAGCTACAAATTATAAAAGCGAAAGTCTCAAACGTTCTTAATTCTCTTTAACGTTTATTTTTTTATGACCCAAATTTATTTACGAAAATATTCGAAAATGGAAACAAATGCGGCTATTTAGCATTCTAATCTTTCCAACAATGCACATTATTTCGAAGCATTAATCATTTAAGAAAGTTTTTATTCCTTTGTTTTGTCTTATTTGATTAGTTAAGGCTATATGAAATATGGAAATAGTATTTCATTTAATACCACCTCTTTGAAGTGTTGCGATGTTTTTGTTATTTTTCCAAGCACATCAGAAATGAATAATTGCACCTCATTATAAGGTGTCTAATAATAAACTAAAATATAAAGTTTTGTAGAAATTTTAATTCTAAAAAAATGAAATAAAAAGCAAACTTCTAAATTAATTAATTTTCGAAATACCTTATCTATTGTGCGCTGTTGACGCATTTTATTTGTTTTAATTAAACATACCATTATATACTTAATAGCGTATTTAATTAAATTATATAATACATAGTATATTTAATTAAATTATATATACTTTCAAATAAATTATAATAGTATATTTAATTAAATTATATATACTTTTAAATAAATTATAATAGCATATTTAATTAAAATTATGTATTTAATAGCATATTTAATTTCTGTTTTTATTAAAATACTATTCTAATTTAATCAATTTATTCATAAAAATTCATGGAGCATGCAAAGATTCTCGCAAAGTTTTATGCGACAACATTTTGAATTGTGATTTTCAGGATAAAAATCTGTAAACAATTTTTTTTTTTAACAAACGTAATAAAATGACATTAGCTTTAAAATTTAATGCTAGTATATGAAGCTTTATAGAAAATATCTTTGCAAAAATTTTTTGAAATATTGTTGTTAAACATTTTGAATTATATTCTTCAAGTAGAAAAGCATTTTAAACTGCAAATAAATATACAGCAAACTTCCAAAATTAAATGTTTTCTTGCTTTTTAAAAAAAAAAATGTTTTGCACATAAAGCTTAATGGGACGTAGTATAGAAGAGTTTCATGGGATATCATATGAAATATTTTGAATAATGTTCTTTAAAATTAAACGCATTTTTAGTTGTAAATAAATCTTCCAACATCTATAGTGAAATACTATTTTTAGCTCGTCCAATTTTGTAAAGCCTTACTTTCGTTTATATTTAAACGTGGAAACTGGACAATAGACTTCTATGGTTGAACTGTGTAGATTTCATTAACTTTTATGAAGAAAAAAATTATAAAGTGAATTTTTTTTAATAACTATGAGTTTGTATTTAATAAGATATTTAAATGAGTTATTTTATAGTTAGACGGACGACGTTGATTTTGCGCTAAAAATAAATGGCATATTTATTCCCTTCAATAATTAAATGAATACTGCTTTTGTCATGCAAAATGAATCGAAACATAAAAACGAGGTACTTAAATGGTTAATTTTCAATGCAGCCACATCCCTGGTAATTTGAACCAAGGGTAAACACATACAAATAAGCTATTCCAATCTTAATTCATTTTAAGGGGTGTAAAAGTTTCAAACGTGGAATATTCGAATATTGCCCTTCAAACGTAATCACAACTCTGAAATTTGGTACAAATATCAGCAAAAATAAACATAGAAAAAGTAAGATCTTCCGATATCGATCAACTAACTTTATATGGTCGAAAATGGGCCAAGACTTTATATACGAGAATATCCCAATACCCTACTTCCAATATAGTCACAATTATAAAATTTAGAACAAATGTCAACAAGAGCAAACGTAGAAAAAGTAAGGTATTCAAATTTTGATAAACTCATTTTCAGAGGTCAAAACGGAATCATGATTGAACGGAAACATGAATGGAATCCGAATGTTCGAATGCATGATTGTTTTTTGATCGCTAAAATACACATCGTTTAATTTCGTAGTGAATCCTGTGTATTCAGCTATTTAAATATATATTTTATATAAACAATAATAAAAACGATAATTAAATAAACAGTTTTGTTGAAATTAAATTTATGTGCACAAATATCTGTAGCTTGGTAATCAACAGGACACGATATTTTGAACTGTATATTTTTTTTATTTGGTTTTAAATACATTGAAACTGAAGACACACGATGTGGTACAATATGTGACCATACAAAATTATTCGACCCTGAAAATACTTAAAACTAGCTACTTTTATGGATTGACATGGATTGATGTGATTTACTGTTTTCGTTTTTATAATTTCTTTTATTAAAAGAAATTGGTGAAATTAGAGATATTTTTAGCGATAATTATTACACTATTCCTTTCGAGTGAGTGAATTAGAGGAAAAACAGTCGTTGATAGGCATTGCTCATGCTCAAGGGAAATAATTGGTTGGTTGTTTTCAGATTATCTGGCGCCGTCAGCAACACGAGGGCTATAATGCGCCGAAACATTCGTCATTAGACAAGCCAAAATACATTTACAAACACCCATGCCTAACACGGGACTCGAACCCGCAACTTCGCGGCTTAGAAGCTAGCACGCTAACCACTATACAGTTTGGTCGGCCAAGGGAAATGAACTTTGTGTTAAAGTCTTCGGATTCAAGCTTTTACGCCGTTATTATATTTTTACGGGGATTCCAGGAGTGGGAATGAATACATTGAAATGCATTATCTCAGCAAGTTTTATTCAAATTGTTAGAACCGTATTTTAGCAGTTACTGAGAAACATACATTTTTCATAAACAGATACAGAAAATATGCATGCGCTATTTTGACAAAAACTTTACTGACTGGTTCCATGGCCACCACTTATTCGTATAATAATCCTTTAAAAGTTGAACAGGGTTAATAAATCCGTTCAAGATTTATGCTGCACACATACATTTTTTTATACCACGGACTTCCCAAAACGCGTAGAAATGAAAAAGAAAGAAAGAAAAAAAAAAAATCACGTATTTTTATACCGAATGCAATATTTTCATTATCTTATATTAATTATAGGTAAGTAAAACTAAATAATGATAATTTAGTTTGTAAAGATGATAAATTATGAATATTTGAAGTAATAATTACTCCAGCATTGAGTATATGAAGCATAAATAGACTAATCACTTTGAAACCTCCCCTAATGCTTGATAATTCTTGCGCTTGAAGATCAGACGGCGATGACGTCACCGCACATAATAAAATCGTTTGATGCTTTACTCTGTGAATGTGTTTGGCATCAGAGTTAAAAAACTGGAAACTTCTGTGTTCTATGAAAATTGTAAATAAAAAGGTTGTTGTTGTGCATTCTCTGTGAAATATTCGTCCTTTTAAAGTATTAATACTCAACAATCATGGACTAAAAAGTTGTTTCTAAATTTTATTTGAAAATAAAGTCGAAAGTAAAATTAAACTATTCATACGTTATATAGAAAGAAATATGTTCCGTCTACTAATACCAACAAAGCAATTCGGCATGAGTCTGAAATCGATCCACCAATTATGAATTCCAAAATGAGAATTCTCGAAACCCCTAGAAATTATCTCGAATTTCCCACATACTTTTTCCCTGGCCACCGACCGAATCGCATTTCTGGTGCTCATGCCACCTTCACAGCAATCCGAAATTAAGTTTTGCGGGAACACCATCTTCACATTCAGTTTAATTAAGCCTTTTCAATGGAATTTCTCGTTCGAAAAGTGGGGAACTCTTGTGTTCCCCCAAATATAGAGAAGTTTTCAGGTTAGAGCGAGAAGATATAATGCGAAAAAGGGGAAGATGAGGGGGTGGCATAGTCATTAATGGAGGATCAATTGCCACTTGCCAGCTAGCGCTAATTACCATAATAATTGCGGTGATTCACGCGACACTGATAATTAAGTCAAAAGAGTTTGAGAAAGTGTGTGGAAAGCGACTTTTGTTGGATGAGGAGGTACATTTAATGTTCATTGTCTGAGACCGTATCCAGAGGTTTTGTGCTTTGAGGCTGTTTCCGATGTGTGGAGGGTTCTTTAATGAGAGTTTCGGCTGTTTTTTTTTTTTTTTTAATTAATTAAGCTAGTAGTGTAGGTCTGATTATAAGGTCTTCAGTACTTTATAAATACACTTGTGCTTTACATAACTAGTTGAGTGCCTAGTTCATTTGAAACACTTGTATTTTGTACAACTAGTTGAGTGGAAGAGTTATTAAGTTGAAAATTAAGCACGCGTTGAAGAGTGTAGTTCGTGATTGCAAAAGCATATGTTGCTAACTGAACAAGTAAAATCTTCTACTAATCGGCTTTACATGCTTGTTGGCTTATATTTAGCCTTGCGGGGTATCTTACAAGAGGAAACTGCAAAAGCATTTAAGTTTCAAATAAAAGAACTGGTAAACATCCACTGCTACACTTAAGGCAAGGGTCAGCAGACTTTTCTGCGCTAAGAGCCAAACATTCAATAATCTGAATAGCAACATTTTAACGAACAGCAAAATAAATACAAGCACTACCAATATAACATTTTAACTGCAAACATTTTATACAACTTTTATGGTATAAAAATCTTGTCAGATGAAACAAGTTGGTATACCATTTTTGTCCGGAATGAGCAATTCAGTCCATTCTTTCTTAAATTTACAATTTTCCTCCTCAATTTTTTAATTTTTTGGGGACGAAGAGTCCAAGTTTTTTTTTAATATCTAGTTTATTAAAAGCGTTTTATGAAGGTTCGCAAATTCAAAAAGTTTACAGTGAAAGGTGCTATCTTTCTTAGTCAGAGACAAGCAAACGAACATCAGCAAAAACTCGATGCAACTGAGCTGAGATTCATGGTGAGGGCACTCCTATTTTGCATTATCATTGTTCCGTATCTTGACTGTAAAGATGCCAGAGAGCCCTGTGGACTATGATTTTAACTTTTTACCGTCAAGTACTTTTAGTAAGAATTTAAAAAGCATATTTCTGCTCTGACATGCGAAATCGCGATTGTGCATCCCTGTTATTGTTGTAGTTATTAATTTTGACAATTAGTTTATTTTGCGTTAGTATAAAAAATAACCCTTAAAATTTAGAGAGGGAGTGAAAATAGCCTTTCGAAATATTTAACTGGCAAACACTGATTCAATTCTGAATTCGAGAATGCAAAACATTTTTTGTTACAAAGTAGTTCTTAGCTTGATGGAGTCACTAGACTCAGAATAAATGCTATCACTTGATAAATCAGTGCTATCATCTTCTGACTGAGAGATATTGAATTCAATTCCTTTGGACTCACTTTCTGAATCCATTATAAAAATACAGTTTTGCATGCAACAATGAATAACGGAAATCTATTTTATGGAAAATACTAACAGAAATAATAGAGCTATAGTCGCGCCACCTTTTAGTTATATTCAGAAAAAAATATCATGAAATACAACAAGAAGCGACGAATTCACTTACAATAATGCAATTTTTCTCTTTGGTTCTTATTGACAGATTCACCTGTGTTGCAGAAGCTTAAGTAATTTTTCGAAATAAATAAATGAGAGATTCTATTCTTGAAACAGGTGATCGCGATAAATTCCTTTTGAAAACAACATATTTTGAAAAATACATATAGATCTAGAGCCTAATGTGCTCATGAAATTCAAACATTAATGATGCCACAATTTAAAATAATAAAACATTCAGTAGAATTAAACTCCTGCTTTTTATCTTCTCTTTTAAAGACCTATGTAAGCAGATAGCAAGCAAAACAGTATGGATACTACTGATTCAGATATGAAATTTTTGTTGGATGTACTCCCGCGCTAAATACAGAGGTAGTATTTGCAATTTTTCGTCAAGTTGAGTTATTATATTATCAGGTGGTTGTCTGTAAAGTGTTCTGCATAGTAGAGGTCGAATCTACACGTCAAATATTAAAAAGTGAATGTGTTAGTCAATGAATTAGTGTTAACTACATGAAATTGTTAGACTTTATAAGACCATTTATCATTTCATGCTCAATTGCTGTTACGATATCTGTGCTTAGCATTGTAGTGTAATGATAACTATACCACCAAACACAGGAGTTTTAAATTTAGTAGAAGAGGTCGTAAGAGTTTCCCGTGATCATTCTTACTGAACTCAAACACCGTAATGTCATTCCTACTAGACTTCGAAGGAGAACCGATAATTATTCTTGGGAATCAAATTTCAAAACACCAAAGCTTGTGGGTGAAAAAATAGTAGTGTATGGGCTTCTATGACAGCCTATGTTAAACTTGGCAAGTCGTCATCTTCCAAGCAAAGGACTGAACTAGCGCAAATTTCATCGATAAGGATAAATATGGCTCTAAGGTTAAAATATATTTTTATTAATTAAGATATTTGCACTAAACCAAAAACCACAATCCCTCATTCTAGTCCACGGGATCTCACCTACACATAATTTGTCCGTATAGCTATAATGAGCTGCTTTGATTTTTAAAGGCGTATTATCTTGTAAACAGAAGGTATAAAATTAAAAGAATCATTCCTATTCTTTAAAATATTCCAAGCAAAACTTATCTCACTCACCCTGGTCTATGGTGCAGAGGGGTCCCACCCATACCCCGTTGAGGCACTTTATCTTGCATACTCTCTTCTGGTCCAAGGGGCCGATCACTCCTAAGAACTGCACCTCCTGAACACTTGTGAAATCCTCACCGCCCCCTGCACCACTACTGACCCCGGATGGTACGCTTGACCCATTGACCAACACTTCAGGTGGAAGACAACCTTCTCGGGTCACTGTGTCGCCGTCTGGAAAACACACAAAAGGACAACATTATAACATTTGAACAGTACACTTTGTATAACTGATTATATATCGACTTTATAATATACTTTAGAGTATACTTTATATATACTTTGTATAGCGACATTAGATTCATTATACAATATGTGCCTAGTGAGATTATAAATTATGCAACTCAGCTTCGTCGAATTGACTGGACATTTTGTGAATTGACCGGCTCAAATCTATAATTAGTATAATATTACTTTAAACTAAATTATAGTATGCATTTTCAGTCTATCAAAAGGATAACTCCCTACAAGAAGGCTAGCTTTGTATGTTGCTATCGAAACGAGGCTTGTCCCATTTTCTAAGTGGGGTGATAACAAGAGAAAGTCATCAACATTGGTTTGCTGAATGTTCCTCTGATGGCGTATTGGCGATATTCAATAGACATTTAAAATATGTACAAATAAACGATCTCTCATCACCAAAATGAATGCTGTATGTTAGTATTTTAGGTCAACAATAATGTGTCTGCAGAAATTCTATTCGAAATCGTTAAGTCTTGTTCTATAGGGACCGCCACCATCTAGACTTTCTGAAGAAAGTTATCCTTCCGATAGACAGATAGTAGCCTATTCCAAAATAAATATATAATATTCAGTTACTAAATGCCTACTACAATGTCCAGGAAACAAAACTATCCTTAACTATTGAAACTTAATAATAATTAATAAAATACGATGAACCAATGAATATCCTTCTGAAATTCGCAAGGAAAATCGAAGACAGATTATAGTCCCTTGGTCTGTTAAACCACTTGTTCTGAAAAATCTAAGAAACTAATTTAAAAATTTGTGAATAGTTACTATTAAACAAAGATTTCCTACGTCAAGATTTGTTTACATAAAACCGCGCCAAATTATGGCAACCATAGGCAGTTCACTTGTTATCAAAAAATGGCGGCCATTAATTGGCGAAAATCACCTTTGCGCAGAATCCGTACCGTACTTGGAAGTTTTACCCATATTATATTTTATGTATTGCCAACGGCCCCATTTAACGGAAAAGCATCTTTCCCTCTTCATTGCTCGTAATGCTAAAATATTTTTATTTCCTATTTAGAATTTTCTGTAATTTAACGCTTCAAATGTACATTTGTGTTGTCTCACGCGAAAGAAAAACGCTTCAACTCACGACTATTTATTCTCTTCGTAAAGTTAGCGTGCTTCAACACAAAATAAATGGTAATATCCATTTGAACTATTGAGCGATAAAAGAACCATCACACAATAAATTTCTATTTAGTTTTTATTGAAACTTTAAAAGAGAGAAAAGTGTTTGTGTGTGTTCTGTTGGCAGTAGCTCCATTTAGTTGTATTTTTTTACAATCGTTCAAAAAAAATCTCACATCCCAGTGATTTTCTTGAAATTTAAACTATACTAAAAGAAAGTTTAGATTGAACGATAAATCATTGATAGTTGTTCATAGTGAACATGATTACTATTTGTTCACTGATTAAATAATTTTTTTATACATAATTTTATATTGAATCGTAATTTTAAAACTGATTTATTCCGTTTGAAATTAACAAACAACAAATTTTCATGCATGCAAACATGAATTCCATCGAAGGTGAGAAACTATAATTTACAATCAAAGTTTAATTTATATTAATGGATTTAATTAGTTTCTATGTTTGGATTTTAATGAAGGTTTTATTCGCACATTTTCTATTTTTATTTTTAGATTTCGTCTTTAAAATTTCAACTTTCAATCCGGAGGGTATTTAGAGTTTCATTTATTAGTAACTATTGGAGATACATTTATATAAGTCTTTAATAGCTATTAGAATCGGCAATTTATTTGCTTCTCAAAATTGCTGTCAACACTTGTTTAAAATTATACATAAGGATATTCAATAGCAGCTATCTACGTTTAGCTTGAATATTTCAAGTTTCAATTTATTTCTTTGAATTCTAATATTTTTTCGTAAATAAATAAATAAATAAATAAATCATAGTCTTCGAATTTTTTGTTTTCTTTCCCTCAAATTTCTTCTGTTTGTAAGGAAAGAGGAAGGGGAGGTGGGGAGGGGGGACTTGTTTAAAATTATACGTAAGGATTTTCAATAGCAGCTATCTACGGTTAACTTGAATATTTAAAGTTTCAATTTATTTCTTTGAATTTTAATATTTGTTAGTAAATAAATAAAAAAATATTCTTTAAAATTTTTCATAGTCTTTGACTTTTCTGCTTTTCTACCCCTCAAATTTTTTCTGCTTGCAAGGAAAAAGGAAGTTGAGGTGAAGTGGGGGGGGGGGGGGATTTCCTTTCAGGTAATTTGATAATTTTTAAAAAAAATTATAATAAACCACACGTGTTACATATTATTGAAATCCTCTTAGCTGTCTATTTCATTGCTTACCAAATAAATTATTATTATCATTATATATATATATATATATATATATATATATATATATCGCTGCGAAATGCTTCCTGTCAGACATCGTTGAGCTTTGAAAAGAGCGCGCAAAATACTTCAAAAAGTGCTTGCATACTTAGCAGAAATGTGGACATCTAATGTCATATGTTAACCCAGATTTGAATAAATAATTAAACAACACAGAACATCCAAAATGAAACCTTGAACGGGGAAAGAGCGGGTTGCACAGTTAAATAGACGCCAAAAATGCATCCCCGCGGAAATCGCGGTCTGAGCAAATTTTGCTACTTCTACGTTGCCCACGGAAATCGGGGTATGCGTAGCTAGAGGGTTAAAGCTATTTTAATTTGTCTATGTTTGGGTGCATTCGAGATAAAGCTGTGTGCCAATTTTCATTTCAACCATCTAACTAGTTTTTGCGTTGATTAAGTGTAAGAAATTCGAACGGAAAAATATCGAAGCGATTTGATCAATGTTCGTCATCCCGCCTTAATTTTGACTGACCATGCTTCACCAAGCAAACAACATTTGTTCACCAAGCTCAAGAACATTTGTTTCAATATAGGGACCTATTGTGCGAATGCAATGTGTTCAAATGATTCAGTCTGTCTTTTCTCTATTGACTTTTTTGTGAATTCACATGCTTAATAAGATAAATTGGGTTGGTTGGTTGTTTTCAGATTATCTGGCGCCGTCAGCAACACGAGGGCTATAATGCGCCGAAACATTCGTCATTAGACAAGCCAACATACATTTACAAACACCCATGCCTAACACGGGACTCGAACCCCAACCTCGTGGTCTAGAAGCTAGCACGCTAACCACTATACCGTTTGGTCGGCAAGATAAATTGGGATTTTTAATATAAAATCCCAATTAAGTTGAAAATATGTTTCTAATGTAAACATTCAGATTTTTTTTAGTGTTTATGCAAAGCAAATGATGTATTCTACAAAGTTGGTTTCATTTTATTAAAAATAACCCGATCCAAAACGTTATTTGTATTCCAATTAAAAATAAGTTTTTTGTTATGTAAAGCTTCAGAAACCACAATACTTGAATTTAATTATTCCTTAAATAATTATTGGCTCAATAAATATACATAGTTTTGTGGGATTTCTTAAATAGATTTCACTTACATAATTAAAGTTTCTTTTTAAATCCTGTATATTAATTAAATCCTTTATATTAACGTCGATTTTGTGTGTGTGGGTGGGTTGGTTGGCTGGTTAAACCGATGGCGGGCAAATCTGCGGAAGCCTAATTAACTCACTTGCAGTAATTCGATGGGGCTGAAACTTAGCAGATAGATTCGATGTCGATGACAATGCATTCTATCAAATTATTTTCGGCCAGTCACTCTTACAAAAAAGGTCGATTTTACGAACGCTTCTATAATCGCTTCGGAAGACTAATAAATCCCATTTAACACCGATCATTTGTGGAAACTCTTTCCTGTTGGCAAAATTGTTTTAATCAAAATAAATAAAAGATAATTGAAAGTGAATGCATAAATTCATTATGGAGTGAAGTCCAGTCAATTCAACTTAACGTTGCGTAGTAACGTTATAAGTGAAATAATTTTAACCAATTGCCATTTTTTTTTAATCAAAATAAATAGAAGATATATGTTTTTAGTGCCTTATGTGAGACTTGTCAGCTTTCATAGATCATTGACTTGTTGTATATGACAATGTTTCAAGTTGTTGTTTTTTTTGGGGGGGGGGGGGAGGGAAAAAGTTAATAAATAGTTCAGAATGGATCTTTTGTTCTTAGTGGTCAAACACTATGAAAACTCGATCTGAGCTCAAGTAGTTTCTATTGTGCATAAACATTGGCAATGCATATAAAAAATAAGGATTTATATTAACAAATTTGTTTTTATGGGTTATATTATTATTTATTAACATAGTCAAATCCATTTTTTATGATATTTCTGAAAAATTAATATTAATGATAAAAAAATAACTGTCATTCCTCGAATTGCAGTTCGAAACCAAAATTTACTGATTTTGAGTGATAAGATTTACACTCATTCGGTAAATTGTTTTCTTTTGCTTGCATTCTTTTTTCTTGATTTTTGGATATACTAGGGGGCTCCGCCCCCTGCTCGCTGACGCTCGCCAACCCCCTGGATTGCTATGCAATCCCCTTGGCTCGCTTTGCTCGCCTTAAAGAGAAGCATTTAAAATATGCCCTAGCAAAAAGCTATTTCAGATGCATAATGCCATGAAACTGAACCTTTTATTATTTTTGAAGAGTCAGAATACTTGCCACGTCATTATTCTGTTGCTGTCGAGAAGCGTTAAGCAGGGACAGTGTGGCAACGTAGTAGAAAGTTCTTGGAAAACAACAAAAATAAACAGTTTTGTAGATATATTTAAAAAAGATCAGTTATTTCATTGAACAATTAAAATTTACGGGCTGGTTTTGTATGAAGCGCCAAAATAATTAAAGTTGCTTATCGAAATTTCTTAACGAAGCAATCATATGTTCACTTAATCTCTTTTGCGATACTTAGAAAATAAAATAAAACAGTGAAAGGTCAATTATCCAGCATTTAATCAACCGGAATTTTTTTTTAAATCAAATTTGGCGAGAAAATTAGCCATATTTCGTCAATATTTTTTATTTTTTATTTTTATATGAGATTTTGAAGTTGAGTGGGTGGTTTTATTCGTTATTCTGATAGTTTTTAATTCGTAATAGCTGAATTTGCACTGATTAAAGATGAGTATAGATTCAGATTTACTGCACAACGCCTCTTAGCAATTTTTTTTTAAATTGGCGATTTAACGCTGAATGCAACCCGGCGACCTCCGGAACATGTTCCAGCAGATAACTTTTCCGAAAAGTCTGATTTATCCGGAATTCTAATCTAAAAGAAATGTACACATCTTGGATCTATTTATTCTTGCATCATCGTAACTATTAAATCAATACGTTTTAAATAGGCAATAATTTATATCTGTAGATTGTAATTAGAAAAACAAAATATAGCGAATCCAAGTTGTTGCTGTTGCCAGATGTATTAGTCAAATTTCAAAAGATATATTGTGATTGGCTGGAAATTCGTGCATAAAGTGCATTTAGAAGAGTGGTGATTAAAGTCGTTGCCATTCTGCTCACAGAAATACAGCCAAATTTGGACGTTACGCAAGAGAATTATATATATAGATTTAATATTAAAACTAATATGTTTCTTTTAACGTATAATTTTGGCTTGTACTTCTTCTAATTTCAGACGAAAATTAATTAAAAAAATGTAAAATGTTGGTTTGCCATGCCATACTTTGACATAAAAATGTACTTTTCTCAAAATGTCATTTTTTAAGCTTCAATGTACATTTATGAAAAAATGGCTATTAACTTGTTTATGAAATTTTCCTTTCCCTCCTATATTTTCTTTTTATAATAGATTAATTTGAGTTAAACTTTTTAACAAAATTTTTATACAATCATTTTTTAATGATTTTTTGTCATTTTCCATTTTATATAAAACTAGGAGTTTGAAACATGGCACAAATTTCTATTACACTATAATACTGACGTGGGTTTGTGTTATCTACAGTATTTATATTTTCATAATTCATTTAGTAAAAATGACCAGTTTGGCGATATTTTTTTGCGATAATTCTTGTATGGGTCTTTAAAAAAAAAAACTCCACCAATTTGATGATTTTGGCTATATACCTATCGATAATTTTTATATTATCCTTACTTATAAGTTAAACTGAGCAGAGAAGAAAAAATGATCGTTGATGAAAAGAGATCGGAAAGAGAACTCTGTGTTAAAGGCATTCATTTTTCAACTTTTTACTCCATTAAAGCATTTTTACGGGAATTTCGGATGTGGGGATGTTTAGAGCACCTTAAGAGGCAGCCCCACAATGATTTTGAACAAAATCGTTAAAGCCGTTTTTTAGCAATTACTGAAAAACTTGATTTTTTCAATGGCAGCTACCTTATGCGCATGCGCGATTTTAATGAAAACCATAATGGTAGGTCCTATGGCCGCCACTAACCCTCATACCAAATTTTAACATCATAGTTCAATTTGTTCGGGAGTTATTCTGACCACAGACGCACACACAGACAATAAATTTTTTCTATATCACTTTTTTTATATCAGAATGTTCAAAAACTAGGAGAAATGCATATACTGATGCGAATATTATACTTTTATGTATTATTACTATGTATTATGTATTATACTAAATGCGAATGCTATACTTTTATTTCCCTATGTATACATATGGGTAATTGAAGGTAAAAAAGGTCAAAATACTGACTTCAGATTATTAAGCATGGTTTACATATATTTAGAATAAAAAAACTCAAAATTATCAGCGCTTTAGTTACTTAAAAAAGTTCATAAACCATTGCCCATTCAACATTAGCAGTATAGGACATACCGACTGCCCTTTAATACAAAAACATTATCCTTTCTGTCTAATTAGTATAATACCCGATTCAGATAATGAAGAGCGATATAAAACAAAAAGTATTAAACAGAAGCCATTGTCTCTCTAAAATGTACTGCCATCTTGTCACATGTCTGTAAAACGAGCATTTCCTTGGATGATCTTATGCAGCAGCGAAGTAGCAAGCAACCTTTGTTTGGTTAAGACGATTTCAAATATAATAGATATGTTTGATTATTGTTTGAAATTCGTATTCAATTGTTATACATTTAGCTGAATAAAGATTTAGACTTCTTTGTAAACTCTCGTCAGCTCTTGTGTTGAATTGTAATAAACTTTGAATTTATGACGCTTTCATTGAGATAATTGGTTTTAAAAAAGAGTTAATTTTTTAGAAAAAGTTATGTCAATTGTATAATTATAAAGAATTTATTTTGTTTGATAATATGGTTGATTAATTTATTCTGCCCGTAATTATCAGTTGTTCTTTAAATAGTGGGAAAATAAATTCAATTGTCTTAAAAATTTTCTTGTTTAAGAAGTATAAAGTTTTCTTTTGCCTTATCTTCCATATTTTTTTTTTCTGTTCTTGAAACACTTCTTTTATAATATTCTCTATCAAACAAAGCGAAAAATTCGATTCCACAGTCAATTTTTGTTTCTTTAAAATAGGAATAAAAGGACCGAAAAGTTTAATTCTTAGAAATACTTATCTAAAGTTTTTCCTACTAGATGTTCTTGCCTTTTAAAATAACCCTAATTGAGCCGAATAAAATATTTTCAACTTTGCGGACGATTTTTTGACAATCTTAAATTCCGAATAAAATAAAACCAAATCAGGTTTAAAAAGAATAACTCAATCATGAATAATAAAATTCCTTTAAACGAGTCGATAAATTCTTTTCATATTTTTAGAAAAAAAAAAAAAAAAAAAAAAAAAAACTGAATTGAATTGATTCTTCTTTAGCATCAACTTTCTAATATTCTGAATTGTAAAAAGCATTTCTAAATCTTTTATTTAGATTTATCCAGTTGTGTGACGTCCACACATAAAGAACTCGCTGACATTTCCGAGAAAAATTCGGGACTTTTCTACCATGAAGAAAGAATGCTTTGGATTAAATTTAAATTGTATGTGAAGTTGTTGTTGGTATGACTTCCTTGTGGCAGAAATTGTTCAAGAAAAGACTTGATTCCCAGAAGACCTTCTAAAATGTACCAGTTGAATGCGATGGTGAGATGAATTGTAAAACTATATTCATAGGAATATTTTGGACTGAAAGCTTCGGAAAATTGCCCTCTTATTCGTGGCAACAGTGAATTAGAAAGGGAAATTCTGTAAGAAAGATATATGACTTATTTTCAGAATACGTTGAAAGATTTTGTTTTGCGTGCCTAAAAAAGGGGAATTTTTACGAAAGTTTTAGGTGTTACGTGTTTCATTGTTTTTATTTAAACAATATTAAAATTTGTATTTTGATGTTTTTAAAAACTTTTTATGCGTTATAAATAAAGTGGTTTAAAAAATATAATTAAGCTCTCTTAAAGAAATTTTCTTGTTTATTATCGTTACAATAAATTAAATTTCTCCTATTCATATTTAATTGAAAAAAATGAAGTACTTGTAATAATTTTAAAATCATGCAAAATGTTTGTTATGCTTTAATATCCTTTTAATATAGTCTTATTTTTTCGGGTTTTTTTCCCAAAAAATATTTAATTTTTTTGACATATTTTTGAACATTCCATTCATAGAAAAAATTGAATTCTTTATGAAAAATAATTAATCTTTCATACTTAAAATTTCTTTCATACTATTATTAAAGTACGTTTAATTGTTGATTCTGTAAACTAATTTATTTGTGGGAATTATAAAGTTGAAGAGGGGCAATGCAAAAGCAAACAAATTCACAAACATTCAAAATTGAGTTATCAATTGATTTTTTTTTTCGGACCCATTCTTATCTGCTGATAGAATCAATTTCATTAAAAAAAATAAACATTCAACAATTTTTGAGCTTAAAAAAATTGTCGTTCTCTAAAAAAAAATCATCTTACATGTGTTCCAAGCAAACAATAACATATCACTTCCAAACAAAGTATAACATATGCAATTTGCTTCAGCAAATGATGAGCTACAAATGAGTCACGTGACTCCCAGGACTCATCACGTGGTTTTGTTTCTCTTGTGTAATTTTTGTTCTGTTGGGAGCAGAGATCGTGATATTTGATGTTAAAGTGTTGTTTAAAAGTTCACTACTTATACAGTACCTTTCAGTGTTATAATTGTGTGAAAAATGAACTAAGATGATTTGATAAGTGTAGAAGAAGGCAATGTTAGATTGATCTAGAAAGAATTCTAAAATTATTGAGGTATGGCCAAAGAAGACATTAAATTAGAAAATTAAATAAAAGAAAAGTAGGAAAAAAGTATTCATGAATGAGGCAAAAACTTCGAAACAAATTTTTTATTTCGAACTGCTCAAAACCTTACTTGTTAACTTAAATCATTGATATATTGATATAGCTTAGGTTGCACAGTTCCGTCTGTTTATATATATCACTATGAAGTGCTTACCATAGTCGAATTAGTCTTATAATTTTGAACCACGTATATTCTACGAAGTCTAAGCCTTATCTCGAAAACATCTCTCTCCAATTCTATCACACCAACAAGATGACATTGACGCTTTGACTTATAACATTTTTGTTGACTACAGCCGTTTAAAATGTTAGCATGAAGTCAGAATGAATAGTCTTTACTCGTCACGTGGTTTGAATGGACCTCAGAAAATGCTAGTTTTCAAGCTCATACAAATCTTTTAAGGAGAGTTGCCATTTTATCTCTGGAAATTATTGGAAGTAGTTTTATGCATGACGACACCAAAGTTATCTGTTTAAGTGGAAAACAATTAAATACCTGTTTATGATAGGCAGAACAACTAACCTCGTACTTAAAGTCCATTTAAAAATAAATTGTGATTGATAGGAGTAGTGTTGCAAGATGTTAAAACTAATTTCTTGCACCAAGTCCTTTACAACTTTTAAGTGGCTTTTATTGGCAGTTGCTGTTGATTACAATTATTACAACACTGATTTCTATAGGAACCATTTAATTAAAAAAGGTCCATTCAGCATAAACTTGAACCCAGGTGTTGGTCTTAACTCCAAGAGCAAAATCTTCTATCAACTTTATTCCGTTAATTAAAAGGCGTTAGAGATGAAATTCTTTTGAATTTCAATCCCTTAACAATGTTCGAAAAGTCGTTCCCCCCTTATTGTGATAGCAAACACAGGAAAACCAACACAAAGAAGTAACTACGATTCAGCTAAACGAATTAATCCAAAAAAGCAAATCCTCTTCAAAACTCCAATACTCCCAGAAAACTCTTGAAACTCCAGAACAACGGATCAAATCAAAACTCTTTTAAGGGAAATATCGAAAACAATGGATAAACAAAAGCAACTTCTCCTCGGGGCTATGGCTTACAGTAAACAAGGAACAACACTCCAGAGTCTGTATATCCATCAGGCATTTTCCACAATCGATACATCTCTTCCTTTCTCATCGTAATCGATAAAGTGAAAAGGGAGACGGATAGGCCCCTAGGGCCGCCAGGCACTCCCTGGCATTGGACCCTGTGCCTTTATCCTCATCGACAGGGGAGCTCTTAAGACCCTTTATCAAACGAGCGAGGGGCTGGGGTATTTTACGACCACAAGAAAGTATATTCCCGCACTGCATACTTGTGGCCGCGGGACGACGTATCGAGCTGAAAAAGGGGTGGTAAAGATATAAATCAACCCACGGGGATTTTCAGTTGACGTTGGGAACGTGCGTCTGCTTGAATTTCGCGCTTTGAGTTATGGGGGAGGGAAGGTTGGAAATGGATATTTTCTCGACTTTGCCCCAGCCGATTGGTAATGCCTTTCCTCCTTAACCTGTTGGTAATGAAGTTGATGTGATATGGATGTGATGCGTGGTACTTTTCCCATTCTGGTTTCTTTTGAGCTTCTGCCATTCGCAATTTGAGGAAGGTCTGTTGGCAATGGAACATTGCTGTAAATCGGTGGTACATTAGACCGATATTTAGTTCATTAAAATGCCATTGTTTTCTATTGTAATCCTTGGTTTTAAGGAAGATTATTTTTAATTGCTCAAAATTTGCTGTTATGGATACTCAAGTTGAAGCTATATGTGTGCCCTTTTAGAGGTCTTTTTGCTTAGGAAATTCTATGACTTAAACATGAAACAGGAGCAACAATTAGTAGTTTTCTCAAACACACTTGTGACCGAAATGATACAACTTCTATCCACGGTATCCCGATAAAGACAAAGCAGAAGGCTTCTCACAATATTATACCTTTGTTTATCAAAAAAAAATTGTAGAATAGAACATTACTAGTAGTTCTAGTGAGCATGTTTTTGTTCTGTAAGTATCTTAAATTCAAGATTCAATTACATTATAATTGAAAAGTTTTTCTTAGAATATATGAAATTTTGGAACATTTATACTGATTTAAATATGTATAGCTGATGATACATAATTCTTAACGTGCGACCGTTTAGAATTGTGTACTAGCTATACATATTTAAACCTTCTTGAAGTTGATATGTATTGTACCTATTTGAAGTTGACCTTTGAACTTAAATATAAAGTTCTTCATAAAACCTAATGTCTCTAACAAAACATAACACTTATTTTTTCCATTCACATATTTCCGATATGCTTATACCGCTATTGAAAAATTGTGTCTTTGGTATAAATAAAGTGTTCATGAGTTATCTGATGAGATTACTTATAATGCCACCTTCAAGGACGATCCTTAGAAGATTTCGGCTACAAGCGAAGACAATTTTTGGCATCTCTTTGCCAAAATTGGGGATTGGCGCCCCAAGCTATACGTAGTATACATAGTAGTAGGAGTATACGTAGGACTGGTCATGGACTAAGTTGTAAAGTCAGAAGCCAGCGTGCCTATCGAAAACTATAAAAGAAAAATTATTATATAATTGGAGAACAGTATTGTTTTAGTAAAAAGAGGCACCTTGAAAATTAAAGCCTTGAACGAAAAGCACACAAAAGCTTGTTTGTTTATTTACACTTATAGGTAACGAAGCATCTCAGAAATCTCTATAATTAATCGCAAATCGACAGGTTATCTTGAACACGTCAGGAACCACCTTATTGCCTGTTGTTGACGACGCACATGCCAATACGGACTATTCTCATTTGAGACATTTCGTGACAGATAGTCTGCTAAATCAATTCCTGTTCAACAATTTTGTAGCTGACTATTTTCATGTATCTTGTATAGATTTCTAGGTGAGTATATTAAATATTGACTTTTCCACCAGGCAAAGTTGATAGAAGTCTCACCAGATATCCTATTGTAATTTTAATATACTCAAACACAACTTTTATTACAATAGCTGTCAGCGTATAAATTTTAAGGAGGATAACAAAGGAAACTAGCGGCCGCCATCTATGTATATTTTCCATGAGCTTTCTGGGCTAAAGTTTTAATTCAGAATTTATCTTCAAGGTTATTGATGTTCTTTATCGCAGATAAAGTTAAAGCTGATTCATGGATGAATAAATATATTTCCTCCAAGTAAATTTAAATTTATAATAAGTAGCTTCATTGAGATTTATTTAGAATGTATTTGAAATTGTTTCCTATTAAAATTGGAAACTATTTTGAGACTGCAAGTTCTCAATCTAAATTGGCGTTCTTGTCTTAAAATGTTTTAAAAATAGTTACTGCTATACCCCCGAAAATGTTGTAGTGCTGACGTTACATGGTTTGTTTTAAAGTTTCAGGGATTGCTTTCTTAGTTTATTATACTACCTAGATTTAAATTTTATTTTTATTTTTGTAGTCACGCATAACTGATCCCTCTTGACACTTTTTACCGACATCAAGTCCTTTTAGAAATGACCCTGTTCATCAGATAAGACAAATAAACTTTTAGAACTGTGGCTTAGTCTGGTGCATGTGGTATAAGTGGGATAACACTATACTAAACTTCAACTTAACTTGACATCACTAGATAGTAGATCGTCGCAGTGCTCATTGGCAATTTATCCATTTTGGCGGCGTGAAAGCATAATGCTCGCCAAGCCATACAGCCTTTTGATCGACAAACGGGATGGACAGGAATACTATATCATCCCATTCCCTTTTCATTATTCTCCCTTCCCACAAGTAAAAATCAAGCTAGGAAACTCAGCCCAGCAACCCTGTAGAAAACAAAAGGCTATAAGGTTTGGCGAGAATTACATCTTCACTCCTGTAAAATGGTTTAATTGCCTATGAGCACGGAGAAGATCTATCGTCTAGTGATGTCAATAGCTAGTGATATTTTATAGCCAACTACAATTAATCTCCATACTAATTCAGCTACTTCCATACTCTCAGAAAGAATTCGTTATTGGGCAAAAGCTACTTAAGAACGAATTGGACTCGTAAATGAAGCAGGATATAAAAAATACTAGTAGAATTCAACATAATCAACAAATTAAACAATTTATGACTTAGAGTATTTTAGGAAAATTTATAGTCTATTTTACTTCTGGAGCAAGTAGTTTAAAAAGAATAGAAACTTCTTTCCTTCTTTCAGCGCTGGCATTTATAGCAGATGTGCTTATTTGCAAATCTCCACTTTGTGTGGACAAAGTAATAGTAGGTTGATTGATTGGTTGGTTTATACGCTCAACGACCTATTTTTAAGCACAATGACGGATAATTAGGCCATGACCTACAGCTTAACGTGCATTCCGAACCACAAAGAACATCCATGCCTTACTCAGGATTTGATCCCTGCACTTTTGGTATACAAGGCCAGAGTGCGAGCCCCACAGCCATCAGGTGGGCCAAAGTATAGTAGGACTAACGTCTCTACATAAAATTCTCCTGGGAATAAAACATTAGTCTACGCTTTATACGGGGGTATGTGACATTACAGATTTAAACCCTTTAAAAATAATTTTCGTAAAAAAAAAAAAAAGTTAGTCTTTTCAATAATAAACGATTCCACTGTGAAAAATCAAATAAGATCGGTCAATTATTTGCTGAGATGAGACTCACGAAGAATGAAATTGTTCTGTGTTACAGACGGTGAAATGTTTCCATTTCATTTGATGAACGTTAAAAACTACATGAAAATATAACAAAATTATCGTCTATCAAAATGTTTGAAAAATATACAATGTTACTCTTTTTTCAAAAAAAAAAGGTATTCTATTCTTAAAAAGTATCAGATTTTTTTCAGCTCTAGGTGAATAAGATAGAATTTTTTAGCAGTATTTTTAGTTTTTTCTGTTCAGAATGAAATGAAGATAGGTGATAGTAACTAAAACATTGATTACTTTTCCCAAGAAAAATAGGGAGAAGATCGATTATTTTTTTGCATTCTATTTTGAAGGTTTATTTTTTTTGTGTTGAATTTGTATCGGGTGTCTTAGACCCACTGGACGTGGTCTGAACGCAAATTACATTCGCCGACAGATTCGCAGAAAGGTGAAAAAAAACTTCTTCTCGTAAGTTAAAAGGCCAATTAGTGGAATGAAAAGTGCAAAAGTTGCAAGACTGGTTCTTTGTTTAACTTTTTTCTTCTGGCTGTAGTTCACATTTTTTATTTTTTTTTATTTTTAACTTAGAGTTTGGGAATGAAATACTTGGTTTCTGCTTCAGCAGTTGATTGTACTAAGTTATTACATAATTTTTCTAGGATGATAATTGATTTTCTACTTTCAGTATTCGAATGACCTTAACTTAAATATGAATCAGTCAGCATTTTTTATTTATTTAAATCTATATATTTTGAGCAATCATATAACTAAGTGTATAAAATCCTTTAATATTTCTAAAGTAGCCAAATATTGCATTGTATTAGTGACATTATACTAAGAATATATCTATTTTATCGAAATAAATATATTTATTATTAAAATGTTATTTTATGTTTAAGTTGGATTGAACTACTTTCAGCCATTTTATTCAAAGCTCTGAAGCAGCATGACCCTAGTGTTGCTTTTGAGCCATAAAAAAAAAAAAAAAAAAAAAGCTCTGAAAAATCATCTAACTTTGGAATTTGTCAGTACCAAAATTGCATTAATGTTGGAGATTATGCTCGACAGCGAAATAGTCAAACCATTAACAATTAAGGGGGTCTGAAAAATTTTCAGATTATTGATTTCAAGTTTATTACTGTTTATTAAAATATAAAATTTTGTCTTTAAAATGATGCCACATTTGTAATTGTATCTTATTTCAAAGTATTTTTAATAATTTTTTGAAGTAAATAAAATGTAGGTATTTAATGCATGTTTTTTAACTTCAAAGCCGAATTTCTCAAAATGCCATTTTTTCATGTTTGGGGGCCCATAGCTTAAAATCTATATGACATAAATGCTTGAAATTTTTTATACATGTTTCTCTAATGTATGTAAGTACTTTAACATGAGGAATTATTGATAAGTAGCATACTTTTTTTTTTTAAATAATTAGTCTAAAATTTTATAATTTTTCTTAAACATATTTTTAGAAAATCATAAATATTTTAATTTTTAAAAAATAACAAAATCTCGTGTTAAAGTATTCAAATGTATCCAAATATTATACTGTGAAAGTTTCATAATTACTGAAGAATCGGTTATTAAATGAGATGCCCCCAAAGTTGTTGAATTTAACATGGGCTCTTATGGAGCCGGAACCCCTTAACTAATATTGGTCTATTTTGTAGTTTATTCAACTTTGAAACTGCTAATGCACGCTTTTTTCTTCTATACTACACTAACGCAGTATAGAACATTACACAAACTACATATTTTACCGACACGAATAATATTTCAAACAAAAATTCTCAGCATTCTGCTTTAGCAGTTGCCGACCAAACGGTATATTAGTGGTTAGCGTGTTAGCTTCTAGACCGCGAGGTTGCGGGTTCGAGTCCCGTGTTAGGCATGGGTGTTTGTAAATGTATGTTGGCTTGTCTAATGACGAATGTTTCGGTGCATTATAGCCCTCGTGTTGCTGACGGCGCCAGATAATCTGAAAACAACCAACCAACCTGCTTTAGCAGTTGATTGCGCTATGCTATTACATAATTTTCTAGGATGATAATTGATTTTCGGCTTGCATCATTCAAATGGCTTTAACTTAAATATGAATCAATCAGCATTTTTCATCAGATTCATCAGTTAATTTCCTATGTGAGAATTAAATCGGAAATAGCGTGAATGACAACCTTGAAAATATAAATATTAAAGACTTGTGTCACATTTCGTTTTGAAGATCTCGTTAGCATAAATAAAATTATTTAGGAATCAACACTAAGGGGTTTTAAAATTGTCCGGAATTGCACTTCCACAGTAACTCCATGGAAAGGCTTTTGTTGTGAATAGAAAACTTCACCTTAAATAAATCTTACAAGTCCGGGGGAAATAACGATATCGACTAAGGGAGAATTTTTATATAACAATTTTAATACGTAAATGCATTGAGAGCAGCAGAGCTGATATCTGCTCTCTGCCAAGGTTACATCTCTTCTCCTCTTCTTTTCATCCAGTGTTTCTTCTTATACATTTGGCGCGCATGCGCATACATTAATATAAACAGAGAATGTAATAGTATTAATCTATTTGTAACACACTCCCACCTTTTGAGTGTACCTTAATCTAAAACACTCAAAACAATATACACATATATTCATTACAAACTACTTAATGTATTATCTATACACAAAACACAATACAAATATAAAACAAAGAATTTAAATCAACATTGATATTCAAAATACAAAAGAATACAATTTGTTTTCACACTCGTACAGGTACTTTCACAACTCTACCACTACTGGTGGTCAAAGGAATTGGTTGTGTGTCCTGATTCTCTAAGTTGTTATCCATTTCCAGTCTGTATAACCTTTGAACTGGTCTTAAAAATTCGGTACTTTCAGATTTAACAAGTGCAAGTCTTATGTGCCCATCTCGACCAGGAATGAGTTTTATCACACGTGCTAGATTCCAATAAGCGCGTTTCCTATTAGAGTCTTCGAGAAGAACAATTTCTCCTACTTTGAGAGGCTTAAATTTCGAATCTTTAATTGCCTGCTGCCTTAATTGCCCCAAATATTCTGAGCGAAATCTTCGTCTTAATAATTCCCTAATTTTTTGTAGATACTTTGCTCTCTTACTTAATTTTTCTTTGTCTACATTATCAATATCTGGCACTCCAGATTCTTTTATTTCGCGCAGAAACATTTCGGGAGTTAACGGAGAACCGTCCTCCACATCTTCCGACACATAAGTGAGAGGTCTCGAATTAATTACTCTTTCGCAATCACATAGCACGGTGAGTAACTCTTCGTAATCGAGAGAAGCACGACCTAGAATCTTGCGGATAATTTGTTTCACCATTTGGATCAACCGCTCCCACCAACCACCCCACCAAGCAGCTGTCGGAGGGTTAAATTTCCAACAAATTTTTTGCTCAGCGGCTTTTGAACAGAGAGTATCCCAATCAAGGGCTTCAAGAGCTCTCTCTGCCCCAAGGAAATTCGTTCCATTGTCCGAGAAAATGGTGGTTGGCCGGCCTCTACGTGCAACAAAACGTCTTAATGATTGAAAAAAGATTTCAGTACTCAAGGATGTGACTAACTCCAGATGTATTGCTCGATAGACTGCACAGGTGTATAAAACTATGTAGGATTTTCTCCCATCTTTCAAATAAAGGGGTCCCGCCAAATCACATCCTACAACTTCAAAAATTGCAGCATCACGAACTCTATCGTTGGGCAAGATGCCCGGAGCAGCATCACACCTTGTTGCCTTAAATCTTTGACACTTTATACATGATAAAATACAATTTCTTATAGTTTTACGTGATTTCAAAATCCAATATTTTTCTCTTAAATGAGACATCAGCATAGACCTACCTCCATGCAATAAATCATTATGTGTGCTTATTATCAACAACTTTACTACAGGATGTTTTGATGGTAAAATAATTGGAAATTTAAAGTCATTTGTATCGTCACGATATGCGACGTTAGTCTTAGCTCTAATTAATCCATTACTATCGACCATTGGTCTAAGTTTTTTAAGATTCTCATCTTTTTCACTAGCAAATGATTCTTTTTGAATTAATAACAATAGAGATATTTCTGCTTTATCTATTTCTACAACCGATAAATCCTTAGAAAAGTTTTTATTTACATTTCTCAAGTTATTATAAAATCTTAATATCCAAGCAATCATTCTAACAATCCTTTTAAAAGATGAGAAATATTTATAATACCAATTGCTATTTTCATTATCTTTTGTTAATGTGACAATAATAGTTTTCCGTTTCTCTGCATTAACCAGGTCCTCATCTGGCTCGTCATTGCATTTTGGCCAATTATCTTCCTTTTCACGTAACCAATTCGGTCCCTCCCACCATTTACTAATCATTAATTGTTCTACGGAACATCCACGAGAAGCTAAATCGGCAGGATTTAGAGCTCCCGGAACATGATTCCATATTACAGTAGGAGTCAAAAGATGAATTTCTCTAACGCGATTTAAGACATAAATCCCCCAATTTTGATCTCTTCGTAGCCAACACAAAACTGTAGTGGAATCAGTCCAACAATGCACATTAGCGTCAGAAATATTAAGATCCTTAATTATTGAAGACAATAACCTTGCCCCTATGCAACAAGCGAGAAGTTCTAAACGAGGTATAGTGATAGGCTTTAAAGGTGCTATTCTCGATCTTGCGTTAACTAACCTAATATTTACTAAACCTTTACTTATCACTCTTATATACACGCAGGCACCATAGGCCAATTTACTCGCATCACAAAACAAATGCAAACTTATCGAGTCATTATTTTCCGTAAAACCTAGCCATCTAGGAATTTTAATATCAGATAACAAATGCAATTGTTGTCGCCATACCTTAAACTTATTGCTTAAACGTTTCGGAATTTCTTCATCCCACTTAAGTTTCAAATCCCACGTTTCTTGTAAAATCAATTTAGGTAACAACATCACAGGAATTGCATATCCGATAATATCATACAATTGATTTGCAACAGCCAACACTATCCTTTTTGTAATTAGCTCATCCGATTCGTCAAATTGTTTCACGATACAAGACAAATTGTCCTTACCTGTATCCCATTCCAAACCTAGAAGTGGTATTTTATTTTCGATTGGAGGCTGTTCCTCAAAAACCGCGTTTGGTAGATTTGATTTCCAACCCCTTAAATTAAAGTGACCTGACGACATAATTATTTGAGATTCCAGAACGAATTTTTTCATTTCTATTTCAGAATTAAAACTTGTTACACAGTTATCAACGTAAAACGCTGTCTTAAGGACTTCTGCTGTGTTACTTAAATTCCCTGGAACTTGACTTAAATGATATTGAATTGTCGCGGCCAATAAAAACGGGCTACAAGTTAGTCCGAACACTACTCTCTTATGTTTGAATTCTACTATTTTTTCTGGGTCATCTTTATCGAACCACAGAAATCTTAAAAAATCTCTATCCTTATCTTTAATAGAAATTTGTAAAAAAGCCCTTTCTACATCTGACGTAACTCCAATTTTATACTTTCGAAACTTATTAAGTAATGATGGTATCAATTCTATTAAATTAGGTCCAGTAGCTAAACAATCATTTAACGAAGGGCAACCTGTTAAGTGCGCAGACGCATTATAAATTGGTCTTATTTTTGTCGTCTGACTATTTTCCTTATAAACAGGTCTGTGGGCTAAATAATGAAGACCCTCCCCTGCATTGTTTACCTTTTCAATGATACCCAGTGATAACCATTCAACAAAAACTTTCCCATAATTATCAAAATTATTCGAAGTTATTAATTTTCTTTTTGTACTAGAAAGGCTCTTTTCTGCCAATACTTTATTATCTGGCAAAAGTGTTTTATCCACAACCCATGGAAGTGAAATTTCGTATCTCCCTTCATCATTAATGCCAATGGTTTCTTTAAAATATTTTTGCGTTTCAATTTCTAAATCTTGTTTAGATTGATTAATGGCAGATTCCGAGATCTGGATGGAATCTAATGCCCATAAGTCTGAGATACATTTCCCCCTCGCCAACAAGGAAGTATTAACCAGATGGCTCGCCAAATTTCCCTTCTTTTCCGCACTACCACTTGGAAACGAATTAATGGGGCCTATTAAAGACCATCCCAACCTACTCTCAAGTGCAGTGAGGCTCGTATTCTTCAAATTTAGTATTCGCCCTGTCAGCAATCTTCCCAAAATATCTGATCCTATCAATAAAGCAATTCTCTTTTCTACTTTTAGTTGCGTATTTTCCAAATCATAAATCTTAACTCCTTGATTTTGGAGTGTTTTTATCCACGGACCAGATGGGACCTGTTTTATCTCAGAGCAAATATTCGGTACACTTAAAACTTCAAATTTACATTGATATTTTCTATCAACACTACTTGCTTCAATTAAATAATTATCATGCACACTTTCTTCTGTTTCAACACAGCCAAAAAGAGAATGTTTTAACTTAGTTTTTCCAATTGGTTCATAATTCATAACCTTAGCTATATTATTACAAATATATGACTTACATGAACCTGTGTCAAAAATGCATCTTATTAACATTTCTTTAGGACCATTATGCAATCTTACAATTAAAGTTTGAAGCAATACATCAGAGAGTTGCAAGACATTATTATTAAGCGTATTTGTTTTGTTTTCTTCTTTTTCTCTAGTTGAAAGATTTTCAACTTGTTTAGAGGCCAAATCAGGACATAACAAAATAAAATGCCTTCGTTGACATAAGGGGCACTTATGTCTAGATCTGCATGAATTTGATTGGTGATAAAGTTTGAGACAAACAAAACAAGCCTTCTTTTTCTTAATGATTTCTTTCTTACAATCTAAACTCATAGAAGCAGCTTCATTACAACTCTCTGAAGAATGATATTTTTCACAAAATATACAAGTATCAGATTTCTTAAATTTGTTATCATGCGATACAGATTTATCATTAAACAATAGATCAGAAGTAGTAGGAATAATCTTAGTTTCTACCTTATTAAATTTCTTAGAAATATTTACTTTTTCAGAAACAAAAGATTCCTTAGCCATATTAACTCGAAATTCAGATTCAACTTCATTTTTAACAAAATCTATTAATTTGTCTAAATCCGTCTTACCCGTTACCTCCATAGACAATCCTCTTTGCCGCTCCCAAATATGAATTAAATCACTTGGAAGTGCAGACTCAACGAGTGGAAATAAGAAGTCAGCATATCTGTCCTTGGTTAATCCTAAAGACTCTAAGGCACGTAATTGAGTCTGTAGTTGGTCGTACAATGTTGACAAGTTTACGTTTCTTTTGTCACTGATCACTAAAGTGAGTAGATCTCTTATGTAAACTTGTATTAGGACACTTTCTTTTCCAAATCGTTCTTTAAGGTAGTCCACAGCTTTGCGGTAGTTAGCACTCGTTGACGGGAAGGAGTTAACTATTCGCCTGGGCGGGGAATTCTCCAGTGTGGCTTGAATAAGGTACTGGAATTTGTCCCTTTCGTCGAGACTTGCATCCTCGTCTATCTTAGAAAATTGGGACCAAAAACTTAGCCAGTTCCTTGGGTCTCCATCAAACTTCCGCAGCTCGATCTCCGGTAACTTCTTCTTCTGTCCAGAGGTCGCAGTAGTGATGTCTGCCAACGCACCTGCATTTGAAACTCTCGTTTCAGTAGTAATCCGAGGATTCAACCTTCTCTTGACTAGAACTCTTAAAGCAGCCAATCGTTCATGGTATTCTTCGGATACGTCATACTCTTGTTGGTACTCATCCGACGTACAACCCTTTTGTTGATACAGTAAGAGAAAGTTGTCATCTAGGATTCTTAGTTGTTGAGCTTTCTCTGATAACTGGTCAAGGCTGATTTCCAGTTCTATTGTGTCCGACACGTCATCAAGCAAAGTGCTTAATTTATTTGCAGCTCTCGTAAAAGCACTCCGCACTGACGCACGTTTCTGCTTAGTTGTTTCTAAATTCATTTTATCGTACGTAGTCGATATCTGTCGCAAACGCGACGCTTAATCCCGGCAGGGATGCCACATGTTGTGAATAGAAAACTTCACCTTAAATAAATCTTACAAGTCCGGGGGAAATAACGATATCGACTAAGGGAGAATTTTTATATAACAATTTTAATACGTAAATGCATTGAGAGCAGCAGAGCTGATATCTGCTCTCTGCCAAGGTTACATCTCTTCTCCTCTTCTTTTCATCCAGTGTTTCTTCTTATACATTTGGCGCGCATGCGCATACATTAATATAAACAGAGAATGTAATAGTATTAATCTATTTGTAACAGCTTTGACTAGATCGAAAATTGGGAAAGGGGTAACTTAAGTCTTTAAATGTCAACAATCTTGTAGTGCCTCAATTTCAATGTGTATAAAAACGATCATATAGTGGTATTTACTGTAACAAGTTGATTTACCTTAGCCAAGACGATCCCATTATCACGTGTGTGTTTTTTTAAACTGAAATTGTGAGCATAACTGCATAAACTGTATGATAGATTTGAAATAAAAGATTTAATAATATAACTCATAAAAACAAAGTTTTTAATATAAATCTTTTAAACACATTTTATAAACCAAAATGATTTCTATCAGCAAAATGTGCGGCAAACTACGTTTCAAAATGTATTTGTTAAAAATGAACGTCACACTCATATCCACATTCAAATATCTTTAATTTATTCGGATTAAATTAAGTTTATTATTTATTTATTAAAAAAAATTTGGCAACAGGAGAGAGCTTCAACAATGGTCGGCTTTTAATGTTATTTTAACGCGATTGGATGATGGCAAGTTGGTTTATTAGTATTCCTTAAGAGTTATCTTTTAGTGCCAGTAAGAATCCCAAAATTTGATAGAATGCATTGTCACATCGACAATCGAACCTATCTGCCAAGTTTCAGCCGGTTTGAATGTCGTCAAAGGGGTTATTTAGGCGTCCGCAGATTTGCCTCCCATCGACGTACACAAAATCGTAGTTAATATAAAGGATTTAAAAATAAGTCCACTGTGGGTTCAAAATAGACCAAAATAACTTTAAAAATGTTTAGGGCCCCAAAGTTTATCGTTTTGGCTTTAGTTAGAGCGAACGCTAAACACTGACAATTTGGACAACCCATGATGCAATAAGTCACAACCATTTATAAGAAACCTAGTTATGAGTTACTTTTATAATCTCCGTCTTTTTTCAAAAGTTTAAAGTCTAAGCTCTCTCGTAAACCTAATAGAACATTTCGAAAATAAATGTCCAACATGTAGAATTTTAAAAGTATATTATAGAAAAAAAAATCTTTGGTTTAAATAAGTAATCATCTTTAAATAACTCACTAAAAGGAAAATGTTTCCATAATAATCCATTAGAATTCAAATGTAGTCTATAAAAAGCAAAACTATTGTTGCCTCGGGATGGTTTGGGATTACTTATTCCTTTATAGCAGTTCGTAAAATTCTGTTCTATTAGTTAAAGAGTTCATTTTCCAAGTTTATTACCAAACAAACTTGAGGCGGTTTTGTTTTTCATACGCCGTCTTTCAAATTGCACAAAAGAAATGGAACACTTACCTGATAAGAGCTAAGAAAGGGAATGCATGATCTAAAGTCAGTCAACAAAAGTTATAAAAGAATAATTATAAACTATTTGTTTCTAATGTCTTTTTTATGCTATACTTTTGACGATATGAAACTCTTTAGCATCCGTTATTATGAAATTACTTTTGCAACTACACCAAAAGTACTTCCTTTTAATTTAACTAAAATAACAATCTGGCTAAGAATATACAAATTAACATTTCCTCAAATAAGTTATACATTTGGGATTTGAGATATATAGTTAGTAAACTGCATTTGTAGTCCGCTGTATCTTGTTCCTCAGATAAACTTACAATTTTTGCGAAGAAATTTAAAATAATTATTTCTCTTCTCAATAAGAGTGCAAGTCATAATGTTCTTCTGCAATGTAAATTATTCTCCTAAGATTACACCAAAAGAAAAAAAAAATATTTGTAGCCATTTTTTTTTTTTTCTTTTTTTCTTTTTCAGGCGACGTGTCTCATTTCACATGACAAAATATTATGAAGATGTGTTTTCTCCAGAATGCCATTTCCTTCACATCATATTTCACTTTTAAGAGATTTGTTTTTGTAGTACTTATTCTTCTTACTTTTTGCGTCTAATTTCCCCAAGGCAACCTAAATTTTTACATTTCGTTGTACATTATCTTTTACGTCCTTAAACTTGAGTTGCAACATTAAAGGTGTTGCGTTAATATAAACTCATTTTACTGGTTAACATCGCATATTTTTTTAAAGAATATACCGTAATTTCATATCGGATTCTTATTTTAAAAAAAATACTTGTTAACACTTTTTTAAGAATACAATATTATTACAAAAATCGTCTAAATAATTGTAAATAGGGACATATTTATTTTAAAGTCCTATTTTATCTTATTTTATTCTTTATATAACTGTAAATAGTGGCGTATTTCTTTTATAGCTCTATTTTATTTTAATTTATTTGTTAACAGTGATAATACAGGTTAGAAAAAGGTGGCAACATCAAAATTAATCGTAATATTTCGAAGCATTTCCATCACGGGATTGGTTAACTGAATTTTATTAGAAATTTCAGCCGCGAGGCACTGTGCGGAAAGCATTGGATCTTTTATTTACTTTCGCTGTGCCTGAATTATCGTTGTGTTCGAAGTTGTAAGTACCGAACCTTGTAAGCAATTGTTCTATTGTCCGGAGAAGTTTTGTGGGCCTTCGAGGCGAGAATAAATTACAGTTTTTATGTAGTAAAAACTGCGTCATCATTTTCTCTGAGGAAAAACTCATAACAATATGATTTCATATCCTATTATTATTTAAAATAAAATTATTATATAAATACATTCCATTATATGATTGTATGTTGGAGAGTGTAATTCTACATATAAATAGAATATATATACACAGTTCCAAAAGTTAAGCACGGCGCTTTAAAATGCGAAAAAAATGGACAGATACTGCTTCGAAATGCTGAAAGTAAGTAGCTCTATGTTTATTTATGAAAAAAAACAAAAAATTACAATAACAATTGTAATTTTTTTTTTTTTTTAAATTTTTTTTTTTTTTTTTTATTTTGTAATTCAAAGAATTACAAGATAAAAATAATATTGAATTTTCATAAATTATAAGATGACGTCTTATTTGCGTCATTAATAAAATGATGTTTAAATTGAAAACAAACAACAAAACCGACATTAATAGGGTATATGAGCACCTTTCACCTGCATGCAAACTGTACAGCGTGTGATCATGCTTGTTACGAGGTGATCAACCACCTCAGAGTCCAGCAATCGCCATTCCTCTTGTAGGGCAGTTTCTTAATATCTGAGAGTAGCTGGAGGTGGGAAACGTTTACATACAGCACGGCCGAGGACATCCCAAAGATTTTCAATTGGATTAAGGTCCGGCGTGTAAGCCGGTCACTCCATAAACGCAATCCCCTCACTCTCCAGAAAGTAGATTTCGACTCTTTTTAGGCAGGGCAAAGATAAATACCGAATTACTGACCACTGACCTTAATGTTAACATTATAAATTGTGAATATTTTCAAATAAAATTTTAATCAAAAGGTGATAAAAAGACCACACAAAAAAAAAAAAAAAAAAAAAAAAAAAGTACACTTCAAAGTTAAACTTTACTCAGGTACTTGGTCTCCACGCCGATTTAATTTTTTTTTTTTTTTTTTTTTTTTTACCAATCAGGGAAAGAAAAAAAATTCTGGTAATTTCCGAAGTAAAACGAACAAATAAAGAGAGTTTTTAGAAATGGATTCTAAGGATTTAATTGATTAAAATAGATTAACTTTAATTGCGAATATCTCAATGCATAATCATTAGCGGACCCTATTTCAAATTCAAAATATTTTTTTTTAATCTTTTCTCAGTTATGAAAACCTATAGAACATGCGGTAGTTTTTGAACACCCTGTACTGTACAACTTTGACAAGTACACGTGGCAAGCTGATATATAAGACAAATTACTTAAAAGAAGTAAATTGAACTAGAGTAAAGAGATTTAGTAAATTTTGAACGAGAGTTTGACTACGTCTCTATAAGTTCTTTAAAATATAAAATACGAGTGAAATGCAATTTATAACATATTAATTAAGGATACTTCTTTAGTTACTTTTAGGAAGCATCACATTCAAATATTGCACGCTGATGTGTTGAATCTCAATTCGTTCTTGATTTTGAATGCTCATAAAGTATTTCGGAATAAAAATTCGAAATGTTGGCTGTCACAAAATATCTAACTGTCAGGGACATAATTTCTTTCCATATGCATGAGTGATATCAATGATTAGATGTGAATAAATATCCATGAAAGAAAGTCCTAAGAAAAGTAAAATGGAATTCCGTTCTGTTTTGTTTTCCCCTTTAATATTTATGTTTCCACTTTTCAAGTAAGAAAGAATCTCCATCAAATACCCCTTGAGTTAAGCCTTTCTCCATACTTCTTGTTCAGCTAAGCCTTGTAATCTACCATAAATATCATTTGTCTCTATCGATTCCATCAAATTCCAGAGACAATCATCGTAATCGATTTCAAGTGAAGCGCATATTCATCGCTAGGCGTTTTTTACGGATCACTAATTTGTGATGGAAAGCATTCGATTGGAGTTGCAGATCTTTATTTTTTTAGAAATAAGAAGAGTTACTTTATCTAGTTTTGTTTCTTAAGATCTTCGTTTTTGTTGATTAGTTGTTTTGGTTTTACACGAAATGTGCTTGTAATGCAAATATTTTTCCAAGAAGCTTTGAATTGTTTGTTTAAAATGTACTTCATTTTTGGTTAGATTCTTTGTAAAAGTAAAGCAACCATAAGAGAAAAGGGAATGCTGCTTTGACTTGGGAATTTTGAATTCAATTTGTATTCAACGTAAAAGAACGGCAAAAATACAGGAGGCAAATAAAAATCCTAAAGCTGCACAGCTATTTTGGCTTTAAAAGTTTCAGAATAAACCTTTTCGAAGTCAAGTATCTTTTTCTTACGATTTTCTTCATACGATATACTTAAAAAAATTTTCAAGGATCTGGATAAAATATTATTTTTGTCTCAACTCTAAAATATTCATATAAATTTTATTTCTTAGTCAAACTTCACGTACACTAAATATAAATTTTTACTTCTGTATGATATGATATAATCAAAAAGTATTTGGACTTGAAATTAATTTTAATAAACGCATTTAAGGGTTGAATCGGCAGAAAAACGGTGAATAATTAGATATGACTTTAAACCAGCGTTCGCCACTAACTTTTAGAGGCAGGCCGTATTCACGGGCCGGATACACCAATATATGTATTGTTTATTATTATAAAACTGAAAACAAATATATAAATATTTTTTTTCAAAACTACAATAATTATTAATTAAAATATAATAATTTTTATTATTAGTAAAAATACGTGAATTTTGTGTTTCAACATGGCAATGCGACTTGGCCTAACTTATAATAAAAGTATTTAAACTGTACTTCCAGATTACTAAGTTTCAGTTGATATCAAAATTGTGCGACGATATTGGTCGAAATTGTTCAGTGTATTTTATGATAGATCTTCTTTCGGAGTATTTATTACAGTAAATTTTAATAAGTTGTCCAAACGAGATTCAGTTAAGTTATTCCTGTGTTTATTCCTGATGAAAACCACCTTACTGAAAGCTTCTTCATATAGTTTCTTTGGGCACGTAGTGGAGAACTCTGTTCTACATAGTTAACACATACGGATAAATTACAATTATGTGAAAAAAACTACGTACCGTAAATTTTATTTTTTATCTTATGTGTTGCCGGTGGGCCGCAGAAAAATCTGTCGCGGGCCAAATCTAGCCCGCGGGCCGCGTAGTGGCGAACTCTGCTTTAAACGGTTATTAACGCCAATTTAAATATTTATTATTTTTTTTCCAATCAGGGAAATAATAATAATAAAAAAAATCTAGTAATCTCCGAAGTAAAACGAACAAATAAAGAGAGTTTTCAGGAATGTATTGTAAGGATTTAATTGATTAAAATAGAGTAACTTTAATTGCGTGCACACACTGTAAATGCTGGTGTCTTAAATTTAGACACAAAATGTCTGAAAAATTCATTTCAGACACATTAAGTGACTTAATTGGCGTAGCATTGATCCATTTCAGACATAACACGTGTCTGATTCTTTCTGAAATCACATTTAGACACACTTGGTGTCTTAAATGTAGACAGAAAACACCATATTAAGACATTTTGCGATTCAGACACCTAACATAATAAGACAACTAATGTCTAAGACACCAAACACGATTTAAGACATCATGTTTGGTGTCGTCGACTTTTTCATCAGTAATTCATGATGGGGGTATTTTTTCCGATTCAATTATACGATTTCAGGCGAAGGAAACACTGTAAATAAACAATGGAATAGATAAATGTAATTGCAATATGCAAAATAATTTATTTTTATTTTAAGAATTTTATTTGTATTTTAAGATTTTTTTATTTGTATTTTAAGATTTTTTTATTTGTATTTTAAGATTTTTTTATTTGTATTTTAAGATTTTTTTATTTGTATTTTAAGATTTTTTTATTTGTATTTTAAGATTTTTTTATTTGTATTTTAAGATTTTTTTATTTGTATTTTAAGAATATATCACCAAAAGCGACTTAAACACTCAAAGGAATGGTCAAAATAAGACATTTGGATTTTAAGACAGGAAACGTCTGAAATGTACGACTATATAGCGAAACTTCAAAATTTTCTTTAACCAATGAAATAAGAGAAGGTCTTTTCGAAAAGCATTTGGCGCATGCGCTGTGTAAAGAATCTTGCTTCATTTAAACGTAATACTGTTTGTATTTTTCGCGTCTCGTACTTGGCGCTTATGTAGCGTTCGATTACACACAAAATGGTTGTAAACTATTCTAAAATGGTTGCTTTCCTTCTTTTTAAGTGGCAGAAATAGACAGTCGGTAGTTCCAAAAAACAAATACTTTCCTATTTTAACTTTAATGTTAATATCCTTTAATCTTATGCTTTTGTTTAACTGTGCTTAAGAATTCTTTTGGAAGCGTTCCTTTATTCAACATGGAGCATTTCTTGAGATGAAGCCGTTGCCTTACTAGAAACTAATGCGAACCCCTTTTTGAACTATTTAGATTGGCTTTATATTTAATAGGTCAATGAATTAGTGAAAAATGGGGTACCGTGTTACAGTAAGTGTTATTCAATAATACACTTATTTTCAGTGTTTTTATAATACATTTTAATTGATCTAGTATTTCTAAATGACACCCACAGAATTCTAAGTTTTCTGTTTTTACATTCAGTTATATTTTTATTGGTTTTGTTGCATATTACAAGTACTAATGGGAATATATTTGGCATGGGATTTGGAAAAATCTGAATAACATTTATTCTTGGTTCTCGATGGCAGCAATAAAATTATGAAAATCAACGCTACAAAATAATTTGTGAAACATTTAATAGTTGTCAAAATGAAGAATTTTTTTCTACATATGTTGTTCAAACATTTTTAAATAATATTTTAGCAAAAAAGCTCATAATAATTTACTTATAATCACTTATATAAAACTCGGTTAAATACATTTTTTCGCAGTGAGTTGAATTGTGGTAGCTCATAAAAAATCTTATAATGCAAAAAAACTTTATTTTAGTTTTATTTCTAATAAATGTCTATATACTGCATTAAATATCAGATTTCACAAAATAATAAAAATAAGTTTTTTATGCGTTAGTTTGTTGAACGTATGAAAATTTGCATTTTTTTAAGTAATAATCTAATTAAAAATTGAATTGCATAGATTTTAATAATATTTTTGTTTTGTATGTACTTTATGTTATGTAATTGACGTGAAAAATTTCAATTCTATATCTTTGTTTTTTAAACGAAGCATAAAATTTTTGGAAAAATCAACGTTTTGAGAAAACTCGAGAAAACTATAGAAATTTTAATAACTTGCATGTTTTTCAAATTTAATGTGCTCTACCTCTGTATTTTGAAGCAGCCATCTTTATTCTAATGCCTTTTTTTATATTAAATTTTTTAAAGTTTTTTAAATGCCCTCTCTAGTCTTCTCAGCGATTAACGGGTTGAAATGCGTTGTACGCCTCCCACTTTGGTGACTTTGTAAAATGCCGCCAAGTTGTATTGACACTTCCACTGAATTGAACTTAAGGTTTGCCAAAATGGGTGCCAAGTTGTAATGGAACCATATAGGCACCAGGTTACCATATTTGACGCAAAATCACAAAAAAAAAGGAGAGGGGGCTTATAACGCATTTTAACCGATTAACAAAGTGTCGCAGTGACAGGGAAAACTGTTGTAAAAAGGTTCTATCCTCAAAATTACAGGAATTAAGAGCATACCAAAATTTGGGAAACCAACTTTTACAGAAACACAAAAAAAAAAAATTGTGTGGAACTTACATACTTTTCAAATTTAATATGCTCCTCCTCTATATTTTGAAGTATCTCTTTACATACTTCTAATGCCTTCTGTTTTACTTGTTTATTTTTATGCATCTTTTGAGGTATTTTTTAAATGCCCTGTATCTGCTTCAGCTATTCTACAATAATTGAAGCGTCATAGTGTTATAATCACTGCTGTTGGGTAGTGTTATTATAGGGGAATGTTATAACCCGGTAAAATTCCCAAATGGGGAATAATTAGATTACAACTGCTTGATCCATCATTACCATAAATTTATGTTGCCATATAATGTATCCGAAGCATTTTTAGACTCGCCAGTGCAACGCATAGTACTATAAACCAGGTGCATGCTTACATTACACTTGTTATTTGTCCTTGAAGTTGACATGAAAAAAGCAACTGAAAACTATGATACAATCTTAGAAGCCAAAACTTTTCTATTTGAGATTCAGCCCAATACAATGTCTACTATACCAATGCATATATTTTACAATAAGTCCCTGTTACTATCTCTTACTTGGATATATTAATAGTTGTTGTTTTACAATCTCATGCTTACATTTACCAGGAAAGTGTAACATAGTCAACAAAAAGTTATGAGCAACATGGTAGTAATATAGTAATTTTTACTTTTTTTTAAATAAAACTTTTTAATATTAAATTTGAATTGGTTTGTGTAAAAATTTTAATTGTTTGTGTAAAAAATTTTCCAACATCTGAAAGGTACCATAAACAACCTATTCAGACACATCAACTGTCTGAAAATATCCCCAATTCAGACACTCCAAATGTCTGAAAACACCCCATTTTAAGACACTTCATGTGTCTTAAAGATTAAGACACCATTTTTCGTCTTAAAACAGTGCCACTTGTTTAAGATACTTTTGTGTCTTATTTTAAGACATTTCAATTTGCTTGTACGCTGCATTTTCTCATTTACAACAACCTAACGTCTGTAAAGGGAGAAAAAAATGTATACTTCTCATTACTTCTTCAAACTGGATAAAGCTAAGACCCTGCAACAATCATTTTATTTTGGACCCTCGTTCATAATATTTTATCTGCAACCTGATCCAGATGGAAAAATAAAATCTACCCTGAAGTCTTATGCCAAGTTTCACTAAAAAAATCTCAGTACAAATTAATTTCTGAACAACTGAAGTAATTTCGAGGGTGAATGCCATTTTTTAACCTTCTAATGTAATATTTAATGTGACTTCAATATTTTATTCTTTTTAATTCACTTGTAATAAAGCTAGATGTCTTTTATACGAGAGGAATAATATTGTTATACAAATTTTCTGTATGTAGTTGTAAATAGTGACGTATTACTTTAAAATTCTATTGTATTTTATTTTATCTTATTCTATTTATTAACAGAGATAATACAGGTTAGAAATAAAGTGGCAACACCTAAAACAATCGGGAAATTTCGAGATGTTTCTATTTTTTTGACGAGTTGGCTGGATATTTCGAGAAGGTTCTTACGCGCCGGTATAAATTAGACCGAAGCTAAAATCAACGGACAGTTTGTCTTTGGAACTCGATAAAAGCTGATCGCTTTGAGTGTGCTTGACCTGAATTATCGATGAATTCGAAGTTGTTGTTATTGAAGCTTGTGTTGAAGCTTGATAGTGATTGCACTGTTGTTCGTTTTTATCTTCGGTCTAATTTATACCGGCGCATGAGAACCTTCTCGAAATATCCAGATAATAATAATATATAATAATAATAATAATAATAATAATAATAATCTCGAATAACATTATGTAATGCCCCTTACTTCCGAAAATATATCAATAATATAGGTCATAAGTTTAGTCATACAAGTTAAACAAGTTAAAATGATCAATTCTAATGTTCCATAAATGTAGGCTGACCAAACGGTATAGTGGTTAGCGTGCTAGCTCCTAGACCGCGAGTTTGCGGGTTCGAGTCCCGTGTAAGGCATGGGTGTTTGTAAATGTATGTTGGCTTGTCTAATGATGAATGTTTCGGCGCATTATAGCCCTCGTGTTGCTGACGGCGCCAGATAATCTGAAAACAACCAACCCATAAATGTAGTTATTTTAGCATTTTTTCTTGAAAAATTGTATTTTATGATCTCATTATATTTGATGTTGGCACCATTATTTTGACAACATTTTTACAGATTTGAACACGTTATGCTCTATAGACAATAGTTTTAATCTCGCACTATTAGAACTCGAAATGATTTATTTAATTTAGACTTAAAAATTTCGAAAAGTAAGCACTTTTCATGACTCATTACGAATTTCAAATGAGATGGGCGAGCGTAAGATTTGATCGGAAAAAAGATTGGTTTCGTTCATTTGGAACGTTGTAACGCGACTGAAGGCAAATCGCAACTTTTCCGTGCTATTAGAATGTGGTTGCTGCCCTGCAAAAATATAACCAAGCTGCGATTGGATGATTATCTAGAAATCTAGAATTGGTTTCTAACGAAATATTTCTCGAATATTTATTTATTGCAACACAACAAAAGAATGTCCATTTACAATGCCAAAACATTATCCAAAATGATAAAAGGGAAAAATAACTAAACCACTAAAAACAGAAGCTAAAAAATATAATCACTTCAAACAACATACATGAGTAAAAATACAAGACTAAAATGTTGAAAAAGAAACTAACAAAGAGAAATATAGTTGATATATTTTTTTTTAGAACTTCGGGATGGCAACATACCAAACAAATCAACGTATAGAAAATCCATTATGCAATTTATAAAAAAAAAACATAAGAGTATATTTATGGCATAATTTTTATTATTATAAAGTAAATAAATAATAAAAAAAAAATTCTTTTACGCAAATTGAGGTTTGAGACATGAATTTCAATACTTGAGATTGTATCTGGGCAATCAAATAAATTATTCATCCATTTATAAAAGAAAACATTACATTTTAAATTCCTTCTTATCTGTAAAGAACTAGGAATTTATATATATGAATAAATTATAAACATTAATTCCATAAAACAAAGCTATATCCTTAAAAATGTATTTATTAAAAGTTACTTAAATCTCTTCTTACCCCCTTTGGTATTTATTGTTTCTACGTTACAAGTTAACCTCTGGCAGAAACTTTTAACTCCAATAACAAGCAAACTCGCAGTCACACCCCGAGATACATCATGTGGCCAAACTGTATAAAGCCAATCTCACCTTACAGTGATCAACTTCCACAACAATTATTATCCCAGAGCCACATCGATAACAATTTATCAGCAACAGGACCCAGCAGAAGCCTTACAAAGAAAAAAGAAAGAAAAAGTAACAAAGAACTTCATCGGAAAGGAACCAAGCCGCGTAAATAATGCCCTGTGCCTCTCTCAAACTAGCACTTGTCATCTGCAAGAAGCGTGGACTTAGAAAAAGTTGTCGTTAACCAGATGTTGTTATTTCTTTTCATTCGCTTTTATTTCCGCGTCCATCTTTCGTTGAGAACTGATCCTTTCGTCCATTTGTCTCATCGTGACAAGACATGCAGAAGGAAAAACTGCTGGCGTAAGTTAGTTTTGGGCTCCGGCTTTCTTACGATTATTGTTTTGGTGCTGGCTTTCCCGGATTATTTTGATGATGCACTTCTACAGCTTTTTGATTTATTTTGTCTAATATTAATTTGTTTTGTGGGGGAAGAGTATCATTAGTTTGGATGGACGTGGCTCGTTTTTTTTTTTTTTTTTTATCGGTTTCTATTGGAGTGGAAAAATTCAATGTTCTGCAGGAAACTTTTAGTGAGGAAAATAAGATGTATTGTTTCTATGCAGATTATATTCAATACGTTGAAGAGAAAGTATTAGACAATTATTATCACGTCGTATTGTTAATTATAGATTACTAAATGTAAACCCGGTGTTGTCAGGCCGACCAAACGGTATAGTGGTTAGCGTGCTGGCTTCTAGACCGCGAGGTTGCGGGTTCGAGTCCCGTGTTAAGCATGGGTGTTTATAAATGTATGTTGAATTGTCAAATGATGAATGTTTCGGTGCATTATAGCCCTTGTGTTGCTGACGGCGTCAGATAATCTGAAAACAACCAAACAACCAATCCGGTGTTGTCAGGGGATACATGACGTAAGAAACTGTAGGATGTCATCATCCCTGAAGAAACTTCTTTCTCTCGGCAGTATTAAATAAAGGGTGGTTATAATTATTATAATTAAAGTTAGCCTGTTTAGACCTTCGTCTAGTCCTTTCTAGTCAACGGAATTTGATAAAACTTGGCACATGCGTTTTACGGACCCATGGGAAAAAGTATGCAATAAAAAATGATAGTTCAAATTTTGACCACAAGGAACAAACACCACAAATCTTTATTTAATTACAGTACATGTTCAATGCCCATTCTATTTGCTTCAAGTACATGTGCCAAAGTGTGTTTAACAATAGCGCGAAGGGTTTCTCGATCAATTACAGTAAATTGACATGTGTTATGCTCGCTTTGAATCAGTTCACAGAGATTCAAGTCCAAAATAACAAACATTCCTGACTTACAAGAAAGAGAGTGCTTATAGACTATTGTTTTCATGCTCAACGGTGCATCACCTTACATTGCACGACCAGTGACGGCACTACTTCGAGATGATCTATACCACCACTTTGGAGAAGGTCGGGTAATTTCGAGAAGTGTCTCGACCTACCACGTTTCTGGCCTACCTGAACTGGAGAAGTTTCTCGACTCGTTAGCCGGACTTAAATCCATGTGACTTATGGTTGTGGAAATTGCTGAAAGACCGTGTGTTTGAAGGAAGCATACAGACTCTGCCTGAATTGAAAGCAAACATAACAATGCTGCAATTGATCGAGAAATCCTTCGCGATACTTTTGAAAACGCAATAACCTCCTGAGACTCAGCGTACATTTAAATGCACGTCGAATTTTGGGCTCATAATTCTTCATTGCATGAAATAGCCGAATTCAGTCCTACAGCTGATGATTGTTCCACCGATTGAGACGAAGTAGAGCCTGTAAAGAAACGGCAAAAAACAGTTCCTCTGCCAATTAGAAGCGTCACGAAAAGTTGTTGCGAAGCTCATGCCAGCAATGGACATTACTTTTTCCTCTCGTTGTCGGATGTCTGGATATTCAGTGGAAACAAAATTTGTTTGCACTAACTGTAAAGTATTTTTATGTATCACGTCCTCACGAAATTGTTTTATAGCCTTTCATGATTGAATTTCACATCTGAACAATTAAATTTCAAAATTTTGCTTAAGGAGATGGTCATTTTTTATCTAAGTGTACTTAAAGTACATGGATCAGTTCTGAACTTTAAAAGTACGTTACATAGACCCAAAAGAATAATATACATATAAATTAGATATAAATCACGTTTCAAACAGTTGTGGGTCTCGGGAGGATAACACTCTTTGAACATGTGTTTGACGCAAATGGATGGAATGAGCATTGAACATATATTGTGATTAAATGAAGATTTCTACTTCCAATTTGCAGTTTTTGTTCTTCATGAGCCACTTTTTCACCTGATGGTCCAAATATGAATTATTATTTTTTATTATTGTAGATTCTTATTCGCCGTGATCCATGTACCGTATGTGCCAAGTTTCATCAAATTCCGTTTGCCAGAAAAATCTCTACGTAAGTCTAAACAGGCTAACTTTAATTATAATCACCCTGTTTACTTATTTTAGATTTATTTTATACTTTAATATGCGATCCTAGATTCAAAGAAATGTAAAAAGAAGTATTTTCTTGACAGTAGAGAATTTCTAGGTGAAAGTATATTGATAAGGAATTTGAAAACTATATCAAACTAAAACAATAAAATAAGGCCTTCATTTGACTGTCAAGTTTAAATGAATAAATGCTGAAATGTGAATTAAATATTTGTTAAGCACGGTAAGCAAAATTATACACATTTGATAAAATATTTTTTTAACAACTGGAGTCGGAGATTACTATTTGTTTTTGGAAATGAAAAAGTGAGTTTTCCTTATTTTTAAAAAATGGTCCATGATGCATTTTTATGTCTAACGAATTCCACACTTAATTTCAGTGGGTATTTCCTATATTTCCGTTTGAATTTTGATATGAAGTGAGACATTTCATTTGATGAATCGCAGGTGTCTGTGGTATTTGTAGTTCTGTATGGGAATGATAACTTCAAGAAGATGAATGAACAGAGCTTTTATATAAGGTTTATACTACATCAGCACAGTATAGAGATTACAAAAAACTTCTAGTAAAAGTAGTAATCATAAAGGAGATGAAATTTAAAACAATTAATTTTTCAAAAAAATTTAATGATTGGGTTTTAATATTCATTTATGAGAGCTGAATGTATTTATCAACCTAATATGTGGTCTTGCTGATTTGGCTTGGTTTGGAAGTTCCGACTGTCTATTTTTGTCACAAAAAAAATGCTTAACACAGCCATATACGCTTCGTAATTTTAAGCATCTAGAACAACGTTCAACATTAACTTTTAGAGGTGGGCCTTATGACTTATGTTGGAGCTTTTTGCGGCCGGATACACCAAAATATGTATTCGTAGAAACTGGATATTAATTTTTTTATCTTAATAAAATTACAATTGATATTAATTTAATAATTGATATTGAATAATAATAGTTTTCATTATTAGTAAATCAAAGTTTAAAAAAGAAATGAATCTTTTGTTTCAACGTGACAATGTGACTTGACCTAACTTTTAATAAAAGTATTTAAACTCGACTTTCAGATTACTCCGTTTTAGTCAGTATCAATTGTGAGACGATGGCTGTTGAAATCGTTCAGCTTATTTTACAATAGAGTCTATATTTTTGGGAGTATTTGTTGTAGTCAATTTTAATAAATTGTCGAAAGGAAATATTTTGACAGTCGTCATTAAATCGGAATGAAATCGTTTGCTGTAAAGTGGAAAATTTAAATTTTACAAAAAATTATGTTATATCTCGCTGTAAAAGTTATTGCAAATACATTAAATCATCACAAGCTACAAAAGTTCTTTTCCTGCCCATTGGTTTGCTTTCAATCAAAACTGCAAATTAAAAAAAAAAAAAAATCGTAGTTAAATGTTGATTCCAAATAAATGAATAATACTCATTTTAAGTAGTTTTTTTGTTGTTGAAGAAACGCAATATTCAGTCAAACGAGTGAAGAAGAAAAATATTTTGAGACTCAAAATTTAAACTGAGAAATGAAAGTAGAATTTGAAAAGAGAATAGAAAATTCCTAATGCCATTTAGGATATTTGACACTATCAACAAATAATTACTAAATACGGCATATATATAGTAATAAAAGAAATAATAATAATACAAGTTGTTTTAACTCGAAATAATTGCTCAAATTTTTATAAATTGAATTTTAAAAATAGGTTTACTGAGCGTATCGTCACGTGATCAGAAACGCTCGGATAAATTTATCTGCAGAGAGTGTGACGTTATTGTTGCCCACATTTGTAAACAGCTTCATTCGTTTATTTTAAAGTTTGGTTCATCTCTTTTCTTATTTTATGAAAAATTATGACTATTGAAGGTGATTTTTAGGAAATATTTTTTTTAAAGGAGCTTGATAGGAACAATGGAAGACGGTTTTGTAAAAGTAGACTGTTCGAATTTACATAAAATAGATGCTTTGAGGGTGGGATTCTTTTTCAAGTCAAGCCCAAAATTTTATCCTGCAAAGTTTAGAAACGTTAAAAAATCTGTGTAAGTATTAATTATTATCACAGTTCTTATAATTAGTAAAGCAACAACAACACCTTTCACAGTTATAATAATCATAAAAACATTAGGATAAAAAAAAATAGCAATTAAAGTAATTAGCCGAGTACTGTAAAACGGAATGAATATGAACACTTATCAACTTTCAAAGTAAAAATCGTGTTTATAAATATCGTTAACGAACATATTTTTGACTTTGGAACGTGGGTCTTACCTTCTTCTATGATGATCACAAATGTTGGAAAAAACATGACTTCATTTATTTTGATTTTTTACATGTTGTTTTGATTCATGCAACAGAAAGGGATGAATCGGAACACACTAGTTACAATTTATGTCTGATATTATTTAAACACTTACAGGATGGAAAGAGACTAGCAATAATGAATTGAGGTGAATAGGAAGGCAAGATTATCATAAAAAAAATCCTTTTAATATGACAGACAAGAAATGTGTTTGTCAAAACAAATCATATAAACAAAAGAAATATTTTGTTCCAATTTTACAAAAAAAAAAAAAAAATCAATAATTTTAATAGTGCATGTTATTAATGCACTTAATATTGCGTTATTAAAACATTTAAAAGAACTAAATAAAGTATTACTTGCATCAAAATTATCTTCACAGAAGTGAATCGTGGTCTGTGGTGAAAACTTAGTTGATTCTCTTCTTGCAAGATTTAACCACTTTTTTTGTATATCTGCTTACCTGGGCACATGGATAAACAACTCGCCTGGAGTTTTAATTGAAGTACTTGTACAGTGGGGTACTGCATAACACCGATACCGGTGAGACATTTCTTGGAAAAGAAATCATAAGAAAAACACATTGCGAGCTTGAAACTCATTCGCGATGCTGTTTATGCAATAGTGACGTCACGCAGTCAGATGGGTTTTTGAGCAGCGTTTTAGAGGTTCTGTTTGCATTTTAAAATGCGATTTTTAGCATTTTGTGGCATTATTTTGGGGGGAAAAATACGTACCATTACGTTTTATTTAAGACATATTTTGAAAAATTATCAAATACCCTATTCTAACCAAAACAAAAATGAAGGGTGGTCATAAAATAACTTTGCCAATATAGGGACCTCTAGCTTCCGTTCCGTTCAACTGATCGAGATGTGATATCAGGTATAATTATTCAAAGGTATGAGCTCGGGATTCTGTGAATAGCAACTAAATTAAGTTCACGGTTACGGTTATAGTTACAGAAACTCGAAATTTTTGAATAGCAATCCCTACTTTTTCCAGTCGCAAAATGCTCAGCGCATGTGAAAAACCCTATAAAGCGTTGGAACAGTGCGGGTATTACAAAAAAACGGACGCGTTATGAACGCACAAAAAACAGCTTTGTGAACTACCAACAAAAACACGATCGGGACCCACGGCGGAAATTTGCACATGACAAAAGCCAAAGTTCACATGGGTGCCATCACAGGCAATTTTATCGGCTTTCTACGCTGAATATCTGGCGAACGGTCTCCGTGTACCCCGATCGTGTTCTGTTTTTTTTTTGCGTGCATAAAATTTTTGATGATACATATACCGTTCTAACGTTCATTAAGGTTTTCGCATGCGCTGAGCATTTTGCCGATAGAAAAAAAGTAGGTGTTGCCATTCGAAAATTTCCAGTTTCTGTAACTATAACCGTAACCGTGAGGGCCATTTTGTTGCCAGTCACAGAATCCCGAGCTCATACCTCTAAATAACACTATACCTGAAATTTTATCTCGATCAGTTGAACGGAACGGAAGCTAGAGGTCCTTATATCGGCAAAGTTATTTTATGACCACCCTCTAAATAGAACTAATTTTACAATGTATTTCTAACGACAACAAAAAATGTAAGCAAGGAAATTATTAGCCGTTGAAAAGAAAGAAGCTAGTGAATCAAATAGTCAATTTTAAATCAAATACTTTGAGACCAAAGAAGTAGAAAAATAAGTTCAGTTGTTGAAAAAGATTATTTAATTTCATAAAACTATGATACTAACGATAGCTTCAATTCTACTGTAAAACATTCTTCGATTCTGTTATTAGTTTCGGTCGCTGCTTGACAAAAAAAAAAAAAAAAAAAAAAAAATCTCAACATTTTAGAAGGAAAAAACATTTTAGGAAAAATTGCATCTCTTCACAGAAATGTAGATGTTAACGAGTTCCGAGTATGTATAGCAAAAATAATGATACAAAAAATCGAGCATATTAAAAAGCAATTTGCCAATATACTTATAAAAGAAAACTGCATCAAAAGTTTAAAGCATATAGAAATAATAATAATAGCTAAAAAAAATCGATGCTGGTAATTAGATTAAAATTATATGCATATTTTGCAGGAAGACATGAAACAAAAGGTTAAGAAACAATGTTCTGAATTAATATGATTTTTTTTCTTCGCCTTGTAACAGAGTTTTTAGGTCGCTAGAGTGCGCCGACGTGTTTTACTCTTATAGTTTACGAAAAGATTGTTTCATTGTTCCTTTATTACCTTGAAAGATATAGATTGGTTTTATTTTTGAATAAAAGTAGAGAAAAAAATCATGAAAAACAATACCATTCTTTCAAAAATTTGAGCTCGTATAGATGGCTAAAAAAAAAATTATTTTTCACTTTGCGATTTGGGGGGGGAAAAGCTACTTTTGCGTGTGACGTCAATGCGCAAATGATGAACCAGTCTAAAACCTGTTTTAGACGAGGAGGGAGTGAGGTTCCTCCTCGGATTTTCGACGGTATCTATGCGTAACTACGTCACGGGTTTTTTTATGCGTTTTAGTCACGTGACTTTTGCTTTGATTTCAAACTCGATTTTTGATTAATTGAAAGCATAACGTTAAAAAATAATTGCACTGCTCAAATATATTCGGTGGAAAAACACTAGAAAATACAATTTTTATTTTTTTATTTTCCTCTCTTGTGCATTTTCCTTTTTCCAGACTTCATTCTGTTACTTTTTAGTCTCTGTCTATCTACTGAACCTTAGAGGAATACTGTTGCAATACAGTTTTTTTTTAAGCCCTAGGCATGGGGTCTGCAGACCACGGCTCCGGAGCCGCATGCGGCATTTATCATTGAGACGGCTCTTTTTTATCGGCTATATTTTTTTTTGAGACGGCTATATTTATCCTTGCGGCTCTACCCGTTTCAAGTAGATCAACTTGAAAACAAACTGATAAAGGTTGGTTGGTTGTTTTCAGATTATCTGGCGCCTTCAGCAACACGAGGGCTATAATGCGCCGAAACATTCGTCATTAGACAAACCAACATACATTTACAAACACCCATGCCTAACACGGGACTCGAACCCGCAACCTCGTGGTCTAGAAGCTAGCACGCTAACCACTATACCGTTTGGTCGGCCAAACTGATAAAGGAATAAATGGTAAATAATTTTTTGATTTGTTTGGTTGTTCCAATTATGAATTTACTGCGTAATCTCAAACCATAGAAATAAGGAAAACGCGACGAAACGTAGAGAGATGAGTAGAGTGAATGGGTAACGCTGTTCTCAGTTGCCAGTTTAAAATCATCGCCCACAGCGCCACCTAACAACTTCTCAGTGAAAATACGAGCAATGGGAATGCGATACGAGTTCAGTTGCATCAAGCTTTTGTTGATGTTCGTTGTTCTCTCGTCTCCTATTGAGGTACATAGCAGCTTTCGAGGTTACGCGCGCTGTTAAAGCCCCTTTTGCCTTTTTGAAATATTATATTGAAAAACTTGACTTTGACTTCGTTCAAAAGGATGAAAAAAAGTGATGAGGAAGATCGTGAATTTAATAAAGAATGAAATGAAGTGGATGCCTTCATGTTATTTAAAAATAGAATATTTACTTGTCAAATCTGCCATTATTTTTATACCATAAAAAATGGTACAAAATGTATTATAGTTAAAAGCTCATATTGGTACTGCTTATATTTATTTTGCTGCACTTTAAAACATTTACGAATAAGATTATTGAAAGTTTGACTCTTATCTCAAAAAAGTCTACCGAACCCTGTCCTAGGCATAAGTTATAATTATTTGATAAAATAAAAATTGATCTATAAAAAACAAAACTTTTACTATAAATCCTTTTTATGCATTCTCAACTTTTATAAGCATCTGCAACTTCTTTAAGCGATTCTTACCTCAGATTGAGGTTTCATAGTGTTTGACCACTATGAATAAAACCATTCATTCCGTGCCATTGACCAAGTTCATTTTTCCCATAAGACTTGATAGATGCATTTTAACCCTTTGCGCTCGAACAGCGCCTCTCAGGCACCACATGATTGGATGCACCAACAAGAGATGACCACTAGGTTTGATGCGGAAATTCGAAGCATGGCTAATGACTGTGTTTAGTTTCTATGAAGCGAAGCCGTATCCTAAAATCGAATAAAAATGCCGCGAAATGTCTCGAGTTGCTGGTCCCTCCGCGCGAAAAAGGCCTCGAGTGCAAAGGGTTAATCGATAACTAGTCTATCTGTCAAGTTTCAGTAGAGTGGATAACGGTAAGTGGGTTAGTTAGTCCACCGAAGAGGCAATAGAAACGTGCGTAAAAGCAGCCTTTTATCAACAGCTCCCAAAACTTGGTAGAAAGCGTTACCATCGACAGCAAGTCTACCTGTCACATTTCGGTTTGATTGAATGACGTCAAGTGGATTACTTAGTCCTTCGAAGAATAGCCCGCCACAAACTAACACACAAAATTGAAGTTAACATAAAGAATTTAAAAAATAAACAAATTCTTAACTACAGTAAAACCCCGATTATCCGAGACCCGGTTATCCGAGTTTCCGCTTTAACCGAGCCAGATAATATTTCTTTAATTTTTTTTTTTTTTTTACCCCTGACATTTTCCTTTGTCAAAACTAGTACCTAAAAAAATTGGTACTTGATCTCTCAAACACTCAAGAAAACAAAATGTTTACATTCCTTTTCATTGTATGACACTGCTCCTCCTATCGCGTCGCTCAAGGTCTTAAGGCTTAAGTAAGAGAACTCTTTAAGCATTACTATATATTATTAATTGCATGTGGTTTACCTATAGTATAACATTTGTACTTGTCAAAACATACATTTAAACCGATAAGATTTATTTTATTTTTAATTTTCGCTTTAACCGAGTTTTTCGGTTATCCGAGTTGGTCTTGGTCCACATTAACTCGGATAATCAGGACTCTACTGTATTTCAAATATTTGACTAAACTTCATTATGGTACATAATTACTTAATTAATATAACCTGTTACTATTTATTTATATTTTTTATTTTAATTATTTTACAGGTTGTAGCAGGCCTTTAAAACTAGTATTTCTTTTCTACTTACTGTCACACTTACCCCACCTCCCATTCAGTCGGGGAGCTCTTTTAAGGAGCCCGGATACTACTTAACAAAGGCTGCTTATTGCTTAACAATATACTTGCATCACCATCCGTCCTGTACTCTAATGGCTGGTTATAGATGAAAGGATTTTAATGGAGAATCTATGTTCCCCGTTGCTTCCCGGCTATTTCTCATCCCGATCAATACACGTGCGTCGGTGCGTGTACGAAGCAAAGAGAAAGTTCTGTATCTGTGAACATCAAACAATTTAGGTTTCCCTGGAGTGGTAATTAAGTTCCTGTATTAGTGTAATTAAATTGAGACGGAGAACCGGATGGTATAGAGTAATGGGAAGAAGAAGAAAAAAGAGACTCGTAGGTGGAAATGGTTAAATGAATATTGTGTCGGGATGAGATGTAGGAAAGGTTAGCCTCGAGTTCTATCTACTCAGGTAGCACAACAGAATTGGTCAATGGCGAAAACAGGGTTTCTGGAAGATTTGATAATGGACAATTCCCGCATTTTTTTTAAATACGTCTGAAATTAGTTTATATTCATGAAGAATTTCTTTTTGATTCTAAATATTCAAACGAAAGTTCTTTAAAAAAATTAGTTATTTAAATATTAAGAATAGAAAATGCCCGAAAACCTTATTCCGATGGCAGTCCGATAAAAACGCTAAATTTTTTTCTGTGACGTCAAAACTTCCTTCCGTTTCTATGGTTATCGTAAGGTTTCTGCCAAGGAGTGAGTTTTTTAGGCAATTGCCATATCCCGTGCAGGTTGGCGCGGTTTTCAAACTGGTTTCCGCTACTGCGTTTCAAAAACCAAGTTCGAACAAAGTGACGTCACATTAGCTTCGAGCTGAATGTGTCGATTTTCCCGCCGAATCTAACTGGTGAACTTTGATTGTTTGATTGTTGTTGGAGAAGAAGAAAAAAAAAAAAAAGAAAAAAAAAAAAAATAACGCAGTGAGCAGAAATTTTTTTTATTGCTTTTTCGAAGCATTTAGAGTTAAATTAAAAAAAAAAAAAAAAAAAAAAATGCGGGAATTCTCTTTTCTGGCCAAGATTTGAGCATCATTTTAAAATACACGACCTTTTTTTTAGAAAAAAAAACTTGTCGAAAATTTCACAAACCATATATTTTTCCTCTGTCTTTTTTTATAAATAATTTCGAGTTTGAAACTGTGCTTCAATATTTCTCCAGTATATTTTATCCAGTATTGATTGAAATTGGTCAATATCCAGGTAGCACAGGGTTATTGGCCAATGTCGAATACAGGTCGATTTAAAAAAAAAAAATAATAAACATGTCAAAATCATCGCATAACCTATTTTTCAACCCTCCATCCCTACTCATAACACTACAGTATTTCAATGTTTAAAATATGCATCAACATTTCAAAACTTTCAATATATTTTACCCAGCATTGTTCGATATTGGACAAGATCATTAGCAACGACCAGTCTACAATGATCGTTGCTAAGAATCTTGTCCAATATCTTTAGATCCTATCCAAGTATGACCTATCCAAGATTTTATTCAATATTTATTTTTCAACCCTATCCTTTCTTATTACACTATATTTCAATGTTAAAATTCTGCATCAACATTTCTAGTGTGAAGCTTATACAAAGGCACTTTCTGCAGTTTCAATTACATGCAACAGATAAAAGATGTTTTGTAATTATTATTATTATTAGTTTTTTTCAAATTAAAAATTTTATTGGTTAACTTGTATTGGTAAACTAAAGCTACTGCTGGTAATATTTAAAATATCTAGTACTTTATGCTCTTGCTATGAATTTGTTACAATGTTTGCATAAATATTTGAAAAACTACCCATCCGTTTATTAATGAATAAAAATTATACTCATAAAAAATAAAATACTAACTATAAATCCTTTGTATGTGCTCCCAACTTTTATGTCCAATCGCAACTTATTTAAGCGTTTTTGGACATGAGATCGACTTTTCATAGTGTGTGGACATTTGTTTTACAAGATTTGATTTTTAGACAAGATTTGTCTCTCTACAAGTAGAAGACAGAAAAAGTTGCTGTATTTTGTAGAAAAAGCAACAAATTGCCGCAACTCGTGGAAAACTTAGTGGAAGACTTTGGTGTAAACGCGCCTCAAGATGCCCGATTCCTAGACCTCTTTCATGTTGGATAAAATATTTTGTTTCTCGGTCACACATGAAGCATTGTACTGAGTTATTTTTGTATTTTGGTTTTTTAAAGGCGTAATGCAATGGCCGACCAAACGGTATAGTGGTTAGACCATAGACTAAGTATTCTCTAGACTGTCAACTCATTCTGACCGATTCTGCCCCCAGTAGTTACTAAACGAACTAATATATCTTCAAAGATTGATTGGTTGATTGGAATCTTGGATGCTTTTACATTTTGTATCACATTTTTTTGTTTTTTAAATAATAAAAAATAGAATTTATGATTTTTAAAAATATTTAAAAATGCTTTCATGGCGAAATAAATGTTAACAAAAAATAGAATTGTAAAAAATTCTATTTTTGTTATTCTAACGACATAGCGAAGATTTAATTTTATTTGTTAGATTATCGTTTGATTTTAATTGGAAGATTTAATATTTTGATTCAATTTATATTAAAAGCTAATTACGAGTTAAAATTCTCATGCACTTACGTTATTTGCATATCTAATTGAGATTTCATTTCATTTTATGAAAAAATAACAACGAATTATTTCTTGGTAATAATTTATTGAGATTGCTGTGTGTGTCTTCCTTTATTATTATTATTATTGTGTTTTATATTCTTCTTGTTGTTGTTTTTATATTAAAGTTGTCGATATTTTATTGATATTGTTGGTAATATTATATTTTTAATTTTATTATCATTATTTTTAGTATTTAATCAAGCATTTAAACTTTATTTGTAAAATTGTATTTGAAATATAAACTTTACCTGTAGTTAAAAGCAAGCAAGAACTTATTTGTAAAAAAAAAAATAATAATAATGTATAAAAAAATTTCTTACGTCAATACAGTTTTGTAAAAATATATTGATATATTTTCAAAATGCAATGTTTCAGTAATTCATCCATTGAAAAAGTTCGTTCAAAATTAATAAAAAGGTATTTGGTGATATTTTCTGCTGCTAATTTCTTATTACAAAGCTTTAACACAACCTAATAAGAATTTTAAAAAAAAACTAATTTTATTTGCGCATTAAATAAAATTAATTTAGCAAATAAATTCGACTGCAACTTTAACTTTATAATTAATAAAAAAAAACTCCAATCTGCTGGTTGAATAAAATTTAAAGTTACGAAACATAAGAGGGTGTGTTAAGTCTCCATTCGGAGTCTAAAAACAAGAAGCTTTAACATCAATCCAAGCAATGCGCATTGCCATGGCAACGAATCAGCCAATCAGCGACCATGCGTTGCGTTGCCGTCAAATGTAGTTCCAACCGAAACTACTGGGGGCGCTGGTTTCTATGGCGCTTTCAATATAGAAAATCCTTAATGGTAATCCAATCAGAGTGTCATATCTATAAGTGTCTTTAATCTATGGGTTAGACTGCTAGCTTCTAGCCCGCGAGGTTGCGGGTTCGAATCCCGTGTTAGGCATGGATGTTTGTAAATGTATGTTGGCTTGTCTAATGACGAATGTTTTGGCGCATTATAGCCCTCATGTTGCTGACGGTGCCAGATAATCTGAAAACAACCAACCAGCATAATGCAATGGACAATTTTCTGGATGACCCACGGGACATTTTCACTCTTCTTTCGTCTCGTAAATGGATTAGAATTGCAGAATTATAATGAATCTAGTTGCTATGCTTTTACGTTATATAAAATTGGTTTGTGGACAAGTTATATGGAAAAACAATTAATTTTCTAGGTCAAATACATATTTATACGTAGCCGATGCACGGGATACGGATGTGTCCCGTCCGTCTGTGTTATAAGATGCATATTTGACTTAGTTAAAATAATTATTTGTCCATGTAACTGTGCAACAAACCAATATATAGAACAAAAACAAAATTTGAAAATTGTAATCTGTTAACGAATAGAGAAAAAGATGCCCCGTGTTTACAACAGAGAATTGCCCTAATAATAATAGGTGCACAATCAAGATAAAAAAAATAAGTAATTGAGATTGGAGTTAAGCAAAGCTATTTTTTACCACGTATGTTGTTGCATTTCACGTGCTTTTTATTTCTAATTATTACAAGAAATGTTTGGGTATTTTTTTTTAAAAGCACTAGTTCATTAAAATATTAAAAAAAAAAAAAAATAAGTAAATAGCTTGTCTACATTAAAATTTGAAATCAAAACCAAAAATCTTTCGTAAGCTACAGTTGCAAAAAATTAGATTTGGAGGGGTTCTGATCTTTAAAGTCATTTACTAGTAACTTTCTAAGATTGTATTCATTTATCTCTATTCGATCAATCCAATTAGTAAGTCGAGCCCTAATAGGGATCTCCATTCTGATGCTTCGCAAATTGGGTCGTTAAATAAGAGAGCTAATTAATTTCTGAAGTTACTGCTTTCCAATTTATCCATTGAAAAGTTTTTATAATAGCTAGCTAAATTACTTAGTAAGAGTGTTTCTATGCGGAAGTATTTAAAAAAAAAAAATATGGATTTTTTTTCTCTTTTATTATTTTAGCAACTATTTTTTTTAGAAGTTTTCTCCGATTAGTTAAAAAAAATATTTTGGTTATCATTACTTGAAAAAAAAATGAGATACTTAACTTAATAAAAATAATCTTAAAATATGTGCTGATATATATATATATATATATATATATATATATATATATATATATATATATATATATATATATATATATATATATATATATATATATATATATATATATATATATATATATATATATATATATATATATATATATATATATATATATATATATTTTTTTTTTTTTTTTTTTTTTTTTTTTTTTTCTTCACCAAGTTTAAAATCGTTTTCTTCAGTCAAGTTAGGGCGATTTATATCATATCCTAAGTAATCAATAACCCATAACCCACGTAAATAACATTGAACTAAGGCTCACAGATACCTATAGTGCCATCTGTCGATAAAAAATTGTGTTATTTTTTTGGTTGGGAAATATTTCGTCTTTGTTTCTGAGCATTTCTGGAAAAGCCTCATATTCTCAATCAAGGAACGTTCGTGAATTATTGATTTTATAACATTCTCGTTGCTTTTGAGTAACCCTTTACATCCATAGAGAATAGTCCAGTTAAGTACAAACAATTACACTTGCAGAATATAGCAACTCATCGCCTATTTATCATCAAAGAATTAAAACTATTCACAAGCATTTCCCGATTTATTGAAGACAACCCTATGCTATCAGTGCCTTCATTAACTCATCTTCAAAGCTTTCTAATCTACCTTAAGCTTTTCTGAAGATCTACCTCAAAGTTCTCATAATAAAAGATAAGTTCTCTCAAAGTAGAAACTAGTTTATTTCAAAACTCCGCGCACACCAACCAAACCAGCACGAATAGCTTTTCCTACTCAAAAGGTTTTCTGTTCGCTTGCCCAACAGCGAGTCGGAACTTACTAGTTTTCCCAAAGTTTCATCTCATAAATTAGAAGCCGTTAAATTACAATTAAAGAAGATTATTCGTGTTCCGAACTTACGGCTCCGTACCAAAACTGGAAATCCTTTTCAAATTTCATTTCGTGTTCGCTCAAGTCGAAATACGATAAGTACCCGCCGTGCCTGATAAGGACTCAGTTGCCGAAAGCCTTTAATTTCGGTTTGTTAATCTCGAGTACAGGAGAAGGACGATGTCAATTCAGATTTATTGTCTGAAAGATTTAATTGGAAGTTTCATGGCTGAATTAACTTCTCGTATTGGATCTTCTTCCGTATTGATGCGTGTGACTGGTCGGATTGTGGATTTGGAAGCGCGTGTGTTTTTGAAATTTTCCGGATTCAGGTTCTGGATGTGATTTTATTGGAGAGTGTATCAAAACGAAAAATTTAATTACTGAAATTTACGTTTCGAAGTGATGTTTGATGGAGATCCTTTGTAAGCAACTGATATGCAAATAATGTCAGTTTCTTTTTAAGGTGAAAAATTGCATTAGTTGATACATTTTATTTGTTTTGTGTGTAATTTGTTAAGAGTAGAACTGTGGAAAGGTAACTTTACTAATGAAGACATCTCTTATTGAAATTCGACTGTCTCAAATATAATTGGTTATGGTTTTTATTTTCGTATCATAGGTAAAATCTGTTCATAGAACCTATGCCATTTTGCATGAAAACTTTTAAAAGTAGGTCTTTCAGTAGGTCTTCATCGGCTATTATCATGATAAATTAATAAAAACGGAAGAGTGTTGCAATGCTAACTATAACTTTTAATTGATAATTTTTTTTTTTAATTCAGAGATTTAAATCAGAAACATTATAAGATTAACAAGTATATTACATTCTTGAATGGTATGCATCATTTTAAAATTTCCCAATACCGAAGTTCCTTTATCCTCTGGAGACCAAAGTTTGCAAGGAGATTTTTTTTTATGCTTTTCCCTTCTTTTGGTATCAAATTCACATAAAAGTAATTGACCCTATATATATATATATATATATATATATATATATATATATATATATATATATATATATATATATATATATATATATATATATATATATATATATATATATATATTTACAAAATGTCCATTAAATAGACATTTGGTCTGTATACAACACAAAATTCAAATCTATTTGAATGACTTTTTAAATTGACATATCACATAAAAATCATATCACTTGAAGGATCACAAAAAAAAAAAAAAAAAAAAAAAAAAAAAAAAAAAAAGAACTTAGATAAATTAATTACAGTAATAATATACAAGAAACCGTATTTAATTCAAAGTATGAAAAATTTATAAACGAAGCAGTAGAATAATTTAAACACTGATAAGGCAGTGTTGCCACTGTTCTCTAGGTCTAAAATAAAGCAAGGAACAAGGAATAAAGTTGGTATCATTTGAGTAGAGAAAGTAGAGGGAATCCAAAAGTGTGTCCATTTAAGTGGATGACCGATCTCTAAAGGATATAAGTACAAGTTGCACCAACTAAGAAATATCTAAGATAATTGGAGTGTAGGACACTAGATACAATTTTACAATTTCATTTCAAAGAAATATGTCCCTTGAAACCTTTGAAATACTCTTCTAAGAAGGCCTTTGAAGAAATGAAATGTTTCAACGCATACATAAAAAAGGAATCTGAGGTTTGTTCTAATGGTTGTTGTATACGTGATAAATTTTTTTTGTACAGTACTTTACTATAATTACATGAAAATATACATAATCTTAAAGAATAAATATATTAATATGAAATGAAGTTTGGAAGATATGATTGCATAAAGTTAGTATATAAAGTTAGTCTTTGTCCATAGTAAATGCACCAATTTAATTATACAATCACTTCGAATTTTTCAGTAAATGCTTTGGTAAATAAAATAATGCTATGGTAAATTGCTTTTTTTGGTATAATTTGGAATTTTGTTTAATCTTTGGAAGTAGAATTTTTTCGAAATTTTATAAGTTTATTTTTTTTCTTCAAAACTGTTCATTAATTAAAAATATGTATTTAACAGAAGCCTTTTCTAGTTTTAGGTTATTGAAAAAATTTTGTTTTTTAGATACAATTTTACAATTTCCTTTCAAAGAAATATGTCCCTTGAAACCTTTGAAATACTCTTCTAAGAAGGCCTTTGAATAAATTAAATGTTTCAATCCATACATAAAAAAGGAATCTGAGGTTTGTTGTAATGGTTGTTGTATTTCTATGCGATAATTTTTTTTGTACAGTACTTTACTATAATTACCTGAAAATATACATAATCTCATAATCTTACAGAATAAATATATTAATATGAAATGAAGTTTGGAAGATATGATTGCAAGCATGCACAGTTTCAAATAGCAGTAAAAGACAAAAAAATTCATAACGTTATCTTTAAACCTTTATTTTTTTTAAAGTATTTTTGTATTTTTTTAGCTTCTTTTTAAATTCTTTTTCTTTAATACTTTTATTTTAAACGTAATTTTAATGTCAATTAGCTATTTAAACATAAAGACTTCAATACTTCAATAAATAACTCTTTCTTCATTGCTTATCTATGAAGTAGTGCAATTTGGTAGATATTTTAATATTAGTAATATGTATAGGCTATCATATACTAATTTGTCTGAACTGATTAAGTATAAAATTATATGTATAAGATATGTCAAAGTTTTGAAAAAAACTACGCTCATTTTCATAGTACAATAAAACTTCATTAGTTTGATGACGCAAATAAAAAAAAAATAAAAAAAATAATAATAATAATAATAAAAAAAAAAAAAAAAAACACTTTTCCTCAGCACAAAAGAAGACACCAGAAGTTTAGGCGTTAATAAAAGAAATCATACACGTTACCATAGAACACACAAATAACAAGACAGCCAAAAAAAAAAAAAAAAAAAAAAAAAAGTTCCTGACATGGGAAATTTTAATATTATTAATGTGTATAGGTTAGCATAAAATAATTTGTCGAAATAGATTTTTAAGTATAAAATTACATATAACAAAAGAAACATCAGAGTTTTGAAAAGGTTTATAAAAGAAATTACGCTCATCTTCATAGTACAAAAGAAAACTTCAAAAGTTTGAAGATGTAAACAAAAGAAATTGCACACACTTCCACGGCACAAAAGGAGATGTCAGAGGTTCGGAGACGTTAATAAAAGAAATTATACACGTTTCCACAGCACACAAATAAACAGATAGTCAAAAAAAAAAAAAAAAAAAAAAAAAAAAAAACTGACAAGGAAATTATAATATTAATAATATGTATATGGTATCATAAACTAATTTTTCTGAACGATTTAAGTATAAAATAATATATTATATATAACAAAAGAAGCATCAGAGGTTTGAAAAGGATGATAAAAAAAAAAAATTACGCGCTTCTTCATAACACAAAAGAAAACTTCAGAAGTTTGAAGACGTAATTAAAAGAAATTATACACATTTTTACTTCACACAAATAATCAGACAGCCACAACGGAAACAGAAGAGTCTGATCGATGACCTGACACGGAAAGTTAGTTAAGATTTAAAGGAGGAACACTTGAAGATCTGGACATTTCTTTTCTTCCTTATTATCGCCAAAAGGGGCATCCGGGGAAAAGAAGCCCAAGATGAAGTCTTCATCTATTTGCTCAGAGAATATCTCAGTTTGGGAGGGCGAGAATAAAAGGGGACTCTTGGGCGAAACACACTCGAGAGTTTTGGCTTATGTAAGAATGAGAGATCCGTCCCAATCTAATATCTCAGGAGGTTCTCGAGATCTCAATGAAGAGGCGGCAGGGATTTCTGGATGAATGTTCATAGCAATGAATGAAAAATCTGAGATATTTGTTGAGACACTCTTTACTACACGCTAGGGAATTGTATGAAAAATATGGCGTTTCTATTGGAAGAAAGTGAATTTGTCGATTTTAAATAAGTTTGATTTTGTCAAACATGCGGATGTTCGAGAATACTTTTAGGGTAGGTATCTAGAATATCACCAGTCTCTTTTTGTGTGTGTATTACTCAACTAATTTGATGACTATATCTCAAGCAGGGGCAGTAATTTAACGAAATGACTTTTTAAATGCATAGCAATTCAATCTGGTGCATTCTGAATTGGTATGATGATGGTTTAAAATTACCTATGCTATAAAAATGTAAAGGAAGAGCTCTAGAATAAATGCGATGGCTGTGATCCTTGATCTAACCAATACAGCTAGCAGGGATTCTAAGACTTAAACATTTCTTTCTTTAACTTTTATCGGCAAAATGGTGAATAGGCTCAGAAAGTTTTCATCTTCTTGTATCAAAGATGTCTATTTAGATGATGTACCTGAGTATGTAATGTGAGTTTGATTAGCTTATGATGAGAAGAAATTATTGTATCGGCCGTGAAATTCTATAACTATTTCACAATATTTTTAAGAACTACAAAGTTTTATTACTAAATATTTCTCATGGTAATGAAATAATTCAGTGTTTTTTAACAAAGTTTGTGTCAAGATTGAAAAATATTTTTTCTTTCAAAAAGACAACCACATTTTATTTAGTTTAATCAGCATTATTTCCAGGGCCGTAGACAGGCCCCCTCCCCCCCCCCCCCCGAAATTGTGTGAAATCTTCTTTTACCACTTCCCCTTCTTTTTTTTGCGTAACTTGTAATACTTATTTAATTAAATCTTCGACCCCTCCCCTTTCCCCGATAAAAAATCCTGGCTACCGGCTTGATTGTTTCATTGCTTTTATTGTTTGGTTTGGAATTCCCGACTGTCTATTTCTATCACTTATAAAGTGCTTTACACAGGCATATACATCTTGTAATTTGCTTTTATTCTTATATTTATAATCTTTTTTAGAAAACAAACATTGCCTAAAACATCAGACAGAACAAAATGTCTTGTAATTAAGAGTAAGAGGAAATTTTATAGTTAAACGAAAGCTAATTAATTAAGTTTAACCAGCTTTCAAACTAAAAACAAAAAATAAACTACATCATAAAGTTAGTTTTTGTCCATAGTAAATGCACCAATTTAATTATACAATCACTTCGAATTTTTCAGTAAGTGCTTTGGTAAATAAAATAATGCTATGGTAAATTGCTTTTTTTGGTATAATTTGGAAGTTTGTTTAATCTTTGGAAGTAGAATTTTTTCGGAATTTTAGAAGTTTTTTTTTTTTTTTTTTTTTTTTTTTTCCTTTAAAACTGTTTATTAATTAAAAATATGTATTTAACAGAAGCCTTTTATAGTTTTAGGTTATTGAAATTTTCTTGGATTTTAAAATAACTTCTACTCTTATTTTCATGTTCCAAATTTGCCATGAAAACTCTAATTAAAGAAAAATAAATTAACTTTTTATCAATTAATTATTTTCAAATGCAATACTTATTAAAATACTTTCTATTTTTTAAAGGGATACAAATTTATTTTTACTTTAAATTATCCTGTATATCTCATTCAGGATAGTGACAGTATTGCATTTGGCCGTAAAATGTTTCGATTTATTTTGCTTTTCGTTTTGAAAAGACCAAAAAGTTCAAAAAAGTGGTCTCAAAAAATGTCTGTGTGTGTCTGTCTGTGGTCAGCATAACTCCTGAACGTAATGACCTGTAGTCATAGTCAATGGTGCAGTGGGATCTGTTATCCATTGACAAATTTATGTTTTTCAATTGCCAAAAATGGCTCTAATGATTTGGATCGAAATATTGTGGTAGTACTTTTAAGGTGTTCTAAATAAAATCACCTTCTAAATTTTAATAGAAATTTGTTCAATGAATAACAAGTTGAAAAAGAAATATCTTTAACTCAGAGTTCTCTTCCCTTTGGCATCAGAATAAAACAACTGTTTGGCCTTTGTTTACTTTCCCGAAAAGATAATGAGAAGTAAAGTAATGTTAAAGACTGAGAGGCGACTGCATGTTTAGATACCCAATCGAACATCATTCTACATTTTTTTATGGAATGTGGAGAAAAGTTGGTAGATTACGAATCCACTGGTCTGCCGTGGCAAAAATGGCAGAAACTGGTCAAAAATCTACTTTGAATGAGTTGAACTAAATCCGATAGCCATATAGGTCATAACTTGCCAAAAAATGAGCCCACTTTTTCGTCTGGTAACCCATCGCACTTTGATTTTCAATGAAGCAGACAACTTCTTATCTCTGGGTCGGAAAACTAGTATATTTTAAAAGTAAGCCAACTTGGCAATATCAGTTACGTCATTAGTGACGTAACATTTACTGCCAACTTGGCTCATTTTTAAAAGATGCAAAAAAGCCGTCGCCAGGTATCTGAATCGTCTGCATCCTTTCTTAATTGAAAATTAAAGAAGGAAGGGTTACCACACAAAAAAAGAATGTTCATTACTTGGCATGTTATGGCAGATTTGGCAATCGGATTTAGTTCAATTCATTTCAAGTCGATTTTCGACCAGTTTCGGCCATTTTTACCACAGCAGACCAGTGGATTCGTAATCTACTAACTTTTCTCCAAATTCTATAAAAAATTCAGAATGATGTTCGATGGAGTACATAAACATGCAGTCGCCACTTGGACTATTCGAAAAAGACATTCCAATTTCGCTAGATTGGCTGGTTTTATTTATCGCTAAGGGGTCATTTTTTATATTACGGAAAATATGAAAATGAAAAAAGTAAATTACACCAATACATATCATATTTAAATGCAATGACCAGTATTGTAGAGTAATTGGATGTTTTGGATGTTCCACATCCTTAATTTGTATTTCTAATACAAACTATTGGCATGGAAGATCCCACATTATGATATTTAACATTTCTATTCAAATAACATATTATAAATCTTGAATATTGTTATGAATTTTCCCACTGAGGCAATGATGGCACAGTTTTCACGGTTTAAAAATATTTATTCTCTCTTCCGAAAACTCACAGAATTTATTCACAGGTAACAGTTTAATTACTATCAAGCTTCAACACAAGCTTCAACAAAAATAACTTCGAATTCAGCGATTATACAAGCTCACTCCAATAGGTAAATAAAGCGATCAGCTTTCAACGAACTCCGAAGTCAATCTGAAAACTTTCCCGTTCTCCAGTCTTTTTATAAGCAAGCGCGTGAGACATTCTCGAAATTTCCAGCCAATTCATCGGAAAGAAATTTCTCGAAACGTCTCGATTACTTCAGGTGTTGCCACCTTTTTCTAACTTGTATAATCGCTATTAATTACTAAATAAAATTGGATAAAAATAAATTACAATAGAATTTTGAAATAATACGTCACTATTTACAATATATGCAGACAATTTGTGCAACATTTCCCCCTTCTTAAAGACTGCACGTCCCGGGCAGTGAAGTCCTTAAGAGGAAAGGCAATTCAATCACTTCTACTATAATATGGGGCTAGTCTATTGTTATGTACAACTCTAGGTTTACAGGAGGGTGTCCGTTGAATCCTTACCACCACGTCGTTGATCTTCTTAAGGACCACATACGGCCCTTCCCAGTTCGTCTGGAGCTTAGGGGAGAGTCCTTTCCGACGTTTGTCACCTTCCTGGAATGAACGGTCCATGGCCTTGGCATAGTACCGTATCTTCATGCGCTCGGTCATGATGTTGTTTCTCTCTCCGGCGAACCGATGTACGGCTTCCAAACGTGCCTGCAGATCATCTAGATACTGGACAGGCGAGGAAGGAGTGTCCTGTGGTTGTCCAAAGAGGAGGTTGCTGGGGAGCCTAAGGTCTCTTCCACACATCGTTAGAGATGGAGAAAATCCGGTGGTCTCGTGAGTTGCACTCCCGTATGCCAACAGAAGCGGTGAAAGTTTCTGATCCCCATCTTGCTGGTTATATGATTTTGAGATTGCGTCCGAATCCTCCGCGGGTGCAGCTGATAGATCCCGGGACCTCCGTTCGATGCTTGTAACAGGAGTACGGATGTCGATTCCCTCGTCACTAACTTTGTCCATTTCCACATGAACCACTTCCTGGGAGGGTTTCATCAACGTCGCTTTCTTCGGTTCTCTCTCCGAGGCTGGAGAGGTACTTTCCATAGATGTGGACTCTTCAGCATTCTCTATGACATTGTCTTCATGAGCTACAATCCGATATACGCACAGCTCTTTCATGTCTAGATCGTGCAAAGGAACTTCGCCTCTCCATGTTTGCAGCTGGCTTTTCTCAAAATTCAGCGTAATTCCATTTTTCTTCAAAAAGTCTAGTCCGAGAATGCACGGATCTACAATTTCGGCAACATAAACGGTGTGCTTGTAGGTGTTAAATCCAAGGGCAATGTCCACTTGCAATTTCCCATGAACAGAGATATTACCACCAGACACAGTTTGTAGAGAAACAGAGGGCGCTGTGTAGAGGAGTCGGCTGTTCAGGCGACGAGCCACGTCCGTCCTTACGATCGTTACGTTCGCTCCCGAATCGACGATTAGACGACATGGAGTTCCGTTGATCTCCCCCTTCACGAATAAACCCTGGTTTCCTCCTTGTCGGGATGAAACGTGGAAACGACTGGTCGGGGCTTCACCTGTTCTACATTGCAGCTTCTGCCCTGCGAGATGACATCTTCTTAGATTCAGTTGTGGAGAAACCGTGGTAGTGTTATCCCTTCTCTTTTTCAAATCAAGGCAGTTTCGTCGTAGATGCCCTTCCCGTTTGCAGTGCCAGCAAACGACTATGGTCCTTCGATCCCTGGCTCCGGGATAGCTTCTCATCATTCTATCAATTTTGCTCTCCAGTTCTCGAAGCTTACTGGTGACAAAGTCAGAAGAATCCTCGGCTAATGTACCACGCACATATCGTTGGTCTTTTCCAGAAGCTAGCTGCGCGGCTTCTACTCTCATGGCGTACACGAGGGCCGACTTCAGGTTTTTGTTTTGGGATAACCTTACCGCCTGCTGCACATCGGGATCTTGAATAGCGTCGATGAAATACTGCAGAGAAAGATCGTCTCGTACATCCGGGGGACAGTCAGGGAAAGCGAGGAGCGACAGTCTTTCTATATCCGATGCCAATTCTTGAAGAGTTTCCTTGGCCTTCTGCTGTCTCACTTTCAGTTGCAGTCTGTTGTAATCCTTAAGATGCTGCTCACCAAACCTTAGCTCCAACGCACTCGCCAGCGCCACGAATTCTCCCCGCTTCTCTTCAGGTAGTGTTTGTAAAATGTCAGCAGCTTCACCTCGAAGAGATGCTGCGAGATGGAATGCTTTCGAAGTATCGTCCCAACCATTCGCAGAAGCAATCATTTCAAATTGCGTTTGATAAACGCGCCAAGACGACTTCCCATCAAAAGGGGCCACTTTGATGTTAGAGCGCGGCGCCATAAAGGGGATGGAAGCGTTATCCCAATTAGGTGACGCTATGGCCAGAGCTTCACGCGTTTCCATTTTTCGCAGCCTTTCTTCTACAACGTCAATGAATTTGTCTTGCTCTTCCTTTAAGGTGGAAACTTTTTCTTGCATGGTGGAAATTTTTTCTTGCACGGTGGAAACTTTTTCTTGCACGGTGGAAACTTTTTCTTGCACGGTGGAAACTTTTTCCTGCACGGTGGAAACTTTTCCTTCAACTTCATTTCTCACTGTCTTAAGATCTTCTCTGACATCCAAAATATCCGCCTTCATTGATTGAAGAACACTCTCTGTGCGCTCCATAAATCTATCAACGGACGCAGAAGATGATTCTTGCTTGGATGCTAAAGCTTTAATATCCGATGATGTCGCTTCTTGACTGGCGGCAATGGCGGCGGCGAGTTCGGCATTCGTCGTTTCTTGGCGGGCTTGACCGGCGGCAATCGTAGCGGAAAGTTCGGCTGCGGTGGTTTCTTGGCAGGCTTTCATTCCAGCAATCATTTCCATCAACTGCTTCATTTGGTCTTCCATCATTCCTCTAGTTGTCGGCATTCAAAATTACGAGATCCCACTTCTGACACCACTGTTATGAATTTTCCCACTGAGGCAATGATGGCACAGTTTTCACGGTTTAAAAATATTTATTCTCTCTTCCGAAAACTCACAGAATTTATTCACAGGTAACAGTTTAATTACTATCAAGCTTCAACACAAGCTTCAACAAAAATAACTTCGAATTCAGCGATTATACAAGCTCACTCCAATAGGTAAATAAAGCGATCAGCTTTCAACGAACTCCGAAGTCAATCTGAAAACTTTCCCGTTCTCCAGTCTTTTTATAAGCAAGCGCGTGAGACATTCTCGAAATTTCCAGCCAATTCATCGGAAAGAAATTTCTCGAAACGTCTCGATTACTTCAGGTGTTGCCACCTTTTTCTAACTTGTATAATCGCTATTAATTACTAAATAAAATTGGATAAAAATAAATTACAATAGAATTTTGAAATAATACGTCACTATTTACAATATATGCAGACAATTTGTGCAACAATATATAACATTTATATTTTTTTAAATGAAAAAGGCCAAAGGAAGATGAGTATTGTAAGAAACATGTTGTTGTCTATTTATATATTAAACTTCTGGTTTGGAACCAAAACTAAACAATTTCAGTCCGTTTCATAACTATACTGAAATAATTTGTTTCATAAGTTATGATTTTGAACCATTACTCAGAGCAAAAATCAAATAAATGAAATAATTGTTTAAAAAAGTTGAAAAAGAAAAGTTTTTTTTAACTTGTTACTCTTGTGGTTTTATTATGCTAAGCTAGATGTTTTAAAACACAACAACCCAGACTTATACTACGTCACAAAAATTAAAATGTTCCATATATTAACTCTTCATTACAATAAATTTAAGTTCTTTCCATCAAAAATAATATAAAACAGCGATCTATGGAAAAGAATGTTTACAATAATTGAAATTAGGGCCTTTAAGAGTTCTATAACACAATTTTGAACCACTTCAGTTTTTTGTACAGCGTTTTCAACACCTTACGAAACCAATTTATACAGGTTTAGTTGTCCAGTGAATTTGTACTACTATTTGCTACAGGTGTTATAGAAAATTCATCCTTAAATCACAAATGTATTAAATTAAATGCCATTATTCATGGTTTGGTTTGGTTTGGTTTGTTTGTACTCTCAAAGACCTATTTTTATGCACAATAATGGCTAATCATACCGGGACCTACAGCTTAAATTGGATTCCAAATCGCAACGAACATCCATGCCCAACCAGGATTCGAACCCAGCACATTTGGCATGAGAGGCCAGAGTCTAACCCCACATCCATCAGGTTGGCCCATTATTCATGGACACTAATTCCTAAATACTTCTCTATAGCATGAAATTGATTTATTCTCTGCAAGCAGATGAAACCAATTAAATACTTCCCGCATAATGCTATCTAATATGTTGCTCATGGTTACAAACAGATTCTAACTAGTTTTTGGAAAAGTTGCTAATACGATCTCTATGGTGTTATTCAGCCTTCTTCGGCTTCAAGCATGCGCTATCCAGAACTTGTAGTTAAAGATAAGTGGTCATAGATCATAAGTCTGCATCATAATAAACACCGACGTAAGGCTGAGTGTGTTGCGTTACACAGCTTATCATTTCTGCACACATCGCAACCCATTAATATTCGATTCGTTATAGTATAGCTAATCGGATAATCGTACAATTCATTAGTATTCCAGTTTCTGACTATGCATTCCAATATTCCAATAATTATACACAATATATTCAGTTATTGAATGGAAGTCTCGGTGGGTTATTCCGCCAAGGGGAGTCGCCGTTAAATAACTTGAAAATTATTATTATGTGTAAAATGGTGTATAGGATTCTGTTTTTCAAATTGAGATAAAAAAAATTGACTATTTATGTTTAAACAAATTGAAAGTGCTTCCAAGAGAGTGAATTAGGTATTTAAGTCTTAGGAGCCTCGCTAATAAACACGTTTTTGATCTTGCTCTATAATGTGTCTTAATTTTTTATTGACATATAATTTATTTAAATAATGTTTTGACACAAAAAATTCGCAAGTTAAAAAAATATCAATTCGTTAAAATCGACACGCAATGAGGCATCTACACTTAGGTACCGATATATAGAATAAAAAAAAAATAGATTTTAGAGTTCCAAGGTCATAAAATTAACACTTATAGAATCACTTCGATGTTGGTCTGTCGTCCGAAACACAAGAGGGAACTAGTTGGATAATTTGAATGAAATTTGGCACATAGCTAGTATTAAATCTCGCTACGAGAAAGATTTTTCATGGCTGTATTTAGTCTATATGTACCTAATTATACACAAATAAGAAAATCTTTAAAAAAAAAATCTAATTTTTTCTCACTTAGGATTTTTTTCTCTTTAATAATGTTGTGTTTTACACTATAAGAAAGCTACAATTCAATGGTTTCAGAAACATACCTGTATTAAAATTCTCTTTTAGCCATCGACATTATTATAAATTCTCCTTTCATAGTTCGTACTCTAATTTTTAATCCTTTCATCGATTCATTCAATTAACTTCCCACGTACAGCCTACTTGTGTGAGATTTGTTTTGGTCAGTTTTTTTTAACAGTGAATCATTCAATTAATTTCTCATGCACAGCCTACTTGAGTGAGATTGTTTAGGTCAGCGTTTTTCTAACAGCAAATCATTGAATTAAATTTATTCAGTTAACTTTCCACTCACAGCCTAATTGTGAGAGATTTGTTTAGGTCAAGTTTTTTTTAACAGCGAGTCTTCTAATATAATATTCAGTATTGTTCATCATCGGATTTGACAGTTTTATAGTTTTACATATCCTAGGTATTTTAATTTCCGCTAAGCTCAGCAAAATTCCCACGATTCAATACAATGGCAGTTACAGTTCTCTCTTGATGACGATTCAACAATCTACATTCAATCGATTGCTAGATTTTAAACAGTTAAGGTATGGTTTAAACCTCCCCCTCCCTCTCCATTCCATTATTTTCAGATTTTACATTTATTGTCTCATTTCAATATTGTATATATAATTTTGCAAATAAGTACATTTAAGGGGGTTTGGTAGGACCAATACCCCTAATGTTAAAAAGCCAATTTTCTATGTACCTTTTCTAAGTAACTAAAGCACGGATGCTTGTGAAATTCTTCATGAATATTATTTGAACCTTGTTTTTTAATCTGAAGTGAACATTAAGAGAGTATATTCGCTTATATTTAAAAAAAAAAAAAAATCTCAATGAAAAAACCCCAAAAAATCTCTGAAAATCTTATTTTTTAAGATAACATAATTTAAAAAAAAAAAAAAAAAAAAAAAAAAAAAAAATTTCTCAAACGTTAACCTCAGATTAATATTTGATATAAGGCAAATATAGAGTAAAAATTTTATAAAAATGTTAGTAGCCGCTTTTCAAAAAGGTACATAGAAGTTTGAAAAGTGACATTTTGAAATATATGCATTTTTATGCGAAATTATGGCATGACAAACTGGTTTTTTAAAACTAACTTTTCTCCTGAACTAGAAAGAGAATAGGCCAAAACTATATCTTGAAAGAAAAAGAATAGTGTGAAATTTAAAGAAATGCAAATATCACGAAATTGATTTTTTTTTAAATTTTAAACCTACTGAATCCCCTTAAAAAAAAAAATTCTTGTGTCTCAGACTTATCCTTCTTTCAGTACATAATCTTAACTGAACTTCTAAGTAGTTCACTCATTTGCAATTGTCATTCCAAAGTCAGGGAACCTTTTCTGAAAAACTCTGGTTCTAGTTTTTACCCCTCGAATAAAAATAAAAGATATCTTTGTTCGAAGTGTCTTTCTTTCCACGACGTAAATCACACATATGAAGACTCCAAAACACTCAACTCAACCTTCACATCTCAACCTTCCAATTTATTCCCCGCGAAAACTCTTCTCTTAAAGTTCTAAAAAGCAGGTGACATCAACGCGTTGCCAAAACACATAAAGAAAAACATCCAGGAAATGAGGTAGTTCTAAAGATCCGTCCAACTCGCAGCCACGTCACATTTTCGTCCGGGAAACCCCCCCCCCCCCTTCCCCATATCCAGAAACTTATTTTTTCCCCCCCCCCTCCCCTTCTTAACTGTTTCGTAGGTTCAGTATGGCTGCGACCAGAGGTTAAATTGCCAAATGAAATTTCATGTAATGGCAACCGCCTCAGAGCAAACGATGTCCCACTCAAAAGTCGCTGCCAGATATACGACCCAGGAGAGTGTTCCAGAAGAAAAATTATGTTTTCAGTCTGGAACAAGAAAAAAAATTCGGAAAGGTTTAACTGCAGGAGTCAAGATTGTTTCGTTCCTCCGGGCTATATTTATAATATTTTTGCTTTTTTTGTTCCTTCATGAAATGTTGGAGCTAGGACATTCAATTTGCTATCCAAAACCCCAGTGAAATGAAACGAATATTCAAGTGCACTTTGGGAATATTAATCTTTGTGATTATGTCTCAAACTTAATAACATTTTGCAGCAAATGTGCTTAGTTGTATGTACAATAGCCGAAATGGAAAACTAAATTGTAGAACTTTCTCTGCGGGGCTGGTTTGAATTATAGCACATTAAATTAAGGTAACTAGCTATTTAACACTTTGCAATCTCCTTATTTTTTTAAATGTTTATATACAACAAATATAAAAAATATTTGTTTTAACATTATGTTAAGGAAGAGAGAGCGATGAGTACTTGAAGCATGGTTGTTTTCAAAAAATCTAACGGAGAAAAAAATCAAACGTTAAGCGTTTTATACTGCGGAAGCCCATTCAACTTATTTTTGCTCTGCACAATATAGTGAAATTTAAATCATTCTTGAAAATTTGCGTAAACTAAAATGTTTACCAGTTCATCAGTTCTTAAATTGGGGAATAATTCAAGTAAATAGGTAATTATATTCCGCAACAATTTATCAAATCTTTCATAATTAAGACATGTCAATCAAATACTCGAACAAATAAGATCAATGCAAGTTCAACTAATTTTGAAGGAAATAAATGGGAAATCCAAGATTTTGCATTCTAAGACACGCACACACAAAATAGTCACTTAACACCAGATGCTCTTTACTGGAAAGAGTGTCATCAGTATCTAGAGTAATATTTGGCGTCGGATGATATGCAGAAATGTGGGAACGTGGTATTACGTTGTGGTTGTTTTCAGATTATCTGGTGCCGCCAGCAACACGAGGGCTATAATGCGCTGAAACATTCGTCATTTGACAAGCCAATATACATTAACAAACATCCATGCCTTACACGGGACTCGAACCCGCAACCTCGTGGTCTAGAAGCTAGTATGCTAACCACTATACCGTTTGATCGGCTGCATTACGTTGTGAATACTAGGCACAGATAACTATTTGACAGTAAAAGTATATTTTTATGGAATGCAATATGTTGGATGGTCGTACTTAGCTCTATTGAATGCATGTAACAATTAAACTAGATTTTTATTTTATTTTTATTACTTTTCCTAGATCCAAATTAAATCGATAATGATGAATATAGGTTTCGGATACGTATTTATTTTCATTTTTATGAAACATTTTATCACAATAATGCTTTGAATAAAATATATCATATCTATAACATCATTTTTAACATATACTGATATTCATCTGATACAATTCACATTAATTATGTCTCGAGTAGCACAGTAAAGTTGGTCACTATTGCTTGACATTGGCCGATTCCGATGTCGACCGTTATATCACCGTTGTTGCAGATATTGGTAAATCTCATCCAATTCTGAATAAAATATACCAGAAGACATTTAAAAAAAAATATACGCTTTTATTGCATATCCATGGAAATTTCGGAGGTTGGGATGTTTAGAAATCACCTTAAAAGATACTAAAACAGTGATTCTGATTTTTAAAAAAATCATTAGAATCATGTTTTGGCAATTGATGAACGCATTAATTTTTCATCGCCCCCCACCTTATGCGCATGGGCAATTTTGTAGAACACCTTAAGACCTTAATGATAAGTCCTATGGCCAACACTAACCCGAATACAAAAGTTGAATATCGTAAGTCAATCTTATCGGGAGTTATGCTGTCTACGGATGGAAACAAACAGACATTTTTTCTAAACCACTTTTATTAGTTCAGCACATTCCAAAATGTGCAAAAATGCAAAATAAAAATTGAATTTTTTTTTTAACCTAATGCAATACTTTCTTTACCCTATGTTAACATAAGGGTAATTGAAATGAAAAACTATACATTTATTAGTTTAATAGCGTTTACGCAATATTTTTCTCTAATATGGGCAATACTTTCTGCTTAACCTGTCAATAGTATACAATTATAGTAAAATCACTTCAAACTTATTTGTGCAATTGAGTAAAATCTCACAAGCATTTCCAGCATCGAGCCTAAAATCTCTTTAAATGTAAATTCAGCTGGAATTTCGGTTTCCATTTCAACAGTCAAAAACACAACAGATTCCTGACATAAAATTGAAAAAAAAAAGTAAACTCGACATACCACTTTTATTCCTTGTTCTCATTTACTACTCTCGGGTCTGACAGACCATGCCTCCAAGGATATTTTTTTTCTTTTCAAGAAAGCCAAGGCTTCATATTTACCCATTTTTCGAATTTACATGCCACGAGGAGAAGAAGAAGAGGCCCCCTTCTCGCTCGACTGAATAGATGTCTACAAAGAGAGAGAGATTTTGAATGAAAAATCTGCTTAGGCTATGGTATATCCGGGAATGCACATTTCTGATAAGATTCCGGTGAAGTATGGATCTCAACTCTTCTGACATGGAGGAAGTACCGCGGATCGCATTTTCGCGTGCAGTTTGAACAACGTGCCAGTTTGTGTCAGTCGCTGGGGCTGAAGAATGAAGATTTTGATGTGTTAGAGGATTTCTTCAGCCGTGTAAAGGATTATGTTTTTGTAAATGTCACAGTGACGTAGATTTGTAGTTTGAAGGGCAAATTGTGATATAAGTAAATAGAGGGTGTCACTTATGAATGGTATTGGTGTGGCTGGGGTTGCTGGAAACTGAACTGATTGGTTGGTTGTTTTTAGATTATCTGGCGCCGTCAGTAACACGAGGGCTATAATGCGCCGAAACATTTCTTCATTTGACAAGCCAATATACATTAACAAATACCCATGTCTTACACGGGACTCGAACCCGCAACCTCGCGGTCTAGAAGCTAGTATGCTAACCACTATACCGTTTGGTCGGCCTGAACTGATAGGCAAAACTTACGTGTCCTGGCATAGGATATTCATAGAGACAATCTCCTACAAGAAAATAAACTAACATAATTTTTTTTTAAAGATGTATAGAAAGATAAAATATTCTGTGCGACATACCAAGAAGGTATAACATAAAAATATATTGTTTTGACATCCAAATCTCCTGATCACATATCTGATAAAATAGAGTATCATAAAGTCTTGACACCTTAAGATATGATATGGTATGATACATTTTCAAATACAAGACTTGTTTGATATTCTTTTTCTTGTAATAATAAGAATTGCAACGTGCACAAATTGGAATCCATATACATAATAAAGAAAAATGGAGGGATAGTGTAGAGAAATCTGAATTGAAGGCTGGTTAAAATTAACAAGCAAGTATACTATTGTTGGTCATATTAAAGAATATTAAAAACTATTACATAAACAAGAGGTTTATTTGTATTTATATGATTTATTAAGATTCTGAAATATTTGTTATTTTTTTAACGTGGTATTTTCTTTTATAAATTTAATAATAACAATTATGGTTATAGAAAATAAACTCATTGTTGGGTTTACAATGTTCAAAGATAGAGTGTGGTAGAATTCGTATGAAGCTTTCTTCCAAATTAAATATATACAATATAACTATATCGTAGCTCGGAAGAAATTTCATTGTAACCAATCTTTAATTACACGTAAAACATTTATAAATCAATCAATCAAATCTCTTATAGCTACATCATCCATCAAAACAATATAAAATGACTTTTTTTTTTTAAAGAAAAGCTCAAGTAGAATGATGAAATGTCATAATAAAAAAAACATCTCCAAAGTAAAATAGAGTGTAGCCTTTTAACAAGGTTCCATTTAACACCTAATCCACCGAACTTCCGGTAATCAGACGTGGAAGTCCCATTTCCGGAAGAATATAGGAAATGGGCTCTTTCTTGAAAAGTTGCTCAAATGGAATAGGGATATACCTCCTTCCCATTTCGTCCACAATCCAAAATTGCTGTATTCCTTACACAGAAGATATCCCCCTCTTTTGGACTTCACGCACCACCCACAGTAAAAAACAGCTTCTTTTTTTATGAGGGGCGATTTTATACACTCGTAAAAATCCATCGTACCAGAATAAGGGCTTTAAAGTTGTAGGGCTTTGGATAAGGTTAGTGAATGAAAGGAGTCCCACTCTTAACTATCCACTTTTCTCATTGATGCTGGGGAATTAGTTTTGAAACGGCTATTCTAAAGGTAACATTAAAGCATTTTGAAGTTGTTTGTTGTAGATAATTTGAAACGGCATTTTTGTGACGCAATATACTTGAAGGTAAAGTTATGAGTCATTCTTCTTATCACCGTAAGCCTTGGGTTTCGGTTTCTATTTTCCCCCGAGTTAAACTTCAGGAATTGTCCCGAGTTATGGATTTGAAGCCGGTTAGGCAGTTAAGTATTTCTTTGGTGAATATATGGGTGTGATTGAAATGTTTTTGGGGTATTAGGGCATGAGTACGAATATTTATATTTTCGACGCTGGGAGATGATGTTATGACTTTGTGGTAAGTGTTAGACATAATGGGAGGAGGAAGGTTAAACCAGGAAATGTGTTTGAAATGGCTTCATTAAAGAAAGTTTCTTCAATGGAATTTTATCATCTGAAATTTAGTGTTCAGTACTTGAATTGGATGCTTTCTATAAAAAATTTTAATTTTTAGACGTTATTTTTACACATACTACATCCATAAAGAATTTTATTAAAAGGAGTTAATACACAAAAGGAATGTCAAGCGTAAAAGTTTCGTTTAGGCAAAATGAAATCTACCCAGGGGTGACACAAAAAATCCTAACCATTGAAATGTGATAGTAGTGGTTAAATATCTGTTCTCGGTATTCCGCTTCCCAAGGTAAATTGAGGAACACTGATATAACCACTTCGATGACTATCTGTCTGTCTGTCCGAAACTATAAAACGTAACAACGTTGGATCATTTAAGAGGGAATTTCAGTTTGAACTTGTCCCATGTACGGGGCTATCACTTCTGATTAAAGATACAGAATGAATGTTATAATACAAGAAAGAAATGGTCCACTGCAAATCCTCCCAAACGACAGCGTGCGAATTGTAGTGCAATGTTGCATATTTTATTTAAGAGGAATTGTCAGTCTGACCCTGGCCCAGAGACCTAATAGACTGAGAGGCGACTGCAATTTTTGGACACCATCGAACATCATTCTGAATTTTTTATAGAAGTTAGAGAAAAGTGAGTAGATTACGAATCCACTGGTCTGCCGTGGCAAAAATGGCCGAAATTGGTCAAAAATCGACTTTTAATAAGTTGAACTAAATCCAATCGCCAAATGCGGAATAACTTGCCAGATAATGAGCATTTTTTTTTTATTTGGTAGCCCTCACTCTTTAATTTTCAATTAAGAAGGTTGTAGACGATTCGGATGTGTGGCTTACTTGCATCTTTCACAAATGAGCCAAATTGGCAATAAACATTACGTCACTGATGACGTAACTGATGTCGCCAATTTGGCTTACTTTTAAAAGATACAAGTTTTCCGAGCCCGAGATCAGAAATCGTTTGCGCTTTTTCTCATTGAAAATCAAAATGCAGTGGGTTGGCAGATGAAAAAGTTTGTTCTCTTTTTGACAAGTTATGACATATTTGGCAATCTGATTTTAGTTTAACTCATTCCAAGTCGATTTTTGATCAGTTTGGGCCATTTTTGCCGAGGCCAACCAGTGGATTCGTAATCTACTCACTTTTCTCCAATTTCTATAAAAAATTCAGAATGATGTTCGATGGGGTCCAAAAATTGCAGTTGCCTCTCGAACTATGCTATATTTTACACAGAATACTATTACAGCTTCGGAGGACTAATTAATCCCCTTATCGTCACCCAATCGAGCAGAAACATGGCAGATATACACGTTGTGAATGAAAATGTATCCAATCAAGTTTTAGGGTTGTCACTAAAATGCAGCTTTTACATGCGATTCTGTTGCTTTACGTAAGGCATCAGCTTTTTCGCACATTATATTATCCAGATACCATGCAATGGGTAATAGTTCAAACATGTACAATTTGGCAATATTTAATAACTCAAATCTTCACCTATTAATATCGACGGAGCAGAAATTTCGGAGGTTGCGCGTTGCGGATGACAATACATTTAATCAAGTTTGGGGGACAATAAAAAAAAAAGTTATTAAATGGTTCGGAATGGATGTTTTTTTCGTAGTAGTTAAATATTATAAAAACTCGATCTAATCTCAATAAGTTGAAATCGCACATGAAAATTTGCAATTCTAAAGATTTATATTAACTTTCTTTTTATGAGTTACATTATTATACGTATAGAAAAGCCTCGTTAGGAAAATATAACAGTATCCATGGAAATAAGGGTTTTAATAAAAATAAGTATTGAATTCCGATGACTAAGGTTAAACTTCGCAATTTTATTTTAAATCCTTTATAGTAACTTTGATTTTTTTTGTGCGTAGGTGTCCTAACTAACCCGTTTTCCGTCATTCAATCGAGCTGAATCTTGGCAAGTAGACTGCCAATGTATTCAATCAAGTTTTGGGGGCAAAAAAAGAAGTTAGTGAATTATTCGGAATGAATCTTTTGTTCGTAGTGGTCAAACAATATGAAAACTCGATCAGAGCTCAATAAGTTGCAATTCCATATAAAAATTGGATTTCAATTAAAAACTTTGTTTTTATGGGGTATATTATTTAATGGTCCTAACCGTTTTGGAACAGTGGTAAGAAAATTCAAATAGCATTATGCTTGAACCTAAAAGTCTAATTACCTTACACATAAATTTAATCTTTTATTAGATTTTAATAATGATCAACATATTCTCAAATTACGATCTTCTAGATTTTTCGCTTCAATTAAAAGGAAATATTCCGTGACGCCTTTTAAGTTCTCATCTCCTATTAGAAATTTCACAAACTAATTTATCCAACAATGAGTATCATGATTTGATAAAATACAACGTAAATTTGATAAGATATATTTATAAAAGTAAGATATATTAAGTAAAATAGATAAGATATATTAAGTAAAATAGATAAGATATATTAAGTAAAATAGATAAGATATATTAAGTAAAATAGATAAGATATATTAAGTAAAATAGATAAGATATATTAAATAAAATAGATAAGATATATTAAGTAAAATAGATAAGATATATTAAGTAAAAGTAAGATATATTTATTAAAAGATGACGAAGTTCTGACATCAATATTTCCATTAAAAATGTTTATGAATATATATCGCAGGCACGATGAGAAAGTGATCTAACTGCTATTGAAACTCAATAGGTAGTTAAACCACTATTGCACCCTCAGTCTGATATATCAGTTACCATGATGAAGTATTATTACCTTTTGTACTTAACTTCTCAAAGCATGAAAAATTGAAAGAAAGCATGGCTGTATAGTTGTGTATAATAAATACTGAAAGAAAACTGCCAGCCTTTGACTTGCTGGTCCATTTCTCTCCGAACACATTTTCGTTTCAACAATCTAAAGAGATTTTTTTTTTTTTTAATTTTATTTTTTGATGTCATTAACTAATTTCTAAAAAAGCTTTGGCTTTTGATGTTCAAGAGAAATAAGTTCTTAGAAATTCCCCTATTAAAATATTTCTAATTTGCTGGTTTTTCTTTGGGCATTTCGAAGCTCCAGTTCTTTGCTTTGAATTCTTAGAAATCTTTATGCATATTTAAGTGAACCTTTCATCTTAAGGTATTCCAAGATTTGGATATCTATTACAAGGGGGAAAAAACTCCAATGAAGAAAAATTTTCTAAGTGTATTGATTATCTCTTTCTCAATATGCTAATAATAGCTTAAGGTATTTTGTTCAAGAATTTCAACTAGAATTCTTTAAAGTGAATTTCAATTGAAAAATAGATTTTAATTATGATATTTTCGCACATGTTGTGTGCTTATAAGATTTACTGAGCTTTTTAATGCATCAATATGTTTTTAAATGGATGCCATATTAAGACTATGAAACAGTTAATTTATATCGTCAAATATAGTCCTGTTTTACTTCTACATGGTCCTATCCAGAAAAATATTCACAATCATTTAAGTTTCTGAATACTGTTACTTATGCTCTAAATTTCTACTTAAATGTAATAAAAAGTAGAACATATATTGGTAAAAATGCGTGGTTGAAATATTTGAAAGATTAACGTTTGAAAAACACTCATTGGTATTGATATTTTAAGAAAAACTAGCAATTAGACATTCATACTATCCATTTGGCGTGATTAAATAGCAGGTGGAGGAAAAAGTCTCTGAAGAAAAGGGTTGATATTTGTGTCATATTTTTTTTTTAATGCTTAGAAATTGCAAAAAAAGTATCTAGAGTTTATTGTTTTAGCGAAAACACAGCAATTTATTTTAGACAATTAATAAAAAGTAACAAGTGAACTCGAACGTGGAATGCGCTTTGAAGTTTGCATAGGGTGCTTACACAGTGGACCCGGGATGAGTGCTTACTCGCATAATGCGAGGCAAAATTAAACAGTAAACCAAGCAATCCCTACTGTGTACGGCCCCATAGAGAAGCATGGTTTAATTTTACCTCGCACTATGCAAGTATGCGAGTAAGCACCCATTCCGTGACCAATGTGTAAGTACCCTTAGAGAAATAATTTTAGAAGTTCATTTCTGATTCTATCGTTGGTGAGAAATATAACGAAACTTGATATGGAAGGCAGAACAAGGCTAGTGTAGCTGGTGGTAAATAGTATGCTTTATATCCATAATAAAGCATCAAGTTGGACTTTTTTTTAATATTTAAATTCGATTTATCAACAAATAATGAAAGGAATTGTTTAAGTGTATCTCAAAAATAAAACTACATTTATTTACTGTAGTTTAAAAAACATAAAGGGAAAAGAGGGAATCATTGCGCCCCCTACATAGAGTAACCTCCCATACAGTACCAATAAATATTTTACAAAAAGTTCCTTTTTCATACAGTGCCAAAACAAGAAAACATTTTACTTTCATATTAAAACAAATTACATAAAAGCAGAAAATAAGATAGTCACAAAAAAAAAAACACCACTCAGAAATAAAATACAAAATATTTTTCACAAAAAACAGAAGGGATTTAAAAATAATTGCAAAAGCTTGTGTGCTTTTAAAGCCTTAAACATATTCAACGGGAGATGATTGATTTCTATTTGAGAGTCACCATCGCATTTATCCTAATATATTATTCGGTTAACTTTGATTGTGTGGGTTTGTCGATGGCGGGCAAATCTCCGGACGCCTATTAACACCCTTTGCGTCATCCAATCGGGCTGAAACTTGGCAGATAGATTCGATGTCGATAACAATGCATTATGTCAAATTTTCGAGCTGTTATTGTCACTAAAAGGTCGCTTTTACGGAGTACTAATAAACCAACTTGCCGTACTCCAATCGCGTTAAAATAGTATTTAACCGACCATTAAAGAAACTCTTTCCCTGTTGATAAAATTGCTTTATTAAATAAATGATAAAATTGTTTTAATCAAAATAAACAAAAGAATTTTAATGAGAGTGCCTAAGTTCACGTTCATTTTAGTAAATAAATTTTGAAACCTAGTGTGCCACACGTTTTGCTGATAGAAATGTTTTTGATATTTAAAATATGATGCAAACACCAAACATACGCTGTTTACAGAATCGGCGCTGGGTTTAATGAATATAAAAATTGGCAATGCATTAAAAGAATTTATATTAAAAACTTTGTTTTTATAGGTTATATTATTTATAGCTAACGTTACATTTTTTAAAGTTAATTCTTCTCTTACCTAAAACCAGACACTTAAAAAAAAAATTTTTTTTCGTAGATAAGTACATAACCAGATAGTTACAAGCACAAAACCTAGTTTTGGAAATAGCCTATATCACAATTCAATAAGACTAACAGGACCCCCCCCCCCCCAACTAAAAGAATAACCCTAGATATATTCTTTCAAAACAAAAACAGGTCGCAGTACACTGACAAGGAGGCGGGAGGGAGGGGGCAGCGTTTTGAAAATTGTACAATTCAGTCGACCATCATAAACGATTAGGGTCTTCCATCCGAATCAATAAAACAATTTCACGCATCTCTTCCCACAGATTGTATTTCAGAAGCCCCTCCCCACTTCTCCTTTAATCCCTGGAGATATCTAATCCCTTTCCATTAGAGGGGCATTTCTATGTGCCCCTCTTTGGACCCTGGCCCCCCCGGAAAAATGCTGAATTTAGAGGAGGAAATACTTCAGTTACTCATTACTTTTATATTTCCACTGATACTACGTCATAAAGCGACCCTTTTAGATGGAATGTTTTATTTATGGTGGTCTCCACGACGTATTAAATTTATTAATTTATCGACTCTTGTGAAAAGGGATCAATTCTGAATGACAAAGGACATGGCAAAAATGAATAAATGATGACATTCTTCACTATAGAACTCTTATTCACTATAGAACAAAACACAGTATCTGTCTATTATAGAACAAAGCACTGTATGTTGTCCACAAATAAGCGAAGTATGATCTCTTTCCAACTTTAGAACAAAACACGATCTCCTTCACTATACAATAAAACACAATCTCTTGTCTAAACATTAGAACAAAACACTATTTCTTCCACTTTACAAAAAAACACGATCTCTTTAGAACAAAACACGATCTCCTTCAATTTACAATAAAACACGATCTCTTGTCCAAACAATAGAACAAAACTCGATCTCCTTCACTATACAATAAAAGACGATCTCTTGTCTAAACAATAGAACAAAACTCGATCTCTTGTCTACAATGAGAACAAAACACGATTTCCTGAACTTTATTATAAAACACGATCTCTTGTTGAAAGAATATAACAAACTATCACTTGTCCATTATACATTGTTCAAAATTTTGTTCCACCGTGCACCAAATATTGGTTCCCATTTAAGTGCAACCAACATTTGGTGCTTAGTTTCACTTTTTAATGGTGTTAGGTAGCACCATTAAATAGTGAAACTAAGCACCAAATGTTGGTTGAAGCTAAACGGGAACCAATTTTTGGTGCAAGGTGGATCCAAATTTTTAACAGTGTAGAACAAAACACCGTCTCTTGTTCACTATAGAACAAAACACGATCTTTTGTTCACTATAGAACAAAACACTATCTCTTGTCTAAACAATTAAACAAAACACGATATCTTATTTACAATAGAACAAAACACAATATTTTGTTCAATATAGAACGAAACACGACTTTTCAAACAAATTGCTTTGTTTCAGCAATACATAACAAGTAGTATTTCAGGAAATTACAAATGTTTTTGACTTAGAAATCTGTCCTTTTAATTTTCTGAGCTGAACACTTTTCACAATAGTCGATTTAAATATATATATATATATATATATATATATATATATATATATATATATATTGGCACAAGATCCACACAATACTGTGTCGGAACGTTGTTAAACAATGATTTGCGTGAAAGGGGTTATGCCTTCAGAGAGTTTTCGAAAGAAAATTGCCTTGTATGGGGAGAAATACAAAAAAACTCTCTTATGCACCCCGGCAATCAACGTGCCAGAATTTCTCATTTTGAAAAGAGAGATTGGAGAGGTTTGGCTCCGAGTCCTCTTGAACGCTAACCAAGGATTTTACCTCTAGGCCATGAATCCATTATTACGTGGATTTAGGTGCCAAGTAATGATTTTGAAAAATTTAAAGTTTTTTTTTTTAAATCTGTATTTCGTCTATACCATACTAAAGTAAAAGCAAGATGCTAATATAAAATGATCTGATTCATACTCGTCCAGATACCTCACATGAAATTCACGGCCAAATATCTAAATATTGAAGTTGATACAAATAATTCTTCAACGACAGAACTTTAATTTGTAGTAACTAGAGTAACAGAAAAAGTGTTTCGAATATGAACCATGATGTCGGGAAGGGTGATGGCGTTATTTATTGAGGAGAGTTATAGAAAATACCCCACATCAAATTCACGGCCAAATATCTAAATATTGAAGTTGATAGAAATAACTTTTCAACGACTGAACTTTAATCTGCCGTAACTAGAGTAACAGAAAAACTATTTCGAACATGAAACATGATGTCTGAAAAGGGGGAGTTGTAGAGAATTGATTTTCACTTACGAATTTTTACAAACTCTTTTGTTTCTTTTCTGTAAGTGACTTGTGATAGTAATTTATCATTTCAAGCAATAAAAATTAAATAACAGGAAGCGATTTTTTTATAAACAAAATTCTTTTTCAGAGTGCGAATCATTAATTTTTACAATGTTTAACAAAAATTTACTTATTATTACATTGATTTTAGTTCTGTTGCCATCATTAAACCTTTTTAGAATTGAAGTAAAAAATACCTTTAGGAAAAATATTCTGTAAAAAATTAGTTTTTACGTGAATTTGTCGGTTTGAATAGATGTGGTCATAACGCGCAAGTTCATGACATTTCACTGAATATTTTTATAGACATTCATTTTAAAAAACAGGGTGGAATAACTTCTTAACTTCTATCGCATCCGATTCACACATGGTCATATAACATTAAACATAATACTTAACATGATGCATTTTTGAAAAATTGCTTCAGTAGCGCAAATCCGCTGTGTGCCTGATACCAGCATTCGAAATAAAAACTCATATTGTACTTCATACTATGTATCAAATTACATACCCAAACTACATTCCCATTTACTAAACTAAATTTGAAATTAAATTCTTTTAACCATAAATTATGTAGATTAGCTAAATTTGAAACAAAAAGTAACAAATCAAAATAGCGAAAATAATTATTCAAATGTTCAAAGTAAAATACCAGATTTAATTACAAAAACGCTATTTAGGCTAAAAATATCTTCATGTTATCTTTAAAAAGTAAATTTAAATATCATGAAAATTTCTTTTTAATCCTTACTAATTCCTACATTTTTACGTTCTTATGTAGTGTACGATTCCCGATTAGCCTCCGTGTACCTCTGGAGCAAAGAAATATCAAATAAAACAACATTAGATGTGACGAAGAAGAGTTTTGAGTCAATCATTTTTATCTCTTCGTAGCCTTAGAACAGATTCCTCCCACCCTGCAAAAGTTCTCTTCCAATTACATTCTTCCAGACGTTTCAAATGTCGGTTTTGAGAAATTTTTGTCCCCCATTTTAAGAAAGTATTTTAACTTCCCATTCAATTATCGGTCTAAATGGTTCTTTATTTTCGGATTAACGGGTGAAACGGTAACTGTTGCCATTGTAGAGGATTATTCTTTTGCTGGATAAAGAGAATGGTGGGTTGAGATGTTTTACTTCTAAAAATGCATTTGGGTATTGCGCATCAGGTTGTTGTTTGAGTTTAATGGAAAAGGGGTTTATCACTCGATAGGAAAATTTTGGTTTTTCAGATATTTAATGATTATTAGGGTGTTTAACAGTATTGTTGATGATTTTGCATTTTCATTTATTGTTTTCGAATGGCGAAATGCATTTGTTGGATCAATTTTAGTGAGTCAACAATGTTCATTTTTGTTACAAATTCAAATTAATTGTGTTCATATTACTATAATGTAAAAAAAAATATGCATGACTCGGGAAAAAATCAGAATAGAACGATGTGGTTTACAAAAATTGAATTTTTTCCTCACAAATATATATATATATATATATATATATATATATATATATATATATATATATATATATATATATATATATATATATATATATATATATATATTACGATTTTGATGGAAAACACCATCTCTTAATGAAAATGCGAACTGCTTTTGTACTTAATGAGGAGAAAAACCAATTGATATCTAAGAATTTCTGAGAAAACTACTCCATCTTACCCTTAAATGGTCATGCCTTGTCTGTTTTCGAATTTTTAAGTAGTCTTTTATAGTTTTAGTTACCTATAAATAATGCATTTTAATGTCAATTCTTAACTTAAGATTGAATCTAATTATTTGCGTAACTACTATTGAGATAATTTGTAACGACTTCATTTAAAAATTTTTTTTTAATACCTAATCTATAGCATGACATGATTAAAATTGAAATGGTAAGGCTAATATCTTGTTTATCTTTTTCTTGTTTATCCTCAGTAAAACGTTCGAGAGCTAAACTTCACTTGATTAAAGGAAATTAGTATTCAATTACAAAAATACAGACATGAACAAGAAATTCTTTTATGTTTACAAAATTTGCATAAATAAGGACTTTAATTATTCGTAAACTTCTAGATAATTGGAACACCAAGGAAAAAAAAGTTTTCATTTACAAATGCAATTATTTTGCAATCCTTCTATTTAATTGGATAACTAATTATTAAAACATTTAATTATCTTAATGTCGATAATATATCTAATAATATGTACATTTGGAATTGGAGATTCGCCCACAACGAAAGCAATAAATAATTTCCATTTAAAAAAGATTCGTCTGCAAATTGATGCATTTCGGAATGGTCGTTTTTCGTCCGTTCGACACATTTTTAAAATGTTTATTTGACTTAAAAAAAGAGGAAACCTTTAACTAACATTTGCACAAGATCAAAGAATCGATGGCTCAAATTCTATAAAAGTAAAAAAAAATAAAATAATAATAGTAATAATTAGCGTATATTATAGTACACAAGTTGAGCCAATCAAATTCTTAATTTGACGATAGTATGATTTACACGGTGCTAGTGGATAGAATGTCAACTAGTAAGTTCATTGGAATGTTACTGTGACGCGTTGTTTAGAATATTAGTTTTCTGTTTACACAGTTCCAGCAACTGGAACAATCCATTCATTGAATGAGCATTAATCCCTCAGTCATGTGAGAGGATAGGTGATGGGAATTGATGCATAAACTAATAGAAAAGTCTTTGATCTGCAGAAGCTTCAAACTACAAGCACGCCAGTGACAAGCCGTCGTCACCAGTAACCCGAATAAAGCTTTCACATGATGCTAGTCACTGGCATATATTGATTGCCGACCTCAACTAGCCGCAAGACTTGTAATATGTAAAGTAGCTTTTTTTCATTCCGATTTTGAATGTGTCTTACATTCAAAATCGGAATGATTTTAAGATAATTTATGCTTTACAAGTCTGCGTGCTGGTTAATATCAACATTCACTTGGTGCTAATAATTAGCAACATGGAAAGTCTTCATTCTAGTCACTGAAGAAGTATGTTTGTCACTGGCGTGGCTGTAGCTGGCAGTTCCAGTAGATCAAACATTATTTTTTATGTGCGCCCTCCCATTGCCCGTGCACTCATGTGACCCACCGACTGGCGTCGTCTTTAAGAGTAGAATAGTTATGTAAAAGAAGAGTGTAAAGTAAATGCCGTTAAATCTTATTTTCGGCAGCTGATGAAGTGGATAAAGGTGATTTATGTTGGGCTAACATCTGATACTTAACCGTCTCGCTTAATATTATTTTAATTCTTATTAATATCTTAAATAATCAATGAGGCATATTTTGACTAATGAAGAATATATGAATACAGAAGTAAACACAAAAGCTACTTTTCCCAAAAGCTACTTTTTAATACATTTCCCTTCATTAACGCAGCTCTTTAATTCTTTTAATCTTTATTTTTCATTTTTCTTCTCATGAAGAGTCTACAAATTAAACTTAAAATATATCTATTTAATCAAGAAAAAATACCGTGTAATCCCTTGTTAAAAAAAAATGTTCACCTCTTAAAAAGAATTACGCCTTGGGGAAAAGATAATGTAATACCTCACATTCATCCAACGCTGTTAATATAATGGACTAAACTTTCCTTGATCAACGCCTTAGTAAATAAAATTCACCCTTAAATTAACCTTAAATAAACTTTTGAATAAAATCGCTTCTTAAATATTGAATTTAGCTTGAGGCGTATTCTAAATGAAGAATATTTAATTTCGTCAACAATAGAACTTGATATTTTTTGTCATTAAATCAACTTGATATCCCTAAGGTTTATTATTATTATCTGTCGATCATATCATATTAAAGTTTACTTTGTTACGATTTTTTTTTCTTTCTTCTTTTTTTTTTTCTTCTTCTTGAGCCTTTTTTCTTTGGATATTTAAGCGATACTTCTTTCCCATCTCAGCTTTAATTTTCTTGAAATTCTTTCTGACGTCAAGCAAAACTTGATTCTTTAGTGTGTTGTTAACTTTATTAACTTTTATGAGTGCGTTTTAAACTTAAATCACTTTAAAAAGCACTAAATTCAATAAAATATGCAGCTTGGCTTTATGTTTTTCTATGGATATTTATTTAAGGGGAGTTTATTTTAAATACTCGATTCTGAGTTTATTACTGGTTATCAAAATTTAATTTCCCTCCTTTAAAAGGATACCTTATTTGTAATAATATCTCAACTGGAAGTATTTTTAATAATTTTTTGAAAACAAACTTGGTAACTATTAGTGTAAGTAAAATTTTCTTTAAAATGCTTTTTTATCAAAACTACATTTTCAAATTTCATGTACCTTTATCACAGAAATTGCTCAAACTATCTTCCTGAAATTTTAACAACATATTCCTTTTATGTATCTGTTCATACTAAAGTGAGATTTTGTTGTTATTTTATAAATATTTTTTGTTTTGGCTTTCTTTCGGCAAAAAAAAACTTGTAACTTTTAACAAATTTGAGTGACATTCACGAAAATTAATTTTTTTTTTAACTAAATCAATCGCAATCAAAAGTTAACTTCAGTAGAATAACAAGTGTCTTCTAAATGCACTGAAAAAAAATTAGGCTTCTATGTCAAATACTTTCTGAGAAAAGGATACATGAAAAATGCCAAATTAACATTACCGGTATAGAGGGTACCAACTCACCTTAATAGAATTATTCCTAATTAAATGGAATTAGTTAAACTTGAAAATTTATTTGGTTTCAATTAATACTGATTTTTTTTACACTTACATACAGTTCTCATTGTTAGTCAAAACGACCTGATTCCAACATCAGGTGATATCTAGTAAATGGAGCATAGGCGGCAAGTTTTAGTAGATTATAGAATATCATTATAAATGTTTTATAGAATTTAAATACATAATAACTGATTAATTACTACTGCTCTTCTAGGTATTATATAGCCGAAGCTGTATGAAAATCGAGTTCGAAAGAGTTAAACTAAAATTTATTGCCAAATATCTCATAACTTGCCAAATAATGATCATCCTTTTTGTTTAATGACTCGCCGCTCTTTAATTTTCAATAAGAACACGATAGGATAAGAACGATACGATACGGACACGATACACGATTTTCCCCATAAGGGGGCTAAATGCCTGGTTTTTTTTAAATGAGCCGAGTTACCAAGGTTATCATTCATTTAAATATGTCACTAAATGACGTAATTTTTATATTTAACTGGACAGTTTTACAAGAAACAATTATTTTGCACCAGTGGAGTAAAACTGTCAGTTTCCCTCTTCTTCATCTAAAATAAAAAGAAGATGATCAGGCAACAATGGATTTTTATTACTTGGCAAATTATGACACGTTTGCTTGGAACAAGTGAAAATGCGCCATCTAGATGCTCCCACTTTCAATCCCGGCATCTGCATTATAATTTACTTACTCTGATGTGTTTACAGCCGACCAAACGGAATAGTGGTTAGCGTGCTAACTTCTAAACCGCGAGGTTGCGGGTTCGAGTCCCGTGTTAGGCATGGGTGTTTGTAATTGTATGTTGGCTTGTCTAATGACGAATGTTTCGGCGCATTATAGCCCTCGTGTTGCTGATGGTACCAGATAATCTGAAAACAACCTACCAACCTGATGTGTTTACATGACGTGTTCCTTGTCTTCTCAACTTTTTCGTTCAGCTTTTAGTTAAAAGTTAGTGTCTTTACTGTGATAATGTCTGCATGTGAGTGCACAGAGAATGAAAACACTGGCTACAGTAGGGAAAAGGAAGGAAAGTAGAGATAACTGGAAAAAGAATCCGGGTGAAATTTAAAAGAAACTCAGTGAAAGAATACACCAGCAATAAAGCCAACAAACTTTTGATAAAAGTACTAATGAAAAATTCCATCTTGCTTTTCCTTCATGACATGGCAATTCGCCCTTGTCGTATGGAAGGCCTCGTGTAATTTTGACATAGAATAAAAAGTTTCAAATGAGCTCTTAAGATATTATAGGATTGTTTTCCAAAACATTTCGCTTACAGAACTGTAAAAAGTGTAGATAAATAAATTATTAAATTTTTACTGAATATTTACTAAACTTAAATTACAATGTGAATTTAATTACTGAATGTGCATTAATAGTATTAAAATTGATTATATCGTAATTTGTCCTTTTTATAAAACTAACTATTTGTTTTTAGCAGACAAATTCAACAAAATCTGAAACCTCACTTTTAATTTTTCAAAACAAGACACCGTACAAGAAATTTTTATTCTACCGATATTTAGTTATTCCTATTCATCAAATCCACATAAAATTTCCATTAATAATTTTAAATTAAAAAAAAAAAAGCAATTTAAGATAAAATTTCCATTGGAGCATTTCTCATATAACAAAAGAACAAATCTTCAGTTCTAATTTAGAAATTTATTTTCCTCGTACAAAAGAAATAAAAATTATTTTATAAAATTCAGTCGACATCACATTTTACAAAAAAGTACTCTTTCAAATTTATCAACTTTCACTCTTAAAAAGATATTATCATATTCTTAAAAAAGTCACTATTTAAAACATTATCATTTTACTTTTTCCCTTACAACCCACGTAAAAATTAAGTACCACGAATTAGAAAGCATTCTGAACAGAAAAATGTTCTCTTCTAAAAATCTCTTAAACACTGTTATTTAAAAAGCAAATGTCACTAAACATCTGACTATGATTAATATGCATTAAATCCACTCTCAGTAAAACTACGTACTTTGACCCCCCCCCCCCCCTCCCCTTGGGTAAAAATTACTTCCAAAATTCGGAAGATCGTTGAAAAAAAAATATGATCTTAGAGGCAGCCTTCATAGTCTCGTTAAACTTCTCTGCTTAGTGTGACGTTACTGTCATACTTATAACGCATAGCATTTTTGTATTCCGAAGGCGAAAGTTCTGGAATTTAGCCAGAGGTGCCGTCTTACATCAAGTTTTTTTTTTTTGTTTTTTTTGTTTTCGTTATGTAAATTAAAGATCATAAAGTCTACTGCCTGAAACTCCACTGAAATTTCGAAAAGTTTTCCAATAAATTAGATGGACTTTTCCAATTTTCTATTTTTTGGGGAATATTTTATTTAGAATGCGAGGAAGGTTTTGATTTATTGGGTGTTTTATTTCTTGGCACGCCCAGACGAAGAAATTGATTTTGCTAATCTGCTTTTTGAGGAAAGGCGTTTTCATATTGTATAGTTTCACTTTTATTCACACTTCCAGTTTAACTTGAAGCACTCAAGTAATTACAATTTTGATTTTCTTTAAAGTTTTACTTGCTGTTTAACTATTTAATTTTTTTTTATTATTATTTATAGTAAAACAATTGCTCATAACCTCTTTGGAACTAGCCAATCGTAATTTTACGATATAAGAAATTATTTAAACTAAATTATAAACAAACTCCTACCATTTAAGAAAAAGGCATCTTTTCGTTACAGTCATGGTAATTTTTCAGATGGTGATTAATTTTCTCCTTGTCAATAATTTTTCAGTTGGCAAATGATTTTTGGATTTCGATATGAATTTGGGTTCTCTGACAGAAAATTATCAATTATATATTTAATATAAGTTTAATACTCCCACACATTACTTAAATTTTAGAATTTAAGGATATATTTTTCAAATTCTACCCCTAATTTACTGAAAGGTGGCGTAAGTATTCGTTTGTAAGATATTTAAATTGGATATTTTAATGAAATTCGAACAATTATTTTGTGCAAAATTAGCCAGCATGGGTAATTCTTTTATCTTGCATGGGCTAATATTGGAGACGTTTCCAATTAGATTTCTAAAGTTTTCATCTCGTCCAGAAAACTTAAGTTGTTGTTCAAGGTTGATAAAAAGAAAAGATAAATTGCTTCTCTTGGATAAATTACACATCAAAGCGATCGTTTAAATGGTAAATAACAATTGAAATTTTCCAAACCGATACAGCAATAACTTGTTTAAAAACGAAACTGTGAGTGTTAAAGGTCTATAAACTAATTCAGTGGTTTTAACAGCTCCATAGGAGAGGAGGGGGGGGGGGGGAGAGACTTGACCTGCTGTGCTCAATCCAGCTTACTTGATCAGGGGCCAAGGGGTGCCATACAACAATGTTCCTGTCATATGGTCAGTCTGATGCGAAGCCCCCCCAGCGTTTAGTTCCCAAGCATTCTTGGTTCTCATTTAATCGACCCACTTACAGGATGAAAGGCTGAGTCAATCTTGCCCATTCCGGGGATTGAACCGTGGAACTGTTGTGTGGCAGCGCAGTGCGCTACCACTGCGCCCCTAGACCTATGCATAAATTTAAAATTAATTAATTAAGTGTTGAAACAAAAAATAAATGACGTGCATGTTTTATGTTTAGTTTCAAAATGAGGTATCTCAACTAAAATTCCAAAACAGTTTTGTTCAGAACTGCCCATAAAAATATTTTTGCATAACATCATAAATCATTTACACCAATGGTTATGAAACTTTTAAAGTCTTGAGTCATTAATGAATGACAAATCAAATAGTTTTTTGCGTTTCCAACAAAATCATTCGAAGCGGATTCTCTTATCACATTTCAAAAACTCATTTTTAAATTAATTGATTCGGTTTTGTTTTAAAAGTTGTCGTCTTCATTCTGTGAACAGGTTTAGTTGCATCTCTAATTTAGAAATTTAAATTCTTCAGACAAACGGGTCAAAAATAGCCCTCTACAGTGACAAAATTAAAAAAAGAAGAAATATAAAAAAATTATTCTCTTATAGTGTCATAATTCAAAATTTTATTACTGTCTTGACGCCATAATAAAAATTGCTGACCTTAACAAATTAATGAAAATCGTTATAAGTGATATTTGTGACACATTTACTACAGAACTTACTTTTAGAAAAATTAATATTTGATAGGGTTCATTTGCTTAAGCAGTGACCGGGTTCGAAACGTGATTTCGACACATCAGTGAAATGTAAATCCACCCCTAAAAGTCCCCATATACATATACAAATCTTTCAGAAAAAAATCTTTAACTTTGAAATGACTTAATTGTGAAACATTGAGAGACAGAAAGAAGAGACAAGTGATACGATGGATAGACAGGTATGGAATTCTAAATCCACCAGTTTGCAAAATTGATTGATAGTAGTAAATTCAATAATGACGGCATAGTTTACCGATAAGGCCCATTTTCATTTGAACGGATTTAACATTAAACAAAACTGTTGAATATGTGGCACAGAAATCCCTTTTATGTGGCTTGAATAACCACTGCATTCTGCAAAGGTATTTTTTTGGCTGCACTATACAGTAAAGAGTTCATTTGGCCCTTTTTCATTGAGGGGAAAACCTTGGCCTCATTCCGCTATTTTCAGATTTTATAACAATTTATTGTCACATTTAAATATCGTTGCTAATTTTGTAAACCAATGTATTTACTAAATTGCCACCAAAACCAAAATTGCCATAAATCCAAAGTAATACTAAATTAACCAATGTTATTACAATGTATACACTAGGACTCAAATTTATAAAATATTTATTTTTATAGTTATTTTTCTGAAATTTTTTATGCAGTAAGAACTATGAAACTTAAAAAACTATTTTCAATTTTCAAATTTATAAAACATTATTATTATTATTATTTTTTTTTAATTAAAAAACTTGATTTAAAACTTGAAAAAATAAAAAAATTGAAATAAATTTGATACATCTAAAAAACTTTTTTAAAAAATCTCTTCATTTTGGCATAAAATTACTTCTTATAATTCATATCAAAAATTGTCATCCTGATTTTTCAATAAAGTAATTAGAAAAAATAAAAAAATAAATATTTTGTACGAAAACTGTATAAAATCCATAGTACGTTAAATTCCAAAAACTTAAAAAAAAAAAGTTAAATGAAAAAGCATAATTCATGAGAACAAATTTAAGAAACATATATGAAAAATAATTGTGAAAAGTTTGGTAGATTTATAACAAGTAGGTTTTAAGTTATATAAATTTAAATTAAAAAAAGGCACAAAAAGCCTTTACCGAGAAAAACAGTTGCAAAGTTTCAAGATAGCATGTCTGAGATACAGTTGTCATGTCAAAAACTTAAATATTTCAAGTTCTACAAAAGATAAAAACAAAATTTTATACTTAGGGTGTCCTTTCTGAAAGACTGTATTGTATCCACTTTTATATCAGCATTTAGCAGTGAAGTAAAATCCTTCAGCTTTGTATAAAGAAAATCTCTCCATCTCCTTAAGGAAATTTACTGCATGCATAAAATCACACCCTTTCTCTCTCTTAAACACACATATAAAAAGAAACTTATTTTTTTATTCAAGGAAAACGCGCGAAATTCAAGAGAGGCAAAATTTTCGAAGAGTGTTCTAAAAAGTTATTGCTAGTTTACCATTTTTTAAGACCAAGAGGCAGCTTCGAGATTTGGAACCTCATCGAATGCCGTTACTATTATTATTATTATTATTATTGTTATTATTTTTTTGCAGATTTAGATAAATACTTTTAGTTTAATTGGGATGAGAAAAAAATGACCGAAACTCTTTTGAAAATCTGCTTTGAATAGGAGTTGAAATAAAATCAATTACTTGTTAATTAATAAGCGTACTTTTTTTTTATGCTTGATAAACTACCACTCTGAAATTTTCAATGAGGAATGAAGCGGACGATTTTATTCGTTCCGCGGCGAATCGTATATTCTTTTAAAATTGAACAAAGTCGGACAGGCATTACTTCACATTAATTATCCATTAATTTACATCATTCATGACAAATATCTGTTGTCAAATTGGTTCAATTTTAAAAGACGAAACGATTTAGCCTGGGGACAACGAAACCCCGTTTCATTCCTATTACAGTACTTTTTAAGAAGAATTATTTATATAAAATTCTTCGGAAGAAAAGAGTCGATTACAAAATTGATCATAAATTCCAATCACATCAATTAAATAAAATAAAGCCCAATTTTTAGAATTGATCATGATAAAACGCGTGACTTAAATCATTTTAGAAGAGAGAAAATAGGTATTGTGTAAAGTGATTATTTTAATGGTGCAAGTCACGTCAGATAGCAGTAAAAAATATCATGACTGAAAATCTGGCAACCTTAGGTTTTGAGAGTTGAGTTAGATTCGATGTCGGTTTGAATGCGATTGTTTGTAAAAACCATGTACTCTATATTTTAAGGATAGTTATTCATAATTTATTGATTTTTATGATCCTATCTTAAAACTGCCAGTGACAGATTATTTTCAGTTATTATGTATTTTTACTAGTAATCCGCAAGGGTAGTAAGCTAGAAGATTGGCGAGCGTTACCGGGCAGATGACTTGATTGCGAAGCAATCCTTGGAGGTTGGCGAGCGTTAGGGAGAAGGGGGTTGAGTCCATATTTAGAATAAATAAATTCTTCTCTATTTCACAAAATCATGATTCTTTAACTTTAATCTTCATTGAAATGGTAGTTTTAGCAGAATTCTAATGCAATCTTTAAAATTCCATTCTAATTCATACAAACTTTACAACAGAAATTAAATTTTTTGCATAAAAATTTCAAATTAAATATTTATAACTATTATTTATTTTTAGAAAGATAGAAAAACAAAAATATACATACATAATATTTAGAGTTGGTAAAACCATCCAACTGAGAAAATCTTCATTCTGCAAATAATTCTTGCAAGTGTATTTCTGAACTAATTAAAAATTTATAATTCGTTCTCCAAAAGCAATGTAATGAGTAAAAAAGAATTTGAATTTTAGTTAAGTTAATTTTGAAATAATTACATTATATTTTCACTGAAATCGGAACTTCTTGTCGCAAACAATTTTTAGTTTGTACTAAGTGTTTTCATAATTTCTTTCCAGACGATATTATAAAAATTTTTACATTAAAATACTAACTCTATAAAAGTAAAATGGAATTTCATCTTCAATTGATAAGTAAAAAATCTACTTCTAAAAAACACGCGCTCCATGATTTTAATATTTTAATTAACATAGTAACGGATAATAGTTAACTATTCTTTCCGTCTTCTATTTTAAGAGACTAACTTCAATTAAAAATTTAGTAAATTTTTATGCAGACTATCGTTTTACTATCGTTTGCGTTTTAATACTTTTAATATAATAATACAAATTATATTTATCTTCATCAAATAACGATTTTATTTAATAAAATTAGAATATTTTTGGACCATTCAATTAAGATGGAGAGTGCAAGAAAATGTACGTATCATTGATATGAATTTTGATTAAGTCTCAAAACATAGTCCTTAAATTGTTTAGAAGCAATCGAACGAGTGATAGATAACTTATTGGCAGAGTTTCCTTTGGATTGCTGAGTTCGTGTATCACGCAGAAATAAATTAGTCAAAGAGCATCCAACAAAAATCCAAGCTAGGTCATGGAAAAGAATTTTTCAAAAAAAAAAAAAAAAAAAAAAAAAAGAGTCTAGAATTGCCTTATAAGTTCTTATTCCATGAAAAATGTCAATGTTATGTTATCCGTCATTAAAGGAATAATAGATTTCTACTGATTATTCAGTAGAAAATAATCAAGAGACAGCATCAATTAAACAATTAAATAGAAGTTGTGAAGTTTTGAATTTCTCATCACTAATGGTAGGTAAATTGAATTAAAATAAAACTTTGAATTACGTGAGAACTAATATAAAAAATATGAATGACTGCTCTATTATCAAAGCTACCAAGCATAATGAATTATCTGTGTAAATAATTATTAATACTTGCAATGCATAATTTGATCTTACCACTCTCGGTGGTAAAAAATATATGTTGAGCATGTTTATTGATGCCTCAATGAAAGAAAGAGTTCTAATCTCCGCTTCAATTCCATATTATTAATGGACAATTCAGTATCTAAAAACTTTTTTTGATTCTACTACACATTTAGTGACAAAAATTATGAAAATGAAAAGAAACGAAAAGAGTAATACAAATATTAAAAAAAAAAATATTTTATTTTAAATTTTATTTCTAAATTTAAAAATGTTGTGTATTGCTGGAAAAACTGGAGAACAAAGGACGTATCTATACGTGCATGACCGTCAGTGGTTTAAAGGTATTACGATAGCGATTTTAATCAAAATCATTAGAGCTAGAGGATTTTTTTTTTTTTTTTTTTTTTTTTTTGGTAATTACTGAAAACATAACTCTTTCAAAGCCTTACCTTGTACTTACCTTGTGTGCGTGCGGATTTTTGACGAAAGCCTTAATGACTGGTCCCATGGCCAACACTAACCCGTTTGAACATCGTAGGTCAATCCGTTTGGGAATTATACTGACCACAGACTGACCCAAATCTATTACCACTTTCTTTACTACAAATAAGCACCTCTATAACTACCAGCCATCCTTGTTCCTCAAAAACCAGAAACTCACCTACGAGAAACATCCAAAATATTTGGGTTTCATTCTTGATCCCGAATTTACTTGCAATAAATACATTGAATATATAGCCTTGAAAGCCAGGAAAAGATTAAATATTGTTAAGCACATTGCAGGTAGAGACTGGGGAGCGGACGCAACTACGCTCAGAACCTCCTATCAGGCACTTATTAGACCTATTCTAGAATATGGCTGCCCTATCTACTGCTGTGCTTCTGATACGAACTTGAACAAATTGGAAAGGATTCACTTGAGTGCTGCCCGCATAATCACAGGACTGAAACGTAGCTGTCCTTCAGAAATTGTCCTTTACGAAGCGGATCTGCAACCACTCTCTCTCAGAAGGCAGGAAGGCTTGGTCAAATATTTCAATAAACTTTCCAGCTTAAACCAAGAAAATAAAACGGCCTATTACTTAAATAACTGGACAAGCAATCAAAGACTTAAGAAACACAGTCCTTTCAGCCAAGTTAAATCACAGAAGTTAATGGCAGATAATGTAGAGCCCCACTGTCTTAATACTAATTTGAACACTTACGATGGACTCTCCAATGTTGATTTTATTGATTGCCTTCCCACCACACTTAATAAGAATGAATGTTGTCCGGAATTTCTTAGGCAATTGGCATTGGAAATTATTAATCAAATTCCTTCAATTGACATCAAAATCTATACAGATGGCAGCAAAATAGATATACAGGCAGGCAGTGGAATTTATATAGAAACGCCCGTAGAGAAACATTCTATTAAACAACATAATCCAGATTTCTGCTCTGTCTTTCGAAGCGAATTAATAGCAATTGACCTGGGTTTAGAGAATATCTTTGGCGAGGTCAACTACGGAGACTTATGGATTCTATCCGATAGCCGAAGTTCCATTCAACACCTCAAAAACTGGGCCCTCGTGGGAGACAAAACCAGTCTATCCATAATACGCAAAGTCAAGAGCATATCCCGACTGCACAAAGTGCACTTTCAGTGGATCCCGTCACATGTAGACATCCACGGAAATGAATTGGCTGACACTCTTGCTAAGGAGGGACTAGAACACCCTGTCCTCTCTACTCAAGAACTCACATATCAAGAGTTATACTCAAAGAAAATAGCTCAAAATAAAGCGAAATGGCATATACCTCCATCTCACGAATGGTATAAAGCCAAAAAGCCAGGACACTCCCTATCTCTTCCTTGTGATAGGCACACCAATACCCGTCTGTCCCGACTTGCTAGTGGTCACCTTAAAGGCCTCACATATTCTGGGGGAAGCAAAAAATTTCCTCTTTGCCCTAAATGCCAAAAAGAACAGGCATCACCTCAGCACATTTTGGACTGGACTGGGAGGACATTTATAACTGTCCACAACTATACTAAACTTCAACTTAACTAGACATCACTTAGACGGTAGATCGTCACAGTGCTCATAGGTATTTAATCCATTTGGCGGCGTGAAAGCATAATGTTCGCCAAACCACAACCCTGTAGAGAACAAAAGGCTATAAGGTTTGGCGAGAATTATGTCTTCACTCCGCCAAAATGGATTAAATACCTATGAGCACTGTGACGATCTACTGTCTAAGTGATGTCTAGTTAAGTTGAAGTTTAGTATAGTGTCAGACTTCATTAATGTCAATGGCATCACTGATATTGTCTGACTTCGTCAGACAAAAGGGAGATTAGAAAAAACAACAACACAGACTGACCAATGCATAGACTTTTTTTCTATGCCCCCCCCCCCTTTTTTTTTTTTTTTTTTTTTTTTTTTAACTCAGCACGTTCTCCTAAAACGTATAAAATGAAAAAAAATAAAAAAATTCTTTTTGAATGAATATGATATTTTCATTACCTTATATATATATATACATTTTAAAATGCTGGTTGTGTTATTTGATAAAACTAAAATAATTAACAATGGGCACTTGTGACGTCATCCGAAAAGGAAAAGAGATACGAGATAGTCTTGTTTAGCTACAAAGCTTTTGATCCAGTTTTTATATGATGGCAGAACAGGAAGGGGATGGAGCCATATTCCGGGAACCCTTTTCCCGAAAGAGCCAATTTCCGATATTCTTCCGGAAATGGGATTTCCGCCTCTGATCACCGGAAGTGCCGCGGATGAGGTGTTAAATGGAACCGTGTTTAAAGAGAACGCACTAGATTCTATTTTGAAACGGGTTTTGTTTATGTTTTTTGTCCCCCTGCTTATCAATCCACTTGAGATGCTTTAAAAAAAAAAAAAAAATAGTTTTATTCATCCTTTTTCTTTCTTTATTGATGGATGTTGCTGAAAAGGTTTGAAACAGTTGTTATCTGATTGTTTGATTTGTTGAGGCTGGACTTTTTAAAGGTTTCGAAAGAAACTTGATGTAAGAAAGTGTCTCAGGTATATATCGTAACAAACAGTATTTTCGCCTTAATTTGGATTTAAAGAAATGCGGCAAACAACTGCATCTGTAACTAATCTTTTTGAAGATAAATAATATAAAGTCTGAACTTGTTTGTGTACTGAATTTTCAAAGGAAACTTTTGAATTTTCAATATTTTTTTTTTATCAAAGCTTTAGTTTCATCATTGTGTTTACAGGTAGTCTTTCTAAAAATTTTAAGGGTTTATTTTTTTAAACAAATAGAGATAGGGAATTGGTTTAATTTTCAATAATGCTAAAAATAGATAAAACTAGGGGTGTGCAACATCGCACAACTTTCAATTACACTATAATACTGACATGGATTTGTGTCATTTATCGTTTTGATATTTTCATCGTTCATCTCTTTTAAAAAAAATTCCAGTTTGGCGATATTTTTTACCATAATTCTTGTAAAAGTCTTTAAAAAACAATATTCGCCAAATAGATAACTTTGGCGATATACTTTTCAATAATTCTTATATTTTTCTTTCTTATAAGTGAAACTGAGGAGAGGAGAAAAAATGATCGTTGATCTCCATAAAATAAAGCTCTGTGTTAAAACCATTTGTTTTTCAACTTTTTACGCGCTTTAAGCATTTTTACTGGAATTTCGGAGGTGTGGATGTTTAAAACACATTAAGAAGCATTACCACAACGATTTTGATCAAAATTGTTAGAGCCGTTTTTTAGCAATTATTGAAAAACATGATTTTTTCAATGGCAGGAACGCGAATGAGCGATTTTGACGAAAACCTTAACGGTAGGTCCTATGGCTACCACCAACCTGCACACCAAATTTGAACATGGTAGGTCAATTTGTTCGGGAGTTATGTTTGACCACATACACACACATACAGACATACATTTTTTATAGATAACTTTTTTGACATCAGGATGTTCCAAAACGTGGAGAAATGCAAGAAAATCGAATTTTTTTCTTCTGAATGGTATACTTTCATTACCCTTTGTATACATATGGGTAATTGACAGTAAAAAGTTAGAAATTATGAAACGGTAGAAAGTAATAAAATTTTCATTTTATACGGCCTTGTCAGAGGGAAAAGTTGAATTACATATATGTTTTTGGTGGAAATCCCATTAGTTTAACAAACTCAGCTATAAAAACAAAATAATTACTATATCTCCTTTATCATTGTTAAATTTTATGTGCAATTGAAACTTATTTAAGTAATTTTGAGGTAGGATTGAGTTTTCATAGTGTTTGAGCACAATGAAAAAACATTAATCCCATCACATAGACCAAGTCCTTTTTTGCCTAAAAAACTTAATAGAGTGCATTGTCACTGACAACGAGTCTATATTTTAAGTTTCAGTTCAATGGATGACGACAAGTAGGTTTTTAGACATTCAAAGATTATTCCTGCCACAAACAAAATCGAAGTTAATATAGAAGATTTAAAAACTAAAAAACTTGACATAAGATTTTTGAACAGCTATGTGATCAGGAAAACTAGGTTCTATAATTAATTTGTGGAATTTAACTTCGAGCCCATCTTAAAGTTTAAGAATTATTTGCATTTAGAAACACAAAGCTTTTTATTCCAAAGAAACTTTAAATTAAGTGTTTGAAACAATGGACAATGCCCGCATTTTTTAAAAACGAGTGAAATTAGTTTATATTTATGAAGAATCTCTTTCTGATTACAAATATTTAAACAAAAGTTCTTTAAAAAAAATTAGTTATTCAAATATTAAGAAAAGAAAATGCCCCAAAGCTCCGGAGGAACTTAATAAAGCAATTCATCATATTAAAGCGTATGCTGCTTTCATGCGGGCGACAAGCCTCGATCCCGAGACCATTGGATCTCGAGGCAGATACTTTACCGCTGTGCAAAAGAGTACTCCAGTGCACAGAAGCTTTATCTGTTATTTGATGTCGCCAAAATATTACACATAAATATCGAAATATTTTCCCACCAAATCTCTATTTTGAATTGGCAATTCTAGTAACTAATGTTGGTACTACACATCTCCATGAGGATTGTCACCAACGAAGCATGCACTATCCATTAGTTAAGTTACATATCTGAGGCCAAGAATATATGAAGCTTAAGGTACGAACGGATCGCGAAATAAATGGTTAAGTAAACTGTGAAGTAAAACGTTACCAAGTCATTACATATATCTTATCGGATATTATACTTCTTTAAGCGAATGTAAAAATTTATTTGAAATACAATAGTTCTTTAATGTTTTTGTAGAAAGATATACTTTTTCTTTAACAATCTAAAGAGGATTACGTGAGGCTTATGAGAATCGAGACACGAAGAAGCGTAATTGAAACACATTACTATATGAAAAAAAAAAAATTCTTCCGTTACTTACGGTATGGCAAACTGGATTTGGTATTAAGTGTTTTTGGGGAGTAAAATCTTTCGTCTTATCTGAGATTTATATTTCCTGAAATAAAAATGTAAGATACTGAAGTTGTATAAGAATCGAGAGGGACTGTATTGTATTTTTGGTAATGTTTTCCTGTTGAAATTTTGTTGAAGCAAAGTACTTAGCAATTACAATTGAAAATATAAGGCCTATTCATTTTTGGACTTTTAGAATGCGGTTGGGGTTTAATTATTCACCTATTAAGAAATGGATATCTTATAGCCTGTTCTAATAAACCTATCTTCATGGAATTTAGTATAAAATACTATTTAGATCATGAAAAAATAAGGTTTAAAGAAAAAACAAAAATCAGGTTAAATTATTTCCACCGAATGGAAATGTGACATTCTAAGTACATGTATGGAAAACAAGCTGAATATTATAGAAAAAGTTTTGAAAGAAGTTTTTTACCAAAAAGTAATCATTAAAGTTTTACCAATCTATAATTTTTTTATGTCCTTTAGTGATGATATGATCACTTTTTAAATTTAAGTTTAGATTTTATAAAAATGTTTTTAAATATTACTTCCTTGTTATTTTACTAAATTACACTCGAAACTATAGGTGATCTGTTGATTTATACCGGTTTCAGACTGCTAAATAGTATTGCTAGGATTTCTTATTATGTGTTATCGGACACTTAACGTTACCGCTATGCGATTTTGCATTAATCCATTCATTACAAACAAAAGTCTATAGATAAGAATATATTAATTGATCAAGTTTGAATTAAGGTATACATATACAATTGAGATGATTTTCTTTAATTTTTAGGTAATAATTTAAATCTTTTTTGGCAGTATATCGGTATTAAAAATGATGCATTTATATATGTAAACTTTTCTTTTCCGTCAATTTTTTAATCAGCTAATTGCAATTAAAGTGACTAATTAGAACATTATTAGAACATACATAAATAAACTTGTAAATAACTTACAGGTATGATTTTTACTGCAAATAAAAGATATTATATTGACGCATGTTCCTATGGAGAATTTTGAATTTGGCTGCAATATTTATTTATTTATAAATTTTTAAATAAAAAGTTTAAAAAAATACCTAGTTTTTAACAAAAAATTAAGATTAAAATATTCATAAATTTTTTTTTTTATAAAAATGTATGTTAGATTCTCCATAGAAAACACATTCACAAATTGTGTTTTCAGAACAAAATTAGAATTTTGTAAATCGGGCAATTTATTATGAAGTTATGACCGTTGGCGTTAAGTCATATAACACCAAAATGTCATTCTTCAGAAAACGCGTTGAAAGTTTACTACACTAATGAACATGATACAAAACAGGTTCACAAAAACCACTGCAATTTAAAAAGTAAATTGAGTCTCAGAAAGAAAATGGTATTATTTTAAAGCTAATGAATTCGGGAATATTTTAAAACAAAAAAACAAAAATGCAGACTTGAGTCAAATTTTGAAATTCCTAATGTATATGTATACCTTAAATCACAGTAAATATAACACTATTTTATAAATGGTATAATAATTTTTTAGAAAAAAATTGTTTATTCTTTTCACCCAGAAAATTTGATTTTGGAGTATAAATAAATAAGGAAACAATAAAAACAGGCAATAATCACATAAGTGTATAGGAGATGACAAACATGTAACATAAGTATATTAAGTAAATATAATTTAAACATTTGAAATTAAAAAGTACATATCTTGATATTAATTTATGAAATGTATATTATTCTGTACCTTTCTCTTCTTCTATCAACTCATAGAATATTCCTTCCATTTAACTATCCTTACATCAGCAAAGTTTTTCAAATAAAGATGGATTTTGAAAGAAACTAAAGCTTTTATGTATACTCAAAATAGAATCTAACATATAGATTGAAAATAAAACCTTTCAGGCTCATTCTCAGGCTCCATTCACTTCACATCAATCGGTAAAAAAGCAGACGATTTCTATTTGAAACCAAATTACTTCCGGTTAATCATCTAGAATCTTAAATCAAAGGTGAATATTGTTAGTCTTTATCAATAAATTATTCTATAATCAAAGCAAGGAACACGCAAACTCCATTATGTGCCTATTTTTCAGTTCCACTATCAACAGAAGGGAATACATTTATCTTTCTTTCGAAAGATTTCCAACTCTTTATTCTTCAAGAGTTTCAGAAATTGAATTATCGATTTTCTCTAAGTTTCCGAGTTGAGTGCATATCTTTTTTTAATGACGTGATGTTTTAGATTAATTTCGTGATTTCGAGACTAAGTTAATTAATTTTTTAACAGTGTTTACATTTGGGGGACTGAGGAACTTGTCATTTTAGGGGTCAGCCTCCTTTTGGATCGACGTCTGAGGGAAAATAAATTATTCGTTTGAGAGACTTCAATTAAAAGCTGAAAGAGTAAAAAAACACATGGAAGTTTCGCACTTAAATAATAAATGCGTTACATGCCAATAATTTGCGTAAATATTGAGCTAGCTCTAAAGAGATGTCTTGCATAAAATTAAATTAAAACATAAAACTGAAAAAATAAATAAAAATTCTCCTTTCTTAAATTAAGTTCAACCACATTTTTAAAGTACTGGTCTTATCCCATTAATGCAAAATTCATGACCAGCTAATGCAAAACGATTATTTAAAAAATAAAATATTGTGTTATGTATTATGCTATTCTAATATTTGAGCATTTACACAGCCAGAAAAATAAATAAAGATATAGCCAATGATCACGAATAAAAAGTTTTTTTTAAAAAAACATCAATGGAATTTTAGTATTATACAGTTACATAGGAGTTTATTTCTTTTGTTGTTAGAGGTATGACATCAATTGAAATTTTTTTTTTTTAAATGCTAAAAATTCACTTATAAATTATGAAAAAAAGTTAGTATCACTCTCATGAGCAATTTACTTGAAAAGTTACAGAATTTTAATATTTATATTGCTCCTATTAGCTGAAATGGTCAATGTAACAAAAGTTTGTCCTAAGATCAAATCTCATTATTATTTTTTTTATATAATCAGCACTCTAACTTTAAAACTAAGAAGACATCAAACGATTAAGAATTCTAATTATTTTTAATTTTGGTAAGCAGTATATCTTATTAGAAAAGTAAAGTAAATTATTGCCGATTAAAATGTTACAAAATCTGGACTGATACAATTTGTTTGAAACATTTAACTAAAACTTTCAATTAAATGCAAGGTCCATCTAAAAATAAGCTTTAATTTATTTATTTTTAAATATCAACTTTTCCATCATTGCTTATACCATTATAAAAGGAAGAGAAACAAATTATTCCCCTGTAGTGTAAATTATTTCATTTCATTGTGAATAATTACCCTTAATAAGAATTCTTTGGTTTCTTCTACTTAACCAATTCTTAATCTAACTTTAAACCTTGCCATCAATATCAATTATTTATATTTAATAAATCATTTGATAGAACCAGGTCAAATACCTGCTAGAAATCAACATAAACGTTATCCACAGTGTTACTATAATCTAATTCCTTAGTAACTATATCATAAAACTGCAATAAATTCATTATACTCTATTTATCTATTCAGAATCCAAACTGGGCATCTCAAAACAAGCTCTCTGTCTTAAAAAAGCTAATTTTTTTCAATTTTTTTTTTTTTTAAATAAAATATTTGGTGTAGATAGTTCATAATCTTTAGATTATCTAGGATCCTAAAAATTAAAATAATCAATTAGTTAACATCGCTTATTTCCCTCATCGCTGAGCTTTTCTAAAGGGGTTTAAATTATGCTTTTGTATGCTTTGTAAATCGGTTAATTTTAATGAAAAAATTTTGATTTTTTTTTTTTTTTACTATACCTTATTTTGATTTTTTTTTAATTTACAGTAATGATTTTTCTTTAGTAGCAAAATAATTGAACCACGCTTTCACCTTTTTTGGAAAAACTTTCATACATGTTGTAAATAATACTCACAGATAGATATCCACAAAGTGGATATATATACACAATATGTATATATATATTGTCACGATTTTTCCAAAAGAAAATTTTGTTAAGAAACTGATTTTAGATTAACAAAACTTAGCTAAGAACATGCGTTTCCTTTAATATGACGCCAGGTTTACGCAATAAATGAACAAATACAAACCTACAACAAAAATTTTTAATTTTATAAAAGAAAAGTTTCATACTTCTTTATATTTCAATCTTTAAATGTGAAATCTGATATTGATCATTATATATCTTTAAGAGAACTTGGTACCCCTTGTTTCCACAAAAAAATAATAAAAATATAACTTTTCTATTTTTTTTACGTTTTTATAATCTTTGAAACCTTCTCCTTATTCTGGTAGGTTTTTGAGCTGATCCGATAACTGCAATTGCAGAAAAACTATATTTTTATGGAGAATTTAGCATTGCTGCTATAGCTTCTTTGATGTTTCGAACACATTTTTCTCAGTTCGTGATTTTGGAAATTCCCATCTTCTTCAAAATGCTAAAACTTCAGCAAATATGAATGAAATGACTTGAAATTTTTTTTTGTGTCATTCTTAATATCTATTTGACAAAATAGCATGAATTTTTGAATAAAATAAAAACTTTTTTTTTTTTTACGAATTTTAATGTTGAAAAATATCCATTTTTTAGGCTTTTTTTTTTTTTTACATATACAGACAGTAATTACCTTTTTTCTCGAAAACTTTTTAACTTCTAAATCCGATGGTTAAAAAGTTAGACTAAATTACTAGGAACATGTTTTTTAAAAAATCAAGAAAAAATATTGAAAAAAAAAATTGAAATTTGATGAATTTTTGAAAAACTTTTAAAATTTTGAAAATTTAGAGCATTATGTGAACTTTTTTTAATAAAATTTAGTTTTTACTTAGTAATACTTCCAAATATGTAAAAATTATAATTTTAAAGCCTCAAATAAAATAAAAAGTTTGAAAGGTACCAAGTCCCCTTAAAGTGATGCGCTATTAAAATAATTTTAATTTTAGTTTTGAACCCCGATTCTAAATAACATGTACATATTATGTCCCAAACAATTTTCTTGCGATTTATTTCTTAAATTACTGCACATTTTTCATAATTGTTCGAGAGGTATCTACAAGTTTAGATGCACCATCCAAGTTTTTTTTATAGAATGTGGGAAAATGTTGGTAGATTATGACAGGCTTCCGTGGCAAAAGTGATTCAGTGAACAAATCGCATTAATACAAAAAATCTAACTTTATAATTTCAAAATCGGCAAAATTTTAACACATTTAAAATTGAGTGCCCCTTATTTTTATGCTGAAAAATAAATTCATTTGTTATAAATAGCAACTTTATACAAAGTAAAATCTGTTTTAAGCATTTAATTTAAAATTTATGACTTGGTTTTCATGGGTAATTTATATTATAACTTCTGGTAGTTGAATTCTTGTAGATCATTCGTATTTAAATAGATCAGTTATAAAATGGATTCCAGTGAACAAATCACATTAATGCAAAAAATTAACTTTATAATTTAAAAATTGGCAAAATTTGAACATTTTTCAAATTGAGTAAGACTTATTGTTATTTAGAAAAGTAAATTCCTATGTTATGAATAGCAATTTTATACAATGTGTTTAGATAAAATCTGTTTTTGGCCTTTAATTTAAAAATTACGTTGAATAAAAGCTTTTCTTCCATTCCTGCTTTCTTTGGATTTTTCTTGCAGTTGACTTTTCTTTCATACTGTAGCGATGTGAGCTAACGGGCAGTTGAACTCGGGACTCCTAGATCGGAAGACAGGCTCGTTAACCACTAGGAAAAAGTGATCACTGGTGCCTTGACGTTGTATCTGCCATTTATACGCGAGACCGCCACATAGTAACTTCTCAGTGAGTCTCGAAGAATTTGCTTACGTGTGAGTTAAGTGCGTTGCGTGTTGCAGTGAGTCACTAGAGATGCTGAGAGGTGGTTGTGTGAAGGTCGTGCAGTAGATGGTGCCATTGATGTGTTCGAATACTCGGGTCACCAATGTAGAGATGTGTGCTAACAAGGAGTCGAACTCGGAACTCCTAGATCGGAAGACATGAGCTCTAACCACTAGGCAAATGTGATCGCTGGTTCCTAGATGTTTTATCTATCATCTGTACGCGAGATCACTACAACAAAAATGTATTCTTAGTTCTTAGATTACTTTATACCAAGGAGTTAACATAGTCAATATGGTTAAGTCCTTACTTCAATCATCACATATTTCTTCTGAAATGCTGTAATTTGTATTTTTAATGCGTTGTCTTTCATTCAATTTTAAAGATAAATATTCAATTACTTTTGCAATAACTTGATTTGACAACAAGAAGACTTCTACAATAGAATTTCTTCTTACAGTTTAAAGATAGAGTGCAATTACTTTTGCAATAACTTGATTTGACAACAAGAAGACTTCTACAATAGACTTTTTTCTTTACAGAGACAAATTAAAAATCTGTAACTTTTAAATTTAATTACTAATAAAAATTCTCACTATCTTTTTAAGATTCATTACTTTTCTGGAGAATTTTTTTTACATAAACTTATTCCCTAATTCTAATAGTTCAAAAAATAAATACCATAACAACCGTTTTGGAATACCCTGTGTATAAATGTGTGTACTTAAAGGATTCTACAGAATTACACATAAAAGACACATAATTCAACGCATTTAATAGTTTAAGAGTGAAGCTGCTATAAAAGTGAAATATTATTCTAGGCTTAGTAGAAAAATGTCATTGATGAAATTTCCGACCATTGCTGTAAATGAACGAGTTAAAGAAATCTCCCGCATTTCAGTAATCGCATCGTCAAATCTTACAAGAGAACTGGTGAGTTATCTTAAAGAAAATACAATTTGCTTTAACACCTGCGACTCATGGCGAGGCACATTTTGAATAAAAATAGGATTACAAGCAATCAGTGAAAAGTTGAACTTTTTCTGCGAGTCTATTCTTTAAATTTTCAATTCGTTTTGAATCTTTTGTGTGGGTATAAAAATTAGAATAGGATGCTTTTTTTATTCATTAAATCTAACAATGCACTTTAAAGGTGTTTGGTAACTTTTTGATACAAAAAAAGTATTTTGCGTGAAAAGAAGAGAATTTTTTAGTTTTTCCACACAACATTTTATATTTTAAGGGAAAAAAAAAACTTTGGAGATAATTGCTTATATAATTAGGTAAATAAATCGAATGCTTATCAAATAATCTTCAAAAAGTAAATTAGCAGATTACTGGATACAATGTGGTGTTTTTTACATATAAATGGAAGACATTATTTACATTCCAAAAATTGATTCTATGCCCAAAATCTTCATTTTTTAAATATATTAGGGTTTTTTTTATCTTTTGTTTCTATTCCAATTCAGTCTCAAAAATAATTAATTTTTTTATATTAAAAGATATAGATTTCTACGGTGTTAATTTAATAATAAATTTATGCTAAAATTACATAAACTAATGATGTAAATATATACGAAATCTGGATATTTTATAATTCTATCTTAATATTGCAATAAAGACAAATTGCACTAATGCTTCTTTAGTTTATAACAAATCCCTTCCTTGAAGAAAATTTTTAAAATATTAATTTTCGAATATATTGACCTTTTTTTTTATGTTTTTATTAATGTACATAGTTACTGAATGTTATTTCAGCCATTAAAATGTTTAACTCTTTAGGCCGAAAATCTGTATTTTTAAATTCTTTATATTTACTCCGATTTCGTTTTTATGTGTGTGCAACAGGTAAATCTGCAAAGGGTAAATTAACCCACTTACCATCACCAAATCAAACTGAAACTTGACTAATAGATTATCGATAACAATGCATTTTAATAAGTTTTAGGGTTGCAATTAAAAGGCCACTTATACGCATGTTTATATTCCCTTATATCAAACTTATGAAGTTTTATTAATTTTCTATTATTCAGATTTCAAGCTTAATTGAAACACGTACAATTTTCGCGTAATAATGACTGAAACTTTCCCTAATTAAAGTGGATGAATAAAATCTTCAGAGGGCCAATTAATCCACTTGCTGTCATCCAGTTAAGCTGAAACTTGGTAAATTGTTGTCGATGGCAATGCATTCTATTAAGTTTTGGGCTCTGTCACTAAAAAGCTTCTTTTACACCCATTATTATATTACTGCTTCAGAGAACTAATACTGGTTTACCCACTTGACATCCAACCATTATCCAACTGTCATAATCCAATCGTACAGAAATTTGAAAGATAGAATCGTTATCGATGAGAGTACATTCGATCAAGTTTTGGTGGCTATCACTAAAAGACCACTTTTTCACACGCCTTTATTAAGAATTCGCAGGGCCATTTAACCCACTGTGGTCATTCAGTCAAGCTGAAACTTCAGATAGACTCTTTGTCGATGATAATTCATTGTATCAAGTTTTGGGGGTAGAAAAGAGTTTGTTGGTGGAACGTAATTGATGGTTTTCTTCGTAGTGGTCAAACACTACACAAAGTCGATTTGTGCTCAAAATGACTTAACACGTTGACGCCGGAGCCTATATTCAATGTCTTCTCTGTGAGGCGGCTCTAAAATTCACTGTCCGCTTTGTGGGGCTGCGCAGCGTCGAAATACACTCTTCAACACGATTTTTGTGACTCACTAGGTGATTCTTAGAGATCTCAAAAATATAAAATTAATCTGAAATCAGTTCTCGCCCATCATCCTCAGATTAAAAAAAAAAAAAAAAAAAAAAATCGCAATTTTTTTCACTTTGACCTCAATTTATTTAAAAAACTACAAAAGCTAGACGATTCCTGTAGGGTGCAATGAATTTCGTGGACTTTGACTAACACATTTATTTATAATAGTTTGATAATATCAATTTGTGTATACCTGTAAATGTTAAGTAAAATTGACGGGACCAGGTTTGGCCCTAATTTTGGGATACTCTTTTCGATTTGTCTCAAAAAGTAGAGGTCTAACGTGAATTCTGACCATCGCACGCAATTCTGTGAAAATATTTCTATGAGAAAAGTTCATAGTGCGAAGCTAAAAAAAATTTGAACTTCGTTCAGTATTAAAATTTTAAAATTTGAGAAGATGTTTAGAGGAGAAAATGTTTGATCATATTTTGAGTACAGTCAATCCACACAGAGAAAAAACACTATGTGAAAATGAAGTACTGCCCAAAAGACGTTAAAATTTTTTGCAGTCTTACCAAAAGGACCCGCTTGAAAAACAAGACAGCTATGTAAACAATGATATAAACGCACGTCTAGCCCAAAAGGTTGAGAGTATGCCGCAAATAAAGCCAAAAAAGTAACAACATATTGTGCTCTTTGTAAGGGTTAATCGGCACTGTGTCTAACATGTTTTAAAAAAATTGCACAAAAATAATAATAATTGTGTTAAGTTTGTAATATTGTTATGTTTGTTATGTTTCATTATTGAATACCTGTTTATAACGTTGAGATAAAATAGAAACCCATTCTGCATTACATATTTTGTGAAATACAAGTGTGACTCACTGGTGATGCAAGCCATCCCACGACACAGACTCGTGCGACCCATTGGTGATGCACACCGTCCCACGAGATAGACGCGTGCGACCCACTGGTGATGCCCGCCATCCCACGGAACAGACTCGTGTGACCCATTGGTGATACAAGCCATCCCACGACACAGACTCGTGCGACCCATTGGTGATGCACACCGTCCCACGAGATAGACGCGTGCGACCCACTGGTGATGCCCGCCATCCCACGGAACAGACTCGTGTGACCCATTGGTGATACAAGCCATCCCACGACACAGACTCGTGCGACCAATTGGTGATGCACACCGTCCCACGAGATAGATGCGTGCGACCCACTGGTGATGCCCGCCATCCCACGGAACAGACTCGTGTGACCCACTGGCGATGCACGCAGTCCCACGGGACAGACGCGTGCGACCCACTGGTGATGCCCGCCATCCCACGGAACAGACGCATGTGACCCACTGGTGATGCCCACCATCCCACGGAACAGACTCGTGTGACCCACTGGTGATGCACGCCTTCCCACGGGATAGACGCATGTGACCCAACGGGGATGCACGTCGGAGTTAACGTGTTAAATAAATTGCAATTGCATAAGCTGCATCAGCATTACATAAAGTATTTACATTAAAAACTTTGTTTTTATAGATGAACTTTATTTTTATAAAATTGCAAGTGACTCTAAAAGTTAATACAAGTAGAACTAGAGATTGACAAGTATCAAATTTAATTGCCAGCCTACTTTTTATAAGAGTACAAAGTTTTGTAAGTTACAATGGACCTTATGCAGAGCGGAATTGGTATGCATGGATATCAATAACTTGTATCCAATCACAAGATATCTTTAAAAGCATGTGCTTTAGTTTGTTTACTTATTTTTAAAAGATGGAGGAGGTGCGTATTTTTTTAATTGTCTTTGTTCTAAAACATTTTTGTTTGAACTTTGAAATTTTTCTTAAATGTTTAATGATCAAAATATAAGATTAGTATTTTACAAATTTGATAAATATACTTGCTTAGAATGTGAAAAATTGTAATATAATATTCCAAATACGAACAATAACAAAATCACTTAGTAGCTAGTGTCATTCCATCTGCGACGTCTTCTTCTCTTCTTCTTATCAAGGAGTATGGGGATTAAGGCACCTCTGCTTAAGCAATTTGTACCAACCCCATATCTTGTACAGATCGGTAGTGGGCAGTACTGCACAGGATGTAAGCACACACTCGCGAGAAGGAGTACGCAAGTCTACCTATAGCCACCGAAGAGTTCATTTCTACTTCTTTCGGTAGCTACCCGGTAGATGGTAGCACTACCGACCGTATGTGGAACTTCTTAATTTAGAGGCAATATCAAGCAGAAGATTCCACCAGAAGACTTGGCTTTGCCACCCCAAGGGGTATTGATTTTTATGAGAACTTGGAGGACTTTGTGACCATGACTGATTTAACGTGCTCCAGTCACCATTAGCGAACACGGCGGCCTTTAATCGGTCCCAGGCCCGAACTCGCAACCTTCTACTCTCCCACCTGGGCTACGCTGCCCATCTGTGACGTCACATGCATAATCCTTATTTGATGAATATGTAGTCAAAAATTAAATCATCTAAAATTTTTAGAAATCTTATTTGCTTTACCTATTTGTATAAAAAAAAATATGTATAATTTTCAACTAAAACAGCCAAATAAAAATTTAATTTTCTAGTTTTCGTTATAAAGTAGCAATTATAACTGTTTAAAAATTAATATTCTGTAGAGAATTATTTTAAGTGGACTTCCATCGCATAGCAACACCTGCAATATGCCAGTGGCGGCCCAAGGTCAAAAATATTAATGCAGCCGAAAACATGCGACTTCCCAACAGTCCTCCCTCCACCCCATCCACACACACTAGAGGTCGGAAATATCGATCAAAATAAATATCAATACTATATCGTTGCATAGAAAAAATATCGATAAAATATCGATATATGATTTTTTTATATTTTATTTTCAATTTTGCCAAAAACAAAGTTTTTTGGGGCAAATTTCTACTTTTCATGATTGCTTTTTTGTAAGGTAACTACTTTTTCAACTGAAATGGATCTATTACAAAAAAAAAAAAAAATATGTATTTGCTTAATTGGTGCAGTGATTTTAAGAAGAACTTATATAATTTTCAATAGCTTTTAAGTGTATTGCAAAATATTGCGTATTGGTGACATTTTAACTGTCTCTCCTCCAAGTTCAAACTTTAATTTTGAAGTTTTTGAAAAGGGAATAAAGAAAATCGAAAAAACACATGGAACTACAAAACGATAATCAAAAAACTAAAAATGTTTGAAGATATCGATATATCGGTGACTTTTATCGATATTTTTAATATCGATATTTATTAAGAAATATCGATAAAAATATCGTTTTATCGATATATCGCCAACCTCTAACACACACACTTTCCACAATCATGTACAATCACACTTGATACCTTTTTTTTTTAATTAGTATTTTAAAAATCAGATTTTTTTGCACTTAAAAGTACATAATTAGCAATGATGCTTAGAGAGCTCAATGAGAAAAATCGTTTCATTAAAAAATTAATTACCTAATTAACATTTAACTCATTATAATTAGCATATTTTTGAACAGTGATTACTCGAATTTCGTAGGGTCAAGAAAAGAAATTCTGGTTGGAAATTGTTCGCAACATCATTCTTGATGTTATGAACCCTCATCCAGTTTTTAGAGTGTTATAGCTTTTTAACAGAATTTTTTAACATTGAACGCAAAAAAAAAAATAGCAATTTTCCTAAAATCTTTTGCATTTAAAAATCTAGCAAAAATAATTTTCCTTTCCAATCAATTTGATTGACGTTTAAAACATCTAATAGTTAATGCAGATTTGAATTCTCAAATCATTTTTCAAATTTCTTCAATTCACAAGGGATTTCTTTTCCCTCGTGAATTGAGTATGAGGCAAGAAGTTTACTGCTTATCGGATTTTTTTATACTTACCGTAGAAAAACTTCATTTTAGAAAATTCTCAAATATATATTTTTAGTTTTGAACTAATAAATTTAGATGCAGTCCGACTGCTGTAGTGCACGAACCGCCACTGCAATATGCTAGTGATCCATATACCTTCAAAAATCAAATCCGAATTTTCGCATTCCATTAGCCAATCGCAACGCGCGCCGTTGACTCTGTTGTAGCAATATGCATCAATTCCATTTAATTTTTATTCTGATTTAGCTTCTATACTTCGTATGAAAAATAGATGTTGCAACACTTTGTTAAAAATGCGATTGATGTTCTCGCTACTTCTAATATACACAAGTTGGCGTTCTCTGCCTTTATGTCACGTCAATCCAAGATAGATGACGTCGTTAAAACAAGAGAAGAATTCTTAATTAATTTTGTGTCTTCGATAAGAGGGGGCTCTATAGTCTAGCGAGAAATAGCTCGGAGGCCAGATCCTTGCGATGTTAAAGTTCGTTTTTTTTTTTTTTTTTTTTTTTTTTTAATTTTTTTTTTTTTCCAAAAGTATAAAAGTATCGTTTGGCAACGCAAGTACCGTTTTTTATTCTTTGAAATCTGAAACTTTTTTCTAATTTCCACGATGTTCGATATCGTTCAAAGAAACTGATATTTGAGGGGAAACTTTGGAATTATGTTGATTTTTTTTTTCTTCTTTTTCTATAGCAGATTGCGTGCGAAGACTGTTGCTTTTTGTTGTTGTTCGTGCTTCGTCAATCTATTTTGCTTGGTAAGTAAAATTTAATGTATATTCGTAAAGAAATTAAAAAATTTCTAATTTTTGAAAACTTTTATCTGTGTAATCAATTCTTTGGAGGTTGTGTTATTTATATGAAGATGTTTAAAACCTGATGGATTAATAATTTACATAGATCGATCTATATAGTAACAAGTATTAAGAAACTTTAAGATAAATTTTTTAAAGAGTGCAGTATAGATTACCTTTTACATAAAATGTACACGAACACTCTGAAAGAAGTTTTGAAACGTTGGTAATTCGATTAGTTTATTTCTATATAGATATTAATAGGAAATTTTATAGTAATAGGCTATATTACCATTGAATACAAGTTCTTTTTATAATAATTATCAGTTTTAGCAACGATAGATCTTTTTAGTTATTACATTTTAAGAATGTAATTATTTTTTCTTATAAAATTTCAAAGTTTTATTTTCTTCCATTCCGAAACTTTTATGGTATATATTCATTTATGGTACATATTCATTACCATATACTACCCCTTTTCACAAATGTTGTTACTTAAATTAGATAAAGCTTAGATACTTACAATACTAAATATTTAGTGTAAATATGAATAATTATTTAATGAATTGTGGTAAAAATATTAAAAAAAATCTAACTTTTTTTAAAAATGAAAATATTTTTTTATTCTTACTCTTTTTAATAGAGAACAAAACTTAGATACAACACCGGAACATTAAATCTATACTTTTATCGAAAATTAACCAAATTTTTAAAACGATGCTCTATATTGTTGTAATTTAATGTAAATATGAATCATTGTTTGATGAATTGTGGTAAAAATATTTAAAAAAATCTAACTTTTTTTAAAAATGAAAATATTTGTTTATTCTTACTCTTTTTAATAGAGAACAAAAACTTAGATAAAACACCGGAACATTAAATCTATACTTTTATTAAAAATTGACCAAATTTTTAAAACTACGCTCTATATCGTGGTAAACCTACTTACTTCCTTAAAATCATGAGATACTTCACAAAAACAAGGCTCAAGAGCTAGAATCAATTTTTGTAAACTTTCCAAAGCGTCGTATTTGATTTGATTTTTGTGAAATGTTTTATTTTATTGCTCATGTTTAATTGAATGGTGAGTATAGAAATTATTTGTTAATTCTAAAAAATTTTGTTTTAAGAAATACTAGGGTTTGAAATACTTAAAACTTTTTGAAGGTGAAACTAAGGACTTTTTGAAGGTGAAAATTTCAAAATTACGAAATCTATACTTATATCCAGAATCTAACTTCCAAAATATCCCCTTTGCTTGTCCCAAAAGTCTACAAAGTCTATTATATATATTTTGAAGAATAACTTTTTTTTATGCCTATGAATATACAAATGAATTTATTTTTCTTGAAACACACACAATTAATATTTGAATGTCATCACTATCTACTACTCTTTTTCACAAATTTTGTCTTTCAAGGTTGATAGATACTGTATGAAATTTAATGTATATTTTTAAATATTTTTTTTTTAGTAAGTATCATACCAATTACAAAAATATCGAGTTTTTCCTTTAAATGGTATTTAACTAGGGGTGAGGAACATCGCACAAATTTCAATTACACTATAATACTGACGGGAATTTGTGTCATCTAACGTATTTATATTTTCATCATTCATTTAATAAAAATAGACAGACTGAAAAAAAAAAAAAAAAAAAAACTCTGCTAAAATGGCGATTTTGGCTATATACTTATCGATTATTCTTACATTATCCTTTCTTGTAAGTGAAACTGGGCAGAAATGAAAAAACAATCGTTGATGAGGTATGCTCAAGGAAGGAGAACTCTGTGTTAAAAGCCTACGCTTTTCAAATTTTTACGCCATTAAAGTATTTCTACGGGAATTTCGAAGTTGGGGATATCTAAAACACCTTAAGCAGAATTACCACAGAGATTTTAAACAAAATCATTAGAGTCGTTTTTTAGCAATTACTGAAAAACATGATTTTTTCAATGGCAGCTACCCTATGCGCATGCGCGATTTTGACAAAAATCTTAATGGTAGGTTCTTGGGCTATCACTAACCCTCACACCAAATATGAACATCATTGGTCAATTTGTTCGGAAGTTATGATGACCACGTACACATACGCATTTTTTTTTTTGACCGAATGCTATACTTACACTACCTTATATATACATATGGGTAAATGAAAGTAAGAAATATTACCTAGATTTTTTAAGCTTGTCAATACTGTCCCATTGATTTTCATCCCTTCTCGCCCACAAAATGATACCCTACTGATTCAAATAACATAATATAGGAACATCAGCCATTTTAGGTTTGTGATTGGAATAATAATAATTACCTGTATAGTTATGTAAGTTAGGATTGCTTTTGCTGGTTGCTTGTAAAAAAATATAGTTACTGCTGTCATTACCATCCTTAATCTTATTTATTTGTATTAAATCCTATTTAGTATCATTATAGTACAGGAAAAATACGATATTTGAAAAACAAAATTCGTTCATTCTTGAAACTTCGGCTATAACATCTTTTTGGCAGTAGAATACAAGATCCGATGAGTCCCCAAAATTTAAAGGGGTGGAGCAGTGTTTTTGAGGGGGGGGGGGGGGTAATTGTCTCCAAAGTTAAACTTTTCGATATTGGTCGAGTAAGGTATCATTTTTTATGCAATTTTTGTTCTGAATTGAATGAAATAACTTTCAGATAGATCGGAACTCTATAAGATATAATGGGTTTTATGGGTGGCAATATTCGAAAATTCACATAGAAATACCGACATAAATTTCATTGTACAAAAGGGCTTTAATTTACCAATTATTATTAATTTTTATCATCTTACATAAACTATCAACATCAGAGTAAGTTTATGAGTTTATTTTATTATGGATGCAAAACTGTCCAATATCATCATTGTCAAATCATTGTCAAAGTCATCCATTTTAGAATTACTGCTGGTCATTCCTTTACTGTTTTTGCAGAAAGCAGAACAACGCACGCCACTTTTAACGCAACCGCACTGTTGGGTTGAACAATATCCTTTACATGTACAAAAAATCAGTTTATGTATTGCATCAGTGGCAGGTTATAAAGTTGTTTGTTTAGGGTATAGTTTACTCTCCCTAAGAATCTAATCCCATCTTCTGGAAGTAGTTGATAGCTGGGCCATTTCTGTATTTGGTAGTACACTCGATATGAGTGCTGAGCTCCTCTTGCGGAAGTGGAGGTTAAGGATTCCCATCTCGCTGTCTTCTTCTGAAGTGATCTCTGGAAAAACTGTGGCGAAATTGGTCATGGTTACGATTCTTTGCTCCATACGAAAAAATGAAAAACGCTCTCCAGCATCTTTCCCGGTAGGCATTCAATTTGGAGAATATTTTAATACAGTCCATTAATATGCTATTAGTTTGAAACAACTTCAAAACTTTTTTCTCTTTTCTATGGATTGCACTTGAAGTATCGCATCCACCGATGTCGCATCCATGAGCAAGAAGAATGTAGTTTTCAACATTTGGATGTTGCGGCTGTAAGTTTTTTGAGTGATAAATTTGTATCCTGACACGTCTTATTTTCGGATTCAATAGCAATCTAAGTTTCTCCTTTGTGGCAAGTGCAATCTTTATGATTAAGATGTACACTGGGTGCCTTGGGATTAAAACCTTGGGTAGTAGACTTGGACGATAGTAGGCTGAAGTTTGGCAGATTTCTCTAAGGTTGTTCGAAGAATAAGAATATCTGCATAATCAACATCCTGTTTCACATCAATATTGTTGCTTTGAAGAACAAGTGTGAGCATCTTGATTAACTGTTTTTAATTCTGTGAATTTGATAAAAAAAAAGTAACATCAGTGTCATTGGAGCATTGTTGATTACTTTTTCATTTATTCGGATCAAGGGATTTTCTGTAGCAAGAGATCACACATTATCGCTTCTTTTGATTTTTACGTCTCCCAATTTTTTCCTAACGAATTGTGAAATAATCTTCTGACCAATACCTTTTGACAAATGACAGTTAATCAAGTCTATACTAGTGATGACTATCCCAAGAGATACTACAACTGTAGTTGAATTAGAAAAAGGATTATTTAATTTTGATCGTTTCTGTAATTTTGAAATATAATTGTTGCCTCTCTTTACACAAGTTTCCCAAACATCTACATGTTGTAAAAAAATGTGGTGTCTATAAAATCTTCAAGTGCTCAAGTAATGTGTGATATTGCCGGTTTCCTTAAAACATGTGAGCTCAAGACATCCTCAGTGAACCCTCTTTGAACAATAATTCCCACAACTTTGAACTCTCGATTAACAAGTTGATCAATTACCATATCAGGAGAAATATCACTGAAAAATGTGTTGGTTCTCCCGATAGTGAAATATCCCTTTGTAAACTTATGATAATCAGACTGAAGCATATATTTTTGCAACTGAGTAGATATTTGCTGCAAATAAATAAGGCATGCTTTTGAATAGTAAATGCATGTCCTTGCAATAAAATATGGAACCATATGTTTAACAGTCATCAAATAAGTCTCCCAAGCACCAGTCCTTTCTGCTAGTATGAATTTTCTTACCAGTGTTGCCATTTCAAGGTACTGGATCCACAACTTAACTGTGGAACTTCTCTGCTTGATACATTCCAAGACTTTCCACACTTTTCTTGTTAGATTTATAATGTTAGAATCTGATGAAATTGTTTCTCTTGTTATGATAGAGTTTTTGAAATACCCTATCGCTCCTTTCACTGCCTGTCCACTCTTCGTCCATTTGTATATGTCCTTCAGATGTAAATTATACTGAGCTACAGCCAACAAAATGTGTGCTCTGACAGCATGAGAACAAGCGCTCCCTGAAAGTATACGTTTCGTAGTATTTTCAGAATACACAACAGACAACAACTCTTGCAGTCCAGTATCCACCATTATGTATCCGAATGAACCAAGGAAGGGCATTAGTAAATGAAATCCTCCTATTCTCACCACAACTTTCTTCAGTAGTGATTCTGGTGGGACTGATAGGGTTAATGCCAATTAATAGGGTTATCCAATACCTTCATATATAAAGGCAAGTCAAAAGTTACAAAAATAATTTTCAAACCAGGAAGTTGTTCAGCATCAATTGCCATCACTAAAACTGTATATACAGTTTCAAGATCTGAAGGAGGTGCCGTAGTAAAAGGTAAAGTGATAATGCTAGATTTATCACTGTATTGATTTCCTATAATTGTTTCAGAAAACCACTACCAACCAGGAATATTTTAATATTTCCACCATTTGTGATTATGTATAAGGGAAAGGAATGTAATAATTTACTTTGATTAGGAAAGGCTTATTTAAGACGATAAATGAGAACTCATGGACATCAGACAGCATTTAAAAGGCTATTTGTTTGACGAGAACAATTCCCTTATTTTCAGACATTGTTGATATGTTTGTGTAGTAATTCGTGCATTTTGGAATCCAAAATTGAATGAGCAAGTGTCATACATTGTACGCTATAATTGATCAGAAAAGTTTCCTTTAAAAACTACCAATCGAGAAACTTGCTTTAGTTTTTACTCAAAAAAAATTTCTTCAAAGCATTTTGCTTAATCAATTTAATGATTTTCAAATATTTGACCCACAAAACCTATTTCATCTTAAAAAGAAGAGTTCCAATTTATCTGAAAGTTATTTCATTCGATTCAGCACAAAAAATGCTTAAAAAATGATAACTTACTCGACCAATATTGAAAAGTTTGATTTTGGGTGGATTTACCCCCCCCCCCTCCCCCCTCTAAAACAGTGTTCCACCCCTTTAAATTTTGGGGACTCATCGGATCTTGTATTCTACTACCAAAAAGATGTTATGACCAAAGTTTCAAGAATGAACGAATTTTGTTTTTCAACTGTCCATTTTTGGGCTATTTTTCCTGTACTATTATGTTATATATTCTTTTGTTATATAAACTTATGTTTCAAAATTCGTAATTAAAATAAAAATAGTTATAATTCTCAACTTTATGATTACTAAAATATGATGAAATGGCTTTATCATCCTCATACCTAAATACTGATGTTTTTAATTCGTTTAATTTTTAATATTTTATTGGTATATATTTAAATACTTGTTCAATGGACGATTCCCGCATTTTTTATTTATTTTTTTATTATTTCTAAATGTTTCGAAAAGGCCATAAACACAAAAATTTCTGCTCAATGCGCTTTTTCTTTTTTTTAATTTGCGATCAAAATTACTTTGTTAGAGGTTGGCGAGAAAACGACTCATTTTGTTGGCATTGAATGTGACGTCACGGCTTCACAAACATCTTGGCTTGAAATGCAGCATCGGAAACCAGATTTGCAAGTTTCTCGAAAATCACACCAACCTGTACGGAATGTGGCAATGGTCTACCAAAGTCAAATCTTTCTATTTGGCAGAAACCTCACGATAACCATAGAAACGATAGGGTCTCTCTACGTCACGGACAATGTTGACTGTTTTGATCGGACTGGTTTTGGCTCGGTTTCGGGGCATTTCCTTTTCTTAATATTTAAATAACTATTTTTTTAAAAAAAAACTTTTGTTTAAATATTTGGAATCAGAAAGAAATTCTTCATAAATATGTACTAATTTCACTCGTTTTTGAAAAATTCGGAAATTGTTCATTATTATTTCGAGAAATTAACTTTATTTAAGTTTTATATTGAGTAGGATTTTTCTTTATTTTTACTTTTCATTCAACAAACGTTGTAGCTTTATACAAACATTTATTTAATTTAAAAGATTAAGCCAAAAAGCAACTTTTTAGTGTATTTATCTTAAGTCATGATCAGTCCATAATTATTAATCTAAAAAAAATTTGCCAATGCCAAATTTATACGATTTCTGCATAATATAGGATGGTAATTGAACTTTCAGTCTAATTTACAAATTGGTCAAATGTACCTTAAATGAAATAATTAAAATTTTGTAGCTAAAACAGACTGTTACGGGAGACACAACGGGGACTTAACAATTTTTCTTTGATTTTCAAAAATCTTTTTGTCAAAGTGAAAATAAAAAGAAGGGAAAAAAAATTATTTCAACTTTATTTTGGTTCTAAACAGGTGTATTTTATTTATGATCACCATTCAACTAGAAAATATTATTCATCAATAATTCACTTGTTATAATAACAATAATTAACTTTAATTTAGATACGATAACAATAATTGACTAAGTAATGCACAAGTGTAACTGACTAGTAATCCTTCACCTGTTAGGTAAATAGCGTGGTTCTTCAGGGAACAAATTCTCTTCACATCAAGAATAATTGTGCTTGTTCCATCATCTTTTGCTTCACAGAAAAGTAAATACCTTGTCTGAGGTGTCAATCAATGTCCATCTAGAATGACGACGGCGTCGTTTATTTTATCTAATCTGTCAAATGTGTCTCTTTATGAGCAGAATTGGGTAATATTTATGTATTTTTTCACTTGCTATATAGAATCTAAATAACTATCTTAAGTGCTTTTAAGGTTATATTAAAAATCGTTGAACTTCGGAGAGCATTTAAAGTGGGAAATGTAGAATTTTAAATATTGACAAATAAAAAAGTTTAACCACATTATCTATTTTTACCTTTGTATTAATTATTTTTATAATAGCACGTTTTTTTTGTGTGTTTTTTTTTTTTTTTTTTTTAGATATTCATAAATTCCTTTTAGTAGTGCAACATAAAAAAAAAACTTCAAGTAATCAATTTATATAGAAAGAAGTATGCATGTGCATGTGCTTATGTTAAACGTTTTACTTGGAAAATGTAATTCTTAAAGAAATCAAAACCCACATTAAATCAATGAAAAAATATTTATAAAGAGTAACTTATGTGAGTATTTGATTAAGAAAGATAAATAAACATGGAAATAATCACATTTTTAAATAGCAAAATACTTATTTAAAGCTAATTCTAAAGAAGTGACCGATGTTACCAGCAATCCAAAAATAAATTTATCGATCCAAATACCCATTTTTTTTTTATTTATTTTTTTTGCATCATTTTTATATTTTTTAATTTTTTATATTAACTTCGATTTTGTATATTAACTTCGATTTTGTATATTTGTAGCGGTCAAACCTTTGGAGGGTTATAACTGACCCGCTTACCACTATCCAATTGATCTAAAATTTTGCAAATAGATTTGCTGTCGTTGGTAATGCATTCTATCACATTTTAAGGGCTGCCGCAAAAAGGTCACTCTTATATACATTTCTTTTACCATTTTTGAGGACTAAGTAATTAACTTACAGTCATCCAATAGAGCTGATACTTGGCAGATATACTTATTGTCGATGAAATGAATTCTATAGAGTTTTGGGGACTGTCACTAAAAGACTGCTTTTTCACACTTTCTTATTACCTTTTCTGAAGATGCCGTCGTAATAAGTTGTTGATTGGTTGGTTGGTTGTTTTCAGATTATCTGGCGCCGTCAGCAACACGAGGGCTATAATGGGCCGAAACATTCGTCATTACACAAGCCAACATACATTTACAAACACCCATGCCTAACACGGGACTCGAACCCGCAACCTCACGGTCTAGAAGCTAGCACACTAACCACTATATCGTCATAATAAGTTGTAATTATGCACATTCAAGTTGACAATGCATATAAAGGCTATTTAACAAAAACTTTTTTTTATGTGTCAATTTTTAAACGATTATTTTCTGAACACACAACCGCTTTTTCTTCCATAGATATCTTATATTAAATGACCGCAAATAAATGGATATCCTATGATATCTAACCAGCTTTTCTTCAAACTAATTAAATAATCACGCCATGCTTTTACCAATGTCGCATACATTTACAAACCCACACGCTAATTAAAGACTAATTTCAAAAGACAAATATTTATCAGTAATATATTTTAATAATAAGCCTACTCAATCTTTTGAGTACTTAATTAACGTAAACCACTATCAACGTAAATGTTTTTGGTCGTAACGTGTTTCAAATCGAAACTAATTATCCGAGTACTCCATTTTTATCTCTTTTTGAACTCTCAGAAGCAGTTTAGAACTACTAGAGCACGTTTTCTTTACCAGATACATGTTTTCTTTAGATCTTTACTTAAAGCTTTAGAAAGTTGTTTTTTTTCTTACCGAAGCGGAAAATTCTCATTTTTTCCGATAGTGTAGCAAACATTTTTTGTGTCCTTTTCAAAAAAGAAGTACCTATCTTGGGATCTCTGCTTTCGCATTGATTGACCTACATTTTAAAAGTATCGTATTAAATATCGCCAACGCAGTGTGAAAACTTTCTTCTAGATATTTGGTCTTCGCCTATCAGGGCTATAACTAAATAATATATTGTCTTTAGAGTGAAGTCTTTTATGGATTTGTTAAAAGAGAGATTGCGGTGCTCTGTTGTGAAAAGTAGTACGTATCGAGTTTTTGGTATTTGGTTTTGACGTTTTCATTGTGTATAGTAATTCATCTAGCACTGGATAAAGATACCTGAAACATTTTGTTACGAATTTTTGTATATTTGTAAATATTTCGTAGTGTTAATTTTGTAAATATAAAAATTTATGTACATTTCGCATAAGGCAGTGCAATAGTTCGTCTTAACTTGGCTTCCCTGCAATATGTGTCTTAATGCTTGATAACGAGTTTTACAGAGATAACGCTGGGAAGCGAGTTTTTCAAGGAACAGGGCATTTAACATTATGGTAATGGCAATCTCGCCAAATTGGTGACGGTTTTGGCGACTAATTTTTAATCGCCAAATGTCGCCAAACTTGGCTACCATTTGGCGACCTTTTCGGTCCCCATGTACATGTATAGGATTTTTCGACTACGATCTGGAAAGTTCTTCAAATATCTATCTCTAGAAGTTTCAAGAAGGTTTGACTCCTATATAAGGCCGGCCGTGGGTTGAATCCTTTAGTTGACTGAGTTGAGTGACTGATTGAGGGGAGATACTGAGTTAACTGTCTCTCAGTGAGCATTCAGAGTAGTTCTACAGCGAACTGTATTGCATTGTCTTTTGCAGCGATTTGTAGCAGTTGTGAAGTTTTTTAACTGCTGTTTGAGCTCTATTGTTGTGTAAAGAGCTGTATTAAGGTCTTCTAGAACGAGAAGTTCAGGTTTTGTAAAAAAATCTGTGAAGAGTATATCGGAATAAATTTCTGCAAGTTTTGGTCTGCTTTGTCTTCAAATCTTTCGAACCCATCCACGCAACAATTTTGTCGTTTTTGTTGTTAAATATGAGTATATTACTGTTTATACGCGGAATGATTTAGAAATAAGTTTCAGAAATGTGCATGGATATAGAAAAGCGACAAACAAGTAATGATAGCTTGCGACACTCATACACGCAAGAGGACGCTGCATATCAGTACGAAAGGTAGCTGAAATGAAAAGATGAAAAGTATCATTTGGCTGTCTATATAGTCGATTGTACGACGCCGATCGCAACTTCGAATACGAAAGTCCCATTGTTAAATATATCGTAATTCGTCAAAAACTGAGCATTCTTGTTTATTTGATAACCTACAGTTCTTTAATTTTCAATGAAGAAGGGTGTCGACGATTTGCCTTCTTTGATTTCAAAAATTTCCATCTTTTAAAAGTGGCGTCATCAGCTACGTCATTAGTGACGTAATATTTTTTGCCAACTTGGTTCACTATTAAAAGATTGAGTTTTCGGATCCAAAGAGCGGAAAATGTCCGCACCCTTCTTTACTAAAAATTGAAGCTGTAGATTACAAATAAAAAAGAATGCTCTATATTTCGCAAGTTGGGGCAATCGGATTTAGTTCAATTTATTCAAAGTCAATTTTGAATAGTTTCGGTTATTTTTGCCCCGGAAGACCAGTATTTTATACAACATTCAGAATGATGTCCGACGGGATACCTAAACTTTTTCGACTGTTTCAAAATCTCTTTGTGTTTCCATTTGTTTTATGATAAGCATGTTTAAATGCAATAAATGCAAATAATTCAAATGCCGTCTACTTTGTAATTTATACCCAGATTTTCAGCTTTAAAAACCGTGATTAACTCTTGAAGCTGAATGAATATATAATACAGTTGGTAGAGCCGGGTTTTTTTTCTTTCTTTTTTTCTTTTTTTTTTCACGCTTTAGTTTGTTTATACGCTCAATGACCCATTTTTATGCACAATGACAGCGAATCAGACCAGAACCTACAGCTTAAAGTGGATCCACAACAAACATTCATGCCCAACCCGGGATTCAAATTCGTCACCTTTGGCATAAGAGGTGAGAGGTGAGTATGATAAGAGGTGAGCTAACCACACAGCCATCAAGGGAGAATATGGATCAACGAGGTACCAACGGAGGAATATGTGTTTGACTTTTAAGGTACAAACAGAGACAGGTTTGTCATGATGCAATCTGACATTCTTACTATTTTGTATAAAGGGTTAAAGTACTGCGCTGATTACACATCCTCCAAGTAAAGCCGCGTTGCCCAATATTTGCATATCGACGACCGGAGGAGGGTTTTTCTCACAAGCCCGTTCTCCAATTGCAATCTCTGAAGTATTTGTAGCAAATAAGAGTATAGGAGGTTATGTTGAAGTTAACCAATGGAATTTAGGGACTGTGGACAGCAAAAGTTTGGAGGGATCTGTAATCGGATGGTGAAGGATTGAAGAGAGGTGTTCCGTGGCTTAACTCTTTTGTCCCCGTTCCTGCCCAACCGCCCCAGTCGGCTGAGTCCCATTCCGGCCGTGTCTCTTCACTCATATATCTTTCCCACCTTTCTTGACTGGACCTTGGAGGTCCGATACCATTAGCGGCACACTACATTGCGACAGAGGACTCTCTTCACAGTCGGGGGGAGGGGGTGATTTTTATGACTCTCGTCACAGCAGGGGGTAACGGGTGAAAGTCCGAAACACAAATACTTTGTACTGTTAAAGAAAAGAAAAACGCCTTGAGAATATACAAGTTGTCAACCTCTGTCGGGAAACCAGACAGTGAAGAGAGATAAATCCTCCTTAGTTTTGCATGGGTCTATTCCCTGTCTCTCTAATTATAATGATCTTACTTGGAGGGGTGAAAATGGTTTTTCTTCTCGGGCGGGAACCCGGTCCTTAAAGAATATTCCAGAAAACTGCAGTGGGAATTAAAGAGTTAAAGAACAACGGGAGTTGTTTTACCTGTATCTCTGAGAATCGTGGCATTCCGTTTTCATGATGCTACCCGCGCCCCCGCTCCACTGAGTTTGCTAACTCCTGAAACTAAGTAAGTGGATTTACCTTTGTTCCTCTATGCTCGGCTGTTAATTAATTAAGTAATTGTGTCATTGTTTGAAGTTAATTGCTGTGATCTAAAATAATTGAATGTTTACCTACTTGAGAGAGTAGTTGTTATTTCATCTTGTTTTTATTATTAATATTTTGAATGGGTGGCAGTAAACTGTTGTTGCTGTCATTTGAGGAATTTATCTGTGAATTTATAGTGTATTTGAATGAACAGGTAGATTGATTTGCCGGACTTGTCATTTGGTTTGAATCGTTGAATTGACACTAAATGTTAGCTTTGATTTATCTTGTGTAGGTAATTCATTACTCTAAGTTATTACGGTCCATGTTTTGCACTCTAAATTGCACTAAAGATCACGTGAAGGTTAATAAAAATATACATATTTCCAAGTGAATCAATTAAATTTTCAAAGATCATGAAGTTTTGAAAAGTATTTAACTGAGAAACTATTTGTTTATTTTTTGTTCCCGGCTCGTAATTATATGTTATAGAACTAAGCAAGATCATAAATTTTACTAAAACATTCCTTAATATTTTTGTTTAGAAATTTTTCAATTATTTCACAATTATTTTTATTTTTAACTAAATGCGTTTTAACTGTTCCCTCGTGAATTATTTTGTCGAATTAAAGTACATTATTTAGAGTTTTAGGATTAAGATTTCCACTTAAAATTATATACTTTTTAGAAACTACAGTAGCGTCAAGCAAACTTTGTAATAGTTAGAGAAAGGTAACCCAAAGCTTTTACAAAATAAAGCGAAGAAGATATAACTTAGCCACTGTATGTAATAAATTTCGATATCAAAGATCAACTTTTCGTGGGTTAATACTTTTCCATGTAACTTGCTCATAAAATGTTCCGATGGACCTCACAAATAAGGATCAACTACGTTTTCATTTTCTTCTCCGCTTCTGTAAGGACTTTTACTTCATATAGAAGATCTTTGTGGAAATCAATCTTCAGATATTTCACAAATACTAATATTCGTGAAAATTCAAGGGGTTAAAGATAATATAGCTTTCAGTGAAAATTAGCATACGGTGGAAAATGACTATTAATAGCTTTCAGTTTTCAATAGATTTGAATAATCTGCAAAAATTTATATTTCTGCGTTTGACTTTTTTTTTTCCTCGATTCCAGAAGTTTGTGTACGCCACCTACATAATCAAAAAATTTTTCATCGTGTTCTTTCTAACGTTATTTCTTTCATAGCAGCATTTTTTGTAATTCATAATTTAAAATTAGGTATTACGCATTTTTTTTTATCCTAAATAAATTTTATGTTGCACTACTTTAAATTTAGATGATTTTAATTGCATTCACAAAAATGCTAGTTTAAAACTATCAATATCATTGAAGAGATTTTGTGTTATAATAAAGTCACCCATTGTGGAATCACATATAATCATCATACATTCTCAATATCTTCTTTTATTATTATCTCTTTCAAGATATATCTCAATTTTAAAGTTAAAATTACTATTTTCTGATGATAAATTCAGATTTTGATGCTTAACCTAAACAATTTAATCTTAAATTAATTTTTATACTGCATATTATATTTAGATACTTTTAATTGCTGTCACAGAAATGCTTATCAACAAACAACACTATGCTTAAGAATATTTTATGTAAAGGTTAAGTCACCAATTATACGGAGGTTTTCTAATATAGAGAGTGCTATACAGTGATTTAATCGTAAAATCTATAAAAAAAATATGGTGAACTCGATAAAATGAAAATAGAAAAAGCTTCTCGTATTAGATGGTTGGGGCATATAACAGATATGATAATGCATTCCCAACCAAAAAAATTACATTTTCAACTATAGATGGCAAACTCTGAAAGAGATGACCACCTACCAGATGGATTGATAGTGTTGAAAAAGACATAGGAAAGATGGTAGTGAACCGATTGAGATCTATTGCACCGGATGGAGAAGAATTGAAGATCCAGCCTTGGCTTGTAACAGGCTGTAGTGCTTGCGAAGAAGATGAAGATACATGGATTTTGATTCGTACCGAAACACTATTAAAAAAGCGCTTACTATAATGACATATCATTCCATCTGTAACTTACTATACTAAACTTCAACTTAACTTGACATCACTAGACGGTAGATCGTCACAGTGTTCATAGGTATTTAATCCATTTTGGCGGCCTTGAAAGCATAATGTTCGCCTAACCACAACCCTGTAGAGAACAAAAGGCTGTAAGGTTTGGCGAGAATTATGTCTTCACTCCGCTAAAATGGATTAACTGCCTATGAGCATGGTGAAAATCTATCGTCTAGTGATGTCAAGTTAAGTTGGAGTTTAGTATAGTGAAGTACAGTTTCGTATTGAGTGCCCTCAACTTGATATATAACCCATTTAAATAGGATTTATAACAAAAAAAGTATGAGGTAATATGCAATATATGTTCAAATTCTATACAGCGCTTTTTAAAAATTCACCGTTGCATTTTTCATTTGAGGTTGATTTACAAAATAACATTAGCCGTTGTTATGAAGTCACCTGTGGTTCTTATTGTGGGGATCCGTTTTTCTGCGAAATGGCACACCTATATTACAACTGCTTACTATTCTTTTTACACACTTTTAATTTTTTTAAGTCTCTACGTTTACTTGTGTTTTAATTGTCTATTTAGAGTGCAAGATGTAAATAAGTACCTAAGGATATTTCCTAACACCTCTTAGTAATAGGGATCCACTTACACTTATTTTGTAAAAAATATTGCGTCCATGTTAGGCAGATTTTTGGTTAATATGCTCCTTAAAATGTTCCTAAATCGTTATTTTTTACTGAATACAATTTTGTTTAATCATTTTTCTATAGTTACTTTTGTTTTATAGCAGTTTTACTTTCAATTACCCATACGTTTACTAGGGTGCGTCTTATATGCCACTAAAAAATTAATTTTTAAATTTTTAGTGGGACACCCTTTCAAATAATTCTTTTTAGTGAGAAAATATATGTGTAAAAATTTTGAGAAATTTAAATAAATTTTAGGGGTTGCTACCGGCAATTAAAGTTAACACTATCATGAAAGAATTAAGTTTTTTCACTTTAATGTATAAAAATGTGATAAATAGAAAAATCTCCATTGTCAGCTTTTTTTATTACATATAATCATTAAACTTATTACAAAAATTTGTAATGTATACAATGTACACTGTGTATAAATAATTTATTATGAAATGTTAAAAATGAAGCAAATTTGTGAGGTCGTGAATTTTTGTTTTCAAAAGAAATTGTTGTTATTGAAAATTCATGGAATTTTTTTCTCCCAAAGCGAACGAACCTTAATGTACTTGCACACACTAACTATTTAACTTCTTCAAGTTTACCCAATCACAAAACAATTATTTTAATTGAGCAACCACTTGTTGTTTTAATTTCGTTGATTATCAGGCTTTAGTCCACACCTCCATGACAAGTATAGTTACTGAATGGCAGGCATTTTTAGGGGTTTGCTTCAAAATCAGCTTGAAATGAAAAAATAAACATGGTTTCTCTTTTGGATGGAAGTTTTTTATGATTCAGTGAGGATATTCGGCCTATGAGCCATATCGTGGTTTGTTTTCTTGTAATAGGTTTTATCACGAAAACAATAGTGTTGCCCTTATTAAATTAATGATTTAGAAAATGTGTAGATAATTTAAACTAATTTTACAAATAGAGTGATAAAAATTAAAATACATTTTCAATGAACAAAAGCTGATTAACTTAATCATTAGAAAGCAAACAAGAAGCACATGCAGCTGCATTAGAAAAAAATAATCATAAACAGTGAAATGGTTGTGTTTACAGTTAAAAAAACAGTTAAATGGCTACGTTAATGGACTTTTATAGAGTATTAGTTTCTTTTATTACAAAAACAAGGTCGGCAACTATAAATAAAGAGAGGAAAATAAAATTAAGTAATGTGATACAAAATTAAGCCCATCAATTAAAGAATATTTAATTAAAGAAAAAATTTCAAAATATCAACTTTAGTACGTTTCTAATTTTAGTTCGTTAGTTAAAATTGATATGTTACGACTAAATTAATATGAGTTTCTTGGAATAAAATCAATATATAAGCTACTTGAAGCATGATGTATATAATGAATAAATAACTACTGGCCGAAAAGTTAAATATTCTAATGAATACATGAAACACATTAATTGCAATGCGTGCGTAATGCTAAATTTGTCAGATTTTGCAGAGCTGGTAGCAACATCTAAATATCTTTTAATTGTAATTAAAAAAAAATGTGAATTTTTTCCCCGTCAAATAGAACAAAATGAGAGGGTGTCCTGTAAAAAATTAACACCTTCGAAAATAAGACGCACCCTTAGGTTTACGTAGGGTAATAAAAGTATTGCATTCAGTTTTTCGATTTTTTTTTTTTTGCATTTCTACGCGTTTTGGAACGTACTAAGTTAAAAAAAAAAAAAAGGTGGGGGGGGGGTAAAAAATGTATGTGTGCCTATCTGAGGTCAGCACAAATCCCGAACGGACTAACCTACGATGTTCGAAATTTGTGTACAAAATATCTGCGTATAAGGTAGATGCCATTGAATGATTTATGCCTTTCAGCAATTGTCAAAAAATGAACGACTGAGCGATTTTGATCAAAATTGATTTGGTAATGCTTTTAAAGGTGCCCTAAACACCCACGCCTCCGAAATTTCTTCAGAAATGCCATAAAGGCTTAATAAGTTGAAAAACTAATGTCTTTAACACAGAGTTCTCTTCTCTTAAGCACCACCCATCAATGGCTGTCTATCTTCTGTTTATCTTTATAACAAAGGATTATGTAACACTTATTGGGAAAAAAATCGCTGATATCCCAATTCGGGTTTTTTTTTTTTTCTTTTTTCTCTCTTAATATAATTATTATCGTTAAAAATATTGCCAAACTGGTCATTTTTTTTTTTTTTTTTTTTTATATTAAGGAACATATGAAAAGGAACACCGTAATTTACATCAATAAATATCAATGGCAAATTTAAATGCAGTGAACAGTAATAAGTATAACTGAAAGTTGTGCGATGTTCCAAGCCCCTAGTTTAAAAAGCATCTTGATAATAAGCACATTTTTTCAAGATCACTAAGAATCAGGGATTAAGCTGTGGATGCTTTTTCAGCAAAACGCTTAAGAACTTTATTAAATGCAAAAATCAGAAAGTAAATGCAAAAACATTTTGACACAAAACGTACAAAATCGCCATTTTTGTTACCCCAAGGTTAATCATCGACCTAAAAGAACAAGTAAGTTAAAGGGTGAAAAGTATTTTTCCAGTTGATATTGGTATAAAATACTTTTTTTAATTAAAGTTAATAATAATTTTATAATGAAAAAGTGTTTCAATTGCGTTCATTTAAACATCCCGAGTGATGGAACTCTAAATCATTTCAGAAAATGCTAAAATGAAAATATTGATTTTAGCTTTTTTTAATAAAGAAATTTTATAACCCCGGCTTAAACACTGTTAAGAATATTGTTAATTCAATTAAAATTATTAAAATATCAAATTTCTTTTAAAACTTCAAATCATGAGTTTGAAATACTTTATCATGTAACATTGGGTATGGTTAAATATGAAAACCTGCAACTCAAGTTCAAATTCATACTCCAAAGCCAATACATTATCTCTTATCAGCTAGTATAGGAAAATACATTCCTAGTTTATTTGTGAAAGATAAAAATGTAGTTCCCTCGCTTTTTGTTATTTTATAAAAGTACGCACTAGAAAATTTTCCATACCCACGGAACGAAGTTATCATGTCTAGAATTCAAAGGTAAAACATAAATCACGCAAAATAGAAAAAAAAATCACATTCGTCATAATTGTTCCTACTATTAAAAAAAAAATACTTTAACGTTCCAAAACTTTTTTTCAAAAATATCCCGCTCTCTTTCTCGTTTAGCAGTTATGGGAAAGACAGTTATGGATCGTTATAAATTCTCTGGCAAAAACAAAAATAGTTTACTTTTTCCAAGCGAATAACACTCCAAGTTTTCTCGAATAGTTTAAAAACCATTTGTGAGAATAAAATGTCTGAGGAAAATGTTTTCGGCTTGCTTTCTTTGGTTCTGGGAATTTCAATACCTTGCGAACTTTGTAGTCAGAATCAAAAGAGGCGATATCGGGAAAGGCGAACTTCTATGAATTGGGGGGAAAATTACGTATTTACTTGTCCATGAGTGTTTCTCTGACAATTCTTTAAAGAGAAGAATGTGTTCAAAAATATTTCAAAAGTACATACGAAAAATATATATAATATAATATATATGTAAAGAAAAGTGTTGTTAGGTGAATGTGGAAAGAAATCTATAATTTTATTCTGATATCGATAAAATTTGTAACACTTGATTTTCGAAACTTTAGGAAGGTCAGTGGTTATACAAGATTTTGAAAAGCCACCCAACCTTCAGCTTTTATAGCCCTAAAGGGTATGATAATAACTTGAAATCTACAGTTTTATTCCGATTTGGTGACATTTTTCATGTTAAATATACAAAACAAAGAAAACGTTGAATTCATGCGATTACTAAAAACCACCCGCATTATTTTTCTCTAACCCCTAAAGAGGTATGATCGTAACTAACGATCTACTGAACTAATTTAAACCAGATTTTTTCTATAAGTATATTGACTACTCCGTATTCTTGTGGAAACTCAATTTCATTCATGTTTTGGGGCTACGGTGTTTAAATAGACGCTGGAAGTAATCAACGCAAGGAACTTCAAATAGTCACCTTATAAATATTGGTGTATGAACGAGTTTTTTTTTTTTTGTTTTTTTTTTAATCAAAAATTAGAACGAGTGAGATGGTTGGCCAAGATCAGAAGCGTATTTTAGACTATAACGGTCACTTCACGATGTATCCTGTTTATATTTGTTAATCAAAAATGTTTTGATTATTATTGTACTGGTACTTGTTAAGTATTTTTACGAATTTTCTCCATGGAAATGATGACGCAGCTTTTAAAAAATAAAAGGTATAGTTTATTATTCATTAAAGGCACATAAAACTTCTTTAAACAACAGTGAATTTATTGTCAAGTTTAAACAACTGATTTAATGCGCAAAGCTTCAGGAACAGCGATAATTCAAGCACCACAAAAGTAAACAAGCGCTGTCACAAGGAAGCGCTAGGCTCCTTTCAGAGCAACAATCAAAATGCAACTGAACTCGAATTCCAATCTTTAGCGACGTTTTTACACTAGCATGTGAACTTTCCAAAAAAAATCAAGTGCAAATGATTTTGCAAACAGAGCGCATATAATAATCGCGATTTTCTTGATTACCCAAAGTATTGCCAACCTTTTCCTCTAGCCTGATATTATCACTTTTAACAAATTAATTTAATAAAAGTAGATCTTTAAAAAGGAATCTGTACACTAGTTATAATTATTTACATTAAAATTTCTTAACAGTATTGTAAATATATCCTATTAAATATAAAATAGGGGTCAAATTGATTAAACCAATTCGCAAAAGGGATAAACTTTGGAATTTTTTGAAACATATATACCACTTACAAAATAATTATCTCAATATACATTAAAAACTCGTTGTATACATATTCTCTACATAAAAACACTGATATCTATTAAATTCTAATGTTTAACATGTTCTTTTCTACAAACACTAAGAGAAATAAAAGTAAGTCGCCATTAGTTGAAACATTGTACACTATTTGGAAAATCACGCAAGACATATTAAACAACAGTTTCAAAAAACGATAACATACCACAAAAGCTCAATGCATATCAAATATATTTTAATTACATATCCAGAGAACTACCATCTTTTGAAAAGTAATTCTGATCACCATTTCAAAATGTTCTTTGCAATGATTAATTCAGTACTCCTATTTCCTTTTCTAATTAGCGTTTAGATTTTGTCCACGTTTAAGTATTATATTACTTTTCAGTTAATATTACCTCCAAAATAAAACTCTTTTTTTCTCTTTTCTTTCCATTATACATTTTACTCCAAAGATATCCTATTTATATAAAACGAGGGGAAAAAATTAATCAAAAATTAGGAATAATTACCCTCAGTTAGAGATTGAAAAGTAAATGAAATCATGAGTTTTAATTAAGGTTCATACCGATATGATTTATTCTAATAAAGTCTCGTTTAATGAAGTTCTTGAGTTTAATTTACGAATCTGCTACAAAATTCGTCATTAACGTATAAAAAAACGGGAGGATTTTTTTTTTTTTAATTTTCAAGAGAAAATTAAATCTGATTAAATTAAAATAAGTAGAAGTATATTTTTTTAAGTATGTTTTACGAACTCGCATCGCTCGTAAATGTTGGTTTGTGTTTGATGATCACCATTTCACATCGTCTTGAATATTTAAGAGGTTGTGTATTTATCGTTGGAAATAATAGCCTAACGTTTCTGCATATGTTAAATTAAATAATTGATTCAATATAAAGTTTTAACGATGGCCATTTACTTAGAAGTATGCTTCAATTATTCATTCACACCTGTTGGTCGTTTAACATCTTAACGAGTTGCGAACTTTGATATTTAGTACTTTGGAATTTGTTTGAAACATATATATCACTTACAAAATAATTATCTGAAAGATTAAAACTAGGTTTTTTGCAAAAAGATAGTTGATACGTAGGAATAACAAGAAATCTAAATGAAATCATTCAAGTCATCAGTAATCTTAATCTACATAAATTAAATTATTATTCTTTATGAGTATCCATACGCAATTGCTAATGGCTTAACAACTTGATGAGTTAAGAACTATGATATTTTGTAAAATTCTATCGCGTCATTGAAAAAAGCTAAAAATATCAATCTAGTCCAAAAAAGGTAATTGATACATAAAAATAACAAGTAATTTAAGTAAAATCATTCCTTTCATCTGTAAGTTAAATCAATTTACGTAAGTTAAATAAAATTATTGATTACATACAAAGTTTTAAAAGTAAACATTATTTATTTCGAAGTATCATTTTCTAATTTTACTTTCATTAATGTTAGTTGTATAATATCTTTTGAAATTGAGAACTTTGATATTTACTATATTCAATCATTTAATAAAAAGTCTGAAAAATTAAACGTGGACGTTTTTTGAAAAAGCGTGATACATAGAAATAGCATTGTGCATATTTATGTAATGATATACAAGTATTACAGAAGGAAAATGGTAAATAAATAGTAGGTAATTTTTTTTTTTTTTTTTTTTTTTTTTCGCAGGGATTAATAAAAATCCCTGCGAATATCTTAAATCAAAAGAGCTTTATATTATCACAAAAAAAAAAAAATGTGAACTGTTCGCGTTAAATTCTTGTCAATGTTACATAGTTAAGGTATTTGAAAACTTGACTAATCAACAAAAACAAGAATTGAACATTACTTTTATTTCTCTCATACAATCATATTGATATAAATTTTTCTATTGAATGCGAATTTTTCATCAATAGTGAAAATCGAAAGGACCAATTTATTTTTAAGAGCTTTAGATAATAAGTTGACACGTGACATTTAGACATAAATGGAAACAAATGTTTTTTTCTTTACTTTTAGTTTAAAAAAATACATTAAAACAATTCTAAAATGAAAATATGTACGTGCTTTCTAGCTAATGTATAAAAATATCACAGCTTTTTATGAGCTATTTATATATTTAAAGGCAATTAGAAAACAGTAATTTTTGTTAATGGCCATAACGATATCCTGGTACACATATCCACTTTCATATGAAATGAAAAGGAATGTTATTTTGGTATCCTGCCATGGCTTTCTTAACATTGATAGCGATGATTTATAACTTAAAGAAATGTACCTTTTTCAATCGAATTAAACTGAATTTGGATTTTGAATTGAATTGAATTGAATTGTGATTTTTAAATGAATTGAATTGGGATTTTAAAATGAAAGGAATTGTGATTTTGAATTAAATTGTGATTTTAAAATGAACTAAATTGTAATTTTTAAACGAAATGAATTGTGATTTTGAATTGAATTGTGATTTTGATTTAAATTGTGATTTTGATTTGAATTGTGAATTGAATTGAATTGAGATTTTAAAATGAAATGAATTTTGATTTTGAATTGAATTGAATTGTGATTTTAAAATGAATTAAATTGTGATTTTTAAATGAATTGAATTGTGATTTTGAATTGAATTGTGATTGTGAATTGAATTCAATTGAACTGTGATTGTGAATTGAATTCAATTAAATTGTGATTTTAAAATGAAATGAATTGTGATTTTGAATTCAATTGAGATCTTTAAATGAATTGAATTGTGACTTTGAACTGAATTGAATTGTGATTTTAAAATGCAATGAATTGCTATTTTTTGAAATTAAATTAAATTGTGATTTTTAAATTTAATTGAATTGTGATTTTGAATTGAATTGAACTGAATTGTGATTTTGAATTGAATTGAATTGTGATTTTGAATTGCATTGAATTGTGATTTTGAATTGCATTGAATTGTGGAATTAAATTGAATTGTCTAATGGTGGTATTGAATTGAATTGCATTGGACTGAATTCAATTTTATTTTGCGCTTAAAGTTATATATGATTATTTGTAAGATATTGGCGCAGAATTGTCAGTGAAGCATTCGTGCCATTTAACTTAACATAATATCTAAATGTATGCGAGTTTTTCCAGAGTTTTATCTGAGAATCTGCATAAGTTCCTATTTGAGGTTACAACTTTTAGTGTGAGAGTAGACAAGAGTGTGATTTTCTGATTGTTTACAAAATGTAGATTTTGATTATAATCCAAAATATAGCTTTATATTTTTTAATTCATACTGATCATTAAAATCTCAAATAAGGAAATAAGTCCTAATAGTTATATTATTTCTGAATCATAAGACTAAAGGAACAATTTTTTAATAAATTTAATTTATCCATACTAAATAGTAAGTATCATATTCTTATTAAAGTTAGGTACTTGGAAAAACTGTTACATGTGTTCACGACGAAAAAAACGCAAAATAATTTTTCTAAACTTAATATAAAAAAAAAACTACGCTATCATTTTGTAATTTATCTTTTCATATTTTTGGCAGTAGCTTCAGAAAAGATTTTTTTTCGCGGAAGTAGTGTTACATATTTCTGAATAATAATGAAGCAATTTTAATATGATATTTAGTTGAGATAAGTGGCAGATGTTTGTCAGCGTAAAATTGATTGATTTCAACAAACACGTCCTATGCTATTCAAAATTAAAATGGATTTTATTTTTGCTCGTATAATTTATTCATTAATTTTTGCGAGCTTCAGAAATGATTGTATTAAACTTTTTAATCTATGGCTTTTTGATGACTTTTGACTTAGATAACCTAATTGTAATTTACATAAACAAACTGCTCCATTATGTTAGAGGCATAAAGATTTTCAATTTGGACACAAATCGAAATTTGTTAAGTATTTAGATTCAGTTTGTCGATAATTGTAGATTATTGTAGATAATATAATTGCAATTTCCGTAAATAAGCTTCTTCATTATGTCAGAGGCATAAAGATTTTCAATTGGGATACAAATAGAAATTATCTAAATATTTAGGTTCAGTTTGTCGATAATTATTGCAAAAATATTAAAACCCATAAAGAAGTTTTTAACATAAATCTTTTGTATACATTTTCAATCGCTTAAATAGGTGCATTTGCAATTAATTTAAGGGATTTTGAGTTCATAACGAGTTTTCATAATGTTTTGTCACAACGCAGAAAGCCATCAATTCCGTGCCAATGACAAACTTTTTTTGCATCCAAAATTTAATAAAATGCATTGTCTTTGAGTCAAATTTGAATTTGATTTAGTTATAGCAGCTCTCCGAAGAAGTTTCCGCCACAAACACACAAAATCGAAGTTAATATAAACGATTTTAAAATTGTGTATATCCAAACAGTTGTAGGAGTAAAATTACATCATACACGATAATTTGATAAAGTATAGGAAAACACTTCATATTTAAACAAGGTATGATTTAAAAAAGCTCTTACATATGAAAAGAAAATGGGTCGAGTTTCAATTAACTTTAATGAAATTTAGAAGTTTTAACTGTGTTCTAAACTATGATAATTGGGCAATCATCCATCAATGAAAAATAATAACCAGGGCACATCATAATTAATTGGCAACCTCGCTAATTTCCATTCACTTTAATAAAACAAAATAAGGCTTTAGGGCAAAACTTCAGATTACATATAACTACGAAGTTTAGTAACAAAACCAAAACAATCCGACTAGGAAACACAGTCTACGAAATGACGATAAAACGGATCAATTTATCGACAGTTAACAATCTCGCATTGGCCTTTTACACCTCAAACTAACCGTGTCTCCCTATCCGAATCATATTTTAAATTGCGAAGTTCCACAGCATAACCTCTGGAAATGGGGGCGTTAAAGTCAGAGCGGTATAAGTCAACCAGCATTCATTTTTAGGAAACAAAAGGTTTTGCTCTTAACAGAACCACCTGTTTTGATTGAGCTGACACCTGGTGGTGAACAATTGAAGATGTGACTTAGCTCGTATTCTTTTTTCAACTGGTTAGCCCTTCAAGATTGTATTTCTGGACTTAAGTCAGAATTTCAGGACATCTGACTTAGACCGCTCTGACTTTAAACTAATAAAGTATATTTGGATACTAATACTTGGGATTATTACTATTAATGCACAGATAAAGTAATAGAAAATCGCTTTTGGATCTCATTCGAAACCGGCTTCGTTTGCGAGATTTAATTCCGATAATTCCCTTAGTTGCCCAATAGTCACCATGGCCCCACGTCAGCGGTTCTCATTAGAAGATAGAGACTGATGGATATTATTTTGCGCGCTGTCAGCAGGAAGCAGATGGGATTAGGTTGCGGGGTTTTGGATTTATAATCTGTTTAAATGGTTTCTCGAATCACCGGAGGACTAATGGACTGGTCCGTAATCTGCTGTGATTGGGGTTTGGTTGTGCTTAAGTGAAGGCGGATGGGATGTGAATACGAGCTGTTTGAGGGATGGCCGGATTGTTGTTGAGGAGCTTCGATGTCTAGATGTCGAATCGTTTGAGTGGGCTTGTAAAGGGTTGTTGTTGTTGTTGTTGTTGGGAATGTATAGGAGTTTGCGGGTTCGTAGTTTTGTTTTCGGATTGACAGGCCTTGTTGGAAAAAAGTTCAGTTTACGAAGACATTAATTGCAGTCGGTGAAATCATGCTTTTAAATGCTAACAACTGAGCACGATACGCAGAAATAGAGTGTTTAAGAATATAGTGATGAAACGAGAAATTCTCGATGGTACGTTGTGTTGATTTCATCGATGTACCTAATATCTTTCTGTAAAAATATAAAGTGTATATGAGACATTGAGGATGCAAAGGAAGAACTAAACATCAGGTAAAAAAAAAATTTCGCCATCCTAATCTTGATCCTTCACAGATGCAAAAGGTAATTTTTTCATGTTGAGTTCGCCCTTCGTTCCCTCTCAAAATACTCAGATTATGATAACAAGCATGAGAAAATCAATACATGAAAAACTTTTCAAACATATTTTTCTGACAACTACCTTTTGTTGAGTCCGCTCTTCTTATCCGCAACACCTAATATGTTACTGTCGAAGACCGCTACTTGGCAAATGTCGACATTCCCCGGTGAATGTCCACTTTTCCATCGACTCTTGATATCTGTCCGAAATATTTGCCAACTATGCTTATTTCTCACTTACACCGTCAAATGTCGACATTTACCATGTAATGATGGTGAATGTTGAATAAAAATATTTTTGTTACATTTTTAAACTTACTTTGTGATTAATGTTATACAATCTTATTTATTGCAAAAACCTAAACTGTTACTACCACGTGATCACGGCAGAACAATGGATTTGTGTTGCCTCTCTGTCTGTCTTCTCGTTTTCGATATGTGCTTGTCGACATATACCGATGATTGTCCGAATCTATAGGAATAAAACCAAATATTCGGTCTTTCACCGACGTATTTGGCATGTAATCCCTATCCCCGGAGAACCTTGACGTTTTCCAACTTCGGTCTTTCATAGTAGCATTTATACAAATATACAATATCACATTAAATCGAATCAGTTTAAAGCCGTCCGTAGCCTGTAGAAATCAGTAAATGTTCATAAAATATTAAAAACCTTCTACTGATACCACGGGGAAAGTATTTCTAAAAAATAGTAATTAAGTATTTAAAATAATAATAATAATAATTCATGTAGTTTTTGCAAATGGCACTTCAAAAACCATAATTATATAACAGAGATTTTAATTTCTTTTGTCGTTTTATTTTTGGTCTAAAACTTATTTACTAATCACTCATTTAGCAAACGTATTGTTAAATTTCTAATAAGAAGGAATATTATCCCATAACTTTTTCATATTGGATTATAGTATTATTTTGGATTATAGCTATGAATAGATCAGTCTATCCCATCCCTTAAACGTTCAAATAGGTTAATTGAGCAATGAACGTAACAGGGAAGTGAGCCTTTTTCCTATCAAATGTGTCTTGATAGTGTTTCTTAGAACACAAAAGCCACTTTCTTCGAATTTGAAGAAAAAATCAAAGAAAGTCACTCAATGAAGCAAATAAAATGAACCAAATCGTTTCAAGATCTGTCTCGTAGAACGCAAGGGTTCAGTTATATTTCCTTTTAATTCATTGTATATATTTCTGTTACTGCGCACAATATATATCAATCGTTGGGAACTTCTTTCATTTATTCTATCCACTATCACTATTTTTTGCGTTTCTCTCATTTTAATGACTTTGATGTAATACTTTGAGGGCTCAAAACTAGAGGTCGGAAAAATCGATCAAAATAAATATCGATACTATATCGTTGCATAGAAAAGAAGATCAATAAAATATCGATATATCGATACATGATTTTTTGATAATTTGATTTTCAATTTTACCAGACACGAAGTTTTTCGGGACAAATTTCTACTTTTCATAAATTCAATGCCAATATTATTTTAATAAATAAATTATAAAAATTGTTTTAATAAATAAATAACAAAAATTGTTTTTATAAATAAATTATAAAAATTATTTTTATAAATAAATTATATTATCATTCAGAATGAATAAAATACATTTGGATGTCAATGCCTAAATTCACATTTATTTTTAAAGATGAAATTTTTAAAAGTAGTTTACCGCATATTTTGCTGATAGAGATGTTTTCAATATTTAAAATTAGATGCAAATTCCAGGCACACGTTGGCAACACAAACGGCTCTATGTTAATGACTACTAATAAATGATCTTATCTTTCCATTACATTATGTTTTCCTTATGGTTAGGGTGCCATTTTAACTGTCTCTCAGCCAAGTCCAAACTTTAGTTTCGAAGTTTTTGAAAAAGGAATAAAGAAAATCGAAAAACACATGGAACTACAAAACGATCATCAAAAAACTAAAAATGCTTAAAAATATAAATTTATCGGTGACTTTTGTATCGATGTTTTTACTATCGATATATTTTTAAAAAAATATCGATACAAATATCGTCGTATCTATATATCGCCGACCTCTACTCAACACACTGCTATATGACAAAAGAAAATTAAGGTTATCAGTTTTAACAATACTGGAAGATACTTCTATCGCCAACAATCCTTCAGTATTTCAAATCCCTCATATATCTTGTTTTACCCATAAACAAGCAAATTACTACATTCACTAGTGCTTCTTGATCAAAGAAATGCTTTTTGTAATCGAATCCAGTTTATTCATACTACTGTTCAAAGAAATCAAAGTTTGAAAAAGGGGTGTCATTAAAAGGTTGGCCATTCAGTGCATGTGAATATTTTTTACACTACAGTGAATCTGTATAAAAACATGGATTTTCGTCCCAAAATTATTTTCGTGACTGGCTCAAAGACAAACTAAGCAAATACAGCATCAAAGACACAATAAACAAACTCACCGGTAGCCGAAGATAGGTGTGTACCTTATGAGGGTTGGTGTACATCAACCCTCTCGCTGCGTAATTTATTTCCTGCCAGACATCTTTGAGCTTTGAAAATGCTGCAAAAAATGCTTGTATATTTCGCAGAAATATGGACATCTAATGCCATCTGTTAACCCAGATTTGAATAAACAATTAAACATCACAGAAAATCTAAAATGAAACCATGAACAGGGAAAGAGCGGGTTGCACAGTTAAATAGACGGCAAAAATGCTTCTCCGCTGAAATCGCGGGATAAGCAGCAAGAGGGTTAAGTCTGTCGTGGCCTCAATGCCTTCTCGTTGGTGTGGTGGGGTTGGAGAGAGAGGTTTACACTAAAATAATTTCGATCTCATATTCTTCTAAATGCTCAAACTTACGAGACGTATACGGCTGTGTTAAGAGCCTTATAAGTGGCAGAAATAGACAGTTTGAACTTGTAAACCAAAAATACCCTTAAAGACAAATAAAACAATGACAAAAATTCAAAAACAAGCAAACAATGCTATTCAATGATATAAAACATTCATGTCACTAGAAATTGTTCACTTTACATTTACAGAGAATAGTGTAAATATCGATCTATATAATATAAGTAACCAACAAATAGATAAAACATTATTGAAATGCAAAATTTAAACTAAAACCCCTAGTCAAGTAAAAACCAAGTCCAGACCATTCAAATGATGACAAATGAACTGTAGACAAACTTCCAACTCCCCCCCCTCCCCGCATCAAATAAAAACCCAAATCCGCACTACCTATTTATTAATGGATATCCTAAACATCATCACCGGAAGGCGTACAGAAAAATAAATCAAGCTTGACATAATTTTTCCATCTTCCATTTTATAAATCGATTTTCTTCTCTGTACCAGCTCACTCCAGAAACAAAAGCGGCTTACAAGAACTCTATTTTATTTAGGGCGATATCTGTCTTCGCTTCGGGCTGGTCAAGAAGCTTAGAACCCGTCTACAATACACACGTTCTCCTACATCTTGCTGTTTCTTCAAGTATTATATTGATATTGTGTATCTGTCGGGCCGCTTTTGAAATATGACTCCTGGCAGCCAGTGCTTTCCCAGCAGTGGTACTCGGAAGAGTTTTTCCTCCGTAAGCTGCTTTGTTATTTCGGACCTGCAATTTCTTTTGTTAAATCCCTTAAAAATTACTTCGGAGCAGTTCTCGCCTCCCTCTTTCGCGGAGGTACTGGTGTTGTATGGTTTGTGTAAGGGGAGGTTTTTCCTTTTCTTAGCCGGTAACGGGTTATATTTAGATTGATGACTGAAATGCGATGTTTGGGAGGAAGATAAATCTTCCCTATTCAGTTATTTAGAGAGAGAAATAACAGAATTGCGAGAGTTTTTTATTTTATTTTTTATTTTTATGTTGGTTTCTTAGGGTAAGGGGGGCTGGTGGTAGTTTGTGTGAGGGCGAATAAATCATGCCCTTAAATCTGTAAATTTCTTTAAAGTAATAATGTGTTGTGTGCGCTCTTTTCCGTTCGGGAATCAAATATATATATAAAAAAAATTAAAAGTCGTATTAAAATACGTTGTTTTTATTTTAAATATTATATTCCTTTCTTTTTACTTTACCCATGTGTATACATAAGGTAATGAAAGTATAGTATTTGGTCAAAAAACAAATTTCAATTTTTTTTTTATTTTTGCATTTCTCCACTTTTTGGAATATCCTGATCTCAAAAAAGTGATCTAGAAAAAATGTATATCTGTGTGTCTGTGATCAACATTACTCACGAACAAATTGACCTAGGATGTTCAAATTTGGTGAGCTGGTTAGTGGTGACCATGAGACCTACCATTAAAGTTTTCGTCAAAATCGCGCATGCGCATAAGGCAGCTGCCATTGAAAAAATCAAATTTTTCAATTATTGCGAAAAAAAACGGCTCTAACGATTTTGATAAAAATCGTTGTGGTAATGCCTCTTAAGGTGTTCTAAACATCCCCACCTCCAAATTCCCGTAAAAATGCTTTAATGGCGTAAAAAGTTGAGGGAAAAAAACAAAAACAAAAAACCTTCAACACAGAGTTATCTTTGCTTCAACATAGCTTATCAACGATCGTTTTTTCTCCTCTTCTCAGTTTCACTTATAAGAAAGGATAATATAAGAACTATCGAAAAGTATATCGCCAAAATCCCCATTTTGGCGATTTTCTTTTTCTTTTAAAGACCCATATAAGAACTACCGCAAAAAATATCGCCGATCTGGCCTTTTTTCAATGAATGATGAAAATATAAAAATGGTAAATGACACAAATCCACGTCAGTATTATAGTGTAACTAGCTGCGTGGCCTGTCGTTGACGGATAAACTCAGTTTTTGGTACTAAATAAAAGTAATATAAAAGTTTATCACCCCATTGTAAATTCATTCTTTGTTCGTTTAGTTCGGCATGTCTTAGCCGATCGGCTTCTAAACGAACGGCACGCCTCTCTGATGTTTCTCTACTCCATACAGACTCCTGGCGTCGCCGTTGCGACGCTAATCTGTCCTCTGGGGAAATGTCCGGCTGCCGCAAAGTCGAAGCTTCTTGGTTGTCATTTTGTAATTCGTTCCTCTTTAAACGTTTTTGAAAAACTTTTTTGTCGATTTTGCTTAATGATGAGCGTTTTTTTCTAGGCATTGTGAATGTAGAATATCATTTGCGATTTTCAAAACAAACCAGACGAAGATTGTCATTCAGTTGCCATTCAGGAAATACTAAATTGCGTCTGCTTAAAAACACAAAAAAAAAATTATTTCGGAAATTTTAAAACTCAATTAAAATTAAAAATGTATCGCCTATTTTACTCCTGGTCGTTTAATTAAGCGATATACCAAATTTCATCCTAATCCGTTAGGTAGTTTTTACGTGAAACGGTCCCCAAATCCGTGTGACAGAAAGTCAGTTTTATTTATATAGATTGAAAACTCTGAGATGTTCCACAGCTCTTGTTTGCATAGTATCTTTTCTATTATAATAGATAGACATTGTGGTCATTTAGAAACTTCCCCGATACATAAACCCCCTGGGGACCTATTCACTACACCAATCGAAAAGAAATTTCTAATATTGTTATTTGAGGGTATGCCTGTTCAAGAGTGTGATGATTTAAAACAATAGATCTCTCACGCTTACAATTACAGTGAAAAAAATTTGAAATTTTCAAATAGCAACAACAATTTTTACCATGCGAAAATCGATAAGTGCTTTGAAAAACCATAAATGCGTCGGAGCGATACGCGTATGACAAAATGTTCCCTGATATTCAGCACACACAAAAAAAAAAGTATCTAGAAATAGCACTTTAATGAGAGTTACTGTCACAATCCAACTTGCATTTGATTGTTTTCAGAATTGAAAAATGTTTGTTAAACAAATGATACTTCAGATGAATTCTTTTTACTTTCAATTACTGTTTCAAATTTCAACGCACTAACCAGTATTATAGTGTAATTGAAAATTATGTGATGTTCCATTTAAATCCTTTGTATTAATTTCGATTCTGTTTGTTTATGTGTGTATGCTTGTGGTGGTAAGCTGACCAAACGGTATAGTGGTTAGAGTGCTAGCTTCTGCACCGCGAGGTTACGCGTTCGAGTCCCGTGTTAGGCATGGGTGTTTGTAACTGTATGTTGGCTTGTCAAATGACGAATGTTTCAGTTCATTATAGCTCTTGTGTGGCTGACGGTGCCAGATAATCTGAAAACAACCAACCATTGTGGTGGTAAAATCTGCAGAGGGCTAATCAGCCCACTCGCCCCATTCATTTGAACTGAAACTTGGCCGATAGACTCGTTGACGCGAATGCTTTCTATCGAGTTTTGGATGCTGTTGCCAAAGAGTCGCTTTTAAACACATTTCTATAAATTACCCTTTAGGCTGACTAATTAACCCACTTGGGTTTCTTCAATCGAGCTGAAACTTGTCAGCTCGAAAAATACGGATCGCCGAGGATTAAAAAGAAATCTTGGATTGTACACAGTAGACCTGTCAAAAGTAGACCTTAATTAGTAATAATATGCAAAAAATTATCTACTCTAGCATTTTTCAAGATTTTCCGCATTCCCACCCAATTCCAGAAGTGAAATCTGATTGGATAATTATCCACCCATCATCATGAAACCACTGGCGCGTTTTTGCCATCGGTGCAGTATATCCAGTTGTTTATATCGATGGTTTGAAGCAATCAGTAAACATGGCAAAATTTTTTCGGGAAAAGCCTGAGAAAATTTCGGTATAGACCCCGACTTTTTGAGATGAAAGCACAACACTAAAAAAAAAAAAAAAAAAAAAAAAAAAAAGGTCAAGGGTGTCCTAATGCCATGGCAACCATGCCATTTTGTCATTCACTTTGTAAATCCAGTTCTCTCCGCCGAAATGTATCAATATAACTTATAAAAAAAAAAACATTTGAGGTTAAGAAATGGTTGTTATGAATAGGTCAACATTATGAAAACACATATTAATTTCCTTCAATAAGAATTTGTCAAATTCATAAATATCAGTTGTTTGTGTACTTCTGTCTCCTGTTCAGTTTCTTTGGAAATCATGTGTGCTTATCACCGACCAAACGGTTTAGTGGTAAGCGTGCTAGCTTCTAGACTGCGAGGTTGCTGGTTTGAGTCCCGTGTAAGGCATGGGTGTTTGTAAATGTATGTTGGCTTGTCAAATAACGAATGTTTCAGCGCATTATAGCCCTCGTGTTTCTGACGGCGCCAAATAATCTGAAAACAACCAACCATTTGTGCTTATCTAATAAGCATGCTAAGCATGGGAGAAGAACCCCTATTTTATGGTCTAACAAAAATAATTAACGTTTTATAATCTCCCTGTCTCAGAAGAGATATATATGATGAACTTTAATTGAACAATTTGCAATTTTAGATATACTTCTAACTGCTGATTTTACTGAAATAATGAAACAACCACTTACTGAAATCGATTTTCGGATGCAAAGTAAGAATGAATTCCAAACTATACCAAGTACTTACTGATAGTCTTCAATTCTAGAAAAAACTGGCACAGTAGTCTAATTTATCAATGCTGATCGGGGATATGTACAATATAAAGCACAGCCAATACAATGCTGTTTGTTGAAGGTCATTCTTGGAATTCAGATCCCTAGTGTTGCATGCCGATCGAGTGAATTGTTCTTGCAAGTCACGTATTACACCAGTCATCATTTTCTGGTCACAGTGATGTCGCAAATGCAACTTTTTGCTAGAATTTTTTTAGTTATGGTTCACATTTTCAATGATAGTATCAAAAAATCCATATTCCACCTCCTTCTTCAAATGCAATGACCCGAAATTTACGATTTTCCTATCTCTCAACACGCTAAAGAATAATTTCAATACCTGAATTTTCTATTGAGTAAACGGATCTAAAATATTTCACAGATTTCTATCAGTTCTTTATGACGTAAACGACATACTTATATAGTACAGCATGCTTATTTGTACCAGCTCGCATGTACCAGTTTTACAGTGCTTTATCTGAATTCATACCGGTGTCCAAAATAGGTAAATTCGCTCTTGAATCATAAACCCCCATATCATCTGCGTGGAAGTACTTTTAAGTTAATAAAAAGTTGTTAAAATGTAAGTGTATTGAACCCTTTCATATTTTAAAATTTGAAGTCATTAAACAAGCCATCCCAATCCAGTTCAAGTTTTTCATCAAGCTGCCTGAAGGGCCTAAAATTTCATATCTTAAAGTACTGGCCCTCGGGGGCTCAGATCTTGTGATTGGTTGTTTTCAGATTATCTGGCGCCGTCAGCAACACGAGGGCTGTAATGAGCTGAAACATTCGTCATTTGAAAAACCAACATACATTTACAAACACCCGTGCCTTATACGGGTCTCGAACCCGCATCCTCGCGGTCTAGAAGCTAGCACGCTAACCACTGTACCAGATCTTGTGAGCACGAGCTTGGAGAACCCGAGGTAACCTACCTAAGCCTAGCATTTTCTGTTTTTCCTTTTTTACGATGGTCCCACTTTTTATATTAATTTTTATGTATAAGTGTTATAACGTAAGTGTATTGAACCCTTTTATATTTACTTTCAAATTCCTTTTCTTATATACTATTCAAAACTTTTATACTATTAGAAAGTTTCATTTTAAGAACCCTTTCAAAATGAACCCTTTAATCGTAAGAGAACCCTTTCATATATACTATTCAAAAGTTTCATTTTAATACATTTTTGCGTATTTTGTTAAATTTCATAGGATTTTGCTTTTCTTACATTTATTTCTCTTACTTCTTGTTAAGTTTTTCATTTTCAAAATGCTTTGTTTGTTTGTTTTTGGCAGAGTATGGCCCAAGTGATTCCTTTGCGCCAGAAATCCAACCAACTTTAAGTACTGGCATACCTCAAAAATCAAGGAATTCGGAGAAAATAAGTTATAAAAATATTGTTTGCTCTGAACAGTTCTCGAATTAAGTAATCGTGAGGCGACACTATGTTTTATATGATTTTCAAAATAATTTTTCAGTTACATCAATTTTTATAAAGGTATCCAGTGAAGAAAGATCAGTAATTTTAAACTTAATTACTACACAAGTTTAAATCAGTGGGAGACTTTTTTAACACCAAAAATAGCTAATTTTATTAAATCAACTATTTATTTTTTTAAACAATTAGAAAAACTTAAGGTGTGTAAGGTAGAGAAGAGGTATTTTATAAATTTAATTTTGGAATCTTGTTTCTGTTAAAGTACGTTTTGTTAAATACTTTTAAAACAAAATTCTACGAAAAAAGCTTTAAGTATAATCCTAGATATAGTCTCCTGTAGAAAATCGGTGTGTATAATATAAAAGTAAAATTAAAATTCTTAACAAATTATAAATTGAATGCTACTTAATTTAAGTCTTATGACTAATGACCCTAATTAAAGTTACATTTCAATTAAATAATTAAATATCCTTATAAGAAGACATTTTATTGTAACAATATGTTATAGTCCGAAAGGCGACTGCAAATTTTGGACCCCATCGAACATAATTCTGAATTTTTTATAGAAATTGGAGAAAAGTGAGTAGATTACGAATCCACTGGTCTGCCGTGGCAAAAATAGCCGTACAAATATGTCATAACTTGCCAAAAATAGAACAAACTTTTTCGCCTGGCAACCCATTGCATTTTGATTTTCAATGAGAAAAAGCGCAAACTATTTCTGATTTCTGGCTCGGAAAACTCGTATCTTTTTAAATTAAGCCAAATTGGCGACATCAGTTACGTCATTAGTGACGCAATGTTTCTTGCCAATTTGGCTCATTTGTGAAAGATGCAAGTAAACCATAACCACACATCCGAATCGTCTGCAACCTTCTTAATTGAAAATTAAAGAGTGAGGGTTACCAAATAAAAAAAAAAATGCTCATTATCTGGCAAGTTATGGCGCATTTGGCAATTGGATTTAGTTCAACTTATTAAAAGTCGATTTTTTCCCAGTTTCGGCAATTTTTGCCACAGCAGACCAGTGGATTCGTAATCTACTCACCTTTCTCCAATTTCTATAAAAAATTCAGAATGATGTTCGATGGGGTCCAAAAACTGCAGTCGCCTCTCAGTCTATTAGTTTTCTAATATTTCTTAAGGATGTTCCTTCTTTTATGTGTAATTACAACTAATTTAAGTGATTTTGAACTCAGATATAGGTGTACGGCAGTGCACCTGCCAAGTTCACTTCCGGGCATCTTTTATATTAGGAAGCAACTCACAGAATGTTGACCTCTCATATCTGCGTATGTCTGAGAGCTGAATTTTTTTTTACGGGTCTGTTAGGTAACTTAATAAAACCCCTAAGTTTCAAGTCTCCAATTATGTTGATTGCCGAGATAATCAAATTCAAAAACGGCAGAGAATGGCATACTTTAAAATCCACCCAAAACTCACTCACAGATCATCAAATTACTAAGGTACTTCTAGTAGAGCTAGAACTATGAAATAGGGTATGCTTATAAGGTATTCCATGTGTATAAAGAAAAAAAATTTAAAAATCGAGATTTTCCCCTCCGAATTCCCTAAAAGGGCAATATCCGAAAAATTTGAATCTCAATTCTAATACATTTCTACTGGGGCTAGAATTATAAAACTAGTAGCTCTTAACATAGAATACTAGCAGCTCTTAGCATATATAAATAAAGTAGAAACTCACCATACGCCTCAAAACCTCCAAAATCAAGAAATAATAATAAAAAAAAAAATGTACATGGCATTATAAAATTGACCATTGGCGACATTTTATCGCCTACGAAATGGTTGGTTGGTTGGTTGTATTCAGATTATCTGGCGCCGCCATCAACACGAGGGCTATAATGCGCCGAAACATTCGTCATTAGACAAACCAACATACATTTACAAACACCCATGCCTAACACGGGACTCGAACCCGCAACCGCGCGGTCCAGAAGCTAGCACGCTAACCACTATACCGTTTGGTCGGCCCTACGAAATGGTAACCAATTGTTAATTTTTTTCCCCTTTGACAACTTTTTTTTACACATCTGAATAAACAATTTATTTAAAATAATTTTATATTATCATCATTCATATTGAATGCATACGTACGTCATGGACTGCGGTCGTGTAAATTTAACTTTCTTAGAAAAATCTCGTGTAACTCTCCGCTAATTGGGTGTTGTTGAGAACGTTTTTCAAAACTTCCATAAAACCAAATAATAATTCAAAGGATAAAGGAGTCGGCTAATTATAGTTCTCGTAGTTGGCCACCAACAAAAAATTTTTCAACGCTCGATTGTATAATATGCAAATACAAAAAAAAAAAAAAAAAAAAAATTAAAACTAGTTGTTGTGCAAACAAATAATAAATTTTAAATTAGTACATTAAAAAAAGAAGTGAAATCCCGACAAAAATATCTCTGTAAAAAGGCGTCAAGTTCTTCATACAATAGTTATTGTCATGAAAAGTACTGAGATCTAAAGCAGAGCCAAGTTTAAAGTTGTTATAACTCACGGGCAATAAAAATTAGTAAAATTTTCTTCTCAAAGTCCAAATTCCCCTGCATAGGCCCTAAATGTCTAGATACAAAAGTACTTGTGTGACTTGGTCATTACGCGTTAGTGGACCAGAATACGTAATGGTACTTTGCAGCTAGATTTTGATAATGTTTGACCATTTCGAAGAAAACCATTTATTTTAACTCAATTTTTTTTAATGATAACAATGTATTCTATCAAGTTTCGGGGTGCAAAACTTGATACAATGTACTGTCATCTATAACAGTCTGCCTGCCAAGTTACAGCTCCAAGTCTTTTTCTGAAATTGAAATAAAAAGCATTCCAACGTACACAATTACTCAAGGCTGACTTCAACTTTATTTAGATAAAGCACTTTGAAAAGTATTTACTCATGTTCACCTATCATGGCAGTTATGACACAAAAACATAAATTTGCTTTCAAGTACTTTCCAAACTTTCAAATACTTTCTAGCCAGCAAGGGGATTAAACCCATTTCATACAAGAATCAGATTTCATATTTTTTTTCCCTCATGGAAATATAAGCAAACCAAGATATACATCTTTATCGGTCACAGAGGTTTTTCGAAAGTATTCCTGCTGAAATGGACCCGCCTCAAAAGTTTTTTTTCCCCTCAGCGTTATTGCCCATATAGCGGATTGATTGCGTCTTTTAATATAGGATGCATTACGGCAAATTGCTCTTCTGGGACTTATCTTAATTCCAGCAAATTTATTCCTCAACAAGTTTTTACGCCCAAGCAGTTTATGGGCATTTCAGATGGTTTCACCGGAGATAAAGTTAAATGCCTAGGGTGGTGGAAAAAATTAAGTGGATTTCTGGTAACGTAGTTAAGGACATCGATTTAACTAATCTTAAAATTTGCGGAAGGAAATTTTCCAGCGTCAATTTATGGCTTCTCGCAGATTGGTTTGGGAAATTACTCTTCGGGCCTTGGAGTGATGGATCGCTTGGGACGTTGTCTTTTGATCAAATTGCCTTTTGCTCACCAAAAGATAAAGTTCCAACCTTTGAAAAATTCGAATTGATCTGAAATGAGACTTTCCTCTTTGATTGGAGGATTTATTGAGAGCAAAACTGGGATCATTGGTTTTGAACGGTTCTCTGAATTTTTAACGAAAGGAATTATTTCTTCGGAATATTATCGGTGATTTATAACTATGACTTCTAGGTAATTTATAAACGGTTTCTGTTATGCAAGCAGATAAAATCAATTAAATACTTCCACAATCTATGTGTAGATGGTTGTACCGGCAGGGAGAAGGTAACGAAACGGGGAATTTGTCTCTTTGTTTATTAAGTAATCATATTGACAGAGCTTAATAGCGCGTGTGTCACACGCAGCAGATCTACAGGAAGTGTGAGATTTAAAGAGTTATTGATAGCTTCTGCTCCTTCTCGCCAGAGGGCGTTGCGACTATGAGAGGGGAGAATGACTGTTGGTTTCCACATCTACGCAATAGGTTGGTCTTGGTTACCAACATATTCTAACTTTTTTAAGGGGAAATTGCTGATATAGATCTCTATAATGATTATAATGATTGTTAAGTCTTCTTCTGCTTCAAGTCTATAATCAAGAACTCTCTATCCAGAAGTTGTAGTTGGAACCTGTGAATATTATGTGCATGTAGTCACTTCTCTTAGCAAAAGTAAAAAACATGGCTACGCTTGTTCATTTTGCCATTTATATATCATTTTAAAAATTAATGAAACAAATACTTAAAATGATAAATTGGTAATGATCTCACAGTTTTCCATAGTCCGGCCTAAGCGAGAAGAAGTAACAAACTTTATTAAAAGAGTCAACATATTATATCATTATGATTTAAAATAGTATTTTTTAAATAAATCATTGTTGTGCATTGGAACAGGAAGTGCTTATGGTTAAACAACGTTAATGATATATTTTGCTAATGATCTCACAGTTTTCCATAGTTCGGCCTAAACAAGTAACAAACTTTATTAAAAGAGTCAACATATTATATCATTAAGATTTAAAATAGTATTTTTAAAATAAATCGTTGTTGTGCATTGGAACAGGAAGTGCTTATGGTTAAACAACGTCAATGAATATTGCTAATGATCTCACAGTTTTCCATAGTTCGGCCTAAACAAGTAACAAACTTTATTAAAAGAGTCAACATATTATATCATTATGATTTAAAATAGTATTTTTAAAATAAATCGTTGTTGTGCATTGGAACAGGAAGTGCTTATGGTTAAACAACGTCAATGATATATATTGCTAATGATCTCACAGTTTTCCACAGTTCGGCCTAAACAAGTAACAAACTTTATTAAGAGAGTCATCATATTATATCATTATGATTTAAAATAGTATTTTTAAAATAAATCGTTGTTGTGCATTGGAACAGGAAGTGCTTATGGTTAAACAACGTCAATGATATATATTTCTAATGATCTCACAGTTTTGCATAGTTCGGCCTAAACAAGTAACAAACTTTATTAAAAGAGTCAACATATTATATCATTATGATTTAAAATAGTATTTTTAAAATAAATCGTTGTTGTGCATTGGAACAGGAAGTGCTTATGGTTAAACAACGTCAATGATATATATTGCTAATGATCTCACAGTTTTCCACAGTTCGGCCTAAACAAGTAACAAACTTTATTAAGAGAGTCATCATATTATATCATTATGATTTAAAATAGTATTTTTAAAATAAATCGTTGATGTGCATTGGAACAGGAAGTGCTTATGGTTAAACAACGTCAATGATATATATTGCTAATGATCTCACAGTTTTCCACAGTTCGGCCTAAACAAGTAACAAACTTTATTAAGAGAGTCATCATATTATATCATTATGATTTAAAATAGTATTTTTAAAATAAATCGTTGTTGTGCATTGGAACAGGAAGTGCTTATGGTTAAACAACGTCAATGATATATATTTCTAATGATCTCACAGTTTTGCATAGTTCGGCCTAAACAAGTAACAAACTTTATTAAAAGAGTCAACATATTATATCATTATGATTTAAAATAGTATTTTTAAAATAAATCGTTGTTGTGCATTGGAACAGGAAGTGCTTATGGTTAAACAACGTCAATGATATATATTTCTAATGATCTCACAGTTTTGCATAGTTCGGCCTAAACAAGTAACAAACTTTATTAAAAGAGTCAACATATTATATCATTATGATTTAAAATAGTATTTTTAAAATAAATCGTTGTTGTGCATTGGAACAGGAAGTGCTTATGGTTAAACAACGTCAATGATATATATTGCTAATGATCTCACAGTTTTCCACAGTTCGGCCTAAACAAGTAACAAACTTTATTAAGAGAGTCATCATATTATATCATTATGATTTAAAATAGTATTTTTAAAATAAATCGTTGATGTGCATTGGAACAGGAAGTGCTTATGGTTAAACAACGTCAATGATATATATTGCTAATGATCTCACAGTTTTCCACAGTTCGGCCTAAACAAGTAACAAACTTTATTAAGAGAGTCATCATATTATATCATTATGATTTAAAATAGTATTTTTAAAATAAATCGTTGTTGTGCATTGGAACAGGAAGTGCTTATGGTTAAACAACGTCAATGATATATATTGCTAATGATCTCACAGTTTTCCACAGTTCGGCCTAAACAAGTAACAAACTTTATTAAGAGAGTCATCATATTATATCATTATGATTTAAAATAGTATTTTTAAAATAAATCGTTGTTGTGCATTGGAACAGGAAGTGCTTATGGTTAAACAACGTCAATGATATATATTGCTAATAATCTCACAGTTTTCCATAGTTCGGCCTAAACAAGTAACAAACTTTATTAAAAGAGTCAACATATTATATCATTATGATTTAAAATGGTATTTTTAAAATAAATCGTTGTTGTGCATTGGAACGGAAGTGCTTATGGTTAAACAACGTCAATGAATAAGGAAAGTCATACAGTATCAAAACTTTCCCACGAATTTCCTGTGATTAGGGATTCAATCCTAATTTTTTTAAGGAAGACAACATATTATATCATTATGTATATCATGCATTATGTATATCATATCAGGCAAAACTTTACCTCAACATTTTAAATCCATTTTGAGATTTTTTTAGTGGATTGCAATATTTGAAATGTTCTATGCAAAATGGTAAATTTGGGGGGGGGGAGGGGCAATACGTCCATTAGAAGTAAATTTAATAATTTTTAGATAAAAAAACACATCTCAATGAAAACATACACACATTCTTATACATTATAGTGATGCTTATTATATTAATTTTTGCTTTCAATTACAAATATATATACATAGAGTAATGAAAGCATAGTATTCATTAAATTCTCCACGTTTTGGAACGTCCTGATTTCAAAAAAGTGATCTAGAAAAATTGTCTGTGTGTACCTGGTCAGCATAACTCCCGAACAAATTGACCTACGATGTTCAAATTTGGCGTGCGAATTGGTAATGACTCAAGGACCTACCATTAAGGTTTCCGTTAAAATCACGAATACGCATAAGCTGCCATTGAAAAAAATCATGTTTTTCAATGATTCCTAAAAAACGGCTCAAACGATTTTGTTCAAAATCGCTGTGGTAATGCCTCTTGTTGTTCTAAACATTCCCAACTCCAAAATTCTCATAAAAATGCGACAAAAGCGTAAAAAGTTTAAAAACGAGTGTCTAACACAGCGTATTCTGCCATTGTGCTTCGTCCATCAACGATTGATTGTTTTGCGTTTCGCACCCAAACAAGGACAATGAATGTCTATCGAATAATAAAACCACCAATTTCGCCAATTTTTTTTTTATGTAAAAATTATTGCCAAAAATATCATCACACTGTCCATTTTCACTTACATGAGCGAAAATAAGAAAATGGGAAGTAACACCGTGTTAAATTTTACTGCAATGAGCAATATTATATAGTGTAATCGAAAGTTGTGCGTTGTTAAACAACCCTAGTTTTAATTAGAAATAATGACCTCATTTTAATATATTATAATTTTACAACAATTACAATTATTTATATAACAATTACAATTTATCATCACATTTCAATATTGTAACTCATTTTTTCAAACCGGTGTATTTAAAATTATACACCTGTCTATCCTACGTACCACATGTCTCCTCTTTGTGTCTCACATTGTTTCGTCGTTACACTATTTCAAAGTTAGAAATTCCTTTTTGAAAGACTCTATATACTCAACAATATATGACTTTAACACACAACCATCCGCCATCTTATCGCCTTAAAAACCACTTATTTGAACTGCAATTCTTCCCCGACCAAAAAAAAATCTCTCGAATCAGATTAATTTCACAGAGATCCAGAAATATTCCTCTCTATTTTAAGTACATTTGGAAAGATAAACATCCAGCTTATGAAAAGCGAAAGAATGGTACGAAGAGTGAGATATATCTCAGCATAAAAATAAAAAATAAATGAACCTTTCAAAACTCCAAATGGAGGCTTTTATCCCGCTTAACCGTATGTATGTGGGGAAAAAAATACATCGAAGAATACCATGATTTTATGTAGGCTGAGTTCCCTAAATGCCTGAGGTCTATGTGAACGGAATACATAGTTTCTGCCCTAGCTTGAAATGCAATTTGCGCCGGGTATTATGGAGGGTCTCTTCACTGGAAATGCACTCTCTAAAAAGTGTAGAAAGAAAATTACTCCAATAATAAAAGAGAGCTTCGAAAAGCCGGAGGAGAACTTGATTATGGGGAAGAGTTTTTTTTTTATCGACGCATCTGCGTCCCTGCTAAAAGTTCATCAAGATCGTGCTAATTTTTATTTTTTTATGTATTTCGAAGTTATGAATGAAATTGGGGTTAAGTGAGATATGAAGTTATGATTTAATTTGGGTTTGAAATAATACTAAAAGGCCATGATTAAACTGACGTTGCTTAGAAAAGTTTGGAACTTGTAGTGAACAACAGATCTTCATAAATCTTTATATACGTGCTAATATTATTTAAAAATTATATTTAAACAGACGCTGCTTAGAAAAAACTTGTCTGGAACTTGTAGTGAACAACAGATCTTCATAAATCTTTATATACGTGTTGAGATTATTTGAAAATTATATTTAAACTGACGTTGCTTAGAAAAGTTTGGAGCTTGTAGTGAACAACAGATCTTCATAAATCTTTATATATGTGTTGAGATTATTTGAAAATTATTTTTAAACTGACGTTGCTTAGAAAAGTTTGGAGCTTATAGTGAACAACAGATCTTCATAAATCTTTATATAAGTGCTGAGATTATTTGAAAATTGTATTTGAACTGACGCTGCTTAGAAAAGTCTGGAACTTGTAGTGAACAACAGATCTTCATAAATATTTATATACGTGCTGAGATTATTTAAAAATTATATTTAAACTGACAATGCTTAGAAAAGTCTGGATTTTGTAGTGAACAATAGATCTTTATAAATCTTTATATACGTGCTGAGATTATTTGAAAATTATACTTAAACTGACGCTGCTTAGACAAGTCTGGAAGTTGTAGTAAACAACAGCTCTTCATAAATCTTTATATACGTGCTGAGATTATTTGAAAATTATCCTTGATAACTCAATACAAATGTAGAAACTTAGCAGAATAGTTTGGTAACTTTCTCTCAGATAATAGCTGTATGACAACAATTATTTGACAAAAACTCAAAACTGTATTGGATTGTTTGAGTTAAAACTTCATTACTTTCTGGATAAGGTTCAGTTTGCAAAAGTTAACTTTTATATGATCACTTAAAATGCCATATTTTCATCTGTCTAACAAAAATACGACAAAATCTGACTGTTGCATCTTTCAAAAATACCTAGTACACAGTAAAATAACAATATAGAAATAGATATTTATATAGAAAAATTTATTGAATTTTTAAAAATTTATTTATTATTTTTAAACTTTCTTATTTACGCATCTCAGATTGTTTTTGGTTTTTTTTTTACAAAAAACTAGAGAGATTTTCGAAGGTAAAAATCACAATTTGTCTTCGCTAACATTTTTATGAACACAAAAATGTTTTTGTGTTCATAAAAATGTCTTCTTCAAAATACTCTGAGTTAAGTTTGGCGTGCTGTTCTTCAAGAATGATAATTTCTATTTTAAATTCGGTGTTAATCATCCATTTCGTGAAGAAATTTGATTTATTGTTCGAGAATCGTTTTAAAGAAAAAAATTTCAGTCAATCAGGGGGTATTTTCAGAATTATTGCTGACTGATCAATGCAAAAGGAAAGCATAATTTACGAAAAACACAAGCCATAAAAAAAAAAAAAAAATCCAGTAAAGTCACTGTGACGTCACATAGAAAATGACAGTGGCATCACATGCATTATCCTTATAGGGAGAACTATTTTAAAAAAGATACTTTGTATGATAATAAAAAAAAAATATTATTAGACCTTTTTTTTTTTTTTTTTTTTTGTATTTACAACTATTTTAAATAAAAATGATGGTAAATTCAATTGTAATTTTTTACCAAAGTTTAAAATAATATAGAATAAAATATGTCGCTTTTTATTAAAAAGACTACTGCCGTATTATAATTTTTTTTTTTTTTTTTTTTTTAATTCTAAGTATCATAAAGGTTCAGAGCTACCTCGGAAAAATAAGTGATTTTAAAATTCGGTATTCCATATCCTCTCAAAACTCAGGGAAAATTTAATTGTGATCTTAAATGCGTATTATAAATATAATGCGAAATCTTTAAAATGAACTTTAAAAGAAATAAAATGGAAAAACTAGGCAATTTATAACGTCGAAGAAGTAAAATTACAGTAAATTTAATTTATATTTGAGTACAATAACATAAAAGCTTTCATTTAAAATAAAAATAAAAGTTATTTAAAATAGATATATAATCAATTATAAAATACTGGTAAATTATTAGTGAATCAATCATTTATAGTGATATGCATTAGAATATAATGTATAATTCAAATTATATTACATTATAGTAATTGTGTTTTATATTAGAATCAATTAGATATTACTATCATAACTTTGAATAAATAAAAGAATAATGTTAATTATTCGGATATAAGACACAATAACGATGATTAATAATACGTTATATAATAATACATTTTATTGGAATACATTTTAGAAAGGTAATATACATTAGAATACATTATAGAAACAACTCAAATTGCATTATTTGCTCTAATGATATGCTCCATTTCAATAAAGGTACTGTAGTTGTAACAAAATGGAATAAACGATAATATAAGCGTTGAACTAATTAAATAACTCATTAATTCTGGTCCTAGTTTTACTTATTTATCTATATTGAACGAAAAAAAAAAAAATTCAATCGACTATAACTGTCTTCTGTTTAAATTGATTGATGAAACAGTTTGAAGAAGAATTTAAACTACTTAAGGATTCTGAAAAAGTTTAATACACAACTAATGTAAATCTCCGGAAGAGATTTCTATAATTTTATTCAAATATTTTTCGAGATGACTTTTATTTGTATAATATTAAGTGACTATGATTCAAATTCCATAGCAACATGATACATATACAAATAAAATAGAATGCCAAGAATAAATTAAATGATCAACAGACTTCAAAAACAACTTTTACGCATATGTTGACCTTTGGCTAGAAAACAATGGAAAATATTTTTGGTCTAGTTCCAACAATTAGCTAGCAGTTTTTTCCATGCTCAGAACTTTTATTTTTAGTTAACATTAAACGAGATTTGTAAGTAAATTCAATATAGCAAATTTAAATTTAGCTACGATACATCTAATTGATGATCACTTCAAATGAAAGTTCAATTTTCGTGTATTTATTATTAAAATGTAATTTAATAATTGAAGTTAAAACCAATTTCAATGCTGACAAACGTGTAATTACTATGCAGATGTTTTTTGAGTCTTTGAAATATTCAATTAAGAAATTATATTAAATAATTTTTTTAAGTACATTTTAATTTAAATAATACGTTAATAAACATTATTTAAAACTTAAACACTGGAACCAACTTTATGATGATTTCACAAATGAAGAAATGCATTTAAATAGCATTTATGAATGATGTTTTAAAGGAAATAATATAGTTTTTAAGTTATAATAAACTTTTGTGAATCAAGAATAATATAGGAACTGATGGATTAACCCATTGACGGTCATGCACGTATATATACGTCTTAGGATCCTCAGTTTTTTCCAGCAATACACAAAATTTTTAAATGTATAAATAAAATTTAATATAAAATATTTTTTAGATATTTTCATTGGTATTATAGTCTATAACCTATCTAAAACAAGACAAATAAAAAATAATTAAAAAAATTTATGTATCTGAATTAGAAATATAATTGAAAAATTATTGCAGGGAAAACAACTGGGGAATTTCGCCCATTTCCATGACCGTCAGTGGTTATAATTTGTTTATTTCTTATAGATAATGCGAATAAATATTTTTAATACAAAATAAACTTTTAAGGCAGCTTAAAAGAAATATATTAGCGATTGGATTGAATACACTGTTTTGATAATGCTCACTTCCACATGTTTATGTTGTGTCCATAATACTACATAAAACTTAACTCGGAAGCTTTTAAGCCGTATCCATATACCTAATTGTTTCATTTTAATCACTTTTGGAAACTTATTTTTTATTGATTCCTTCAAGTTAATGCTTTACTTTCGAAACTTTTAGCTCTTCATTATATTGTAGTATATAAGGGTGATTCTGAAATTAAAGGGAATTTGTAAAAGTAAAAAAGAACATAAAATAAAAAATAGGTAACAAAATTGAAATTTTACTCTTAGAATTTTATTAATACTACTTCAATAAAAGGTCAAGGAAAAATATATTTTCTAAAAAAACAGTTTTCTAATTTTGCTTGTAACTTCCGTGGTTCATACAAGTCATAGAAGTTATAAATAAGTAGATTGCCATGCTTAAAACTTAATCTAAAAGACTGAGGATATTGTTGCACAAATTGTCTGTATATAGTGTAAATAGTGACGTATTATTTTAAAATTCTATTGTAATTTATTTTTATCTTATTTTATTTTTTAACAGCAATTATACAGGTTAGAAAAAGGTGGCAACACCTAAAGCAATCGAGAAATTTCGAGACGTTTCTTTTCCGACGAATTGGCTGGAAATTTCGCGAATATTCTCACGCGCCTGGTATTTAAAGACCGTAGTTTGGGAAAGTTTTCAGATTGATTTCGGACTTCGATGTGAGCTGATCGCTTTGTTTACCTACTAGAGTGAACTTGTATAATCGCTGTATTCGAAGTTGTTCTTACTGAAGCTTGTGTTGAAGCTTGAGGGTGATTAAACTGTTGTCTGTGAATAAATTTTGGTGCCTTTGAAGAGTGAATAAATAGTAGTTTTTATCTTAAAAACTGTGCCATCATTGCCTCAGCGGAAAAATTCATAACAATATACTGGCTTTGCTTTGAGAGAAAAAATTTGCTATTTGATAAAAGTTAACGACAAAAGTATGCTTAACACTATAAGGAATAACATTACTGAACATGAAGGTTACAAGGACAAAACGAACTCACCAGATTTTTGAGGATTGGACAACTTTTTCACAAACAATATAAAACTATGCACAGCCAACATCACCAGACAAAATTGTTGACTTGAGCTTCACTTCAGTTCTAGTAAAGAAGACTGTTTTCTCGTAGATTTTTTTTCACAACTTTCAATTTCACTATAATACTGACGTGGATTTGTCATTTACGATATTTTTTGTCATATTTGTGTCGATATTTTTTGTCATAATTCTTGTAAGAGTCTTAAAAAAAAACTCCGACAAAAAGGTAATTTTGGCTATGTACTTTTTGATAAACCTTGTGTTATCCTTTATGATAAGTGAAACTGAGGAAAGGAGAAAAACAATCGTTGATGAGCTATGTTCAAACAAAGAGAACTCTGTTTTGAAGACATTCGTTTTTCAACATTTTACGCCATCAAAGCCTTTTTACGGGGATTTCGTTGGTGGGGATGTTTAGAACACCTTAAGAGGCATTACCACAATTACCACAACAATTCTTATCAAAATCGTTAAAGTCGTTTTTTGCATTAATTGAAAAACTTGATTTTTTTACGAAAGTTTCGGAGTTGGGGATGTTTAGAACACCTTAAGAGGCATTAGCACAGCGATTTTTATCAAAATCGTTAAAGCCGTTTTTTAGCAATCATTGCAAAACATAACTTTTTCAATGGCAGCTACCTTATGCGGATGCGCGATTTTAACGAAAACCTTAATGGTAGGTCCCTTTGTCATCACCATATTTGAAAATCATAGGTCAATTTATTCGGGAGTTATGCTGACTACAGACACACAGGCAGGCATTTTTTCTAGATCATTTTTTTGAAATCCGGATGTTCCAAAACATGGAGAAATGCAAAAAAATCTAATTTGGTTTTACCGAATGCAATACTTTCATTACCCTATGTATACATATGGGTAATTGAAAGTAAAAATATAGCGTTTTATAAAGAAAAACTAAAACAAGAGCTAAAACCGACGACCAAAAACAAACTGTGATATTTTAAACAAACTATTTAAACTTTTCAGCTGCTTGTTGAGGTAACTAATTAAAAAGTAGTTATAATAAATAGACTCCACAGAACAACTATTGACAGCTCAAAAGTTTTTTTTTTTTTTTTAAATCTTCCACAAATACCACACAAGTGAAGAATACTTTAATAAAATATCAAATACAACAATGTCCAAAATATTTCACAATTTGAAAGCTAGAAATTGCATACCGTTAAAAAAAAAAAAAAAAAAAAAAAATGCTTAGATGAAAAAAGTCCAGATATAATTTATTATAAGCGAGGTAGCGTATCCAAAGGTGAAACTTTGTTGACGTTAAAGTAAAAAGTTTTGTTATTAAAATTGCAATTAATAAAAGACTGCTAATGGCAAAATTAATTAGTGTTATTACACTTATTAAAAAATGCTGTATAAAAAGTTTATCCATCTGGTTAGGTCTGTATCTGAAATTGGTTTTTAATAAATACGAAATTTTTTTTTTCTCCTATGATAATGGCGAGCTCATTTCCTTTAATTTTATGGAATTATAGATGAAAATTCCCGAAAAAAAAAAAAAAAAAGATTGAGAGCGTATTATAATTAGCTAACCTTTCTATATTTTCCAAATTTAAATTAAGTTACAGAAGTATGGCTTTTATTTATTTTTTAATTAATTTAATATATTTATAGTATATAATCCTCCTACCAAGTTAAAAAAACCTCAAATACAGAGGGATATATTTTCAAAACTTTGCATAAGGGGACAACATAAAAGTTTAAAAGAAAACATTAAATTTTAAATCAATCTCATTTTTATAACTATTTTTAATTTTTCATTAACCATCACTTGTATCAATTTTATCACTTGTCTTTTACAAATGTGAAAATGTTTGACAGTTTTTATTTTTAATAAATAATACTTTTAAAAAGAAATATTTGTTTATAGGTTTGTGACACTCGTTGATGGCTTGTAAAAAGATTCATAAAATTGTATTTAAAAAGTAAGTAAATTCTCTGAGGAAATAATCAGAGTAATCTCTAAAATTTGCCTTTGTAATTTGTTAAGTATCGTAATTAATTCAAAGTTTTTTTTTTTTCCAATTTTCGCTTCTAGTATTCCCTACGTATCGGTTTATGTTCAATTTGTTTATTTTTTGTCTTTTCCATACTATTTTGTCTTCGATGAAAAATTCATAGAATTAAAAAAAGAACTTTTATTTATTTTTCACAGGGGAAATCTAATTTCTTCTTTAACGTATGTTTTATTTTTATAAACTTATTTATTACAAATATCACGTTTATATGTTATTTTATTAAAAAAAAAAAAAAATTTCGTAAAATTTCTTAAAACGGTCAATGGTGTTATTATCGTAATTTTAATTTACATTTCTTCAAGGTGTGATGGTATAAAGTGACGCATGGGTATATTCACCTCTAAGTAATTTATAGAATTTTCCTATTTGCATATTCACTACACACGATAACTGTACAGTGTACAGTATGTAAAAAAAAAAAATCTGAACGATGAGTATATCTTGTATTCTAATTGATGAAAATTTGATTGTAAATCGTGGAAGGTCTTTATTAATTGTATATAATTTTTTTTATCGTGAGGGGTCCTCTATATATTAAAACTAAACCAAACTTTAAAAAGTTCAATGATAACCCCATAATATTATACAGTATTTAGATTTAGAATCCAAAAAGATGTCTGATACCAAATTTCATAATTTTCCAATGAGTGGTTAGTAATTTAAATGTAAATTAATTAAATTATAAATTAATGTGAAATAGAAAATTTGTCTTTTGGCCATAAATTCTAATATAGTTAATATATTTTAGCAGTTTTTATTTTAAAGGATAGTTTGCTTAAGGTCATAAATAACATGCAACTTTCGTATTAAACAGCTTTTTAATAATTAATTATTAATTAATAAAGCAAGTTTTAAATTTATATATATATATATATATATATATATATATATATATATATATATATATATATATATATATATATATATATATATATATATATATATATATATATATATATATATATATATATATATATATATATATATATATATATATATATATATATATATATATATATATATATTTATATATATATATATATATATTTATATATATATATATATATTTATATATATATATATATATATATATATATATATATATATATATATATATTTATATATATATATATATATTTATATATATATATATATATTTATATATATATATATATATATATATATATATTTATATATATATATATATATATATATATTTATATATATATATATATATATATATTTATATATATATATTTATATATATATATATATATATATATATATATATATATATATATATATATATATATTTATATATTTATATATATATATATATATATATATATATATATTTATATATTTATATATATATATTTATATATATATATATATATATATATATATATTTATATATTTATATATATATATATATATATTTATATATTTATATATATATATTTATATATTTATATATATATATTTATATATATATATATATATATATATATATATATATATATATATATATATATATATATATATATATATATATATTTATATATTTATATATATATATATATATATATATTTATATATTTATATATATATATATATATATATATATATATATATATATATATATATATATATATATATATATATTTATATATTTATATATATATATATATATATATATATATATATATATATATATATATATATATATATATATATATATATATATATATATATATATATATATATATATATATATATATATATATATATATATATATATATATATATATATATATATATATATATATATATATATATATATATATATATATATATATATATATATATATATATATATATATATATATATATATATATGCTTGAATTATCATGGTCGAAAACCCCTCCAGAATATTTTTCATTCCATTTTGACTTTTTGATCTCGATATTTTAGCAAAAATGTGAAAAAGCTCACTATAAATTACCCCTTAGTTGATTACGTTTTGAATAGGTACGTTCGATTTAGCCCGCTATAAAAAAATTTGCCCTCAAGATCGTCCAAAACATTTTCGCTCATAAGTGACATGTTTCTCTACATAATGAACTGAAATTTGGAATCTAGGGTAAACGAAGTATTCTAAATTGAATGAAAACATAAAAAAATAGGGGAAATTTTTAAAGATAGAGATCAGTTTACTTAGTATACAGCTCCCTAAGTAAAATATTTTGCATCAGACATATAGAAAATCGTTAACAACAAATTTTGGGTGCAAACCGCAAGATTCTACTATAATTAGAACCAAAGGTATAGCCATCGTGCGGATTTTTTTTTTACGTACTGTACCTCTTTATACCTCTTTAAAACTACTACAAATTTAAAGTCGGAATCCTTTATCAAGAGTCTTTTTCAGAAAAAATACTTGACATTTGTGCCTTGATTAAGAAAAAAACATCAGTGTTCCGAATAGTGCCCTTTACAAGTTAACAATGGGGTCAATGCATCATCAGGTGGCACAAGTGGTAATTATTTCCCTTGTCACGTGACTTTTCCTGCGTTTTTCACATAAGTATACACGACACATTCTACAGGGTAGCCAGCATAATAGACGCCCCAGATTATTTACAAAACATAACTTTAGAATCAATCATTCATTAAGAGGAAGCACGAAAATTTGAATTTGGTGGACATTTGTCCCCTACACGACTAACCGCGTAACAAAAGGTCGCGCGTCTAACCAAGGGTTAAGTGAACAGACATGGATGGAGTTTAAAAAATATTCTGCGCGGATTTTTTCCGAGGTACTGTGAATATACTTGGCATTTATAAAGGCAATTAAATGCTATTTTAAATGTAAGTCGATGCACATTTTTATTTTTAATAATTAGTAAAGATTATTAACTTGAGGAAGTGTTCATATGCATTATAGAGTGTAGACATCCTCATTTGTTTTATATTATTCCATGTTTCCGAGGCTCAACGCAATTCAATTTATTTCTTCAAACTATTTTTGTACTCAGTTTAAAAAGTACAGTTAATTCTGAACAAAAGGGACTTTTATTACTAATTGTGTAAACGTACTCTTTTTTTTTTTTTTACAATTGAACGACTAATTTATACTTTATAAGAGTACGTATATAAAGCTTAATTATTAAATCGAGAAAGATTTTTAAGAATAGACTATATAGTACACATTAACTCCCATTTTGTCATGAAAGGTTAAGAACTTTTATAATAATTGGATATATCAGATTGTGACTATTGAGGTGTGTCAGTAAGATGTACTTACCATTTGCAATATTCCTTTATAGTCCGAGAGGTGACTGCAATTTTTGCACCCCATCGAATATCATTCTGAATTTTTTATAGAAATTGGAGAAAAGTGAGTAAATTACGAATCTACTGGTCTGCCGTGACAAAAATGGCCGAAACTGATCAAAAATCGACTTGGAATGAGTTGAACTAAAATCCGATTGCCAAATATGTCATAACTTGCCAAAAACAGAACAAACTTTTTCGTCTGGCAACCCACTGCATTTTGATTTGCAATGAGAAAAAGCGCAAACGATTTTCTGATCTCTGGCTCGGAAAACTTGTAATTTTTTAAAAGTAAGCCAAATTGGCGACATCAGTTACGTCATCCGTGACGTAGTGTTTATCGACAATTTGGCTCATTTGAGAAAGATGCAAATAAACCATAGCCACACATCCGAATCGTCTGCAACTTTCTTAATTGAAAATTAAAGAGTCATGGTTACCAAATAAAAAAAAATGCTCATTATTTGGCAAGTTATGGCGCATTTGGCAATTGGATTTAGTTCAACTTATTAGAAGTCGATTTTTGACCAGTTTCGGCCATTTTTGCCATGGCAGACCTGTGGATTCGTAATCTACTCCCTTTTCTCCAATTTCTATAAAAAATTCAGAATGATGTTCGATGAGGTCCAAAAATTGCAGTCGCCTCTCAGTCTATTAAAAATGTGACAATGTTGGTTTCTTTCCCTCCTGGATAAGCAGACACGTTAAACATCCAAGAAGTAGAAATTGAAAGGAAAGTAAACAAAGCAATCAGGAAACTTAATTGGCACTGAACATCTCGTGGCAATGCGATTCAATTTACATTTTTTCAAAATTATTGCAAAAGTAGTCGTACAATGAATTTCGAGTATGACACATGAGAACTCAGCATCACTATAACACTAATGCAAAATGTTATTTTGAATGGATTCCATCATAAAACAACTCTCTTGACGTATATGTGATAAAATCGCTGTACATCTTTAAAAGAAAAGTCGAAACTTCACATTCTATTATCCAATCACAAATCTCATTTCTTTTTATAATTGATTGAATAATTGATAGGAAGTTCTTGCTTTATAAATATCAACAAACTTTTTTTCAACCATTTCAAAAGAATCAGAAAAAGCCGTAATCATTCTCTAAAAAAAAAAAGTTTCTCTTAAAAAAGATTTAGTAACAATTCTCGCTTCCAATAGTATATAAAAAACATTCTTAAACTTTGTCCCACCCCTTGTTATGCCCACCGCTCAATTTACAAGGCAATTATAACATCTGAACCATGAATACCTGACCCTTTTATGTACTGTAAAGAAAAGCACAGGAAACAGCTCACAAATGGTACAATCTAATGACCTAAAAGCCTACGAAGCCTTCAACAAATATATCACTATTTATACAACCTCTGCTAATAGGAAGCTTGGATCACAAGTTCACAAAAATAAAATAAAAAAAACTTCGCCGATGTTCAATTGTTTGCTTTGCTCACAAAAGCCATGATTTGACTCGTTGAAATTCCAGAAAAGTTTTCAAATAAAAAAAAAGGGAATATATTTCGCTTTTGTGTTGAAAAACGGCATTAGACCCAGGAAAAGAAATAGAATACCTTGAATTCTATTGATTTTCTACCTTAATAGGGGAATTTTCTTTACATAAGTTTAAACGGTTCCGTCCTTTGTGGCTTTGGTGTCATATTTCTGTATCTTCAAACGAGAACCACCAATTTAAAAATGATGACAAAATGCATAAAGTATCTCTTTGGGGACTTCTGTTTTTAAAGGTATTGAATAACAGTACAACCAAATTTACGTATGTATTATTAGTAAAGTCATTTAATACTTAGTAAATTATATAGAATAGACGCAATCCGTAATTGAATTTTACTCAGGCACTTTTTTAAAACTTGAATATTTACATTCGTTTTCATTTTTTTTATTTTGTGTGTGTGTGTGTGTGTGTGTGTGTGTGTGTGTGTGTGTGTGTGTGTGTGTGTGTGTGTGTGTGTGTGTGTGTGTGTGTGTGTGTGTGTGTGTGTGTGTGTGTGTGTGTGTGTGCGTGTTAAGGTTTATTTGATAATTTGCATACAATTTCTTAACCTCCTGTCAAGTTAAATGGTAAATCACTAAAAATAATACAGGGATATTTGTCAGTGAGGCTAACGAGCACACTTTATTCACACATTTGAAAAAGGTTCTTATTAAAGAAGGTAAAGTTCGTATGAAAATTCAAAGGAAAACAAATCATGCTAAATGTTAAATGCGAAGTAGGAAGAAATATTATATAAAAATACACACTAAACAGTTAGGGTTATATAATTGAGGTTACTTTGGTTAATCCAGATTTTAACCACCTTTAACCCTTTGCACTCGAACCATAGAAAAAAGGAAAACGCGACGAAACGCAGAGAGATGAGTAGAGTGAATGGGTAACACTGTTCTCAGTTGCCAGTTTAAAATCATCACCCACAGCGCCTCCTGACAACTTCTCAGTGAAAATACGAAACAATCAGAATGAGCAATGGGAATGTGATAAGAGTTCAGTTGCATCAAGCTTTTGTTGATGTTCGTTGTTCTCTCGTCTCCTATTGAGGTAGATAGCAGCTTTCGCGGTTACGCGCGCTGTTAAAACCCCTTTTGCTTTTTGAAATATTATATTGAAAAAACTTGACTTTGACTTCGTTCAAAAGGATGAGAAAAATTGATGAGGAAGATAGTGAATTTAATAAAGAATGGAATGAAGTGGATGCCTTCATGTTATTTAAAAATAGAATATTTACCTGTCAAATCTGCCATGATTTTTATACCATAAAAAATGGTACAAAATGTATTGTAGTTAAAAGCTCATATTGGTACTGCTTATATTTATTTTGCGGCACTTTAAAACATTTACGAATAAGATTATTGAAAGTTTGACTCTTATCTCAAAAGAGTCTACCGAACCCTGTCCTAGGCATAAGTTATAATTATTTGATAAAATAAAAATTGATCTATAAAAAACAAAACTTTTACTATAAATCCTTTTTATACATTCCCAACTTTTATAAGCATCTGCAACTTCTTTAAGCGATTCTTACCTCAGATTGAGGTTTCATAGTGTTTGACCACTATGAATAAAACCATTCATTCCGTGCCATTGACCAAGTCCATTTTTCCCATAAGACTTGATAGATGCATTTTAACCCTTTGCGCTCGAACAGAGCCTCTCAGGCGCCACACGATTGGATGCCAAACCACGAGAGGACCATTAGGTGTGATGCGGAAATTCGATGCAAGGCCAGTGACTGTGTTTAGTTTCTATGAAGCAAATCCATAAACACCAGCCGAACCTAAAATGTCTCGAGTTGCTGATTCCTCCGCGCGAAAAAGCCCTGGAGTGCAAAGGGTTAAAGAAGATAGAAGTTATCAAGTTAACGCGTATGTATGTTTTTTATGTATGTCCATGTCTATCTCTGTAAGAAGGTCCGGTACCGAAAATAAAAAGTAAAAAAATATTTATAAACATTTTTATGCCAAAGATTTATTTTATGTGTGAGATCCTATTTATATATCTTTGAGATAATGTTCTTTTTTAGATATTGTGTTTAGTTATTTTTAAAAAAATTAAAAACCAAGAAAAATCCATAATAATTGATGTTTGCGAATGTTGATATAAGTCAAGAAAAAATATGTTTTTTTTTTTTTTAATTAAAGTTTTCTGTAATACATAATTACTTATAGAAAATTTGTCTTCGCAGAATTTTGATAGGTGAATTAGAAAAAAATTCAAAAAATTCTTTAGGTCAAAATATTAAAATGTGTGCTTTTTTTCTTTTTTTTTACGTCATCCTTTGCGCTAAATATTATATTTTAAAACAGAATTTAAAAAATAAAATTCTGTGAGGAAAAAAACTGTTTAAAACTATATAAATTAAATGCTTCAAAAGTTTGAATAGCCAATTGTTAATGACTCTGGAGATATATCGATTTTAATTTGCAACATCTATAAAAAACACTACTGCTAGAAAAACGCACTTTAAGCAGACACTTCAAGGCGTTACGCCCATTAGTGATGTTTAAATAACAGGTAATTTCGCGACGTTCTTATCACCGGAGGAATAAGATGAAAACATAATTCTCTTCAGGAATGTATAAACTATTTTTCAAAAGAAAAAAATTAGGATTTTTGACGAAATATTGGTTCTAGACTCCCTTAAAGGCTGAACTAGGTTGATAATTTAATATTTTTTTAGTACAACATACAGTTCATTTCAACTTGAATCAAAACGGAGATTAATGTCTTCTTAGGTGCTCTAATAGTTCTGAAACCTTAGTTTCATTGTCATTTTAGCCTTAATTTTGAAACGCGTGTACATATTTTATTAAATACAGTATTTTAACTGAATCATATAGTACTCGCAGGTTTGTTAAATGAAAATTATGATCATGAAGTCGGCTTAGATGGAAAAAATTACGGAAATATGACTTAAGCTTCTTGGATTAAGTGGAAAAATTACGGAGATGTGTAAAGGATTATTTAACTTTTACACTGCTATGCAGTGAGAAGTTTGTTCAAATTTTGTCAAAATTTTTAAAATTCTCAAAAAATATTTTATTATTGTAAAAAAATAATTAATATTTTTTTAAACAAAATGGCATAAAAAATGTGTTTCCATCTTTAGTAGAAGTTGAAATATTTAAGTTTTTGTTACATAACAACTGCATCCCAGACATACTATCTTGAAACTTTGAAACTGTTTTTCTCTGTGATGGCCTTTTGTCCCTTTTTTGAGTTTAAATTGATATAACTTAAAAAATTACTTGATATAAATCTATGAAACTTTCCACAATTATTTTTCAGATATATTTCTTTAATTTGTCTTCATGAATTATGTTTTTTTATTTAACTTTTTTAAAAAAAGCTTTTAGAGCTTAGCATACTATGGATTTTATACAGTTTTTGCACAAAATATTAATTTTTTTTTTAATTTTTTTACCTACTTTATTGAAAAATCACTAAGACAATTTTTGAAATGAATTATAAGACCTAGTTCTATGCAAAAATGAAGTGATTTTTTTTTTAAAAAAATTTTTTTAGATTTATCAAATTTAGGAAATATCAAAATTTTGAAGTTTTTTAATTTAAAAATAAAATATTTTTAAAATTTGAAAATTTAAAATAGTTTTTAAAGTTTTAAAGCATCACACATTACTGCATAAAAAATTTCAGAAAAATAATTCGAAAAATAAATATTTTAGAATTTTAAGTCCCAGACCCTCTTAAAGTTTTTATATTGGTTTCAAATAGAGATTTCTGATTAGGACTTTAAAAAAAAAAAAAAAAAAAATTGGCGAGCTCGATAGCTTAATGAGATTATGTTCGTAAAAAAAATTTAAAATTTACAGGGTTTTTTTATACGTTGTGACGTTTTTGCATCATTTTGTCTACGACTTCACACATTCTAATTCGGGGGGACAAAAATATCTACTTTTTAGCACTATTTTTCAGTTAGTCCTAATTTTTTTTATAAAGTGAGTTTTATTAATTGATAATTTCTTCTGTGGAAACAAGTTTGAGAAAACTTTAGTGGTAATTCTTTGCGAATATTTTTGAAAATTTTAAAATAAAAAGGCATACACTTTTCCAAATTCTCAACAACTTGTTATGTATTTTTACAACTTAAAAATATATTCGAGATTTGGTTTTAACTGCGTGGAAAACTACTTATAATTCATAATTAATTTCTTTTACCAAGTCATGTTTAATAGAGATTTGTATTATTACATGGTAAAGCAACTTAGGTCTTAGTTTAGGAGCGATATAATTAAAACCACTTTTAGAAGTGCTCCGTTTTCAGTAACTCAAATATCCTTTTCTGTTGTTTCACTGCATTAGAAAGATATGAAAGATAGAAACTCTTTTACAGAAAGATCCTGTGTAGCGCCGGAAAGACGAATCAAACTACATAGTAAATGTTTTCAAAGAAGGGCTTAAACGGCAATAGTAAAAACAGCCTTTTTTTTTTTTTTTTTTTTTTTTTTTTAATACATAAGCAAGCTATTATTATTCAAAAATACCTCTAATTCGGATCATAAAGTTAAATATATAAGTAAATAAATAAATGAATGAATGAAAAATATGAATACAAAAACTAATAAATAAATTAATAAAAAATGAATGAATAAACCAATAAAAAAATAATTAAATGACTGAATGAATGAAAAAAATGAATGAAAGAACTAATAAAAAATGAATGAATAAACCAATAAAAAAATCGCTTGCAAATTTCAATTTAATTTTTGCGTTTCTCACATTATATCTTGCAATAAAATATTTATTAAAACTTTATCAGACGATATTGAAAGAACAAAAAAAAAAATTCTGATCAAAATTCAATTTGCAAACACATTTCGTATTCAAAGAAAAATTCTAAAAGTATTATGAGGATAAGCATATTAACATATAAGGCATCTATTGATTGTATGAACTATTTTCTTTTAAAAGAGCCCACTTTTCAAATCAAAAATTTGCATAGTCTCTGTCCTGTAACTTTAAACATCATTGCATTTTGAAAATTTAAAAAAAAAAAAAAAAAAAAATCATGCTGCAATTTTAGCATACTCTTCGGCTCTTGCAATTACAACCTTATTCAAAAGGTTTTTTAGACAACTATTTTATACTTTTGCAATTTCATGTGATATTCTAACTCCACAAGCAAGCACTGATATATTTACTGCATAAATTAAAAATACAAAATTTGACTTGTGTATATCTTTCTACACTACTTGCAGACATGTCGAGAAATGGATATTTTAATCAGTTTTTTACAAGCCATCTTCAGAGCTTTTATCGTTAAAATGTGGAATGGATAAATTTCGAAAGCTTCAGTCGAAATTATGGATACTAAAGGGTTTCAATAAGTTTTTATGTCTTGTGCATACTCAATTTTAATGAGCTTTGGCATTAAAATTCGTCGAATCGTTTCAAATCTAAAATCACATAAATTTTAAATAATAAATCATTTAAATTTGTATTGGTACTCTTTAGTGTAGGAGCTAAGTGAAACAGAGGAGGAACAGTCGTTAATGGGCAATGGTCAGGGGAAGAGAATTCTGTGTTAAAGACGTTCGTTTTTCAACTTGTTACGCTACTTTTTATCTATGCCTTTTGGAGTGTCTTAAAGATTAAAATGAAAAAAATGAATCATAAAACTCAGCTATGACAAATGAATTATCACTAACTATTTCTTTATACGTAAACTAATAAAGAAAAATATAATGTGAATGTATATTTTTTTACCAGTCGTGTTGTTTCCAAATAATTCTTTTATACTATTTTGTTTAGCATAGCGGAACGCAAAAAGATCCGAAAGCGGGTTACGTAGTTCATTCTAATTAATGAAAGAAAAATGGAAAATGTCATTATTAACAATTAAAAAACCTCGGAATGCTAAGGTTTTTTTTGTGTTTGTTTTTTTAAATATATTAGCAAAACATTTAGTATTTTAAGTTAGGTTAGTGAGGGTAAGGAAATGATCAACTAATGTTTAAAAAAAAAAAACTTTTTTTTAAATAAGCGGTAAAATAATTAATATATTTATTCATTTTATCTTTCAAACGATAGTTTGTAATTTGTTTAACTTTAAACTTTTTGGCAGTTTTTCATTTGCAATGGACAATTCCCATTTTTTAAAAACGGATGAAATTGATTTATATTTATAAAGAATTTCTTTCTGATTTATAAATATTCCAGTAAAAGTTCTTTAAAAAAATTAGTTATATAAATATTAAGAAAATAAAATGCGCAAAAACCGTCAAATTGCGATCCCTTCAAAACGGGCCGATTTTGAGTATGACGTCAAGAGTCTCGAAAGGTTCGGTGACGTAATCTCTGTTTGTTATGGTGAGGTTTCTACCACAAAGTGTCAGCTATATACTCTGTGGTTTCTATTTAGTAGTTGCCGTTTCTCAAATATTTTTGATCGCCTATATTATAGGTATTTGCTTTTTATTTAATTGCAAAAATGGAAACTGGTTTTATAAGAGGCCAATTGGATAATTTGCCAAAAATTGACTCGACAATTATGGCTGTCTATTTCAGCAAGAATATGGATTTTGTAACAGCGGAAACCCGTGGCGTAAAAGCCAATAGGCAAGATTCCCTGCTTTAATTAACTTGAATGGTTTTGTTGTGCTTGGAATAAAAAGTTTGGTGGAAAAATATCGGTATTTTTTCGTTAAAGGGTGCCGTTGTCAACATTCAAGTCCGATACGGATTCTGCGCCAAGGTAATTTTTGCCAACAAATGGCTGCCCTGTCATTTTTTTTAATGACAAGTGAACATAATTTGACGTGGTTTTATGTAAACAATTCTTGGCGCAGAATCAGTACTGGATTTTCAATTTTAACCCATTACTTGCACTTTATGTTTACAAAAATTTAGAATAGCTTTCCTAACAAATAGCTTGTTTTAAACTTAAAAGGCAAACATTCTTTAATTTTCCTAATATAAAAATTATCATAAATGTAACTTATTTCAAAATGATCTTCACAAACAAAACGTACAGTCTTTGTCGACAGTGGCATATACTTTTCAATGTCCCTTTTCATCGCTTGGCACACTTTTTTCGAGTATTTTTATTCTGTGGTACGTAAATGAAAATTTTGTCAGGAGTTGTTATGGTTGCGCTTTTGCACATTGACACGATACAATATTTGTAGAAAATGTTAGACATTTTAAGAAAAAATCAATCAAATAATCTCAAAACAAAATGACGAGAAGACAAGTATTTGAAATTTCCATGATAACAACGTTTTAACAGCCGCAACCGCCACGTGACCTATGGAGATATTTAGGAAACGATGATGTCACAATGGAGTCGCAAAAAAAAAAAAAGTCCGTTTTCCCTCATGAATCTGACAGGCAAACTTAAAATGCAAATTTAAAAAAAAAAAAAAAAAAGCGTGGAGAATAGAAATTTTGTGTTGATGGTCATTTCGAGACATTTAGAATCGAATAAAAAAAAATTTAAAAATGCGGGAATTGTCCATTAATAAAGAATGCAATTTACAAATCCTAGAATTTCATAAATATAAACACATATTCTTTTTGCCTTCATTCTATTCATAGTGATCGAAAACTAACTTAGTTTTCCTCTTTTTGTTTTGACTGTTGATCGCCAAAATATTAAAGAAAATGCAAAAACGTCCTATTTTGACCGATGTGTACAAACAAATAGGAAGCATAGAATCAAAAGTGTTAAGTATTCGATCAATCAACCCCCCCCCCCCCCTTCTCTACCTCCTACTTACAAAAATATGCTTATCAATATTGATACCAACCGACCGCTAATACGATTTCGTAATACATGATGTTATTTTTTCTTAACATATCCAGTAAATCACTATTATTATTATTATTATTTTATGAAGTGTTCTACATCTAATGATTTTGTCAAAAAAAAGTAGCTTGTAATGAGGTTTTCAGATACGTTTTCGTAAACAGACTATTAGAAGACTATAAAATAAATATTTTTATACAAAACTATAGATAATTAGAAAAGGGACACTGAGAAATACCGCATTATCCTAAGACACTTAAACAAGAAATGTAGTTATCGTTTTAATTTTTTTTGACGTAATGTATGTTTTAAATTATTGTAATGATCTACACAAAATGTATGTAACTAGCTAAATACCCGTGCTTTGCTAAGAAATTTTACCATGTGCAATATTTTAGCCAGCTGTGAGGCCCCGCGTTGCGGAAATCCGTCATTGGTGTATAGGCCTAAATTTTTGGCGCTTCGCTCGCAGGAAGGTTCATCGCAACGCAAAATCGCTAAAACTACTTATGTTGAAAAATTCAGAGCTGTAGCCCTATTAGAAATCGTTTTGTAAAATATTTATTAATTAAAAAATTAGTTAAAAAAGAACTAAATAAAAATTTAAAATTCTGTTTTTCAAAAGACCAATTAGAAGGCCAAAACTACTTATGTTGAAAATTTGAGAACTGTGGCTCTATTAGAAGTCGTTTCGTAAAAAAAATTGTTAGTTAATTAAGAAAATTAATTGAAAAGTAACTAATTGAAATTTTAACATTCTGTTTTTCAAAAGTTCAATTAGAAGGCTAAAACTACTTATATTGAAATTTCAGAGCTAATGTATCTCTATTTAATGTCACTTTGCAAAAAATTAATTAAAAAAGAACTAATTAAAATTTTAACGTTCTGTTTGAAATACATGAAATTAGAAAGTCAAAACTACTTATGCTGAAAATTTCAGAGCTCTACTCCAATTTTAAGTAGGTTTCTATAGATCCACAGACAGATAGACAGACAGACACACAGCTTGTTTTATTATTATAGATTTAAAATGTGACAGAAATTTCTTTTTTTAAAAAATCATTTCAGCAAAGGACAATTCCGCCATTTTTTTTTTTTTTTTTTTTTTTCCTAATTTTATTCAATTCTAAATGTTTTGAAAAGGCCATAAACACAAAAACGTCTGCTCACAACGATTTTCCTTTTTTTTTTTTTTTCTAATTTTATTCAATTCTAAATGTTTTGAAAAGGCCATAAACACAAAAACGTCTGCTCACAACGAATTTTCCTTTTTTTTTTTTTTTTTTCCTTCTAATTTTATTCAATTCTAAATATTTCGAAAAGGCCATAAACACAAAAACGTCTGCTCACAGCGATTTTCCTTTTTTTTTTTTTTTTTTCTAATTTTATTCAATTCTAAATGTTTCGAAAAGGCCATAAACACAAAAACGCCTGCTCACAGCGATTTTCCTTTTTTTTTTTTTTTTTTTCTAATTTTATTCAATTCTAAATGTTTCGAAAAGGCCATAAACACAAAAACGTCTGCTCACAGCGATTTTCCTTTTTTTTTTTTTTTTTTTTTTTTAATTTGCAACAAAAGTTGGCTTGTTAATTTCGGTGAGAAAATTACACATTCTGCTCGAAGCGAATGTGACGTCTCTATACCTGAAGCAACGAAGCCAACCGGTACGGGATATAGCAATCGCCTATCAAACCAACGCCAACTATTTGGCAGAAACGTCAAGATCGCATAGAAATGGAAGGATATTTTGACGTCACAGCTATAGTGGATCGTTTTGATCGGACTGCGATCGGATGAGGTTTTCGGGCATTAATTTTGAAATAACTAATTTTCTTAAAGAACTTTTGTTTAATAATTTGGAATCAGAAAGAAACTCTCCATAAATATAAACTAATTTTCCTCTTTTTAAAAAAATGCAAGAATTATCCATTGTTTAAAAGATACATTACAATACGAAGTATGGAAACTCAGTTGGGACACTTTCATTGCATTTCGGAAAATAAGTGAAATCCCAACAAAAACAACTCCGCACCAAGTTCTTCATGCGATGATTATGACCGTGAAAAGTATTGAGATCTAAAGTAGAGCCAAGCTTAAAGTTATTTAGCTACAAAAATACTTCTGTAACTTGGCCATTACGTGGGAGTGAACCAAAATACGTAATGGCCAAGTTTTTGTGGCTAGATATGTAGGCCAATGCAGGAAAATTTTGACTTTGAGAAGAAAATTTTACTAATTTTCATTGCCCGTAATTTATTACAACTTTAAACTTGGCTCTAATTTAGATCGCAATACTCATCCCGGTCATAATCATCACATGAAGAGTTTGATGCCTATTTACAGAGATGTTTTTGCTGAGTCTAACTGTTAAAAATGTCCCCTTCCGTTCCCACTTTAATTCCAAAGTACACATTAAGGCTAAAAAGTAGCCTGAATGGAAATTATATTTGGTAATAAGAAAAAGTATTAGATAGGTAGAATCCAATTTAACTTGTTTGGTATACTAGCTGACAGAAAATACCTGTGGTCTAAAATAACAGCTGTATATTACTTTCAAGCATGTGGTCAATAGTATTACCTTCCAATCGGAATTAATCTATTCCCACGCATTTAGTGCTGTAAATGACATTTTAATGAACTGTCAGTCTATTTGAATGTTACGTGAAAATATGAAACACTAATAAAGATTCGGAATATCTAGAAACTCTCTGTGTTTATGTTCGTAATCATCGGCATGCCAATATTCGCACTCGAAGTTTTATTTAAAAAGTGTTTCATCTTGGATATTTAATATAGCTATCAAAGATATTCAAATATTTTAGTAGAATACTAATAATATGCCAATACAATACCTATATATTAATACACCCTACTAATAAAAATTAATTATAACAACATTATTAATCTCATTTTATTTGTAAAAATAATTCGATAAGCAAGATAATAAGATTGAACAGTATTATTTGTATATAAAAATGCCAACCATGTATCAAATTTAAGTTATCTAACATGGTCTCAAAAAATCGTTTATTTTTCATATGCTCCTTACATTCCCTTTGACGTTTATTAAATTTGAATATGAGAAAACCCTTTTAATCTCTATACATCATACAAGAAAGACACATCCTGTCTAAAAAATCATTCCACCCTAATCCATTATAAATTTTCCCATCAAATTATATAACAAACACTCACCTGGTCTAGGAAACCCCTTTCCAGGTAACTTATTCGTCGCTCCGGAGACCCTCGAAGACAGGTCATCAGGCCTCGCAGTTGTCGTCGTGGTCGTGGTCTTGATGACAGTCTTCTTTCTCTTGGTATCCTGTCTCGCAGTCAAGACCACCCCAACAAAGACCAGAAACAAGAGAGACGTACGACACAGACTCATGTCTGCTGGCACGCTGAACACGTGTGTGGAGAAAGATGAGAGGAGAGATGCTTAAGATGAGAGAGATCCCCCCCTCTCCTCTTCCTTCATTTTTGTGGGCATGCGCAGTGGAGATTGATTGGGATAGGAAGGATGAGAGTAACTCGTCCCGTCTGATGTTTGATGAATCGCTTTTTTTAAGGGGAGATAGGGGGTTGATGTTTTGATTGATGATCGGGATTGATTGTTTTTCAGGGAAATTGTCCCGAGTGGAGATAGGTGATGAGTTTTTTAGGTTTGCTAAAGAGGAAGGGTTTTCAAGTAATTTTCACTTTTTGTTCTTGTTTAAGCCTCTTCTAATATGGAAATCATACATGTATTACCCACTTGATGGTTGAAATTTCCGGTGTACAACTGTAGATACAGTCATATGTCTAAGAAGGAGTAATATAAACGATACTTTCGAAAGATCGGTGACTACTGGAGAAAATTGTTTAGCCACCCTCATCAAACTACCTATTGGGAATTTTTCGTATATTGTCCCATACCAGACACAATAACCACTAGAAAAGCTCCCTTTTTAATTTCCCCAAAAAACAGTATCTGGAATTTTGGACTACTTCATAATCCAGATTTTGTTACTGCTGTGTTTAACATATAATGACTTACCCTCTTGTAGTATAATCAACCCAACACAATTAACTATTTACCCAGTACTTAAATCACATATTCTTCTTCGCATTTTTAAAAGTATATAAAACTCAGCTTAAATATATTTGTATTTATATAAATTTTCTCGTGATGTGTGTGTCTTAATAATCGGCATTGATTGATTGATTTGGATTTTTTTTTTTTTTTTAAATATGTGATGATTTTTTTGTTGTTCACATTGAGTTGATACAGCTTCATTTTTTTTAGCGTTTCTTACTCTTTGTCTAGGAGGTATTTTCAAATTTTGTGACGTCATCAAATATCGTTATGCTTTTTTGTTATAAAATGTTGGAATTAATATCCTGGTCTGATGAAAAGAATTCAACCTAAAGTGTTAAAAAAAAAATATTAATCAATTTAATTATAAACTAATAGAAAAAGTGGTCAAAGCTCGCTAAATAATGAGCATCCGTTTTTGTCTGACAATCTTCCACTCTTTAATTTTTCGACAAGAAACAAAATCGACTGATATTTCTTTGATCGCCAAACATTCTCCACCATTCTAAATTACGCGAGTATAAATTTATGCCATTCTCACCCATTAACTTAACTCTCCATTACCATCTCTAGCTTTTAGGCAAACACTTCAGCTCATACAAATCAGTTTGAGTTGAAAAATGTGTGTCAACAGTTGTTAAAAGTTCACTCTCAGGCTAATTCTATCCCAAAGTTTTGAAAACAGAATCTAATTTGTTGATTAATCATAAGGAATTTACCTAATCTAATCTATAACCATTATAGTCGATTTTACAGATGGAATTATTATGTTGAGACACGCCCATTTGAAAATCTTATTCTAAGCGATTGATGGTACTCTATTCTAAATATTTGCGTAAATTTCCATACTTGAGTCTTATCACATTTATCAATAACAACAATTAATAGCAAGAGAATCGTTCATACTTCTGACTGAACTATTTACGCTACATATCAGTGTTCATTCAAGGATTAAAGTACTTTCTTTTCGACGTCATTAACTAAAAGTTTCATCTAGTAGTTTGAAGTTGTGAAAATTCTTTTTTAAACGCGTTCCTTCAAACGTCTATCAGATACTATTACTAATTCTTATCAAAAAGCAATATACTTTCATTTTTTTTTTATTTATTTATTTATTTATTTATTTATTTATTTATTTATTTATTTATTTATTTATTTATTTATTTAAAAGTAATTGATAGGCCCTATGCTACTAATGTTAAAAAAGGAATTTTCAATGTGCTACTTTTTCTAAGTAACTAAGGAAAATATGTCCCTAATGTTAAAAGAGTATATTTTTTAAGACAAAACAATTAGAAAAATAATTAATCAAAAATTTGCGAGAACGTTAACCTCGAATTAATCTCTGATATAAGGCAACTATATGGTTATAATTTTATAAAGAAGCTAGGAGCTTTTAATTCAAAGGCACAAACTTTGAAAAACGAAGTTTTGAGATAACTGCATTTTTATATGAAATTGTAGCGTGATATATATTTTTTTGTATTTATATTTTTTTTTTGATTTTTATCTGAAACTAGAATGAGTTTTGACAAAATTTAATACTATAAGAAACAAAATTAGTTTGAAATTAAACATATGTAGAAATAATGAAATCGATAGTTTGGAAATTTTTAGCCTACAGAATACTCTTACTACAATTATTTAAATTTTACTTTTGCGACATAGAAATTGTTTACCTATTACTATTGTTGCACAAATTGTCTGTATATATTGTAAATAGTGACGTATTATTTCAAAATTCTATTGTAATTTATTTTTATCTTATTTTATTTATTAATTAATAGCGATTATACAAGTTAAAAAAAGGTGGCAACACCTAAAGCCATCGAGAAGTTTCGAGATATTTCTTTTCCGATGAATTGGCTGGAAATTTCGAGAATGTCTCACGCGCTTGTATATAAAAGACTGGGGAACGGGAAAGTTTTCAGATTGACTTTGGACTTCGAGGTGAGCTGATCGCTTTGTTTACTGGAGTGAGCTTGTATAATCGCTGTATTCGAAGTTGTTTTTGCTAAAGCTTGTGTTGAAGCTTGTGAGCGATTACACTGTTGCCTGTGGATAAATTTTGTGAGTTTTCTGAAGAGAGAATAAATATTTTTATACTGTAAAAACTGTGCCATCATTGCCTCAGCGGAAAAATTCATAACAGTGGTGTCAGAAGTGGGGTCAAGTCATCTTGAATGCCGACTACTAGAGGAATTATGGAAGACCAAATGAAGCAGTTGATGGAAATGATTGCTGGAATGAAGGCCCAACAGGAAACCACCGCAGCCGAAATGAAAGCCTGCCAAGAAACCGCCGCAGCCGAAATGAAAGAATTGAAAGCCTGCCAAGAAACTGCCGCAGCCGAAATGAAAGCCTGCCAAGAAACAGCTACAGCCGAAATGAAAGAAATAAAAGCCGGCCAAGTGTCCACCGCCGCCGCAATTGCCGCTACATCATCGGAGAATAAAATTATAGCATCCAAGCAAGAATCATCTTCTGCGTCCGTTGATAGATTTATGGAGCGCACTGAGAGTGTTCTTCAATCAATGAAGGCGGATATTTTGGATGTCAGAGAAGATCTTAAGACAGTGAGAAATGAAGTTGAAGAAAAAGTTTCCACCGTGCAAGAAAAAGTTTCCACCATGCAAGAAAAAGTTTCCACCTTAAAGGAAGAGCAAGACAAATTCATTGACGTTGTAGAAGAAAGGCTGCGAAAAATGGAAACGCGTGAAGCTCTGGCCATAGCGTCACCTAATTGGGATAACGCTTCCATCCCCTTTATGGCGCCGCGCTCTAACATCAAAGTGGCCCCTTTTGATGGGAAGTCGTCTTGGCGCGTTTATCAAACGCAATTTGAAATGATTGCTTCTGCGAATGGTTGGGACGATACTTCGAAAGCATTCCATCTCGCAGCATCTCTTCGAGGTGAAGCTGCTGACATTTTACAGACACTACCTGAAGAGAAGCGGGGAGAATTCGTGGCGCTGGCAAGTGCGTTGGAGTTACGGTTTGGGGAGCAGCATCTAAATGATTACAACAGACTGCAATTGAAAGTGAGACAGCAGAAGGCCAATGAAACTCTTCAAGAATTGGCATCGGATATAGAAAGACTGTCGCTCCTCGCTTTCCCAGACTGTCCCTCGGACGTACGAGATAACCTGTCTCTTCAGTATTTCGTGGATGCCATCAAAGATCCCGACATACAGCAAGCTACCAGGATGTCAGACAGCAAAGATCTGAAGTCCACCCTCGTCTATGCCATGAGAGTAGAAGCCGCACAGCAAGCTTCTAGAAAAGACCGGCGTTTCGTACGTGGAACATTGGCAGACGATTCCTCTGAACTTTTCACGAAGAAGTTTCAAGAACTGGAAAACAAGATGGAGCGAATTATGAGAAATATTCCTGGCTCAAGGGATCGAAAAACTAGAGTGGTTTGTTGGCTCTGCAACCGGGAAGGACATTTCAGACGTGATTGCCCTGAATTGGACAGGAGAGGGGACAGACCCTCGTCCGAGCCTCAGCAGTTAAACTAAAGAGCGGCTATCTCGCGAGGCGGAGGTCGCCGTGTAGAGCAGGTGGTGCCCCACTCAGCCTCTATCACATCTCATCCCTTCAAGGAGGAAACCATGGTTTATTCGTGGAGGGCAAGATCAATGGAACTCCCTGTCGTCTAATAGTTGACTCAGGGGCAAATGCAACCATCTTACGGACGGATGTAGCCCGGCGCCTGGACAGCCAACCTCTTTACACGGCGCCTTCAGTTTCACTACAGACTGTGACTGGTGACAAAATTTCTGTGCATGGGAAATTAAATGTCAACATCTCTTTTGGATTTCACACCTACACTCACACCGTTTACGTCGCTGAAATTATTGACCCATGTATTCTTGGATTGGACTTTTTAAAGAGAAATGGAATTACTTTGAATTTCGAGAAAGGCGAGCTTCAAACGGGGAAAGAAGAAGTTCCATTGTTCGGTTTGGACTCGGAAGAGCCGTGTGCATATCGAATAGTAGCTCTTGAAGACATCACCATCCCCTCCATGACAGATTTGGTTGTAAAAGGTTCAACAGAGCTCCCGAAGGCCTTCCGATTTGGAGTAACGGACTTCCCATCATCGAATAGCGTCCCGAAAGGAGTGGTAGTAGGAGCGACGCTTGTGGATCTCTCTCAAGAGGTGGTGCATGTGAGAATGGCCAACATCGGTGATTCTAAGAGAGTTATCAAGAAAGGAGAAGAAATTGCCACTTGCACACCTGTTACAAGCATCGAACGAGGATCGAAGGAGCTTCCGACCGCACCACCCGCGGATTTAGTGGACCAGCTTCTCGAAGACTCTCGGTTGGAAAGAAGGCAAGAGAAGATTGTCGGAAACCTTATAAAAGAATTTCAAGACATTTTCTCCATGTCATCGAAAGATGTAGGAAGAACAGAGCTTACTCAACATCGAATCGATACTGGGACCCATTTACCTATTAAACAACATCCTCGAAGACTTCCTTTCGCAAAACAAGAGGAGGTCGGGAGATTGTTACATGAAATGGAAGATAATAGAGTTATCGAACCCTCCTCAAGTCCATGGGCCTCTCCAATCGTACTCGTTCGAAAGAAGGATGGTTCCACCAGGTTTTGTGTGGATTACCGGAAGCTGAACGAAATTACGAAAAAGGACAGCTACCCTCTGCCAAGAATCGATGACACTTTGGACACTCTATCGGGGAACCAGTGGTTTTCGACTTTGGATTTGAAGAGTGGATACTGGCAAGTGGAGATACATCCCGACGATCGTGAGAAGACTGCCTTCACTACCGGCCAAGGATTATGGCAGTTTCAAGTTATGCCGTTTGGCTTGTGTAATGCACCGGCTACGTTCGAGCGACTAATGGAGACTGTGCTTAGAGGACTTTCCTACGAGACCTGTCTGGTATATTTGGACGATATCATTATCACCGGGCGGAGTTTTGATCAACACTTGCAAAATGTGAAAAACGTGTTCTTGAAGCTTAGGGAAGCCCACTTGAAACTTAGCCCATCAAAATGTAAGCTCTTTAGGCGGAAAGTCAGTTATCTCGGACACATCATCTCATCCGATGGAGTAAGCACAGATCCAGCCAAGATCCATGCTGTGCAAATTTGGTCTCGACCGCAAGACGTTCATCAATTGCGAAGCTTCCTAGGCCTGTGCACGTATTACCGTAAATTCGTGAAAGGTTTCTCCAAGATCGCCAGACCCTTGCATCGACTAACAGAGAGCAAGCAGAAGTTCCTATGGACTGCCGACTGTGACGACTCCTTCAATCAACTGAAGAACGCTTTAACATCCGCGCCTGTTTTGGCTTTTCCCGATGTTAACAAGGACTTTATTTTGGATACAGATGCCAGCAATGAGGGAGTGGGCGCCGTTCTTTCCCAGGAAATTGAAGGACAGGAGAAAGTCATCGCTTATTTTAGTAAGGGCCTGTCAAGATCCGAGCGGAACTACTGAGTCACAAGATAGGAGTTACTGGCAATAGTAAAAGCCGTTGAGCACTTTCATCATTACTTGTACGGCCGAAAATTCCTTTTAAGAACTGATCATGCGTCTCTGACTTGGTTGCTGAATTTCAAGAATACAGAGGGACAAATAGCAAGGTGGATTCAGCGCCTGCAGGAATACGACATGGATATCCATCACAGAAAAGGAACGTTCCATGGGAATGCAGACGCTCTTTCTAGAAGACCATGTCCGGAGAACTGTCGATTTTGTTCCAATGCCGAGTCTAAGTTCGGGGTTAACACATCGGCCGTTCAGAAAATAACTACCAACTCAACTACTTCAGACTTGGACCCTTGGAGTGACCAGAATGTTCGAAAAAGTCAGGTTGAAGATCAGGACTTGAAATCTCTAATTGAATTCATGGAAGCAGCTACCGGAAAACCCAGTTGGCAGGAAATTGCATGCTATATCCCAACAATGAAGAGATATTGAGCTATGTGGGACTCTTTGCACTTGAAGAATGGAGTACTCTACCGTCGATGGAAGTCCGATGATGGCAAAAGCTTCCGGTGGCAATTAATCCTTCCAAGTTCTAGAGTTACGAACGTTCTAGAAGAACTTCACAGCAGTTCTACTGGAGGACATTTTGGTGTCACGAAAACTCTTCAGAAAGTCAGGGAGATATTCTTCTGGGACAAAGCAAAATCCGACGTGAAGAAGTGGTGCAAGTCCTGTGATGCATGCAATTCGCGGAAGGGACCGAAGACCCGAACTCGTGGAAAGTTGCAACGTTACAACGTAGGAGCACCATTCGAAAGAATTGCTTTGGACGTCTTAGGCCCCCTACCTCACACAACTAATGGCAACAAATACATCCTAGTTGTCATGGACTACTTTAGCAAGTGGCCAGAAGCATACGCGATTCCGGACCAGGAAGCCACAACCGTAGCAGAAGTCCTCGTACGGAATTGGATCTCCCGATTTGGCGTACCCCTGCTGATACATTCCGATCAGGGGACGAACTTCAACTCTGCCGTCTTCACTGGGCTGTGTGACTTGCTCGACATGGAAAAGACTCGTACAACTCCCCTGCACCCACAATCCGATGGAATGGTTGAACGATTTAATAGAACGATTCTGAATCATCTCTCCTTGTTTGTTTCCAAGAACCAGCAAGATTGGGATCAGAAACTTCCATTGTTCCTTTTGGCCTACAGAAGTGCTACTCACGAGACCACCGGATATACACCATCTCAAATGATTTTCGGAAGAGACCTTAGACTACCCTGCGACCTCCTCTTTGGACGACCACCGGACACCCCTTCCTCGCCTGTCCAGTATCTAGATGATCTCCAGGCACGTTTAGAAGCCGTACATCGGTTCGCCAGAGAAAGAATCAACATCATGACAGAGCGCATGAAGGTCCGCTACGATGCCAAGGCCACGGAACGTTCATTCCAGGAAGGTGACAAGGTGTGGTTATGGAATCCTAAACGTCGGAAAGGACTCTCCCCTAAGCTCCAGACGAACTGGGAAGGGCCGTATGTGGTCCTTAAGAAGATCAACGACGTCGTGGTAAGGATTCAACGGACACCCTCCTGTAAACCTAGAGTTGTACATAACAATAGACTAGCCCCATATTATAGTAGAAGTGATTGAATTGCCTTTCCTCTTAAGGACTTCACTGCCCGGGACGTGCAGTCTTTAAGAAGGGGGAAATGTTGCACAAATTGTCTGTATATATTGTAAATAGTGACGTATTATTTCAAAATTCTATTGTAATTTATTTTTATCTTATTTTATTTATTAATTAATAGCGATTATACAAGTTAGAAAAAGGTGGCAACACCTAAAGCCATCGAGAAGTTTCGAGATATTTCTTTTCCGATGAATTGGCTGGAAATTTCGAGAATGTCTCACGCGCTTGTATATAAAAGACTGGGGAACGGGAAAGTTTTCAGATTGACTTTGGACTTCGAGGTGAGCTGATCGCTTTGTTTACTGGAGTGAGCTTGTATAATCGCTGTATTCGAAGTTGTTTTTGCTAAAGCTTGTGTTGAAGCTTGTGAGCGATTACACTGTTGCCTGTGGATAAATTTTGTGAGTTTTCTGAAGAGAGAATAAATATTTTTATACTGTAAAAACTGTGCCATCATTGCCTCAGCGGAAAAATTCATAACACTATCATGCTATAATATTTTATTTACATACTAATAGTAGGATATATTATTTTATTTAAATGTTACTATTATAAGAAAACATTTCATTGACGTATTGTAAATTGACATAATATATTATTTACGTATTACTATCATGACTTAAGATATTATAAATAGGGCTTAATATATTTAGATAATGATACAAATTGTATTGTTAATCCAAAAAATTTAACTATTTCTTAATCAGATATCGTAGTGAAAGTGACACTTTATTGGGAGAAGTGCGGCGAAGTAACTTTATCGTACTAGTGCGATAAAGTAAATTACAGTACATTCGCAAATTTTATGTAGTCTTGGTATAGAAAAGACGTATTTTCAGAAGAGATTCATTGACTGGATATGCCAACGTTGAAATATATATGTAATAAAAATATTTGTACACATTATTATAAAAAATATTGTATGCAGCACATGCGAAATCTCTTTTTCAAACGCAATAAATTATTTGATAAGTGCTAACACACTTGTCAAATAAGCATTTTGCCACGTTTGAAAGAAGTAGTACTTTTACAACTAGTTGCAAAAATAACTATTTCGTTTTATTATAATTAAATAATATATGTCTCTATATTAAAATATATATGTATATATATATATGTCTGTAGATCCACAGACAGACAGACAGATACTCAGACTCTTTGTTTTATTATTATAGATTACGATTTTATCGAATGGAAAACGTACTTGCAATATTGAAGTATACCGAATTTATTTATTATTATCCAAGAAGTTACTATAAAATTTTATAATAATATAGCCACATTTTTTTTATATGTCTTTATATTCCTTTCAAAGAGAGTCTTCTGTACATCATTTAATTGCTGATACCACTTTTTTTCCATGTATTTATTGGATTCTAATTAAAATATCTCCCGTCAATATAACCAAGACAAGTTAATAATAGTTTAATTATGTGCTAAACCGATTGTTAGCAGATGCAGATGATTCATCTAAGTATTGGTTTTGAGAAGTCTTTGTTCCTGGCTAGCTATAATTGTGCTAAGATTTATCAATGCGTTACCAAACACAGCTGTTCGTTTGTAATTCCGAATAGAATGACTCTTATCTCAATTTTTTTTTTTTTTTTTTTTTTTTTTTTTTTTTTGTACGAGAATAAATATTGTTAATTAAAACTTAATACTGTTAAAGACTTAACGTTATGTTTATTAATTATTAAAATAAGTATAAAAAACGGTTTCTAAAAAGTAAGCATGATCAAATAATAGTATTTTAATTTTGAGACACTTTATTTATTTTTTCATCATTTTTTTTTTTTTTTTTTTTTTTTTTTTTTTTTTTTAATTTTTGCAAATTGTTTTTTACTAAGGTAATGAAAGTATTGTATTCGGCTTTGGCATCTACACACGTTTTGAAACGTACTAAATTAAAAAAGTGGCCTGGAAAAAATGTCTATGTGTGTCTTTATTTTGGTTACCATTACTTCCGAACAAATTGATCTACGATGTTAAAATTTGTTTACGGGTTAGTTGTAGACATGCGACCGGTCATTAAGGTTTTCATCAAAATTGTACAAGCGCATAAGGTAGCTCCCATTGAAAAAATTATGTTTTTCAGCCAAAAAAACTAGCTCTAACGATGTTGATAAAAATCGCAGTGGTAATCGAAGAGCTTTAAATATCCCTACCCCCGAAATTTCCATAAAAATGCGACAAAGGCTTAAAAACTTTAAAAACAAATGTTTTTTACTTTTGACACAGAGTTCTCTTCCTTTGAGTATCTATAGACAACAAACGAAAGAAAACACATAAAAATACAATCACAGATACACTTGTTTATATATATATATTAGGGCGCATCAAAAAAAAAAAAAAAAAAAAAAAAACTTTTTTTGGAAATTTAAAATTTCAAGTTGATAAAAAGTTGCCACTATGCTTGCATATTTACCAAAAAAAAAATTTAGTTCAATTAAAAGATATTTAGGTCTTCCGGAATGGACCTGAAGTATGATGTTTTTTGACAATTATTATTATTATTTTTTTTTTTTAATATATAAATATAAAGCAAATTTTTATTTTCAAGAATATAAATGTTAAGTTTATAATATTAATTAACAGTAATAAAAAAAATTATACCTGCCATTTAACATTTAGGTCTCCCTGAATCTACATGAAAATCTAAATTTTTTTACAAAATACGGATATTTTTCAATTTTATTTTCATCCCATTCTTTTGGTTAGTTTGAATTATTTTATTCCTAGTCTAGGTATAGTAATACAGCAGTTTGAAATATCGGGAATATCATTTTTTGAAATGGCGTTTACTAAACTCAAGTATTAATTCATATCATTTCTGCACAACTCCACGTTGGTTGGAGTCTCCAACCAACAAAGACTCTAGGTTTGAGACATGAAGGTAAATGTTATTGAAAATGATTCAAAGTCACAGGGTTCGAATGATGAAAGTGTACATGATAGTAAAATGCTTCTACCAGGGAGAAGCTAGAAAGTTTAATTATTTCAGTAAAATAAGAACTGCCAGAAAATCTACTCTCTTTATCTAGAGAATATGACCGTAGAACCAATCTCTATTAGAGTAGAGGCTTATTTAGCAAGTGCTCTTTTGTGAGATTTAAATGTTGTATCACTAGAAAACCAGGCAGTAGTAATAGATAAATCGAAAGTTTTTAGTGAGAGGGTGAAATATCATCTAGGTGTTAGTTCAACTATTTTTCACTCTATTTATATAATCGAAAGGATGAAGTAATAAGTATAAAAATTGTAAGTTGTAAATGTGGTCGCATAAATAAACGAGAAATTGTAAGTTGAACAATTGGTATAAGAACTATATTCAATATATTTTGGACACGCAATTGCAGACAGTGGCTCTGGGTGAAACGTAGTATCATCATTATAATTTATGAGAGAAAGCTTCATTGATAAGAAAACTATTCAAGGTTTTGGTTATGATAAAATACTGAAGTCTCTAATTGGTCAATTTCATTCTTCGTAAATACTTTAAAATAACCAGTAGAAGCAGTTGTTTGTTTATTTCATTTAAACAAATTGCCTCTTAAGAAAGTTATGATTACTCTCTATGGTCCAATTTATTGACCTGCTTTTTTTACTATCCATTAATAAACGTTTAACAAGTTGAAGAGATTTACCAGTTGTTGAATACAATAACATTGATAGTGTTTATCTAAAAGTTGATTTTTAAAACGTTGAACACCGACCAGAAATAATTGAAAATATGTCGCGATGTACTAACAAGCAAATGCCCCCAAGGTTTAGCAAGCAGAAACCCTTGAAACATATCCCATTCAAGATGACTGAAAATGGCAAATCGGATTCCACGTCTATGCATTGTATCAATTGATTCAACCTTAAAGTTGAAAAAAATAGCTGAGTTTGTAATGAAACTTTGTGCTCCCTTATGGTTTACAATATAATGTCATGTAATAATGATATTACGTTTCGTACAGAGTCGCTGTCTTGAGTTGCAAGTCCAAAATATGTTGAATATAGTTCTTGTACCAAAGATATATGTTCTTAGCGTTTATTTATGCTACCACATTTATAACTTACAATTTTTATACTTATTGCTTCATCCTTTCGATTATATAAATAGAGTGAAAAATAGTTGAATTAATACCTGGATGATATTTTACCCTCTCACGAAAAACTTCCGATTTATCTATTACTACTGCTTAGTTTTCTAGTGTTACAATTAAATCCCACAAAAGAGCACTTGCTAATTGAGCTTCTACTCTAATAGAGATTGGCTCTACGGTCATATTCTCTAGAAAAAGAGAGTAGATTTTCTGGCAGTTCTTATTTTACTGATAAATGAAATGCAGGAAATTCAGAGCATTTAGAGAAATAGGTAACGTTTACTATGGATATTAGTTTTTTAGAAAATAGTTTAATATCAATACATTTTTAGTATTCCGTACTTAAAAATATATTGGTAATATATATATATATATTACCATATAATTTTTTTCTATTTTTAATTATTTAAAAAAAAAACTAATATCCATAGTAAATGTTACCTATTTCTCTAAATGCTCTGAATTTCCTGCATTTCATTTTTCAAATAAATAATTTTTAGAAAAAAATTTAAAACTTATAGAATCCTATTTATATTTAAATATACTCTCACATAACTTTTTGAAATATTCATTTCCCTACCATCTCTTCAAATAACAAACATCTAATGACATGGAGCATATCAGTAGAAAATAAATTAGAAATAGTGCTTCCTACGCAATAATCTTCCGAGTGTGCAAATAAAGTGTAAGACAATAACTTCTTAACAAAAAGAGAAATCACTAACGATTTCCTATGCTCCCAAAGGAAAGGAAATTGTTTATGTCTGCCTGAGTTTCGGATATCATTTAGAGATAGTTTAAGTAGGTTCATTTAAACTTCAAGGATATCAACGATATTTTGAAAAGTTTGGAAAACTAAGGACTTTTCCGTGGTGCTTGTATTTAAAGTTAGCTTTAAACTTAGATCATCTTTGATCTTTACGTGAATTTCTAGACTGGAACTTATTTTAATAAAAATTTGTTTGGAATTCTACAGAAGGATTGTTATTATTATTCACATGTTTGATATTGGTAATAATGTTTAAGATGAAGCAAAAATATTTTTATTAAATTCTTTTTTAAATAACATGTATGTTTATTTAATGCAAAGCGAGGTGCATATATGCAGCTATGAATTTCAAAAGAAGGTTTAAGCTTTTTATTCATGTATTCTTAAAATTAAAATTAAAAATGTTGTCCTTTTTTTTATTGTTTGGTTTTTGTCTGTGAAGAAATTTTTTTATGAACTAATTTTATTTAGTCGGTATGCATAAAAGCAATTTTTATTTTTTAATTTTTTTTTAATTCTAAAGTAAGGAAAAGATAAAAATTAATTATCGTTTTTACATTTTATAGTTTTCAAAAAAAAAAAAAATTTTAAACACCACCCAAAAAGTTTATCGAGAGAAAAACGAAAAAGAAAAAAAAAAAAAAAAAAGTTAGTATTAATATATTTTTATTTTCATTTTTATTTAAACTAAGTATAAATATCTTAAATACGTACTTATCATTTTAAATGGCAAGCATTCGAATAAAAACCAAATAAAATATTATAATCCGACTTATAAAAATAGTACTTGGCTTGTCAAATCAATGTAATGAAATTACTAGAAGTCAATAACTATACATCAAACTGAGGAAAACCATTTCAACTTGACAAATCTCTAGAATAAAATAACTATAAAAGCTTTAAGGCGCAAGTAAATAAATTCACAAATTGTAAACAGAACCAAAAAAAATAAAAGAATAATTTTGATATTCATAGAACAAAAATTATGCCCTTGACAAATTTCTATCGAGATATTAGGAACTTTTCCAAACTAATTCCAAAGTGATGATATAAAAGTAAATGCCAGTTATTTTGGGGAAATTATAAGTGAACATCCTATATTTCCGCTAAAATATTTGCTTTAATATGTAAGTCACAAAAAATATTCTCTTTAAACTTACACTAGTTTAATTTCGATGTATAGTTTTGTCAAATGGAAATCCAAAAATGTTATTTCAAATCTTATGATGTCATATTACTTTAAAATTCCTATTTTAAATTCAGAATGATTACTAATATAACCGTATATATAATTTGATGTAGAAAAAATTGCACAGAGATAAATTTTTATTTTAACCATCTGCATCTTAGAGACGCAGTCGTTCTTTATATTCCCATGGCAACACACCAGCGTACTTTCTCACGGGTTAAAATGGTGCTTAAAATATAAAGGAATATGAGTAATTTTCAAAAAATTTTACGATTTCAGCTTTAAACATACACATTTTTTTTTCTCTCTTTTTTTTCCAGAAATTTTAATCATTCTAATAATTTTTTAATCAAATTTGAGCACTTTGATCATTGGAAGTGACCTAATTTATTTCTTTGCTTACTAAAATGACCACATATTACAATTTAAAAAAAAAAAAAAAAATATATGTACTAAGCAAAAATAAACATTTAATTTTTTTCAAATAGATACAAATAGAATGAGTTTTAAATTACTAAAGTTTATAATTAAATAAAAATTAATCGAATTATTGATCAATACATATCCACTCTGACTTTAGTTCAACCAAGATGATAGGTAGTTCCTTGATAGGAAAAAATGAGTATTTAATATTTTACAAACATTAGTATAGTAAATCAATTGTTACAAGACTTAATCAATCCATTCTTCATGTATTCAAATTTAGAAGTAAGAGTGTTATTTTTTAATATTACTCTTGGTAATAGAGAGGAAAAAATATGATGACAAATTAGACAGAAGTACTAAGCAATAATTGATAAGGATAAAATACACTATTTAATCAGTTTCATTTTTGTTATTCATTCTAAATTCTAACATTGCAGCTGCTTTGAAATTAGCATAAAATTATTTACTTTAAACAACCACTTATACTGATTTTATTGAATTAGAAATTTCTTCTTATACATAATCTTATTAGTCCGAGAAGTGAGTGCAAATCAAGGTACCCCATCGAACATCATTCTAAATTTTGTATAGAATATTGAAAAATGTTAATTGTCCACACACGCACATTGGTCTGCTGGGTAAGAAGTGGCTGAAAATATTCAAAATCAACTTTGAATGATTTGAACTAAGTCCGATTGCCAAAATGTGTCATAACTTTCCAAATAATGAGTATTCTTTTTAATGGGGAAAGCCAATGCTTTTTAATTTTCACATGACAAAGAGTGCAGACGATATTTATTATCTGGAGAAAAACATTTCCAGCTTTTAAAAGTGAACCAAGTTGGCGATAAATAATACGTCACTAATGACGTAATATTTATTGCCAACTTGGCTGACATTTAAAAAAAGAAGACCGATTATGGCGCGAGGAAAGACAAATCGTCTGCAACATTCTTAAATGAAAATTAAAGAGCGATGGGTTACCACATAAAAAGGATGTTCATTTTTTGGTTAGTTATGACACATTTGGCAATCGATTTTAGTTCATTTTATTCAAAGTCGATTTTTGAATAGTTTCGGTCATTTTTTGCCCGGCTGACCAGTGGATTCATAATCTACTAACATTTCTCTTCATTCTATAAGACATTCAAAATGCTATTCAATGAGGTATCTAAACTCGCAGTCGCCTCTCAGTCTATATTTTATGTTGTAAATAACAAATGAATTGGAAAATGTAAACATGTGTCTACACTCAGTATATCTTTTCCTTGAAGGAAAAGTGCAACATATTGTTCAGGTAATTAAAAACATGACTAATCAGATATCATCTATTATAGACATCCGCGTTTGTTTACAGTCCTTATTATATTAAAATATTATATTAAAAAAGTTTATTCATTAAAATAACGTGTAATAGTATGCATTGCATTTATTTCGAAAACTCCGATCTCCTTATCACTATATAAAATTAATATATTCATGACTGTAGCAGCACTGTCTCTAAAAGGTTGCTTCTTCGCACGTTTCTATTTCGGTAGAACAGGTACAGAAGCCTAGCTTGTAAAATTTGATGATATTAAATAGCTAAAATCTTACGGTTGACAACATATGACTATAAAAAACGTAGCCATTTGGAAGATATTTTTAAAAAACAAAAATGTCCTCCCGTTGGTGAATCTTGTTGGTTGTATTCAGGTTTTACAGCAATTTGTTGCCACATTTAAATATTATAATGAAGGGGTGTTGGGTATCCTCTATATCGGTAATGTTAATTTGGCATATTTCATGTACCTTTTTCTAATAAAGTATTTGACATAGAAGCCTAATTTTTTTCAGTGCATTTAGGAGACACTTGTTATTTTACTGAAGTTAGCTTTTGATTGTGATTAATTTACTTCAAATGAATTTTCGTGAAAGTTACTTAAATTTATTAAAAATCACAATCACAAGGTTGTTTTTTTTTTTTTTTTTTTTTTTTTTTTTTTTTTTTTGCCGTAAAAGGCCATAACAAAAAATATTTTTAAAATAACAATACAATTTTATTTTAATATATACAGATACATAAAAGGAATACGTGGTAAAAATTTCAAGAAGATAGTTTGCGCAGTTTCTGAGAAAAAGGTACATGTATAAGGGAAAATGTAGTATGGAGAAAAACGCATTTTAAAGAAAAGTTTACTTACACTAATAGTTACCAATGTTGCCTTCAAAAAATTATTAAAAATACTTCTAGTTGAGGTATTATTACAAATGAGGTAACCTTTTAAAGGGAAGAATTTAAATTTTGATAAACAATAATACACTCAAAATCGATTATCTATAAATTTTTGGGTACCAACTCCCCTTAATTTTGGAAACCGGCTTATTTAAAATTCCATACCTGTCTGTCTAACGTATCGCTGATTTCTTTTTTATGTGTCTCCCTGTATCGCAATTATGCCTCTTCGAAATTAGGCAGGGCTTTCTGAAAGAAACTGCATAAATTTCTAAATGCATTAATATAATGTTTAATTTCTATTCTAAGTTATTCTTACAGGGTATAAGCTAAAATGTATCCACTGCTGCAATTTTCTTCATTGAATACAATTTTTCTTCACTAAAAACTAAAATTGAGACAGCTCCAATCAGATTATCTGTCAAAAGAATAAGAACCTACCCAGATTGTCGATTCCTTTTTCCCTGACTTGAAATAATCGACAATCCAGGAAAGAAATCACAAGGAAAGAAATAAAGAATTTACCTCAAAAATAACTTCAATAACCTCAAAATAAAATATAAGCGAACCCTAACACACATAAAACCTGACAAAAACCAATCACTCCCACTTCAAAAACTACCTGACAATATCAACCCTGAGTTTCCGACATTCCAATTTTTTTTTTTTTTTTTTACGAAATACATTTCCCCCTAATTTTTACTTTTGATCCATAATGAATTATTCGGTTGCTTTTCAGGATAAAAATCGACCCTGTAAATCACAGGACCCTAAACTTTTTTCCCGGATGTCAGCCACCAACTAGGTTTCATCTTTTTTTTTTCTTCTCCCCGACACTTTTTCTCTTGATAAAGCAACTTTGTCAGCTGCGGGCGATGCATTCATTCATCCTTATCGAGGTAAGTTTGTTAGCTGAGTTTTCCCGCCTTTTGCTGAATCCACCATTAAGTAGAGCAGGGGCCTTGAAACTTAGTGAAACGCTGATCTTCGAATAATTTCTGGCTGGTTCTAATAGGGCTTTTAATACAGCTAAATTGAATGGATGTAAAAGATTTCGCTTGGAATAGAAGTGAAGCAGAAAATTTTCCATTAGAAATTTTGCAAAAACGGATCTTCTCTGGAGAAATATTTTACTTAATTCTTTGAAAGTCTTAGGTGAAACGCGATCGAGCAGATATATGTGTTCGCTTACGGTGGAAAAAAATAAAATTAGGTTTGGTATATAAGTTTAAAACTATCCAAAAAGTAACCATTTCCCAAAAAAAATTCAAATAATATATAAATTGAAATATTTACTTCCGTCATTAGCTAAAAGGCTCTAAATCCAAATGCATATTTTCACATATTCTGATTAGTCCATAGAAGATAATATTTCTATTTCATTGAATGGCTCAAGTACTTAGGTTCTACAAACCTAAACAACGATATAAACTAGGGGTGGGAAACATCGCCCAACTTTCAATTACACTATATTGCTGATGTGGATTTGTGTCATTTATCGTTTTTATATTTTCATCGTTCGCTTAAAAAAAAAATTGTCAGTTTGGCGATATTTTTTGCGATAATTCTTTTATGGTTCTTTAAAAAAAAAAATAATAGTAATAATAATAATAATAATAATAATAATAAAAAAAATATATAAAAAAAAAAAAAATAATAATAATAATAAAAAAAAAAATAAAAAAAAACTTCGCCAAAATGGTGTTTTTGGCGATATACTTTTCGATAATTCTTATATTATCCTATCTTATAAGTAAAACTGGGGAGAGAAGAAAAAACGATCGTAGATGAGGTATGCTCAAGGAAGGAGAACTCTGTGTTGAAGGAATTCGTTTTTCAACTTTCTTCGCTGTTAAAGCATTTTTGCGAGAATTTAAGAGGTGGAGATGTTTAGAACATTTTCAGAGGCATTACCACAGCGAGTTTGATTAAAATTATTAGAGCCGTTTTTCAGCAAATACTGAAAAACATGACTTTTTCAATAGCAGCTACCTTATGATCATGCGTGATTTTAACGAAAACCTTAATGGTAGGTCCCATGGCTACCACCAACCCGCAGACCAAATTTGAACATCGTAAGTCAACGTATGATTTATGCTGACCACAGACATACACAGATACACCCTACACACACAAACTGAAATTTTTTCCAGATCACTTTTTTGAGATCAGTATGTTACAAAACGAAGAGAAATGCCAATTTTTTTTTTTTTTTTGGGACCGAATACTATACTTTCATTACCCTGTATGGGTACATATGGTTAATTGAAAGTAAAAATATGTAATTTCAAAAGACGAACGCAAAAGCGTCAAAATATGCAGTTGAATTTTTTTGGATTTAGGTCTATTTAACTAGTAACGGCTGATTAATCTATGTATAATAATAAAACCCATAGAAATAAAGTTTTTAATATAAATCCTTTATATGCATTGCCAATATTTATATTCATTAGCATAGCCCCGTTTCTGTTGTCAGGGTGTGCTTGGTGTTAGCATCTAATTTTAAATATTAAATTTTAAGAAACCGAATGCATTATCATCGACAACGAATCTATCTGCCAAATTTCAGCCCGATTAGATAACGACAATTGAGTTAATTAGGCCTCCGCAGATTTGCCCGCCATCGACATACACATCCACACACGTACAAAATCGAAGTTAATATATAGGATATACAAAGAGTTTCCTTATGTGTGTATGTTTTAATTTATATGAAGCTATATTTTTATTCCGTTTTTTGAGGAGATTTTGTACATTTAATCTTCAAAACAGGTAAAAGATTTCTGGTCACATGAAAATAAAATTTAAAAAAAAAAAAAAAAAAAACTTATTTCCCCTTTCCAGCCTCTGAACTACTGAACCACTTTGAACCGTCTTTTTAACTTTATTTATCTTGATTAATCCATATTGTAATGAAAGCTATTATTTATTTATAGATAAGGTGGGGAAATCAATGATAGGGAGTAAATTTATTGAGTATAATCAAAACTTGAGACTTCTGAAGTAATTTGAATCGGATAGTACAACAACTGCTTTACCTCGGACAACGCCTTAGCAAGCAAGTAGTTTATAATTTCAAGAATGGTACATTACTATCATACAGTTTTTGTATAACATTTCAATTCTGAACTGTAACCAATTTTAATATTTTCTAAATGGATCAGGTTAAAAATATATCTCAAACCATATAACCAACGGATATAATAATTTGCGAGACATCAAATAAAAGGTTCACGTTGAGAGATTGAGAGACACAGATATGCCTAAAAGAATTATGAAAGGTAAATTTTATAAAGCATGAAAAAGAGGTCGACCAAAATTGAGATGGTCTGACCATAGACTTATTATTATCAATAGACTGCACGTTCCCACTTCAATTATACAAAGAGAATGAAACCAAAATGAATCACATGAGTAGGGACTTTTTGGGAGCAGGGTTGCAGATTTGGCGGGTTTCTCCTCACTCAGGCGATAAAGGATAATAAGATTATTAGATAAAGGATTAATTTTACGACGTAGCCAAATTAAAAACCACGTGACCGATAGACGAATTTTATGATTCATTTTGGTTTCATTCTCGTTGTATGATTGAAGTGGGAACGCACAGTCTATTGATAATAATAAGTCTATGGGTCTGACCAAGTCGAAGAAGATCTACAAATTTTAAAGATAAAAAATTGGACGAAGAGACCCAGTGAGAGAGGGATTTGGAAATCAGTTGTAGAGAAAACCAAGGCTCACCCTGGGCTGTAGCGCTGGATAAGAAGAAGACATCCCCCAAAACTTGGTAGAATGCCTAGTCATCGACATCGAATCTGTCTGTCAAGTTTCAGCTCGATTGGATGACGTCATATGTGATGATTTGTCATCTTAAGGGACGATAGTAGCGTCTGTAAAAGCGAAGTACTTACAGCTATGGCCCCCAAAACTTAATAACTTGGATTTTCATTTACATCGAATTTATCTACCAAGTTTCAGTTCGATTGAATGACGGCAACTGGGTTAATTAGTTCTCCGCAGATTTGTGCACAACACGAAAATTCACAAAGTTAAAATAAATGATTTAAAAATCATAAAAAAAAAATTAAAATTGCAATTTAGGTAACACTATATGATAAATATTCAAAACTTCTGAATGTTTTGGTTTTGCTCCAAAATTTCATTCACAACTTTCCCATTATGATTCAACTTGTAAATTTAACTGCCATATAAATCGTAAAAGTACAAAATTTATGTTAGCCTGAGTTTGTTGCTTTCAATTAATAAAAGTATTACATTCAGTTGAATTTTTTTTCCTTGCATTTCAACACTGTGTGAAACATTCTGAGATTAAAATAAGTTGTCTAGAAAAAAGTCTGTGTGTCCATCTGCCTGTGGTAGCATACCTCTCAAACAAATTGACCTATGATATTCAACTTTTATATACGGGTTAGTGGAGACCATGGAACCTGTCATTAAGGCTTTTGTCTAAATAGCGCATGCGCATTAGGTATCTACCAATGGAAAAATTTAATGTGTATCAACAAATGCCAGCAAAATGCAGCTTCATCGATTTTTATCATAAACGGTGTATTAATTCATTTTAAAGTGTTCTAAACATTATATCTTCAAAATTCCCGTAAAAATTCTATAAAGGTGTAAATAAAAACAATAAAAAAAAATTTAAAAAAAAACAACAACATGAAAGTATTTAATATAGAGTTCTCGTGCTTTGAGCATTGCTCATCAACAGCTGTTCCTCCCATATTCCACTTACGAGAAAAGGAATAATGTAATAACTATCGCAAAACATTTCGTCATTTTTGCCAACTTGATTGGGTTTTTTTTATATATATATATATATATATATATATATATATATATATATATATATATATATATATATATATATATATATATATATATATATATATATATATATATATATATATATATATATATATATATATATATATATATATATATATATATATATATATATATATATATATATATATATATATATATATATATATATATATATATATATATATATATATATATATATATATATATATATATATATATATATATATATATATATATATATATATATATATATATATATATATATATATATATATATATATATATATATATATATATATATATATTTTTTTTTTTTTTTTTTTTTTTTTTAATATAATAATGGACAATTCCCGCATTTTATTATTATTATTATTATTATTCAATTCTAAATGTTTCGAAAAGGCCATGAACACAAAAATTTCTGCTCAATGCGCTTTTTCTTTTTTTAAATTTGCAATCAAAGTTCTCTTGTTAGACGTTGGCGAGAAAACGATTCATTGAATGTGACGTCAAGAAATCCCACACATCTTGGTTTGAAATGCATTAGCGGAAACCAGTTTTGCAAGTTTCTCGCAAATCGCGCCAACCTGTACGGGATATGGCAATGGTCTGCCAAATCAAAGCCAACTATTTGACAGAAAACTCACGATAATCATAGAAGCGGAAGGACCTCTTGACGTCACAGATTTTGTTGAGTGTTTTGGTAGGACTGGTTTTGGCTCGGTTTGGGAGCATTTTATTTTCTTAATATTTAAATAATTAATTTTTTCAAAGAACTTTTGTTCAAATATTTGGAATCAGAAAGAAATTCTTCATAAATATAAACTAATTTCACACGTTTTTAAAAAATGCGGGAATTGTCCATCATCGCGAGAAACATAGCCAGACTGGCCGATTTTTTTTTTTTTTAATTAATGAAGTATGAAAACGGTAAATTACACCAATTTGTGCGAAATTTAAATGCAATGATCAGTATACTTCAAGTTGTCCACACCTCTAGTTTTTAAATCAAATATAATTTTCCCATGGTATAATTTTATGAAAATATGTTTTCTTTAGGATAGGACCTAGGTGGCTCTAAACAGTTGCAGCCTAATTATGGCCGTCCTATGTATCATTGAGATAATATTGCATTAATGTGCTTTTGTACGCTTATGAAGTTATTTTCTTTTCTAGATAACGCTGGAAAAATGTTATCTTTTACATAATAGTGCTTGTTTGCAAGTTGTGTTGCTGCAAATCCATTTAACTTTTCTCAACACACTTTTAATGACATCAGCTTCCAACAGCAATATTTTCTTATGGGGAGAAGGTAATTTATTTCATTGAGAAGTACCTTGGTCTGTAACACTTCTCAAAAAGAAAACATTAGGTTGGGCTACAGTGGGAAAACTCCTTATTAACCAAACAAGCCAGGATTTGATAGGAAACCAAAATAAACTCTTAACTTGTTTCTAAAAGACCAATGTTTGATATCTTTAAAAAGAAGGTATCGGAAAAATAAACAAACGAAATCTATGAGGGTATTCATTGAAACACTTACTGTAGGTCCTTTCAGATGTTAGAGAGTAAAAAAAAAAGGGGGGGGGGGGAATCAAAGGCATGTCTGGCTAAGAACATTTTTCTTTTCTTATTTTGGTGAAACATAAGTCGCGGTAGATTCTAAAGCAGCGTCAGCCACAACGCGGCCCGCGACAGATATTTATGCGGTCAGCCGGCACCACTCAAGATAAAAAAAAACGTTAAATTTCATGGTACGGACTTTTTTTACGTAAATGTAATTCATCCGAAATAATATGTATTAACTATATAAAACACAGTTCTCCACTACTTACCCCAAGAAACAAGGTGATTTTCAACAAGAATTTGTTGCAGTCAATTTATTAAAATTGACTGCAACAAATAATCCAAAAGACATCGACTCTATCGTAAAATGAACTGAACGATTTCGACCGTCATCGTCTCACAATTGATATCAACTAAAACGGAGTAATCTGGAAGTATAGTTTAAAAACTTTTGTTAAAAAATTATGTTAAGTCGCATTGTCCCGTTGAAACAAAATGTTAGTTTCCTTTTTAGACTTAGATTTACTAACAATAAAAACTATTTTTTTTTTTTTTTTTTGAGAAAAAAAGAATCAAATATCATTTTTAATTTTACTAAGATAAGAAAAATGTACATTTTAACAGTTTTCAGAAATGTTATACATTATTAAATCTATAATAATTAAAGATACATAATGTTACGAATTTTGTATATTTGTAAATATTTCTTAGTGTTAATTTTGTAAATAGATAAATTTCTGTACATTTCGCATAAGGCAATGCAATGGTTTGTTTCCCGGCAATAGGGGTGTTATCGCTTGATAACGGGTTTTACAGAGGTAACTCTAAGAAGCGAGTTTCAAGGGGCAGGGCATTTAACATTATGGTAATGGGAATCTCGCCAAATTGGCGAGATAGAGCCAAGTTGGCGACGGTTTTGGCGACTAATTTTTGTCGCCAAATTTGGCGAGAAATCGCCAAATGTCGCCAAACTTGGCGACCATTTGGCGACATTTTCCGTACATGTATATAGGACTTTTCGACTCCAATCTGGAAAGTTCTCCAAATGTCTATCTCTGGAATATTCACGAAGCCTCCCCTATATAAACCAGGCCGTGAGTGAGTTAGTCAGTTGTTGACTGTTTTTGAGTCACGGAGCTAGTTGTTAGCTGAGTCCGTTAGTTGACTGAAGTTAGTTGATTTTGAATCACTGAGTGAGTTGTCTCTCAACGTTCATTGTGAGAGCTGTATTCCTGACTTGAGATACTGAGCATTCTAAAGCGAACTGTATTGCATTGTCTTTTGCTACGATTTAGCAGTTGTTGTCAAGTTTTTAACTGCTGTTTTGTGCTCTATTGAGGTGAAAAGAGCTGTATTGTGTCTACTAGAACGAGAAGTTCTGGAGCTGTAAGAGAACTGTGAAGAGTTATTTTGGAATAAATTTCTGCAAGTTTTGATCTGCTTTGGAGTCAAATCTTTCGAACCCGTACAATGCAACAATATTTTGGTGTAATTGGCCCGCGAAAAGCTCCAACATAAGTCATACGGCCTGCCTCTATAAGTCAGAGGAGAACGCTTCTCTAAAGTATCGAAGATATTTTACTTAGGAAAAATGCAAGTTAGAGGTGTTTTTTTTTATTTTTATTTTTTATGCAATTAAATGTGTCTTCGAATAAATTACATAATACAGTGTGTCTATAAAAGGTTGGACACATTTCGATGTTGAATAATTCTTAAAATAATGCAGGTAAATTTAAATTGATAACACTAATGGTTAGATAGACTCAAAAAGTTTTATGGCCCTTCTCAAGAGATTTCCACATGTGCGCCGTTCATCGCACGAAGAATATCAAGACGGTAGTGAATTTCACGCCATATACGGGCAAGCATGTCGGCATCCACAGTGGCTATTGCGGCTGTAATCCTGGCCTTTAAGTTATTCGACACTTTTCCTCTTAAACACAATGTACTTTACGAATCCCCAAAGGAAAAATTGTGTCGGCGTGGCATTATACTTGGGTGGCCAAGAGGAGAAACAATGCAATTAATAACGGGCGCAGACAATATTTACAAAAAAAAAAGAGGGAAAACATAAAAATTAATAACACGGGCAGACTATATTTACAAAAGAAACGAGGGAAAACATAAAATTAATAACACGGGCAGACGATATTTACAAAAGAAATGATATTCCAATGGGAAAAGAACATTTTCTATGGCAACGTTCACTATAAATGAAAATATTTAAGTTATTCTATGTATAAACGCCATAAGTTTGACTATATCTCCATTATTTTACGAATTATTCAACATCAAAATGTGTCCAACCTTTTATAGACACACTGTATATTGAATTGCCACGTTTGATAACTTAAATAAACTAATTTTGAATAAATATTTTAGGGTTTTTTTCTACGCTCCTGAAAACTTCGACTCTAAGCCGACTATAGTAGTCAGTATAATGTGCTTTTCTAAAAATACTTATTTTTATCAGATAAAGTTTTTATTTCAAACCCTTTACCCTATAGTAAAATAAATGCTTTATTTTAAGGGTTATTTGTAAAATTGTAAATTATTTAGCATAGATGTAAAATAAGCTCACATTTCCCCCCGGATTGTTTCTTAAGGTATCAGTACCGGTCGGAAATTGGGAAATTTGGTGAAAATAAACATTTTTTTTTTTTTACTCTAAAACTTTTTCAAAATTGGTAGCTTTAAAATGTTACTGTAAAGTTTGATCGCCAACAAGGTGAGAAATCGCCAACAGAATCAGCCAAGAGGAGAGCAGGAGTGGTGATAATAAGTGTAAGAAAAGAGAACTTTCAATTAGGGACTAAAATAGAAAGCGGCGTTGATGAAAATGTGGGGTTTGTTGTAAAAGAATTAATGTAATTTTAAATTTAAAAATGTTTTTCTACTATACTTACGTCTTCAAATCAACAAAGTATAGCCATGTATTTATTTAAATTAATTCAAGAACAGTTTACAGAATATATGCATAAAGAGAGAGAACACCATTTATTATTGGTACTATGTTATTTAAGGTATTCAAAATACTTTTTAACCTACGTTCATTTTTGTGAACATGTTAAAAAATCACTACTGCAAGCTCTGAACTTAATTTGTGATAGTTTTAATGATAGTAGTTTTTGTCAGTGTAGGACTTTTTATTTACTAGAAATAACTTCAGTTTGGACCAATTAACAAATTTATATAATTTAACGTGTACAATACAGAGCACCTATTAAGATTTAATACATCCGTGCAATAAGTAGTTTTAACTTACTTTTCAATTTTAATGTTTCATAAAAAATGAGTAATTTTCGCCACTCTCGAAATTAAATATTACAACAACAAAAAACTATTTAATTAATATTAACAATTCCCTGAATCTACGTTTCCTGAAGCAAATCATTGAGTGCAATTTGCAGTTAAAATTACAATTCTTAATAAATTACCAATTGAGTTATGACAGGTGCAATTAGACCCTAATTTAGTCATTCCACTTTAAGTAATCAATTAAATAACATCATACGCGAAAAAATTATACAGATACGATAGTTTTCTAACACTTATTAAGTGTGGGAAAAATCTTTTACCTAGTTTAAAAATTAAAGAAAAAAATTCCAGTGTATTCCAGGTACCTTAAAACTGGATTTCGAAAATGTCTTTCAAAGTACATACACATACATTGAAACTATTATTAAAAAATTAACTAATACATAACGAAATTATTTCCTAATAAAAAAATTAACTTCCTATCTTTTCAATGAAATCGCACCAAAAAAAAATCATCTATTGATCAGATTAATTATAACTAGCGAAGTGTTTCCCCTCAATCAACTATTTGTATCAGAGAATATTACACAAGCAACTCATTAATTTATCTTGATATCCTAGACAGCTAAATGGAGAATTAATAGTTCAAAAGACAGCACTCCAGCGTTTTAAGTATTTGTTTCTGAACTTCGGGAAAATGCTCGGATGGTTTCGACTGTTCTCAACGACGCACATGCCTTGAGAACCTGAATGCTTAATTAATTCGTGAATTTCATATCGAACGTTCGCATTGTTACGTGGAACTAATTGTAAGTGCTTTGATTAGGAAATTATGGGATAATCATATTTGGGTTTGTTTTATTGATCTCCTAACTGGAGATATTCAGGCAAGTTGTAAGATGGTTGGGGGAAATTGGAAGTCAAGGTTGTTCGTTTGGGTAGCTGCTGCATGCTTCGGATATTTGACCAATCCTTCAGAAAAGTGCGTGGTTGTTACGGGCTTCTGAAAAACGGTGTTATATATTTATTGTGTAGTCTATATCTATTGTATATCTATAGTTGTATTTCTGAGAAATTATATCGAATATCAAAACTTTAATGTGGATTTTCAGAGAAATAAAGGATCTATGTCCTAGTTTTTTTTACGTTTATATCTACTAGCAAACTACTATGACGTTAACTACTACAGGCAGCGCCTCAACTAGAATTTTTGGCGCCCGGGGCAGACTATAGATTTTGGCGCACCCTCCTTCCCCTCTTCACATGTTATTGATATACTCCAATGTCCTATCTATTTTATCTTATTTAAAATTATATCATGTTCAATTTTGTGAATACTATTGTTTACAAATTTAGGAGACAATTGGTTAAATAAAAGAAGAATGACTTGTAATATTATTTATTACCAACTACATAACGGATAATATTAATAGCTTATACACTTACTGTATATAAATAAATATAATCGTCAACGAGTCTAAGATTCGAACTAACTTTCGGACTTCTTTGCAGCAAAGATTTTGATGACAAGATCATAGAAAATCCAAATAGTTGATGCTCTCTTGCGGTCAGTGAAAATAATTATCAAATTTGTTAGTCTTTCTTGCCCCAAGGTGCTTCGTAAGTTTTTAACAATTTTTAATAATTTTCAATTTGCTAAAACTTCTTTTGCCTGAAGCAACAGTTACAAAAATAGTTAAAAATATTTTTAAGACTGTGGTCATATTTGGATACTCTTGAAGTCTGTGTAGGTAAACAGGCCCTGATCATCGCCTAGGCCCACAAGGCCCGGGCCTTGGGCCCATAATTTTAGGGGGGGGCCCGAAATTGGCTGTAAACCTATAACTTTTCTTTTTTTTTGTGAATATCTCTTACAATCTGTATAAAAGAATTTTTACTCAAAAATAATTTTGTATTGATCTTTAACCTTTTTTTAGTATCCCAGAGTGTATTTATTCAAATGCATCACACCATCATTTAAAAGCGTAAAAAAAACAATATTTCTCGAAGAAATCTTGAAAGTCTTGACAAATTAATTGCGAGCTCAGCAAATGTCGGCTTTGATGTTGTGAATAATGATACAGATATTGTTGTTAAGTATATTACTACACATTGTGACCGGGTAATGCAATGCTACATCACAAAGTTTTATCTGTTTTGATTTATAAATTTGGTTATTTGAAATTTATTTCTTTATTTATGATAAAAAAAAAATTAAGAAGACAATATACTGACATTAATTTATCAACTTTTTCTATATTTAATGTTAATTCATTTGACAACGAGTCAAGCTCATTTCCAATAAATCTCGCATTTGATGAAGGGGCCCCTAAAAGTGTCCGGGCCTTGGGCCCCAATTTGTCATGATCAGGCCTTGTAGGTAAATGAATGTCTAAAAGGATTGCCGGAGGGGCCGTTTTCATATTGTTGTCTTGTCAACTACCAAGGCATGGTGTTAAAAACCTTTCCACTTCTTGAAGTAATTCCTCTGTATTGATATAGTCTTGGTAGGTGTCAGATAGTTATTGGGTTAGTTTTGGTTTGGGTTTTAAATATTTCACGTTCTCATTTAGAATTTATTTCATTAGTTTCTTCTAGTGCGTGAAGCCGAAATATTTAGGCATTCACTATTCCATAAATGATCTCTAGCAAAGCAATTTTAAATTGATAAGTTGGAACTTTCATCTTCGTAACCTTCATCAAACATCCTTTTCTTTTTCTTTGATCTTTTTGATGAAAATCAGCATATACATTGTTGTTTTCAGCAATCTTCTTGGCTTCTAAGGTGGCATTTAGATGGCGCATTGTTCCTAGTTGATTCCTAAACTTAGCAGACAATGAATGTTTCTGCTTGACTTGGCTATGCAGTTAAATCTCTTTGGAGAAACTTGTTCACACGGACAATTTTCTGTAGAATGTACCAGAAACCGGTCATGACAAAAAAAAATTAAAACCTTTTGAAGTTTCTTAGAAAAGAGGTAACTTCAATCTTTGGTCTCGGGATTGGTGAAAAGACAGACAGACAATTCTTCCAAGGCCTTGTTAATCTTGTCGAAATGTTTATATACAACCTCAACAGTTACCTTTCTCGCTAACTATCTGGTTTTACTAAGGTATTCTAAGGAAAGGGCTACATGTTTTTCTAAAACTTCCCATCTTGATGTAGAGGCTGAAAAAAAACACAAACAGATCATTTATTATTCCAAAGAATGTTGATTTTCAGAGAAAGAATGAGGATTCTATATCCTAGTTTTTTACGTTTGCAAGCAAACTACTATGGCCTAAACTACTATAGGAATTGTATCGAAATCCAAATGCTTAGTGTTGTTTTTCAGAGAAAAATGGTGAATCTCAGAGGAAAATTGTCCTAGTTTTTTTTATGAGTAATATAAGACGTTGAGTGCCAGAATGGCCAACTAAGTTGACCATCACATAAACTTCATTTGGAATAAAGGTTTTAACAAAACTGGGTAAAAACAGCCCTTTCCTAGAAAAATATTAAAAAAATGTGGGATGGTCCATTTTAGAACTCCACGCCTCATATATATATCTACTAGCTACTTTTCTATACCTACAGCAAAATGAATTAGTAAATAGTTACTTAAATACTACTCATAAATCATCAAAGTTCCTGCTTTACTTTCACGTTTACTCTATATAAAGGGAAAAAAAATTGATAGCTCAAAAAACTAATATCAAAACGTATGTTATTTCTTGGAAACTTTTGCTACCAGAAGAAAAATAAATATTCCACTGTAAATCACTAAAATATGGCAACTTATGTTTCTTAAAAGAATTAAAATGCTATATACAAATCCAGGCAAGGTGTAATTAAATAACAAAAAAGTATGCAGACTATTTTGTTTATATAACATTCAGTATCTGTCTAAAATATCCTCGGGCTCCCGATAGCCTAGGCGGTAGAGTATCGAGCTCATAACCGGAGGGTTGTGAGTTCTGTCCTCGGTCCGCCAAATATCGGTGTGTACCTAATGGGGGCTGGTGCACATTAAATCTGTCGTGACCTCAATGTCCTCTCGTTGGTGTGGTGGGGTCGGAAAGAGGGGTTTACACTAAAAGATTTCGATCTCGTATTCTTCTAGATACTCAAAATTAAGAGACGTATTTGGCTGTGTTAAGCACTTTATAAGTGGCAGAAATAGACAGTGGGTGGATTCAAAACAAAAACAAACAAAATATCCTCTCACTTTTATGACTTTGATTTCGGACATTTAAACATATTCTAATTTTTCAAAAATTATCTTTTTAAATATTTTTAAAACTAGTAATATAAATTTTATGCATTCTGATTTCATCTTCACCTGATCTTCGCAATGCCTGACGGGATAACATGAAATAGTCATTTGATATTGGCTAATAAAATTTTAAAACTCGATTTTTTTTTTATCTTTTTCTTTTAAAGGTTTTGTTTATAACTGGTCATGCGTATAGATTAAAACAGGCGGTCTCTAAATAATGTCGTAATTAAGTTCTATTGCTTTAAAATATGAAAAACAAATAAAATGGAAATAAATGGAAAATCACTTTGTGAGAGATTATTACGGAACTGTGGAAATGCCATATCACTTACGAGGAATAGACAATTCCCACATTTTTTTTTTTTTTTTTTTTTTTTTTTTTTAATTTTAAATGTTTTGAAAAGGCTATGAACACAAAAATTTCTGCTCAATGCGCTTTTTCTTTTTTTTTAATTTGCGATTAAAATTACCTTGTTAGAGGTTGGCGAGAAAACGACTCATTTCGTTGGCATTGAATGTGACGTCACGGCTTCGAAAGCATCTTGGTTTGAAATGCAGCAGCGGAAACCAGATTTGCAAGTTTCTCGCCAATCACGCCAACCTGTACGAAATGTGGCAATGGTGTACCAACGCTTTTCTCTTTCAACCCCAACTATTTGGCAGAAACCTCACGATAACCATATGAACGATAGGGTATCTTTACGTCGCGGACTTTGGTGATTGTTTTGATCAAACTGGTTTTGGCTCGGTTTTGGGGCATTTTCTTTTCATAGTATTTAAATAACTAATTTTTTAAAGAACTTTTGTTTAAACATTTGGAATCAGAAAGAAATTCTTCATAAATATATACTAATTTCACTCGTTTTTAAAAAATGCGGGGTTAACGAATTGTTAACAAATGTTTTCCTTCTTTTAAAGTTTTTTTTAATGATTCAACTTTTAGTTTATCTCAACCTAGTTATTGGAAAGTAGAAATTTTTAAATCCAGTAAAAACACGACAGCGTAATAACTCAAATCATCAGCATGTAAACTTTGTCATTTCATATACTTTTTTCAACCCATTTATTGAATTCTGAATACGAAACCTTTCGAATCCATTATTGCCATCACAAAAGATCCAATTTTTTGCCTCCTCAATAAATCAAGCTATAAATTCTCCTTTTCAAACGTTAGATCCTTCAAAAACAGCCGACTAAGTAATTTTGCTACGTCATCAATCTTTTCTAGAATATTTTAACCACAACGAATGTTCGAACCCGTTGTATTCAATAAAGCGGAACGAAAACGAATTTGCAAACGATTTTTTCCCCTCTCGCACTTTACCTTTCCGATAGGAAAAGCTGAAAGTCCTTTAACGGTAGGGCATTTATCACGCAGCTTGGAGAAATCAACAGCAACAAAAAAGGAGCAAATAGTTTTTTGGCGACGTTTTCGAATTGAGAGTCAGAGATGTAAATAAATACAAATATGCATGTATGCATGAAGGTATAAAAGTCAAGAAAATTTTATTCGAATCCGCGAATGAATAAAATATTGTTTATTTGTTTAAAATGTAAACTTCGCCAACTGGCGCATTATTTTCTTCTAGTTTAAAAACAAATATGTCTGTTATTTTGTATCGGAGTATGTTATTTTATGGAAACAAAGGGAAGAAAAGTTGTTGTTTTTTTTTTGTTTTTTTTCCAATTCCTGAATAGAATTCATTGAAATTCAATAACATTGAAAAAGCATGAAACAATATTTTAACAATTGTTTCTCTGAAATTGAATAAAATGTAAATAACTGTTTTGTTTAAAACATTTTAAGAAACATAACATTAAAAACTGTACAATGTTTCCAATGTTGCTTACATTTAACGTTAAACTGTTGAATAACTTTTAAAAAAGATTGAAATAAGATTAATAAGAATATGATTACATAAAATAAGATTAGAATCATAAGTGTTTGTTATGTTTTTACTACGCAACAAAATTTGCACGCAGTAATACAGTAGAATACTTTTAAAACTAGGGGTGTGGAACATCGCACTACTTTCAATTCACACTATAATACTGATGTAGATTTGTGTCATTTACCGTTTTTATACTTTCAACATTCATTTAGCAAACGTGGTCAGTTTGACTATATTTTTATTCTTTGCGATAATTCTTGTATGGGTGGGAAAAAAAAGGGGGGGGGGGAAACTCCACCAAAATGATGATTTTAAAGAAATACTTTTCGATAATTCTTATATAATCCTTTCTTATTTTTTAAACTAGTGAGAGAAGGAAAAAACGATCGTTGATGAGGTATGATCAAGGAAAGAGAACTGTGTGTTAAAAGCATTTGTTTTTCAACTTTTTACGCCATTAAAGCACTTTTACGGAAATTTCGGAGGTGGGGACGTTTAGAACACCTTACGAGGCATTACCACAGCGATAATGAACCAAATCGTTAGAGCGTTCCAATCGTTAACAATTACTGAAAAACATGATTTTTTCAATGGCAGCTAACTTATGCGCATGCGCAATTTTGACGAAAACCTTAATGGTAGGTCTCATGGTCACCACTAACCTGCGCACCAAATTTGAACATCCTAGGTCAATTTGATCGGGAGTTATGCTGCCCACATACACACAGACAGACATTTTTTGTAGATCAAATTTTTGAAATCAAGATGTTCCAAAACGAGGAGAAATGCACAAAAAAATCGAATTTTTTTTTAACCGAATGCTATACTTTTATTACCCTGTGTATACATATGGGTAATTGAAAGTAAAAATATTAATTTATAAAATATTGCCTACCAAACAGCATAATTTTGTCTGCATTCTGTAACACACTCACAAAAAAATGAAAGGGTTAACATCGATTTCACAATCGATTCTAAACGTAACTTTTAAAGCACTCACTTTATCTTACAATCGATTTTCAGCCACGCTCCAAGTTGTTGATCTCCAAGTGGAAGAAGTTAGTCTTCCAAGTTGGTTCACCCAATTGAATATTAATGCTAATTACCCCTTTTCTGTCAGCGGTCATCAGAGGAGGATGATAAGAACGCGATCGGTCTGATTAATCCATGGGGAGCTAAACCTTCGCTGATTAATCACCTTTGTGAGAACACATTTTAGAATGTTAGTTTGTGTGATGCATAAAACATCTTTGTGGTTTGGAGTATTTTGGGAACTTTTTTATCGATTTTTGGAGATGGATTATGGGTGGAAGGTGCAACTGATAAGATTTAGGGTTATTATTTATCTTGGTTTTAAAAAGTGTGCAAGTAATACAAGTACTAATTTGCGTTCTAAGATCATAAGAAGTATACTTCCACATTTGCCGAGTTTTTAATGTCCGTAAACTATTTCAACACTTCTGGTTATGTTACCATCTACTAATAACATCAGAAAGTAAAAATAACTAGGGGTGTGGAGCATCGCACAACTTTCAATTACATTATATACTAACGCAGATTTGTGTCATTTACCGTTTTTATATTCATCATTTATTTAGAAGAAATTGCCAGTTTGGGGATATTTTTGGCAATAATTCTTGGTTGGGTCTAAAAAAAAAAAACTTCCACCAATATGGAGAATTTGGCGATATACTTTTCGATAATCCTTATATTATCCTTTATTATAAGCAAAATTGAGGGGAGAAGAAAAAAATTATCGTTGATGAGGTATACTCAAGGAAAGAGAACTCTGTGTTGAAAGCATTCGTTTTTCAACTATTTACGCCATTAAAGCATTTTTACGGGAATTTCGGAGGTAGGGATGTTTAGAACACGTTAAGGGGTCACAGCGATTTTTATGAAAACCGTTATAGCTGTTTATTAGTAATCATTGAAAAATATGATATTTTCAATGGCAGTTACCTTATGCGTATGCGCGAGTTTGACGAAAACCTTAATGGTAGGTCCCATGACCACCAACTAACACTTGAACATCATAGGTCAATTTGTTCGGGAGTTATGCTGACCACATACACACAGACAGACATTGAATTTTTTTTATTATTTTTTGGACCTAATACTATACTTTCATTACCCTATGTATTACATATTGGTAACTGAAAGTAAAAAACCTATAAAAAATGCTTTCATTACATTATGTAATATAAACAAGAAAAGTTAGGGCAGGAGAAAGGAGAAAAGGCAATACTAATAATGTTTTCATGTGCATAACTTTTCATTCTTTTCATAATTTCTCATGGGTTTATTTTAATTTTTGAAACCAAAATTTAAAAAATTAGTGATTTATAAACATAGTAGTTCAAGTTTTTGCTAATTCTGACCCTTAAATAGCACCATGGGCAATGCTAAACATACTAAAACATGCTAAGACATAAAAAAAAAAAGGGGGGAGGGCTTAAAAATCATATTAAGTCCGAAATTTAGAAAACATGAATGTTATTTGATTGCTAAAAAGCGCATGGTAAAATTTCGTTCCGAACCGCGGGTATTCAGTTAGTATAAGTCTAGCATAATTTTTTTTTTTTACCATTTTAGAAGAACTATATTCCGAAAATAGCTTCCATATCTTTCTTAAAAAATATGAGCACCACTGCCGTAACTCTCTGTATGTGTTTATCCCCAAACGTTTATTTATGACAGAGAAAAGCATTCAAAGTATTCAAATAAATATGGTAATTAGATTCCAAAACGAATAACCGTCATTTATTTGTATTTGCCCCCATTTTTCCTAGAAGGATTTTAAACCAAATATTTCGTCCGAAAAAAAATATAGTGAAATTAGTTTATTGGATTAAAGTAATGCACTCGTTATATGATATGAGAAGGATCATGTGACTGGATACGGATTTGTTAAAAAGGAGAGTTGATTTAAACCTCTCTTTACTGTGAGTTATATGGCTGTATAGACTTACTTTTATTAATCTGCACCATCTAAAACCTGTTATAGTAAACGTATTTGCTTAAAACTTGGTACACATGCAATTAAGACCATGAGAAAATAACAGGTAAAAATAATTAAACAAAAAATAGTTCTGATTTATACCATCAGATGGCAATGTGATTCGTTAAGGATTAAATAGCAGGAAAATATGCACGGAGGTTCTACATTATCGTGAATTAATGATTTCAGACCGAAATTAAATTTATTCAATGAAATTTTGAATTCCTATAATTGTTATCCTTCAATTTTTAAAAGTTTTAGCTTTTTTTTTCCCTTTTTTTTTCCCCCAAGGTATCGTTTTTCCCCTGACTTATCAATACGCAAGCAACATTTTATGAACAGCTAATTCCCTCAAGAAGTAGACTGTTCTAAACACATCAAATTAATTATGGCTACACTGTATATGAAACATTTATTGCTACATCACGCTGCTACATTTTGACATAAAAGCTCTTTTAATTGAGAATATAATGAAGTCACGAGAGAAAATGCTTTCATTATACCACTTCAGAAGAAATTTATCCACACAAAGCTGTATAACAATCGTTTCAAGTTCAATGCAAGTGATTAAAAAACATTTGGTGATTTTCTGGCTGCTGCATGGGACATTTTGCGTTATTATACATAGGACAATAAATATATAGCAATCGGTCAAATTTAATTTTGTTTATTATTATTATTATTATTATTATTTTTTTTTTTTTTGCATTTCTCAACGTTTTGGAACACCCTGATTTCAAAAAAGTGATCTAGAAAAAATTATGTCTGTGTGTATGTATGTGTGACTGTGGTCAGCATAACTCCCGAACAAATTGACCTACTATGTTAAAATTTGGTATGCGGGTTGGTGGTGGCCATGAGACTTGCCGTTAAGGATTTCGTCAAAATCGCGCTTGCGCATAAGGTAGTTGCCATTGAAAAAAAATCATGTTTTTCAATTATTGCTAAAAAACTGCTCAAACGATTTTGATTAAAATCACTGTGCTAATGCCTCTTAAGGTGCTCTAAAGATTCCCACCTCCAAATTCCCATAAAAAAACTTTAATGGCGTAAAAAGTTGAAAAACGAATGCCTTCAACGCAGAATTCTCTTTCCTTGAGCATACCTCATCAAGGATCGTTTTTCCTTCTCCCCTCAGTTTCATTTATAATAAAGGATAATATAAGGATTATCGAAAAGTACATCGCCAAAATCACAATTTTAGCGTTTTTTTTTCTTTTTTTTTTCGAAGTTCCATACAAGAATTATCGCAAAAAATATCGCCATACTGGCAATTTTTTCTAAATAAAAGATGAAAATATAATAACAACGCAAACGACGCAAATCCACGTCAGTGTTATAGTGTAATTGAAAATTGTGGGATGTCTCACACCCCTAGTTTCTAGTTGGAAAACAGATTAGATATTATGATGAATCTATTACTGTCTATCTATCACCAGCTTGTCTAGCTTTATTTGTTGTCATTGAAACAAGACTAGGTTTATTTTACACAGGGGATTTCAGAAGAAATACATGTACGCTTTCTAGGCTTTGGACGTCAGTTTCTTGCACTCACATCCCTATTATAAATCAACAAGTCTTGATTCTATAGCGACTACGATCAACCAGATTTTCTTGTGGAAGCTATCCTTTTGATAGAAGGAAGTTGAATTTTTGCTTCCCATAAAATTAGTTGGTGACAGAGTTATAAGAAAAAATAAGTGTTCCACTATTGAAAACTGTGATAACATTCTATATTTCCGATTCCTCCGAAATTTCTTTGTATCAGTTTTTGAAATTAAGTTGAAGGTCGTCAGACATTATGCTTAAGATAACATTACGCTAGGATTTTTGGGCATATTTTTAGGCTCACGACTACTCTTACGGAATTAGAAGTCCATTCAAGGACTTATCTTACAACACAACGCTACAAAATTTCTATATGAGGTCTTTTCTCTTTCAGATGCGTGACTTCCTAAATTGCTCTTCCGTTTCTTCTGGACACAGAATAGAAGAGTTGTCGACACATGATAGATGACCGGGTTAAGAACAAACACCATCTGGCTAACAGCATCACACGCCCGTAAGGAAATAGACCCTTCCCCTCTATGTTCCTTTACATGTATCTACAACCCTCCCCCCTAAGTGTTTTTATTCTTGGTAAGATCTTTGGATGATTCTTCTTCTTCTCGGCTGGGTATGGAGATGAAGATATCGACAAGTTGGGAATGGGTCATCCATCTTCGATGCCTTAAGTTAATGATTACTTAGGGAATGACCACGGGGAATAATTATGGGAAATGAGTTGTTAAAGAATTGGTTTTCCTTTTATTGATAGTAAATATCTGCTATATGCTGGCTATACGAACATAGTGGAGCTTGTTTTCAATTTGTTTAATAAAGAATTTCGGTTATTTATTTTTTCTGAAATACCCAATCCTACTTAATTGGTTGTAACATAGGTGATTTGTAATATGTTAGTTTAAAAATTGAGTAGACACGATGGTGAATATGATTGATAGTCTTTTATCGATTTATTAGGCTACAAGGTGGACATAAAATACCCAGGGAAGAAAGTTCCCTGATAATTTCCTGATTTCCCTGACAGATTTCTAAAAAAATCCCTGATTTTACGGAAAACTTTTTCTTTTTTTTTCAAATTTCCCCAATTTTTCCAGATATATAGATCAGATAAAACCTCTATGCCAAAGGAAATAATAAGCCAATTTCTTAAAAAATTGTTTTGGCAGTAATGAAAAGTTTAAATTATACCGTAAAATGAAACTCCCATTAGAAAGGCAAAAGCTAGATGGTTTTCACTTGGAATGGTCATTCAGAAGGTATTCTTCTTGTAATTATTAATATAAGTAAAGAGCTTGATGTAACGCAACGATATTTTTGCACAATATGGACTTTATGTTGCTTTAACGAAGGGAAAATTTTTATATTTATTACCATACATCCATTTAACATATACAGTGCAGTACCAGTAACAATGATAGAAGTTTATTGAAGAAACTGAAGGGATTTTAAGGTTAAGCTTTTTACTTTCTGATATATGATGCATGGAAGTATGGTAAGTACCCATAACATCGGGAATCGTTAACGACCTGAGGTTTGTTTATATTGACCTAACATGCGCACTGATTCCAAAAATGCAGAATTTTTAAATGTGTCTGTCCGTGCCTATGTGTGCTATTTCTTCTATGCACAGGTTCTTGGATCTTGAACTGAATTCATTAAAAAAGGAAAATGCTACACCGTGTTCACCAGACTTTATAAGCTTAATAAAAACATAAAACTACAATTAAATTTTACAAATCTCAGCCCACGACTCCCCCATGCCTTCCTTTCATTTCAGTCCACGATTGCAAGTCTCTTTTTTCTTCCAACCACTCAGGGTTGCCTAGTCCTGTATCGTTCTTTTTTATTATTATTTATTATTATTATTATTATTAATTGGCAGACGAACCTTACATATAGGTTAATGAAAACCCGTCTGTGTGTTTTCCACTGCATTCTGTAAAAGGAATAGTTTGCACGAAAAGAAATCGTTTGCGGAAAGCCTGCCCAATCCAGTAAAGAAATCCTAGGGAACTTTTTCATGTGGGAAACAGTGAACTCATTCCGCTATATTTAGATTTTACGACAATTTGTTGCCACATTTGAATATTGTAGCTAATTTTTCAAACCGGTGTATTTAAAAATCCATACCTGTATGTCCAACACACGACTTTTGTCTCTTATTTCTGTTTCTCACTATTTTGCAGCTATAGCATTTCAAAGTTAGTGAGTCCTATCTGAAAGACATTGTACAAACTCTGTAGATACAATACAGAAAAGAGATTAATTAAACGTCTGTTTAAAATGCCACTCTCAGAGTGGTACCGATATACATTTACGGTATTTCTGGTAGTAACTTATTAAAAATTTTAATATAAACTCTAGATATATTAGTAACCTGAATTAATCCCAAAATATACAAATATACTCGAGCAGTGTCGATCTGATGCTATTTTCATGGAGAGGGGGTGTACAACGAAAAAATCCCTACTGCAAATCTAAATTTTCTGACTCGGGCATTACTATTAATTTAACAAATCACAACCCTTACTTATCTATTCCTTATTTCTAAGAATTATAAATTATGCAACTCAGACACGGTTACAACAAATGTTATATTCAGTTATGCCATTCGAAAGGAAAAATAATGTCGCAATAAAAAAAGTCCCAAATATGCTCTTATCAAATCAAATTCTTGCCTAGCCCAGATTGAGAATAGCTTAGTTTGGAGAATTTATAGATTATGCGACTCGCTCACGGTTGCTACACATATTATATGCACGTTATACCATTTATTTGGAAAAAAAGCTTCACAATAAAAAAATTTAAAAAATCACACATATGCATCAGGAAAGACCATTTTGTAAAATGTGTAAATGTGAATCTTTTTACAAATTAATGATATAAATTAATAATATACGAGTGTTCCGTAACTGGATGCTGTAAGCTCGAGAACTTTTACGTGATCTTTTAAATCCTGTATATTAACTTCGATTTTGTGTGTGCGGTTGGGTATGTTAGGAATTGCTGGGCAAATTTACGGAGGCCAAATTAACCCACTTGCTGTAATCCAAACGCGCTGTTGGTTGGTTGGTTGGTTGGTTGGTTGGTTGGTTGGTTGGTTGGTTGGTTGGTTGGTTGGTTGGTTGGTTGGTTGGTTGGTTGGTTGGTTGGTTGGTTGGTTGGTTGGTTGGTTGGTTGGTTGGTTGGTTGGTTGGTTGGTTGGTTGGTTGGTTGGTTGGTTGGTTGGTTGGTTGGTTGGTTGGTTGGTTGGTTGGTTGGTTGGTTGGTTGGTTGGTTGGTTGGTTGGTTGGTTGGTTGGTTGGTTGGTGGGTTGGTGGGTTGGTGGGTTGGTTGGTTGGTTGGTTGGTTGGTTGGTTGGTTGGTTGGTTGGTTGGTTGGTTGGTTGGTTGGTTGGTTGGTTGGTTGGTTGGTTGGTTGGTTGGTTGGTTGGTTGGTTGGTTGGTTGGTTGGTTATCTTGTGCTCTCAACGATCTATCTTTATGCACAATGATGGCTAATCAGGCCGGGACCAACAGCTTAACGTGGATTCCGAACCACAACAAGCATCCATGCCTAATCCGGGTTTCGAACCCAGTACCTTTGTCAGGTGAGGACAGAGCGCTAACCCCATAGCTATTAGGCCAATCACGCTTAAATTTGACAGATAGTTTCGTTGCCAATTAAAGTGCCTTATATAAAGTTTTAGGGGGTGCCACTGTCACTAAAAACCCGCTTTTGCACATGCTTCAATTGTGGCTAGTGATTACTTATAAGCCAACTCTCCGTCATCCAATCGAACTGAAATTTGACGTATAGATTATTTGTCAATAAGACTGCATTCTATCAAGTTGTAGAGGCTGTCACTGTAACAAAAGGTTGCTTTTACACTTGCTTCAATTGGCGATACTATAATAAGCCAACTTTCCGTCATCCAATCGAACTGAAACTTTAAAACTTGTCTAGTACGTTTATTGTGGATGACAATGCTTTCTATCAAGTTTTGAGAATGTCACGTAAAGACCGCTTTTACACACGTTTATATTGCCTTACGTCAGACTTATCAGTTTTTACTCACGTTCTATCTCGCACCCAGCTTAATCCAAACATGTTCAATTTGACGATATTGAATGACTGAAATCGTCCCCTATTAAGGCTGACGAGGCAATATCTTCGGAGGGCTAATTTATCCACTTTCCGCCATCCAATCGGGCTGAATCTTAGCAAATAGATTCATTGTAGATGGCAATGTATTCAATCAATTTGTTTTTCAAAATCGAAGTTAGGTATATAGTTCAGAATGGGTCGTTTGTTCTTAGTTGTCAAACACTATGAAAACTCTATCTGAGCTCAAGAAGTTGCAATTGCACATATATATTGGCCATACATATTAGGAATTAATTTAAAAACTTTGTTTTTATGGCTTATTCTATTGCTATACTTATCCAAAGGCATAGGCAATTAACGAAAAGGCTATTTTCCATGCTACGTGAAGATGCCTGGATTCAAAAGCACTCCGTTTGAATTTTAAATCATACCAACTAAGTCTGTATGCTCATGTTTGCAATAACGTTAAAAAATATCTATTTTTTTTTATTTATTTTTTTTTAAATGGAAATTTAAGATTTGTTTGCATATTAATTACGTTTAACTTTATTACCTTGAATGTATGACATTTTATTAAACCGAAATAATTAGTCTGCAAATAATTCTTAGTCTTCTTATTTACTAGTTTTGTTTTAATTCTATCAGTAAGTTTACGAGTGGTCATAAAATTTAAGTCCACTGATGTTGTTAATATTTTAACTTTCGCATCTGTAGCATTTGTTAAGTACCTTGGTTGGTTGGTTGGTTGTATTCAGATTATCTGGCGCCGTCAGCAACACGAGGGCTATAATGTGTCGAAACATTCGTCATTAGACAAGCCAACATACATTTACAAACACCCATGCCTAACACGGGACTCGAACCCGCAACCTCGCGGTCTAGAAGCTAGACAAGCCAACATACATTTACAAACACCCATGCCTAACACGGGACTCGAACCCGCAACCTCGCGGTCTAGAAGCCAGCACGCTAACCACTATACCGTTTGGTCGGCTGTTAAGTACCTTGAACGAGGAAATTGAAAAGGAAAAAAAAAATCTTCCTCGAACTGAAAATTTTTAGATTTAAAGCAAATATTTTTAGTTTTCTTAGTAATCCAACTAATTCGGAGACAAATTTCATGTAAAACAAATTTCATTTAAAAACTCTTCAATCAAGATTACAATAATATTTGGTGAAATCCATACTAAAAATAAATTTTCGTATATATATATATTTTTTTAATATAAAGAACCTTTGAGTTGATTAAATTAAATAATGGTGTCTTTGATAAAAGTGAACTAAATATAGTGAACACTATTCCTCCAACGCAGCTATAAAATGGTTAGAAAATATTATTAGAAATGGTAGTGCATGTACAATATATAAAAGAATATCTACACGGTCATCTATCACTTTGCGCTGTTCTTTGATAAAATGCAAAGTTTGTTGACACAAAACCATGGAACTGTGCAAATAGTTGTCAAGTGTTTTTGAAAAAGAGTATATAAACTATTGTAGTGTAATAAAAGAAATTCTTTCAAAAGTACGATTTTTCCAAAGAAAATGTATAAAAAAGTAATTATGCATCTGAATGCTCGTAGAACAACTTATTCCTATTTATGTGAAAAGAATATCGATTTCTGAATTATTTTTTTTTTTTTTTTTTTTTTTTACCACAATATTTCAGTGTTGTTTCTTTTACAAAATACATTTTAACAACTTTCCTGCTACTTTTCATTTTCAAACAAAAAAAAAAAAAAAAAAAAAAAAAAAAAAAAAAAAAAAAAAAAAAAAAAAAAATGGCTTGGTATGCTATCGTTGAAGATTTGGCCCTACTGTACAAAATTATTAGAACTTTTATAAAGCATTGTTGGAACGAATCTTGTTAAGAAAACTCACATTAAAAATCTTTCAAAGACTTTAAAAAAATATACAACACAATCCTTAAAACTTAATGCTAATTTCAAGGAATGAGCGTTGTGTTCGATTCCTAGCTTCTGCGCTCTGATAACTCTTTAAAAATTAGTAGACATAACGATGATTGTGACAGACAACTTTGGATCAATTTTCATGCAACGTGACGAAAGTGTTTTTTATACCTTTAAGTCTCAAGTAGCAGTTTTCTTGATTGGTTGTTTTCAGATTATCTGGCACTGTCAGCAACACGAGGGCTGTAATGCGCCGAAACATTCGTCATTAGACATGTTAACATACATTTACAAACATCCATACCTAACACGGGACTCGAACCCACAACCTCGTGGTCTAGAAGCTAGCACGCTAACCACTATACCGTTTGGTCGGCCAGTTTTCTTGAAAGACTTTCAGAGAAATGTTTTCCTTTGCATTCTGGCTTTACTCGTTAGTCTAGATATTATTACTAGGTCTCCGACTACACCGTTTAATTTAACACAATCAACAAAAATAACACGACTTTTAATTAATTATCCAGTTACGTATGTCAAAGGATAATTTTTAAGCTCATATTGAATAGTTGATGTCTACTTGATGATAAAAATATAAATTGCAAACTAATTATAAAATTCATCTTAGAGCATTTCTGTTTCAAATGTTTCCTTATCAAAACAAGTTATTTCTCTCTTTAAAAAGATGCACTCATCTTGAAAAGACCATACTCGCATGGAATTTATGAAACAACCCAAGTGCAGTTACAGGGGGAGGGGGATTTTTAATCACTTCTCTTTTCCCGTTACCGTTTCATTTAAGTTACAAACGTTGGAGAAGAGCCAATTTTGGCGAAGTTTCTCATATAACCGCTTCTGGGAAAAAAAATAGTTTTTTAATATTTGTTTCGCGGATTGCAATTTAACTGCAAATGAGAATGTTATTTTAATCGAGTTTTAAATCGAGTACGTCTTTTTTACTTCGAGGCCGCTAATTTGCAAACGAGCCACAAAGATTTTAATGAGTGTAATTTTCCAGAAGCATGTTTATAATGGCGTGTATGATATTTGAAAATCGCAGTTCCACATCTTCCAAAAGAGATAAATTAACGTGAAACTTTTCCTTTTTCGTACTTTTCTATTCTTATCCATAATTATTGCTCTTCCGTTCTCGAACATTTTTATTGTTTCAGAGTCAAAAGGAAAATGGAACGTTGACAATATTTATTTTGCCCGTCTTTTCTTTCAGTTACAGTCGTAAATAATCAAGAAACTAATGGCCACTCCATAGACTAAGTATTCTCTAGACTGTCAACTCATTCTGACCGATTCTGCCCCCAGTAGTTACTAAACGAACTAATATATCTTCAAAGATTGATTGGTTGATTGGAATCTTGGATGCTTTTACATTTTGTATCACATTTTTTTGTTTTTTAAATAATAAAAAATAAAATTTATGATTTTTAAAAATATTTAAAATATTTAAAAATGCTTTCATGGCGAAATAAACGTTAACAAAAAATAGAATTGTAAAAAATTCTATATTTGTTATTCTAACGACATAGCGAAGATTTAATTTTATTTGTTAGATTATCGTTTGATTTTAATTGGAAGATTTAATATTTTGATTCAATTTATATTAAAAGCTAATTACGAGTTAAAATTCTCATGCACTTACGTTATTTGCATATCTAATTGAGATTTCATTTTATGAACAAATAACAACGAATTATTTCTTGGTAATAATTTATTGAGATTGCTGTGTGTGTCTTCCTTTATTATTATTATTGTTTTATATTCTTCTTGTTGTTGTTTTTATATTAAAGTTGTCGATATTTTATTGATATTGTTGGTAATATTATATTTTTAATTTTATTATCATTATTTTTAGTATTTAAGGAAGCATTTAAACTTTATTTGTAAAATTGTATTTGAAATATAAACTTTACCTGTAGTTAAAAACAAGCAAGAACTTATTTGTAAAAAAAAAAAATAATAATAATAATAATAATAATAATAATGTATAAAAAAATGTCTTACGTCAATACAGTTTTGTAAAAATATATTGATATATTTTCAAAATGCAATGTTTCAGTAATTCATCCATTGAAAAAGTTCGTTCAAAATAAAAAGGTATTTGGTGATATTTTCTGCTGCTAATTTCTTATTACAAAGCTTTAACACAACCTAATAAAAATTAAAAAAAAAAAAAAAACTAATTTTATTTGCGCATTAAATAAAATTAATTTAGCAAATAAATTCGACAGCAACTTTAACTTTATAATTAATAAAAAAAAACTCCAATCTGCTGGTTGAATAAAATTTAAAGTTACGAAACATAAGAGGGTGTGTTAAGTCTCCATTCGGAGTCTAAAAACAAGAAGCTTTAACATCAATCCAAGCAATGCGCATTGCCATGGCAACGAATCAGCCAATCAGCGACCATGCGTTGCGTTGCCGTCAAATGTAGTTCCAACTGAAACTACTGGGGGCGCTGGTTTCTATGGCGCTTTCAATATAGAAAATCCTTAATGGTAATCCAATCAGAGTGTCATATCTATAAGTGTCTTTAATCTATGGGCCACTCCTCGGTTCAAAACGCAAACGATAAAAAGGATTATTTTCCATTTCTGTTAATTGTTTTTTTATATACTTTTAGAACGGAAATGAATTAATTCGGACGAATCTAATTTGTTCAAATTCGTTGAGATGCGGAAATGTAATTTAATTTCGATTAGTTTCCAAAACAAGCAAAGGCTTGGCCTAGCAACTGCTTTTTCCAAATTCTATCTTTTTGTTCGTTTTTGACAGAGGAGAAATGGCTAACCGAATTAGCGAGACGTATGCAATTAGCATTTTCAAGTAAGCTTAATCAACTATCTGATTCACGTGACATATGGACTGATTTCGAACATTTTATCGTAATTTCAGGGAATTAAATTACTTCAAATTCTTTTTTAAGTAATTAAATCATCACTTGCTTACTTTGATTGATTACATTTATATAGAGACCATATACTTTCCAAATTTCATCGTAGATTCTGATCAAAAACACACAAAAATATAAAGATGCATACACAGTAGATATGACAAATATCCAAAGTTTTCTTTCAGTTCTTATAACTTTTCTCTATTATATCTCTTTTATTTGATTGTGCAACTAATGTTCTAAATTTGACTCGCTTGTCAATTATAAAATCACCAGTATTCTGCAAGCTCAAGCCACCTTTGCGAACGTTCAAGAGACTAAGATCAAGTTGATAATAGACTGAGAGGCGACTGCAATTTTTGGACCCCATTGAACATCATTCTGATTTTTTTATAGAAATTAGAGAAAAGTGAGTAGATTACGAATCCACTGGTCTGCCGTGGCATAAATGGCCGAAACTTGTCAAAAATCGACTTTTAATAAGTTGAACTAAATCCAACTGCCAAATGAGCAATATCTTGCCAAATAATGAGCTTTTTTTTTTATTTGGTAACCCTCATTCTTTAATTTTCAATTAAGAAGATTGCAGACGATTCATATATCTGGCGACGGTCTACTTACATCTATTAAAAGGGAGCCAAGTTGGCAATAAACATTACGTCACTGATGAAGTAACTAATGTCGCCAATTTGGCTTATTTTTAAAAGATACAAGTTTTCCAAGCCAAAGATCAGAAATCGTTTGCGCTTTTTCTCATTGAAAATCAAAATGCAGGGTTGCCAGACGAAAAAGTTTGTTATCTTTTTAGCAAGTTATGACATATTTGGCAATCGGATTTTAGTTCAACTCATTCCAAGTCGATTTTTTATCAGTTTCGGCCATTTTCGCCACGACAGACCAGTGGATTCGTAATCTACTCACTTTTATCTAATTTCTATAAAAAATTCAGAATGATGTTCGATGGGGTCCAAAAATTGCAGTCGCCTCTCGGACTATTACCCGTTACAGTTTTATAGAGGAAAATAACGATCGTTGTAGCATATAATGAACCAAATACAAGCATTATTTTGAGTTGAGTATATTAAGCAGTCCACGTAAGAGAACACTGGTTCTATTGATCGCGCGCGGTGAATGTCTAAATTCCAATTTGCTTTTTTAATCTTTCTCTTTAGATATAAACACGAGATTTTCCTTATAATAAAAATAGATGAAATGCAGATCCAGAGATTTGTAAAGTTCGGTGCTCTTTTGTATTGTAAAGCATGGACAAATATATTGTTGGAATAATATTGTAAAGCATGGATGGTTAGGCGAGCGTTAGCAAGGAGTGGAGCCCACTAGTTACACTATAATACTGATACCAATTTGTGTCATTTACCGTTTTTATATTTTCATCATTCATTTAAAAAAAGGGCCAGTTTGGCGATATTTTTTACCATTCCCCAAATAGATGATTTTGGCGATATACTTTTCAATAATTCTTATATTATCCTTTCTTAAAAGTGAAACTGAGGAGAGGAGAAAAAATTATCGTTGATCAGGTATGCTCAAGGTAAGAGAACTCTGTATTGAAGGCATTTATTTTTCAACTTTGAAAGCATTTTTACGGGAATTTCGGTGGTGGCTGTTTAGAACACCTTAAGAAGCCTTATCACAGCGATTGGACAAAAACGTTAGAGCCGTATTTTAGCAATTACTGAAAAACACGATTTTTTCAATAGCAGCTACCTTATGCGCATGCGCGATTTTGACGAAAACGTTAATTGTAGGTTTCTGTGCCATCACCAACTCGCACACCGAATTTGAACATCGTTGGTCAATTTGTTCGGGAGTTATGCTGATCACAGACACACGTATTTTCTATATCACTTTTTTGAAATCAGGATGTTCCAAAACGTGGAGAAATGCAAAAAAAATCGTTTTTTTTTTTTTTTTTTTTTTTTTTTTTTTTTTTTTGAACGAATGCTACACTTTTATTACTCTATGTATACATATGGATAATTGAAAGTAAAAATGCGGCAATTGTTCATTGTTGCCAGAAAAGTTTTGAAAAATCTCTTATGGTATCTTTCAGATGAATTGGTTGATATGGTCCTATTTCCAGACAGAGTTCCACCAAAAGAAAATACAAATTTTTGCTGGTTTGAATAACTCAAAAGATTCGCGGATTAAAAGAGCCTGAATTGTTAGAAATGTGGAAATATGATGTCCGGCCTGGAGATTTTGCTTCAAAAAGAAATATTGAGGTCATTTCGAGTTTTAAAATTAGTGACTCTTTTGGCAATCACTTCAAATGAAAAAGGGGAGATTATATCGTTACGCGATTTTCCTGTATATAAATATAGTGTACATACTTCTTTTTAAAGTTCTATTTTAATAAAAAAAAAATTAACAGCGATAATACAGGCTTAAAAAAATTTGCAGCACCCGAGTAAATCGAGAAATTTCGAGATGTTTCCTAGTGCGTTCTAATCGCCAAAACCACTTGCTCTGGATTTTTCAAGAAAGTTCGCCTTCGATGATATAAAAAGCGACAATGGGGGAAATCGTGTTCAGTTGGATTTTGAGAACTACTCTGAAAGGAGCTCAGCTCTTGTTTACTTTTGTATTGCCTGAATTAACACTGTGCGTGGGCGCCCCTAGGAGGGTGCACTTGCAAACCCCCTGGCTCTTGAAAAATTTAAAAAAAATGAGGGAAAAGATGTAAATTCTAAGTTAAAAAAACACATGTGCCGTTTATACTTTTATGTTACAATGAGCATTTTCCCCCCTATTAATTAAGTCTTTTGTTATAGCTACTTGCGTGACGATTTTCTGGCGCTTTTAGTCTATGATTATTAGCGGCTTATAAGTAGAATTATTTATTCCTTTTATTGTATAATCATTTCCTGTGTAGTTCTCAAAATTCTAGGAAAATGTTTTGTTTTTTAAGTCATCAGATATACTATGTATTTATATATCTTGAAATCTATTTTTAGAATTCAATTGAACATATCCCAATACTGCCTTCGTGTTTCATTTTGATTATTTTTTTTTTTTTTTTTTTTTCATTATATATCTGAAACTTGGAAGAAATAAAAAAAGTGTTACTTTTCTGTATTTTTGCATCTTTGAGTTCCTCTATTCTTAACACTGTCTCTTAAATGCCGTGAGATCTAGTTGGATGACAAAAAAATCGTTAAAATATATATTTTAATATTTTTACTATTTTGTATTTTTTTTTTTTTTTTTTTTTTTTTCTCTTTGACAGGGTTGTTCTCTCAAAAATATATAGCATGAATTTTAACTATTCTCAAAGAGTATAATTTATAAAGCATAATTATTAATTAACATTTCTAAAAAAATTAATTATTTTGATAAAAATCTAGTCTTAAACTCCCTTGCAAATATTTCTGGGGGCGCCCATGGCACTGTGCCTGAAGTTGTGTGCACTGAAACTTTTGTTAAAGTTTTATAACGAACTGTTGTTTTAAAAAAAGTTTTAAGAGCATCTAAACGAAGAATAAATGAAAACATTTTATTTTGTAAAATGCACTGAAACTTTTGTTAAAGATTTATAACGAATTGACTGTTGTTTTTAAAAAAAAGTTTTAAGCTCATCTAAATGAAGAATAAATGAAAAGTTTGTATTTTGTAAAATCTGTGTCGTTATTTCCTCTTAGAAAATTCATAACAATATCCACTATACCATATGATGAAAACAAATAAAAGAACTTCAATTTGTAGTAAACGATACTGCTGCAAAAAGCGTGCAGCTAATACAAAAATTCAATAACTTATTAGCCCAAGATGAGGATGATATGCAGCTTTTATTTTACAAGTTGTTGAAGCAAAACGACAGACAATACTCAACCAAACAAAACTCAAGCTTATTACCCAAGGAAAAAACTAGGAGTGTAGAACATCGCACAACTTTCAATTACACTATAATACTGATGTGGATTTGAGTAATTTAATCCTTGTACCCTTGTATTTAAGAGAGCAAGTAAGTGATCTTTGGTTAGTATAAGGCTAAATTCAAAAAAATTTTAAATCTTGCACGTTTTTCTCTTCTTGAAGGAAGCGAGGAAGTCTTGATTGGGGAGGGGGGGGGGGGGGGACAAGGGAGATCCAGAGTATTATTACGGAGCGGGCGATGGCCTTTGAATAGCTTAGGTAAATTTTGTTATCCTTAAGTTGAAATACTATACTATGGGATAACCTAACTTTGATTATACAGAATATGTTACAAAGAGGTAAAAAGTCTCAATAACATAAAGGCAACACGATGGTTGATTGTTTTCAGATTATCTGGCGCCGTCAGCAACACCAGGGCTAAAATGCGCAGAAACATTCGTCATTAGACAAGCCAACATACATTTACAAACACCCAACAGAATGGTTGGCTACGTGTGAATTTATGACAATTAATTAGAGTTGTCTACTACTAAAATGGTTCAGTATAAATTGTTGTTAAATAAGATAGACAGAACAATCTAACAACGAATACATATACTCATTGAACATTTCAAACTATAATTTGCTTTGTTGTCTTTCTTCGTCCTCGGCTTTTTCATAAGATTTTTTTTTTTCATGAGAATGTTTATATTAAAAACGTTCAGTTTCGGCGCATTATAGCCCTCGTGTTGCTGACGGCGCCAGATAATATGAAAACAATTAAAAACGTTCAGAGCAGATTTGTCAAATCTTGATTTATTTCATTCAAAGCTTGAGAGCAAAGCAAGTTAAAACGTGAACGGTCCATGAATAGCGCTCCTCCCCTCGCTAGATCCGAGAATGGGGAGAGGAGGGGGGGGGGGGTAATTTATTTCCTTTTTAGTACTTCCCTTTTAATTTTTGGCATTTTCTAGAGTCTTCTGGAGTTTATTAGATACGCCCCGAATCTAGTCGAATCTTCCTCAAACCGGCTCGGACTCTTTCTTTGAACATCACCCATCTATAAAAAAAAAACCAGTTTTCTGTTCAGCTACGCCCCTTTTTTAAAATAATTTAAGACTTTGCTCACTTTTTACGCCCGCCAACAGTCACCCCCTGCCCCTGGCTCGCCTCCTCTCTGGAAATAAACTCTTGTTTAATTTGACCGCGACTTGCTTATTAAAACGGTCAACACCTGTTCCGTTATATACATATAAACAAAAATTGGCAACTCCAGTCAATGAATAGCTTTTAGAAATGTGCTTTCTAAACCAAAAATAATTTGAAATTAGAGCACGAAGCGTGCAAGAAAGTTATTTTTCAGCACTCCTAGCGGTAAAGTACTATTTTCGCCGCGATTTCATAAAAAAAATGATTAAATAAAGTTTTTTTTTTAAACAACGTGCAAAAATTTAAACTTTTTTTGATAATTTTTAATCAGAAACCGTGGCGAAAGAAGCACATTTCCCCGAGGAGTGCAGGAAAGTAACTTTCTCGCACTAGTGTGAAAAAGTACTTTCTCGCACTAGTGTGAAAAAGTACTTTCTCGCACGCCTCGTGCTCAAATTTTATATAGTTTTAATGTAGAAATGACATTTTCAGAAGAGATTCATGGACTGGAATTGCAAACATTAGTTTCTATGTGTATTAACAGGGTTCACACTCAAATTACAGAATGGAAATTAATGACTTTTAAGGACCTAATTAATGTTTTTAAGGACCTTTGAAAATTTGTTTTCAGGCATCATGTCTATATTTAAAATTTTAAATAAAGTATATTTCTACCAAAAGAGTTACAAGTTGGTGGATGCGTAATACAAATACGTCGGAAAATCCCGATACGGTGAGGGTAAGTGGCGATCACGCGGGGATAGCAAGTCCGAGTTAAATTTTTATAAATTTTGCAAGTGGACAACATCTGCAAAAATTAAGGACTTTTAAGCACCTCTAAACATTTTCAAGCACTTTCAAGGCCTTGAAAACAAGTTCAAAAATATTAAGCACTTTTAATGACTTTCAATGACAGTGGGAACACTGATTAAATATATTTTTTGCTCATGCTATCGCATTCGTCAAATGAGCATTTTGTCACGTTTGAAAAAGAATTACTTTCCCCACTATAGTTGCATAAATATATATATATATATATATATATATATATATATATATATATATATATTTTTTTTTTTTTTTTTTTTTTTGCATGTAGTTACCAAAAAAAAAAAAAAAAAAAAAAAAATATTATAAGTTTTAATTTTTGTATAAATAAAAACCTAAGTAAATTACTTTTTATTTAAAATTTTTAGCAAACTCCCTTATTATTAGATAATAACGCACAAAATGTGAAAGCTGACAGCTAATTGAGCTTCACCTTTTTATAAGGTAAAAAACAAATCAGAATGTTCACATTCCATCACCAATAACATCTAACACTTCATTCCCCGTAAAAATATCACCGAACGGGAAATTTTTTTTAAAAAATTAATGAACATAAGAAAACATTTACTGTAAATTACATCAACCCATGACAAATTTAATTACAGTGACCAGTATAAATGTGCGTGTTCCACACCCCTATTTTTTTTATATTTTTTTTTTAATCTTGTTATTTACTTAGAAGAATTACAACAACAAAAATTCACTTTATAAGCTAATAATAATGAGAGTGTGGAAAAGATAGTTGAAAATTTCCAACTCTTCAAGTTCCATCGTCTTTAAAGTGGGTTGGAAGCAAAGAACAGTGACGCCTATACATTCCCCTGATCGTAATTGACAGAATCTTTTGACCGTTTGCCTACTGCAAACAGAAGCCTTCCCCCACTTTTTATTTTGACATGATACATGGGAGTGGTTTTTCGTGTCGTTTTTGTCTACGCTGCTGCTCTTTCCTCTTTTGCAGACCAACTTAAAGAAAATGGAGTTTGCTGTTCTCCCTTTGAACCTGGTTCTCTGCATTCTCTTGTTTTCTTGGAAGAAGAAGTGATCAAAATAAGACGCAACCTTTCTTTAACAGTATACTCTACAATTAGAAATATTGTTCACTCGTTGTGCTTTAGGAAATAAGGTTCAGTTATTTTTACTATTTAAATTTTTTTTTTAAATGTGTCTAGGACTGAATTTTCTGATTCCAGGATATATTGATTGGAATATTGATAGGATATATTGATAGAACAACAAAGAACTCACCAAATTAGCACGTCTGGAAAAATAATTTTTAAGATTAGCCCATAAAAACTAAGTTCTTACCATAAATCCTTTGTATACAATGCCAATCTTTCTGTGCAAAAGATTTTGAACTCAAATTGAGTTTTCACTGTTTAACTTCTACGAAGAAACCAATGAATTCAGCGCCAATGCCTAACTTTTTTTCGACCTAAAACTCGATAGAATTGTCATCTACTATGAGTCTTTATTCCAAGTTTCAGCTCATAGGATGGCGGCAAGTATATTTTTAACTTATTAGGAATACGTCAAGTGGGTTGATTAGCCTTTAAAAATTCACCAAGTTAACAAAATAATTGCTAGTTTTAAGTTTTGGCCAGTTTTGAAATTGAACATGTCAAATAGGTGGACTTTGTATAAGATCATCGCTACATTATAGTGTAAAATTAAAAATAATCATTTTAATTAGAAATATTTCAATAATTTTTAAGTATTTTTAATAAGCTTAAATATTTTTAGTACGCATACATTTTTTTTTTTTTTTTTTTTTAATCTCAGCTTTTTTTTAAAAAAAAAAAAAAAAATGCAAGAAATTTATTTCCTGATTTATAGATATGGAAAGGAATTAGACATTTTGACATTTTTAGGCAAAGGCTATTTTTTATTCAGTGGATTGTGTGCGATTATACCACACTTGCATATTAAAAAACATGCACATTTTAAAAGAACAACTTTTTACATTATTCTTCAGTTTTAGAGGTGGTATATGTGAGAACTAGGTTCAAACCCAGTCCAAAACTAGTTAAGTATGAACACTCACACCATGAGTGTTCCACACCAGGGGCGTACTGGCCATAGGGTTGTCCTGTGCAATCGCGGGGCCGGTCAGTTTTTATAAGAAATGTGCCGGTCAAGTGCAGATTTTTTTTCCAATGTAAGCAGTTATTTTATTTAAAAAAAAAAAAAAAAAAAAAAAAATTAAAATCCAATGCATTCAAATTTTTATCACTCAAACCAGAACTACATTGTTAAAAAAAAAATTCCACCTTGCACCAAAAATTGGTTCTCATTTAGCTGCAAAACAACTTTAGTTTCCCGATTTAATGGTACTACCTCAGACCGTAAGCACCATTAAATCGTGAAACTAAGCACCAAGCTAAATGGGAACCAATTTTTGGTGCAAGGTGGAATTTTTTTTTTTAACTGTGTATTAACTTTTATTAAACTACTAGATACGTCAGCGCCAAAACAGATTCTAATTAACACAATTCTTGTGCATATAATTAACACAATCATGCATATAAGCAAGGGCAATCATGCATACCAGTTAATACATTAAAACTAATTTTAAAAATAAAACACAAATAATGCACTTTTTGTGGGTCACAACTCGAAGGTTACAAGCACAATAACTAACCAACAGATTATACTTAAAATTACTTTAAGGAATGGCAGCAGCAGTATCTCGGCCATTTGGAGATGGCCACTTTTGAAACTAGCTTTCATGTAGAGGTGTGTTAACTGACCTATACTACAACTTCTGGATTGCTTATTAGCGGTTTCTGCTTTGAAAGCAGATGATTCATTTGAATACTTCCCCCCATAAAGCTTGGCGTCCACTATTGCTAAGCAGATCAGATTGGATTAGATTAAGAGCCAATTACAAGGCTGTCAACGTCCATTGTAGGTAGACGTTGGCAGCCTTGTAATTGGCTCTAGTCCCCTCCGCTCTGCTCAGCGATAGTGGACGCCAAGCTTAATGCTTTGAAATAGGTTGCCTATAGTTACAAACAAATTTGAACTAGTTTTGGAGGAAGTCGTTAGTATAGATCTCTATAGTAATTATTAAACCTTGTTCAACTTCAAGTCAGTAACCGAGCATGAGCTATCCAGAAGTTGTAGTAGAGATTGATGGGTGTGTTCTAGTGTAACTACACTTGATTTTCTATGCAATAATTGAGTGACTTGTTTGAAGTGCAAGTCTAGACTACTTCATACGATACAAAAAATCCTAATTCCTTGATTAGTACTTTAGTACAGGATATATAGGTTTTTGGGTGGAACTAATTCCCACAGAAGCGGTGATTGAATTTTTGAGCTCGTGGAGGATATCTTTTTGACATACTAAAAGTCTAGAAAAATCTGAGCGTGCAAAATGCGTTTTTTGGCCGCCATCTTGGATTTTTTTTGTAAAAATCATAAAAAGTCATGTGTGGTATCAAATTACAGAAAATTTTATGCTGAAAAAGATTATCATTTTGGTTTTAAAAAGTACAAATAATTAGCAAAATAGTGACCAAAAAACTAAAAGCTTATTCAGTGTTAAAAATCATTTTTATTAATAAATAATAAAATAGTTTTATAATACGAATGCATCATGCATTTCGTCAATATCTTTCATCTTACATAAGAAAAAAGCTATATCTATTACTATTCTTCTCAAATACATTCTTTCAGTGCACTATTTGTGCAATCTCTACCAGAACAGTTACAACCTATCTCGGTACATTCCACGCTATAACGTCGACACATACATCTACCACTACCACACGGTTCATTTGTATCCGGTGCAGCGGATCTTGTTCACCAATAACTCTGGTGCAGGGCTCATTTCACACGTTATGGGCTGTAGTTGGTCTCCTACTTTTTCCAACCCCACACTTGGCAATATTAATGTTCATAGTTTTCCAACAACAACATATTGTAAATGATCGCGGAGAAGATGGTAAACAGCAGCATCTTCTGTTGGTGGCAATCTTGCAATATTAAATTCACTTTTGGCAGTTGTGATTATTTTCAAGTAGATATTTTATCGTAGTAGGTTCAGATTCTCAGTCTTTGGATTTCCACCTTACAATGATACCAATATCTGTGAGTTCGTTTATGTTAGAATTTTCTGATCCAAACAGGAGTAGCTAGCACAATTATTAAATTCTTTACATTTACAGAAATGTCTATATGCTGTCGATTTACTTTTACTAAATAAAGAGCTTGTGGTATCGCATCCGTTTAAAGCATGTGAAAAGAGAATAATTTTGCATCCCTTATTGTCAAGAACATGTTGCACCGATTTAATATTACGGTTTTTATCGCTGGAAGTAGAAGACTGCAAAAGTATTATGGTAAATCAAAAGTACTAAGACACCGGTGTATTCAGCAACAACTGTTACATGTATTTTTTTATGCTAAGGTCAGTGATATTTTCACTATAACAGTGTCAGTATCATCTGTAGCATGAATCACAATGTGGCCATTCTCTTCTAAGTGTTTTCCAAGCATGGTTATAAAGGACTGTATATTTTTTTATTGGAAAGAAAGGGTCCTTTGCCAATAAGAAGTGGAAAGCTCTCTGTTAATTTCACTAAATCATGGCCAAAAACTGGGAAATTTTCAAATGCATTACAACTATATAGTAATCATTTTGTTATAAGCAATATCAAGTTGTGACAATAGTATTTGGTGGCTATATCATCTCCAGTACAAAGGATATAGAGCCTCAGATACGCACAAAACAATCATCAGTAACAGTGAAATTTACTGAGAGCTATCCACTTCTTATTGGCAAAGGACCCTTTCTTTCCAATAAAAAAATATACAGTCCTTTATAACCATGCTTGGAAAACACTTAGAAGAGAATGGCCACATTGTGATTCATGCTACAGTTATAGTGATATAGTTATAGTGAAAACGGCACTGTCCTTAGCAGAAAAAATGCGTGTAACAGTTGTTGCTGAGGACACCGATATCTTTGTACTTTTGATTTACCATAATACACAAAATATTTGTTTGCCTCCTACTTCCGGCGATAAAAAAACGTAACATTAAAGGTGCAACATGTGCTTAGGATAAGGGATACAAAATTATTCTCTTTTCACATGCTTTAACTAGATGCGATATCATAAGCTCTTTATTTGGTAAAAGTAAATAGGCAGCACATAGACATTTTTAGAAATGTAAGGAATTTAATATTGATTCGTTTGGATCAGAAAAGAACTTACAGATATTGGTACCAAAGCATTGATATCATTGTACGGTGGAAGTTAATTTAATATGGCAAGACTGCCACCTACAGAAGATGCTGCTGTTTATCATCTTCTCCGCGTGCATTTACAATGTTATTGTTGGAAAACTATGAACACTAATATTGTCAAGTGTAGGGTTGGAAAAAGTAGGAGACCAACTACAACCCATAACATGTGAAATGAGCCCTGCACCAGAGTTATTGTTGAACAAGGTCCGCTGCACATGGAAAACGTATACAAATGAACCGTGTGGTAGATTTACGTGTCGACGTAATGGCTTGAAATGTACCGAGATAAGTTGTAACTGTTCTGATGGTAGAGATTGCACAAATAGTACACCGAAACAAAGTATTTCAAAAGAATAGTAATAGATATAGCTTTTTTCTTATGTAAGATGAAAAATATTGACGAAATGCATGATGCATTCGTATTATAAAACTATTTTATTATTTATTAATAAAAAGGATTTTTAACACTGCATAAGCTTTTAGTTTTTTGGTCACTATTTTGCTAATTATTTGTACTTTTTAAAACCAAAATGATAATCTTTTTCAGCATAAAATTTTCTGTAATTTGATACCACACATGACTTTTTATGATTTTTACAAAAAAAATCCAAGATGGCGGCCAAAAAACGCATTTTGCACGCTCAGATTTTTCTAGACTTTTAGTATGTGAAAAAGATATCCTCCACGAGCTCAAAAATTCAATCGCCGCTTCTGTGGGAATTAGTTCCACCTATAGCCTATTTTTTGCCTATATCTCCTGTACTACTTTAAAAAATGTATTTGAGAAAAATAGTAATGGCTACTTTAGCAGCTATGTGATTTTGTTATTGCCTGAAGTTTAACATAATTCAAGATACTAAAGAGCTATATGGCTACAAATATTCTAAAGTTTGTACCCGTCTAAGTGCAAAACCAACAATGAAGCAGAACAGGCTATTCAAATTAGTATTCTATATTAACATTATGATGCCAAGCCATGTTGGTAAAAGTTAACAAATGGAAATTAAATGAAGCAGAACTAATGAAAGTTTTATTATTTCATAATATGTTTTTGCAAATTGAAATTTGTTGCTTCATTCAAAACATTTTGAATACATCCTTTTCTGATTGAAAAAAAAAATCAATCTCCTTTGTAAATTTTGACTTTTAAATCGGTTGTTGAGTAAAAATTATTTACTTTTTGATCAGTTCTATTTTGAAGTCATTTCGAAATTTATTTTATAATTTTTAATGTAACAAATAAAAATTTCTACAGTAAAAACTTTTACCTCGAAGCGAATTTATTGAAACCAAACAATCCTTGAAAAATAAAATATTTAGTAATCTTCCCAGAATCTCTGTAGCATATAGTCACTGATGTTTTGAAAATGTATATTACCAAACCGGAACTCTTCTCAAATAATTTAAAGTAATAAATAGAAAATGTTTATCAAATCAATTTATTAACTTTTCCGAAAACATTATAATCATATTTATAATAACATAACAAATGTATAATAACAAAACATAAGTCAAACCTTGTTAACGTGAAATCACTTAACAAAAAATCCCATTGAACGCAAAGTAAAAACAGTTCTCCATACTTAAAACTTAACGTTAATTTATTCATTTAACATTAAATTCGGTTAACATGAAAAATTTCGGCTGCCCCATCGACTTCGCGTTAATGGGGTTACATACACAAATTGTAATAATTTGTTTTTTAAATAATTGGCATTAAGAGTTTTATTGGATTTCTGAACACAAGAAAGTACTATATTTAATATATTATTGTTAAGGTTGCTGAAAGAGGTGCACTTTAGGAGATGTCACTTTGGATTTAAAATCAAACACTTAAAATTATGAAAAGAAATAATGTATAATTCCAACATTTAAAAAAAAAAAAAAAAAATTATTTTATTCGGCTAAATGTTTTGAAAAAGCCATAAACCGAAAAATTTCAACTCAATGCGCTTTTTCTTTATTTTTTTAATTCGCAATCAATGTTGCCCTGTTACACGTTGGGGAGAAAACGATTCATTCGGCTCGAATTGAATGTGATGTCAATGCTTCCCACACATCTTGGCTTAAAATGCGGCAGCGGAAACCAGTTTTGCAAGTTTCTTGCAAATTGCACCAACCTGTACGGGATAAGGAAATGGTCTACCAATGCCAACTATTTGGCAGAAACCTCACGATAACCATAGAAATGGAAGGAAGCTTTGACGTCACAGATTTTGTTCAGCATTTTGATTGGACTGGTTTTGGCTCGGTTTTGGGGCATTTTCTTTTCTTAATATTTAAGTAACTATTTTTTTTAAAGAACTTTTGTTTAAATATTTGGAATCAGAAAGAAATTCTTCATAAATATAAACTAATTTCACTCATTTTTAAAAAATGCTAGAATTATCCATTGGGACAGTAAAATTCTTTCTTCTTTTTCCTGTTGTAAACATAACTTCATTTTAAAACATTCAAAATCAAGATCAGCAAAAAGTGGTCTTATGAATACCAACTTATGAAATTTCAGTGGGAAATGTTTAAAAAATAAAACTAAGTTATCTGGCTCCAGAAATAATGCAAAAGTTCTAAAGACGAAATAATCTCTCACAGTTTGGAAGAATGATAAAAATGTGTTTGTTTCTATTAATTAAACAATAAAATTATCCTCTTCCTTAAGAAATAATTTTTTTTAAAGAGTAATCTTTGCAAACTCATCTTTTGCTAAATAAAATTATATAAACATCAATCGTTTAAGACCTAGGAGCATACACAAAACTTTCATTCAATTTAACATAACAAGTTCAATTGAATGTCAACTGGGACTTCAATACATAGTCTATAAACTTAAACCTGAATGTTTTAATTGAATTCGGCCTTTGGAGAAGAAAATCATCCATATTATTAATTACATTAACTAATGCAAAGAAAATTATTTTTCAGTAAGCAAAATTCATAATATAAACCATGAATTAAGTGGAAGTAGTAATTTTAATTGTGGCTATTTGCTTCATATTTTATTTTCTGGTATGGGTTTCAAGTAAAAGAAGAAAAAATCATTTGTGTGCAAATGACCTTATTTAAGTTGCTTGGTTTTAAGATAAGCTCATCTGTTTTGATTTACACTATCTTCCAAAAAATGAATTTTTAAAACTTCTCTCACATTAAATTATTCTCATATTAATTGAAAATTCTACTCCAAAAATTTTCAGTGAAACAAAATGTATTAGTAAGCGAAACAAAAAATGAGACGATTTGATCGCATAGTTTTGGAGAAAAAGAATCAAGAAAAATTATGTATGCATATACCAAGAAAAGTTAATGATTGAAATTTTAATATGAATTATTCTTTCTCCTCTTTTTTATTTTTTCTTTACTGTAAAAAAAAATATGAATGAGTCCTCTCACAGAGATTAGAGTGATAAAGAGCAAAAAGGAGGAAATCCAAAAATTTGTTAAAAAGGTTCGATAAAGGAATGCACAAAAATTTAACAAAAAAGTATGCAGTAAAGATTATTCAATAATTTTAAAGATGCAATGAAATTTCTCATACTATATAACAATTACATTTCAAATAGTAGGAGCTTCTGAAGTAATCTGTAAGGAAAGAGGAGCCAAGTGGGAAAATCTTTTATTTAGACATGAGAAAAAGTGTACTTTTTGCAGGAAAATCTTGTTCAGATCAGAAAAATGCGGATCCTTGAAACAGGGACAAAGAGAAGGAAAATGTTACATAAAAAACAAAAAAGGAGGAAATCCGAGGAAAACTATCATCCCTGCAACTACTATTATTAAAAGGAATTTCAATCATCTTTTTTTTTCCCGTATGAAAGAATACAAATGAATCCTATCAACTACAATGATTCTTTAAAAAATTCAACCTCCCTTCTTTACTGTATTTAAAAATACAAATCCTCCTACCTACAGTTATTAAAAAATAATATATGTATTGTTAAAACATTCACCATTCATATGCAAAATCTGATTTAGAAAAACAATCTACCTTATATTCATTTAATTTAGAAAAGTGCAAACTTCAACACGATATACACAATGAAAAAAATATTGTTAAAAATTTCATTGAACATATTGAAAAAATGTACTTCAATACCAGCAAAGAATTGTAAATAAAAATCAAGATACAATAATTATTTATGAAAATAAACAGATATTAAGTTTGCACACAATTTAAAGAGAATATAGAAAATATATTTATAAAATAGCACTTTAATAAGAAAACAACTACCTTCCCTAATTAAATTCTAACTCCTCACTAAATATCAACAGTATATTTTGTCAAGGATTTAAAAAGTTATATTATTATGTAAAATATGTTTATAGATGTTTTTAATAATAAACAGGCAAGTTTAATCAAGAGAAATATTTTTGGGGGCATCTTCCAAAGCGTAGTATTGGTGCTTAATGCCGTTTTCTCCCAGTTTTACAACTCGAAATCCGGATTTATCTCCCCTCAACTGACATCCAACAGCTGATGTCACTATCACCTCCAGATCTTTGAAAAAACCACCACCATTTCCATGCCAATGACCACAGAATATGGCTCGGATATCTGAAAATAAAAAGCACATCTGGAATATTAGAAATTATATTAACAGAAGGATCCTAACAATAGGTGATCAGCTTGGTTAGTTAGAGAGCAGATTGTATGGGATAAAATCTATATAAGCATGGTAGTGTGGCAGAACATCATAAAATCAAGATTTGTGCGCAGGGGGAAATGCCTTCCAAGAAGTCTATAAAAGACTTTATTGCATTTGGTTTGGAGAAAACCAGAAAAAACTTCTACCACATAGACTATGAATCGACAAGAAATTATCTGTCATAATTGCATCCAAACATTCAACAAAAGTTCTCGTCATGGAATTGCATAATTTTTAATTGATGAGTGTGGAAAATGAGTAGATTCATCTGGTAGCTTAGAGAAAGTTTTACTAAGAAAAATCAAAACTCTATATGCATTTACTGAATTTACGAACTACAAGTTTAGAATTAAACTTATTGAGTGTTTCTTTAGAATTTTATGAAGAAACAACTAACCAGCTTCAAAAAGATTTTTAAAAAATGCAATACACTTGTTGATCTTATTGCTATCACAAGCCTAAGCAGCCATTCAAATTGATAAATTTGATTATGTAATATCATATGAATGTAATAAATTGATTACCTCTTTGGATAAACATTAATAAGGCAAATTTCTGAGATGAGAAGAAAGAAGATCTGGGCACATATCTCAGCATGATTTACACAAAAATAATAAAAACAAACTGATCAAGATTGTTACCCATACAATTATAGCTTTCATTCATCACTAAAAAGTGTTATCACAAAACAATATCAAAGTATACATAGTGTTTAAAATTAAAAATAACCTACTGGCATCGTAAAACTTCTGCAGCATTGTTGTTCGAAGTTCTGTATCAATGTTAAAATAATTATCTTCTTCGTCCGATTTGTTTATGAACCATGGTATGTGTTGAAAAACTACAACATGCTTGTACTTTCCAGACTTGGCTTCAGTCAATTGCTCTTCTAACCATTTGTCTTGGTCCTGAGCTAAATCTTGTACCTTTAAAGCAAAATAAACTGTTAACAAAATTTATGGAATTCATTGAGGGTGATTATATTGTTCCTATATAAAAAAAGCTTTTAAAAATAGTCATGAACATTTTATTATAAATATTTTGAATTTAGTGAATATTATTTTGAAGTGACTAACAAAGAAAGACTATAAGAAGTAGCAGAAACTAGGGGGCAGCTGCTCCATGACTTTTTGCACATTTAGTGTCTTTGACTGTAATAGTGTCGAAATTTTGCAGTCTGGTCCCCATCAACATTTAGCACTTTTTAGCTTCCAATCACCATCACTTGCTATTATCTCTCTTAGAGTGTTTTATGGGCAACAAATAAAGTGAAAATCATGATTTCAGAAAAAAAGGGGGGGAAAAATGAGGTTTACTTTTAATTCAAACAAGTTCTTGCAAAACTCTTTTAAAATGTTATTTTGATTCTTTTACAGCTATTTCAGATAATCTAAAAGTATATATGCTGATTTTTAAAATCAGCAGGTTTTTACAGAAAAATCAACAAAAGAAAAAAAATGAAGTAGAACCTACAAACTCTATTTACATTTATTAAAAATGTAGTACAGAAGAAAACTTCACCAGAAAAATTCTCAAAAATGAAAAACTAGGAACGTCATCATCACTAAATTAATGGAAAATTATCAAATACTGAAAGTAGTTTCTATATCTTTTCAAACTTGTGTACAGATACCTTTCCAAGACTCGATTCTAGAAAAAAGAACAAGTAACAAAAATAGCAGAGAAGGGTAAGCAACAAAATAAAATTTTAATTTTTGCTACAACGATTCCATTGTCTTTTTCAATTTATCATTTAGGGGAGCAAAAAAATGCAAAGTACAATATTAAAAATAATTAACTGTGCAAATCAGAGTAGTTCATTAATGAAAAATGTGAAATAATTTTACAATAATGGTTAGTTAAAATGTTATTTTAAAGATACTATTTTTAATGCAGTAAAACTTTGTTTGAAATAAATAAACAACCAAATTTTAAACCAAAGTTAATATGGTAACCTAAAAGTGATAAAAAATTTATGATAGCAACAACAACAACAAAAAAGAAAAAAGCAGCTTTTTATTACATAATTTATTTATTTTTTAAGTTCTCAAATTACAAAACAAAAATGTTGTGTAGTTTAGCCAGTAGTTAACAGTTTAGGAATCTTTAAAACAAACAAGAATATTCAAAAAGGTTTTAAAATAAATAGCAAGGTTCACCAAAAATCTTTTAATTTAGTATGAAAAATCTGAAAAACATACTTACTAGACTAGGATCCTTATAAAACTGTGAATTAATAACAATGAACATAACACCAGCAGTGAAGAAGGTAAAGTAATCATCACCAAATTTGTCCTTGTAAACCTGCACTGATTCATGAGTCGGCTTATTTCCAACATCATGATTGCCACACACACAAACTAAAGGGATATCTGGGTTTAAGTCTTTAAATACACGAATAAAATCATTTTCTTGGGATATACGTAGAGAAGCACCTGCAAAAATTTCATTATAATTTTCCAAGATAAACTTTGTAAAATATCTTGCACATAGTACATTAAAATAAAATGTTTGAAGTAAACTGCAGAAAATCAGTATAAAATTAAGAAATGTTTTTAATGAAGCAGTACTAGTATTATATCAGTATTATACATTTATATCGGAAGTAGTAGTATTTCAGATTGTTTGTTAAATGAATATTCACTTTTAAAAACAACTCAAAAAGTAATGAATCAAAAAGAAATTACTCAGTGAATGATAATATAAATTAAATTATCTCCAAAAAGTCTGATTAGTGATAGTATTTAGTGTAGTAAATTAGTGATTAGTGAGGCTGGTAAGTGATTGTTAAGGTGCAACTCGGTCACTTAAAGAAATAAAATTGGAGATATCTGTTAGAAAAAATTAAAATTTCAAATGCATATGCAAATATCAAAAATTTCTAAAGAAACAATAAAACAAAATGATTCATATTTACCCATATTAAAAAATATGTATTGTGTGAAAACTATACTGATATCAAGCTAACTTATTGTAGTGTTTTATTGCTCATGATTATATGCATGTTGGATTTGCACACATTTCCATGACATGTTTTTCAAAGAACATCACATCTGCACTAATTACTTCTTATTCCCAGCTAAGACATTTCTTGTCTGCTATCCTCCATTACCATACATTTGATGGTCACATTTTAATTGCATTATTATTTTTATTATTACAGGGTTCCCACTCAAATCACAGAATGACAATCAATGACTTTTAAGGACTTAATTAGTATTTTTAAGGACCTTTGAAAATTTGTTTTCAGACATCATGTCTATATATAAATTTTTAATAAAGTATATCCTACAAAAAAAGTTACAAGTTGGTGGATGCGTAATACAAATATGTCGGAAAATTCTGGTATGGTGTATGGTACAAATAAGTGGCAGTCATGCTGGGATAGTAAGTCCAAGTTATATTTTCATAAATTTTGCAGTTGGCCACACAACATCTGCAAAAATTAAGGACTTTTAAGGACCTCTAAGCATTTTCAAATACTTTTAAGCACCTCTAAGCATTTTCAAGGCCTTGAAAACAATTTCAAAAATATTAAGCACTTTTAATGACTTTCACTGACCGTGGGAACCCTGTATTAAAATGAAAAGGTTTTAAATGAAGTGTGGATCAGATTTTTATAACTGTGTATGTTACATTAAACAAATTCACAAATTTCTAACAGCACTTGTTTTTATGTTACGTAGAAGAGAATATTTCATATGACAACAGACATGGTGAAATTGAAAAAAAAAATTCTCAAAAGTATTAATACAATTAAAACACACAATTCTTAACAAGTTACATTTTAAGCCTCCTTCTTTACACAAACTGTCAGCTAAACATTCAAATATAATTCAAATTGTCAATTGTGTTTTTCAGACAGAGAATTTACACAATTTTTTTAACTTGAATACAAAATACTAAAACTTGTACTTGGCATGGCGTGGACGAGATCCCCACAAACAATAAAGAAACGAGGTCGTGGCGTCATTGCATTGATGGCAGCAATGGCTGTTCTTGTGAGCTGTATTTCTTTTTCCCAGCCAGGATTATCCTTATGTTCAACGTACTCTTCTATCATTCCAAATTGAGTGTCAGCTCCCTGGATAAAGTAGAAGGGCCCATTCCATGCACTTGCTTTCTCTAAAGTTTGATAATATCAGAACAGTAAAGAATGAGTGGAAAACAGCCAATGTAGGTAAAGAAAACAAAATATGATAACAGGGAAAATAATCTGTATAAGAAAGAGAAAGTTATTACGTGGAGAGCCATGTGACCATTCTTAGGGATATATTTAAGGTAGTCACAAACTTAGATATTTCAATAAAAACCGACTGTAAAGTAACTGTTTCAAAAGTAACTTTTATTTCTAACTGTTCTCAAAAGTAACTGTTATTCCTAACTGTTCTCAAAAGTAACTGTTATTTAGACAGGAATGTTGAGAATCGAGCATTCAATTTGCATTACAGTCAAACTCTGTTAATGCAAAATCGCTTAACGTGAAATCCTGTTTAATGCGAAGTAAAAGCAGTTCTACGTACTTAAAACTTAATGTTAATTTATTCGTTTAACATGAAATTCGGTTAACGTAAACAATTTCGGCAAGCCCGTCAACTTAACATTAAAGGGGTTTGACTGCATGTACAATTTAGTGGCATCGTTTATTTTTACATTAATATGTTTTTTGCATTTGGCATCAATTTCTTCTGTACTTTCAAATAAAATTTATGTTAACAGTAAGACGTACTGTTCTTCTCCTCTTTTTTTACCATTTAAATCCTAAATTCAAACTAGCAATCACTCTATTTTGATAAAATTGTAACAAAAAAGATCAAAAGAACCAAATTGAAAAAGTTGAAATGTGACACATAACCAAATTGAAAAAGTTGAAATGCGACACATAACCAAAACTTTCCTAACTCAACACATACTTCTTTATCGTTGAGTTATAGCAACAGGGTACTATAACTCGACAGCTGATTTATGAAAGCAACTTATTCCATCGTTAGCATGTGAATTTAGCTGGAGTAAGCACTCAAGTGTGTCACAGTGACTTAATCAACAATGTATAAATTGCCATGTTAGTAAAGATTTAAATTGCTAAGTGCATTGCAACATATGAAAACTTTAAGTAAAAACACAGCAGAGAAGGTTTCCATCTTTACTGTAATCTGGAAAATTATAACAGATTCCGCTTATGAATTGTGTACCAAACTTTTCATTCATGTTTACTAGACGTTACAGACTAAATAACCAAACAGTCAGATTCTTGATTTGTCAATAAATATCATATATTAGCATGTAATAAATTCATACACTAACTGGGAGGCAGACTGTATTTACAGATGCAAATAAATATCTAAAAACTATTCTCATTTTAAATGAATCCACAGCAGAAGTAATGTTATACAACTGCTCTACTCTTCAACTTTTATCTTCTATCATCATGTTATGGAAATATGGGTGACAGTTTTTTTATGTTAGTCTCCTTGATAAACTAATTAGAAAAAATATATTTAAACATTGTTTTACACAATTCTACAGATTAAATAATATTCTATAGCATACAATATTTTGTAACTCTTCTTATCATAAACTTTTCTTAAATACATGACAAAATTTAAACATTGCAAAGCAAAACAATAGTGAAACAAAGCAAAACAATAATGAAAGAATTAACTTAATTCGTTTTCAAGTTTTATACTTCTGTGTTAAGATGAATTTTGTTTCATAGGCATTTTGTTGAAATTATCCTACTGATGTCGAAGTAATTGAATTTTTAATATCAAGCAAATCAATACAAAACTACAAGTCTGTTTATTTTTTGAATTTTATGACACAAAAATTTAAATAAATGTTAAAGGAGAGAAACGGAGTCAAACAAGTCAAGCTTTATATTCTACAACTAATCGACCATAAATAAATATTTAAAAATTGCATGCAAAATGAAATCTTTCAAAGCATTTTTACTTTCAATTACCCATATATATATACATAGGGTAATAAAAGTATCGCATTCGATAAAAAAAAAATTGATTTTTTTGCCTTTTTCCATGTTTTGAAACATCCCGATTTCAAAAAAGTGATCTAGAAAAAATTTCTGTCTATGTTATGTGTATATGTGGTCAGCATAACTCCCGAACAAATTGACCTACGATGTTCAAATTTGGTGTGCGGGTCGGTGGTGACATAAGGACCTACCATTAAAGTTTTCGTTAAACTTGTGCATGCGCATAAGGTAGCTGCCATTGAAAAAATCATGTTTTTCAGTAATGAGGAACTTGCACAAATGAGGAAAATGAATATTTTTTGTATTTTCTAGTGTTATCCAACAAATATATTTAAGTAGTGCAATTATTTTTTATCTTTATGCTTTCAATTAATCAAAAATCGAGTTTGAAATTAGCCGAAATCAAAGCAAAAGTCACATGACCAAAAACGCATGAAAAAACCGTGACATGGTTACGCAGAGATAAAGTCGCAAAACGAAGGAGAAACCACACTCATTCCTAGTCTAAAACAGGTTTTAGACTGGTTCATTATCTGCCCGTTGACGTTTCAGGCAAAAGTGGCTTTTTCCCGCCAAATCGCAAAGTGAAAAACTAAATATTTTTTTAACTATCAATCTGAGCTCAAATTTTTGAAAGAATGGTATTGTTTTTCATGATTTTTTCTCTACTTTTATTTAAAAATAAAACCAAAAAACATGAAAGTTCCTCATTGTTAAAAAAACAGCCCTAACGATTTTGTATAAAATCGCTGTGGTAATGCCTCTTTAGGGGTTCTAAACATCTCCACCTCCAAAATTCACATAAAAATGCTTTAATGGCATAAAAAGTGGAAAAACAAATGTCTTTGACACAGAGTTCTCTTTCCTTGAGTGCACCTCATCAACGATCGTGGCGGAGGTGGGTTTTTTTGTTGTTGTTTTTTTAATAAAAGACCCCATACAAGAATTATTGCCAAAAATATCACCAAACTGGCCATTTTTGTTAAATGAATGATGAAAATATAAAAAAGGTAAATGACACAAATTGATATAAGTATTAGATTGTAATTGAAAGTTGTGCAATGTTCCACACCCCTAGTTAAATTTATCTATTTTAGTGTTTTCCCATAAATTATATACGATCAAGATGTAAATAACAATTGAGATCAATTTAAAAACATTACAAAAAGTACTTCAAAATAACAGTACTATAACTTAAATTAAAGGTTACTAACAAGAGGTAATAAATAAATCATCCAATAGCTAACTATTTGATATCCTTAAAGTCTAATAAAAAAAAGTTCCAAGTTTTATTTTTTTGCCATGCATTTATAAATACCTTTTTCAAATCCAGGAAAACTTCGATTTTCAGCCTTTAGTGTTAAATTCTCTTCTGCCATGATAAGATTGTAAGGTGAAGAAAGGCCTATAGAAATAGATTACAATTACAATAGAGAACTTATAAATCAAATAAAAGTTGTCTGTTAAAATCATCTCAATTTCAGTTGATTATAGTAAGGTTTTCAAAGATAAATATAAGTGACATAATTATTACAAATCACATCTTTGGTAAGTAATACTGAAAATATCTGTGATAATCTCGCAAACAAAGTTAGTACATTCGCAGATGATTTTAAAATCATGAGCAGTGTTAATACTGATAAACAGAGAATGCAATTTCAAAAGGATTTAACCTAGATATCAGAAAAGGCTGTTAGATGTCATTTAATATTAATTAATGGGGCACAATAATAGAAATATTTTTTATTATTTACAAGGAGTCAAAATCCACAATGGTGATATATTTAAAAATTCAGACGCGTTGATTAATATTAAGTTCCCTAATGGCTCATCAATGTGGAGCTGCTCGTAAAAAAGGCTAATAGGATGTTAGGATTCATTAAAAATAGTATTTCTACTAAACCTATAAACATCATTTTACCATTAATAAGGGTATTGATTAGACCTCATCTCGAGTATGCAGTGAAATTTTGATCACCATATCTTAGGATAGTGAATTGTTGGTGAGAGTTCAGCACAGGGCTACAAAGAAATGTTAAGGGATTTGCATCCATCGAGTAGTGATCGATGAAGGAAATAATTACATGCAGCAGTAAAGAAAAACTAGAGATTTAGTTCATTCATTTAAAATTATTAAACAGAATGTGATTGAGAGTTTAGAATTTGTTATAGATAATAGAATGAGGTGTCACGGTTTTAAATTGTTTAAATAACAGTTTAATACAGATAGGAGAAAACATTATTTCAACAATAGAGTGATTGATGAATGAATTGTTTGCCTTTGGATACGGTGAATTCAAGTAAGGTGGGTAATTTTAAAAGAAAATTGGAATAATTAAATGACATTCATTAGTTTTGGCTAGACCTATCTTGCAGGGCATCATGCCAGTAGTTGGTCGAGACTTCTTTTCTAGTTGTATTGGTTAAACAAATATATTAGCAAAATAAACCACTTGGTATGATTTCACATTATGCATTTAAAAAAAATCTAGTAAAATCAGGGTGGTCACAAAATTCAGGAAAAAATGTTCCCTAATAATTCCCTGGTTTCCCGGACAGATTTCTAAAAAATTCCGATTTCACAGCAAATTTTTTTTCAAATTTCCCCAGTTTTTTCAAAGTTTTCACAAGTGTACACACCCTGATCAAATAGAACATGTATGCTCATGCCAATTTTTTTTTTTTTTTTAATTTTAGTTGTAATGAAACATTTGAATTATTTCACAAACTTAAATTTTGAACGATTACCACCACAAATCTCCAGGTAAATGGCGCCAAAATACAAATGAACGAGAAAACAGGCCTAAAAATTTCCCTGACATTTCCCTGATTTTTTCCAGAATCAGAAAGCTCCCTGACATTTCTCTGATTTTCAGGTTCTGTGGCCACTCTGAAAATGATTCTATGTTTATATTATTTTAAATTAAACATATGAGTGAATCTATAGCAAAACAATTTGAATTGAATGCAATGTAAATTGTACAGTAAGTACTATTGCAACTTATGAGTTTAATACATGTTAATTTAACCCAATGAATATCCAGGTGAGATGTTCATTACATAATTATTTTCTTTGTTAAAAGTTATATACATATTGCAAGAGTACAATTCTATGTTTAATCCTTATTATACATAGCAATAAAGTACAGATTACTGCAGTTAATTAAATATAGTTGATCGAATGAAATGTATAAAAATTTCTCATAAAAACAGAATATTCTAAAAAAAATAAAAGAAAGGGACTTAAATTTAAGAATTGAAGTGCCAAAAAATGACAATTCTTCTCTTCACAATAAAAAAAAAAGCCTGCAGTAAAATTTTCAATTCTTCCATTATTGCTCACAGATTGTACATACCTCAAAAATAAAAAATCCTAAAACTTTGAAATTGTTTTGTTAAGAAATGCATGGGGAATAAACTCAACATATATTTTTTTAATATGATTACATCAGAAGTTATTTAATAATAAAGCAATCTTGGTATGAAATTTTGCTTAAAATTGATTTTATTACTGTTGAAAATGACACAATTAGTAAAAAGGAAATCTACATTGTTTAGGGAAGATAAGATTAAGCATAATAAACACCTGACCCACAGCATTTTTAAAACACAGTATTCAAATTATAAAAATACCACAAAATCATTGAAAATGCAATAATACTTATAAATGATTTATAAAAAAAAAAAATTTAAAAAAAAATTATATTATTAAAAAAATTATGTTAGATGGAACTTCCTGTTTCTGATGGCATCAACATTAAATTAATAATTTCAAAATTAAATTAAATATATTTCCTGTCATTAAGATGAGAATTTAAATATCAAATCAACACAGTTTGTAAGGCTTTAGGTCAAAAAAATTTTAATAAAAATGATTTTTAATTATTTGTCTCATACTTACCTCAAAAAGTAAATGTGCTAAAATTATAAAATTAAGTACATTTTTAAGAAGCATTCAGAGAATAAGGCAAACCCGTATTTTTTTAAATACAATAAATCAATATTTTAGAAGTTATTTAATATTAAATTCATAATTTAATAATATTTCTTCTTTTGTACTCTTTCGAGCATTTTTAAATTAAAACTCTAATGTTTTTTTAAGGCAATAGTTTTAATTTTTTGCAACAAATTATCCACAGTGTTTTTGGAAATTCAAATTAGTTTTGAAATTATACATTTTTCAGTATTGACAATCAAAAATGAAAATTTCTACAAGCAATTTAAATACATATTTTATTTAATAAATTTAAAAAAAAAAAAAAAAAAAAACTTCTTTCTTCTGATATTAAAGTTTTATATTAAGAATTAATTAGTAGTTAAATATGCAAACTGCTAAAAATGCATTTATCTTATACAAGCATGATATCCTCGGTTTGCATAGCAAATGAAAGGAATTGAATAGCAATCTATGAACATTAGGTGGCCTTGTGGTAAATCCCACACATTTTTTATCAAAAAATTTAAATTATATTACAGTTATAACAAACATAACATTAAGTACATTCAAATATGAAAAAGTATTATCCTTAAGCATTTTATATGCACACAAAATTCAACTCAAATCAATTTGCAGACTAGCCAATCATGGGTACTTAAAACAGCGTATAAGAGCAATTAAATTTTAAGTGTTTTGTCATGAAACATTAGTATATTCACAATAATCATAATAACTCACATAAAAGTAAAAGACAACTGGTTTAACTGGTTAAAGTAGAGAAACAGGTTTTAATTTCTATATTTTACTAGGGATTAATAAAAAAAATATATTATAGGAAAGAAAGCAATTCTAAAATGTAAAATAATTTATTATTAAGTTTTATTACCCATAATTAATGTAAACAGAACATCAATAAAATAACAGGACAAGCATTCTGCCTGCATCATGGAAACTTTATAATTGAAACAAATAAACAAAAGCAGAATACTGATATGCAGCTGCTTTCAAAACTTTTGCAATATCCTAACTCGGCTGTAACAAAACACATTAAATAAACTGAAAGTAAAATAGCTGTTAAGAATGCAGGTATACATGTACAACTGAAAACCATATTCCATTCTTTTACTTTAACATCTTTTCATCATCAAAACAAAGCATTGATATTAAAAATATCAATGCTTTGGTATACATGTTCAACTTCATTTCAGGTATACATGTACAACTGAAAACCATATTCCATTCTTTTACTTTAACATCTTTTCATCATCAAAACAAAGCATTGATATTAAAAATGCCACCTCATTCCCTACTTTTACAAAATTTTATTGCAAAATAAAGTACTACTGATATTGAAAATGCAACCTCACTTAAAATGTCCAGAAAGTACTATTTGAAACAAAAGAGCAATTTTGTAGGAAAAAAAAATTATCAGAATATTTTGATAATAGAAGTTGGCACTTTTAAAGAAACTTAACTTATTTTAGTAAAGATTTCAAAATCATAAGAGTATAAGGAAGTGTTTCTTAGGATTCTTTGCTTCAGAAGCCAATTAAAAATGCATGTAAAAAGATTCTATTCAAAAAGTTTAAACAAAAAAATAACCAAACATTATTTTGTGTTTATTGTAGGCAACATTCATAATAGTGAAATGTGTAATTTGTTTAAAACATACTTTAACCTGCATTCTTAACAATTAGAAATAAATAAATTTAAATGAAACAGATAAATGTGCTCTGGTACTTATTTTTACTTTTCTTTCTAATACATATTTTTAACTTTGTAGTACAGTAAACTAAATATTACATAATTAGTCCTACAGCTCATTCAAGTTGCCAGAAATTGTAGGAATAAGCTTAAATACAAAGGATGCCATGGCAACGTAATTTTTAGTAAGATAATACAAATAAAAAAAATTACAACCAACTACAGACACAAGACAGGGTGGCCACAAAATTCAGGAAAAAAAGTTCCCTGATTTCACTGACAGGTTACTAAAAAATTCCCTGATTTTAGAGCAAATCTTTTTTTCAAATTTCCTCAATTTTCTTAGGTTTTCCAGATGTCTAGACACCCTGATCAAATAGAACATATATGCTTAAGAGATAATATGCAATTTTTAAAAAAATAGTTTTGCTGGTAATGAAGTTTAAATTATTCTGTAACATTCAACTTTTAATGGCTTACCACTGCAAATCTCCATGTAAATAGCCCCAAAATATGGATGAACGTGCCTTAAACAATACAAGATTTCCCTGATTTTCATGAAATTTTAAAAAGTTCCCTGACATTTCTCTGATTTTTTCCAGAATTAGAAAGCTCTCTGACATTTCCCTGATTTCCAGGTTTTCCCGGTTCTGTGGCCACTCTGCAAGACTTATCTAATTTAACTTTTCCCCCAGTATAGATCCAGCTGTCTTTTAAAACTGTTGACTCCTGTACAATTTACAATGTGGTGAGACAGACTTCCATTTATCAATCACTCTAGAGTAAAAGTAGCCGACCAAACGGTATAGTGGTTAGCGTGCTGGCTTCTAGACCGCGAGGTTGCGGGTTCGAGTCCCGCGTTGGCATGGGTGTTTGTAAATGTATGTTGGCTTGTCTAATGACGAAAGTTCGGCGCATTATAGCCCTCGTGTTGCTGACGGCGCCAGATAATCTGAATACAACCAACTAGAGTAAAAGTAATGTTTCCTATTCTTCAGTTAAAATGCGATATAAATAGTTATGAGCATAACTTCTTGTCCTGTCCTCCAAAATGAAGTCTAAACACTTGGAATCGCCCTCTTTGATAAATTTAAAGAACTTAATCAAATTGCTTCTATGCATTCTTTCTTACAATGTATACGTATTAAGATTCCTCTAGCATCATAGTCCAATGTCAAGTTTTCCTGTATCATTTTTGTTGCTTTACGCTGAAATTTTTCAAACAAATCAATCAGAGGCAACCAGAATTGCACTGCATACTTTAGAGGTGGCCTAAACAGTCCTCTCTCTATAAAGTAGGAAAATAAGACCACAAAATTTAGATGAAATAGTCTTCCTGATGATTCCGAACATCCTATTTGCATTTTTACTTGCTAACCCACAATGATGTCCAAACTTAAAAGTTCCATTAATAGACACCCCTAGGTCGTTAATAAGGTTAAGATTTACTGTATGGTCCCCCTAGGCGACTTTTTGAAAATTGGCGATTCATCACCAAATGTGGCAACCTATCGCCAGTACAAATTCTATAATATTTAAAATAATATTATAACCATGTTACAATACAAAATAATATGCAATCATTATATGCTTTGTTTCTTTGGATTGGACTTTATTTTTAAATATAGCTGGATTTGGGATGCTGTCCAGCATCAAAAGTTTTGAAGTAATAATACCAAGTGTGCACCACCACTGGCTTTTGAAAAAATTGGAAAATTAACAGAAAAAAGTATCTGTGTTAAATAGATTATAAATTATTGATTTCTATTCATATTGATCCTATTCATAGGCATAAAACTTACTTTAAAAATGTGCAAAAATATTAGTAGCTTTGCACTCTTTTGTGTGTGAATAGGGATTTTTTTATCTCCAGAAACTGCATCAGTTATCTCACTCTGTTAGTTTTCTTAATTAACGAATTTCTGAAGACATTTTTGTTTTGTTTAGAAGGGTTTTGGCGAGACTCTGTAAAGGAAAAGTGGGGCAATCGATCAGGTGAAAAGCGGGACTGTCCCGCCAAAATTGGGACGTCTGGTCACGTTATTTATACCTCTGCAGCTTCCAAGAAATAATTCTGCCAGTGCTATGTTGAAAGTATTTGGATTAGTATATTTACATGAACTACAACCCCAAATGCTCCAAAATTCAAACAGAAGCAATCTCTCATAGCAAAAGGGAAAATCCGAATCTTGTCTCAAAAAGCTAAGTTTCCAATTAACAATTTTCCATGTGGCTAAAGCAATTGATAAGTATATTACGATTGGTAATTATTGGTTATAAGGACCATGAAGCCCAATACTGAAACATATAGGGACCATGCCAAATTCTGACTAATATAAGTGGATAAGGCTTATATAAAAAGATAAGGCTGTTTTCAAATATCTTTACTTATTATTTTAACAAATATTTTATAAAGTTAATGAAATTTTACTAGCAATAGCTGAGTTATGGCTACCACAAAGTTAATTGCAGCACAATATCTTTTTTGTTAAGTTAATCAAACTCCCATAATTCAAGTTTTTTATTTTGTAGTGAATTTATTGTATATAATACTGTATCAGTGACATTTTCGGAATAACAATTGCCAACCAATGGTTCCTTTAAACAATAAGTTTCTTATAATCCATTTATAATAATCTTAGACGATGGAAATAAGGGGCAGAAGTAAATTGGTTGGTTTATATGCTCAACAACCTATTTTTTGCACAATAACAGCTAATCAGGACAGGACCGTAATGCAGATTCAGAACCACAATGAACATCCATGCATAACCCAGGATTCGAACTCAGCACCTTTGACATGAAGGCCAGATCGCTAACCCGACCGCCATCAGGTGGGCGACAGAAAAAGAATTTAAGAGCAGTGACTATATCGATCTATTTTTTTTTTAATGCCATCAATAATGGCCTTTTTATAACATGCAGCAAAACATAATTGAAGAAAAAAAGATTACCTTGTCTATTACTTCTGGATGTTTTTCGTAACAATCCCATTTTCTCTTTTTATACAAATCCAAAACTGATTAATGATACACCAAATAAAGTGCTAAGACCCCCACTTCTAAAGACTAGCTTATTTACAATGGACAATTGTTGTGAAATTAGTTTATATTTATGAAGAATTTCTTTCTGATTCCAAATATTTAAACAAAAGTTCTTTAAGAAAATTAGTTATTTAAATATTAAGAAAAGAAAACGCCTCAAAACAGAGCCAAAACCAGTCCGATCAAAACACTCAGCAAAATCTATGACATCAAGGGTTCCTACGATTATCGTGAGGTTTCTGCCAAATAGTTGGAGTTGGTAGACCATTGCCATATGCCGTACAGGTTGGCATTATTTGTGAGAAACTTGCAAATCTGGTTTCCTCTGCTGCATTTCAAGCCAAGATGTTTGGGAAGCCGTGATGTCACATTCATTGCCAGAGGAATGAATAGTTTACTCGCCAATGTCTAACAAGGTAACTTTGTTTGCAAATTAAAACAAAGAAAAAGCGCATTGAGCAGAAAGTTTTGTGTTTATGGCCTTTTCAGAACATTTAGAATTGAATAAAAAAATGCAGGAATGGACAATTCCCGCATTTTTTAGAAACGAGTGAAATTATTATATATTTCTGAAGAATTTCTTTTTGATTCCAAATATTTAAACAAAAGTTCTTTAAAAAATTAGATATATAAATATTAAGAAATGAAAATGCCCCAAAACCGAGCCAAAACCAGTCGGATCACAAAATTCGTAACTAAAAGAGACTATCGTTTCTATGGTTATCGTGAGGTTTCTACCAAACTGTTGACATTGGTAGACCATTGCCACATTCCGTACAGGTTGGCGTGATTTGCGAGAAACTTGCAAATCTGGTTTTCACTGCTGCATTTCAAGCCAAGATGTTTGCAAAGCCGTAACGTTGCATTCAATGCCAGCGAAATTAGTCATTTTTTCGCCAACGTTTAACAACGTCATTTTAGTTGCAAATTTAAAAAATGAAAAAGCGCATTTAGCAGAAATTTTTGTGTTTATGGTCTTTTCGAAACAATTCAAATTGAATAAAATATTTTTTTTTAAATGCGGGAATTGTCCATTGGACATCGTGTTATTTGAAAATTGAAATAAAAAATCGGAAACAGTAAAAAAAAATGTTGGGAAATTGTGAAAGTATACAGTAGATGGCAGCATGATAGAAAAGAGAAAACCACAATTCTAGCATGTTGAGGAAACTTATATTTTTCAGGAATGGTGATGAATATCCAATTTTGAAAAACTTTCAATAAAAAGTAATTCTCCTAAGCAATCTCAAATTCACTGGCCTACTAGTGTTGAGTAAATTTTTTCAAATATAAGCAGAAACTATTTAGATAATGGAAGTGGCATTACTCAAGCCATGTGTTACGCAAGCTCAGATAGTGAAGTAATGGTCATGTTCCAAATTTTTTAACATCTCTCAAAACAGTATATAATTTTATTTTTACCAACTACCTGAGCTACAGTTGCCGAGAATCCTTTTAAGTCTGTCATATTTCGATGGAAACTACAATCAATTAATGAAAAGTAATTAAATGATTGTAATATTGATCCTTAATAATTTAAAAATGCAACTTTTTGCTAAAGATCTACAAAAAATAACATTTCACAGTTAAAAATGCACTAAAATCGGTTTGTTAAAGCAGATTGCAAACACACAGAGACAATCCATTTTTTTTTTGGACTGGTAGGTCTTGGCACTAAAAGTTAGTAACTTAATTACACTTTCGAGTTGATCAAAAAATATGCTAAAAATTTACCTATGCAACAGCAAAAATGCTTCTACCTGTATTATACTTGTATTTAAAAGAACATAATAGATGTTTACGATAAATATTGTAACGGTTAGTAACTTTTAAAAATTGCACTTTTGATTTAGTCGAAAAGATAAGTGTCAAAAATTTACCTGTGCAACAGCAAAATTTTTGTACCTGAATTATAGTTGTATTTATAAGTACCTGAATAATAGTTGTATTTATAAAAATAAACATATTAGATATTCATTCTTATAAATATAGCAAAAATTAGTAACTTTAAAATATCGCACTTTTGAGTAGATCAAAATGATAAGTTTTTAAATTTACCTGTGCACAACAGCAAAAATACTTGTATACCTTATAACAGGTTTAAGCAAAAAGGCGAAGTCCTTATTTCCAACAAAGCTGTAAAAAAAGTTAAAGTAAAATATTTCAATTAGATTTGATATGTAAAAAATAATTGCGATAAAAAAAAGTGGATAAAAAATTATAAATTATCTGAAGCAATCCAAAAAATATCAAAAATCAATGCTAAAAATTTAGCAGGTATATTAATGCAAATCATTTAACTTGGGAAGTGAGCAAGTTCATTCCAGATAAAATGCATATTTAATGAGTACAAAAATTGACTTGTGACAATATCATATAACCACCAAATGTTTTCAATAATATCCCAAAAAATCTTGTTATGCAAAATTGGTTTTATATGGTCCCATTGGCGAGCTTTCAAAATGTTGCCAAGTTGAAATGACATCAAATTCGGTGTTTACGGACAACTTCAATTGAAAAATAATTGCTCGACTTTTTTTAATGAAATAAAACAAGACAATTTTAATCGTGCATGAATTTTGCAAAATAATTATCAACAGTAGCGCAAATTTTAAAGTGATATATAAAAAACATGTATGTAAATATAAAATATCTTCTAGAACACATTACGATTCAAAGTAGATTGCCAGAATCGGGATCTTCTGCCAGATTTGGCGATAAATCCCCCCTCCCCTAAAAATTGGGAACAACAAGTCAGATTATTAACACCTATGTACATACTTCAAATCAAGTTAGAAATGTTTATGTGTTTTCCAAAAGTGGACGTATAATATGCTTTTAACCATCAATAAGTCTCAACAAGATGGTCTATATATATTTAAAAAAATTACTTGAAAAGAACATTTTCCAGATGCAAAGAAACTGCAAATTTAAAATCCTATGTCTTTATCAATGCTCTACTATTGTACCAAGTTGTACAAACAAAACTTTTTATCAAAGTTAAAAAACATACAAAGTTCAAAATAACTACAAATCAAAAACTTGCAGTTTTAAATCGGTCTTGTTTAAAAAAATAATGATTCATTGTTAGCATTAAACCTTCAGTTAATAAAAAAGTAAAAAAAAAATTATCTACCTTAAAATTGATGTACTTAATGTTCCTCAAAATATATATGTACAGTGAGAGCAACAAGTAGTATAATGCAAAGCAGTTGAGGAGCTAACTAAATATAAAATTCGTAATAAATTCAAAAGATGAACCTAGAAAAAGTCAATTGTATGCATTAAAAAAAAAATATTCTGGTATTCTTCCATTAGACGGGTACCAGCTGGCTTTAAGCCTCTATGTTTACGCTTTTAAATGCCATGTAAATGTATATTAATGGTTTGTTATAGGAATTATATAAGAATTTTAGAATGTTAATTTGGATGAGTTATCATTGTAATTTGGCAGTTTTTTATCTGATACCCATCTAACAGAAGAGTACCAATATTTTTTGTCTCATGTTTGGGTGGATCCTAGCACAGCCCACCTCTTGGCGTCTTTTTGAATTCTCGCCAAACGAGTAGCGATAACGTCGCCAATGTGGCAACCTAGACGGATTATGGAGGAGAACTGTCTAGAATTCGATGGCCGATGAAGCCCACATGGATTTTATACGGCAAATCATTAACACGTACCCTCCGTCGGCAAAGGATTAGCAAACACATTTATGGTAAGTGTCAATATTTTTTAAATATTATTATTTCTGGCCTTTAAGTATTGTTTTTTAATTGAAAAATAATAATAATAACAACAAATATTCAATTAGTAGTAAACTTGGCGAGATTTCAAATAAGTCGCCAAGAGGTGGGCCCTCTAGGATTTTACCTTATGTTTTTATAACTCGCAAAACAAAGTCAAATTCATAAATAAATTTGAACTAGAACGGGAGGTATACGTTTATTATACTAAAAGCAAATCATTTAGTTTGAAGAGTAGTACAGGATATTTTTAAAGGTCTACATTTAATAAACAATGGTAGTGATTGAGAAAAATAAATAATTTAACACTATAAACATTCTTGGCAGCAGTTTTAAGATCACAATTGTCATTTCGTAGGTTATGCATGTTAAGAGTTTTCAAATAGAATTTGTTATGTACAGTAATCCAGAAGTTAAAACCTAATATTTTATTCAATAAAAGAACAGCTTTTCATGCCAAACAATAAACAGAAATACGTAGTTTATAAGTTAAAAATTCAAATATTCATTCAAAAATAGAACACATAAGCATAAAATATTCAGCTTGCAATTTAAATTTTCACCCAAAATTTTGATATGAATGTTTTCAAAAATGGTGTATAAGAGTAGATGATTTAGAAGTATTTAAGCATTTATAATATACAACAATGTAAATCTCATAAGTTTAAGCAACAGTAAGAAGGAATAATCCAATTTATAACAAAAATAATATTTCGTAAGCAATTTTAAATTATAGAAAAAAAATAAGCTACATTTCCATCTTACATTTAACGTGTGCATAACACAAATATTTCTCGGTCAAAGGTGCAAATTGTTTTAATATTGTTTTCTACTTGCTTGCTAATGAACAATCTCCCTATAACACAAGCTTGAGAGATTAGAAAATCTGCAATGCATAGTCTTTCAATCACAAAATATACTTTGCTCAATGCAGATCAAAACTGCTCTATAATTTACAATTACTTGCACTTGTTTTCTAACAGGCCAAATGAATGATAACTTAATTTGCCTAACAGTCGAATTCGTGTTAGCACAAACAATTATTGAACAACCATCAACCCAAGGAGCATTTGGAATTGAACAGCACACAAAACACGCCTGCAAATAGTTATTGGTTGACCGAAGAGTCAATTATCACATCCGAGGCATCTTTGGACAGAGGTGCTGTACCAGAAACAAGCAGCTGTTCATTGCGATTAGCATGCTCGATAGATTCTTTCTCGGTTGCAATGTCCAGTGGATCCATCTTGCCAGAGACACCAGCACCTGGCAGATCATTGGAATTTGTGCCACATTTGTCAGTGGCTGGTGCATCAGAAGTCTCCATAGCATCACTAACAGAAGGCCCAATATCAGGTTGGTTAGTCGAAGCATTGCCAAAAGTGGAAAAATTGCTGAAGTCCGCCCAGCTTTGTTGATCGTCAGCTGATGTACTGGATGAATCGGATGCTTCCCAAGGATTAGGGACAGCAACTGGTGCCACTTCCATCGGTACTCCATCCATGATTGCTTCTTGACTGTCGACATCCATTTTTATGTCATCAGCCGCTAAGACTGGCGTACCCTCTGCTTCAAACACTTGGGCTTCTTCATCCGAGTCGCTATTGCTTTCTTGCGAGAATCTCTTCATCTTTTCTTTGAGCCGGAAACAATATCCAAACGAGGATTGATTCTCTCTCTCATTGGCCCAAAGAACGGCGTCTCCATCAGGATTGATCTTGGCATTGCAAACCTCCTCAAACAATTCAGCGCTCTTCATGTTACCATCTCCCATTTGGAAACTCTGAGACAGGGGATTGATGGCATTCCTTGCATAGATAAGGCTCTCATCAGCATCACCAAATTCGTCATCATTGAAGCCAAACTGGTCGACAAAATTGCTGGTCATTTCATGCATCTGGTAGTCAGAAAAGGCCAAATGGACGGCCGTGTCCTTGCCAAAAGGAACATCTCTGAAATCAATGGAATCTTCATCTGCAGAAGATGAGGACATCTGTGGACCACTGACCACATAGATACGATTCTTGCGATTAATTTCTGCAAGTTTCTCTGAGACAAACTCCTCCCACTTCTTCTGGTGGTCTTCTGGCAATTCTTTCAGTTTTTCTTTTATCAAATTGCTGTTTACTCCATTTTCTGTATTTTGTGCAATGTGGTTGGCTATTTTCGTCAAGTGACCCAAGTAGCCTTTTCGGTGAACCCCAGGAACAGCCTTGCCTGGGTCTTCTTCAAAGCTTTCCAGAATCTTTGTCGTCAACTTATATTGAACTAACACCTGTTCGAGGAGAGGATGAACCTTGTTGCCTTCTGCATCAACAGTAGGTGGATTGGTGATTATCCTACCAATTGACTGCTCCACTTGTGTGTGCAAAAAATTGTTCCATGAGTATTTAAAAAACATATTCAGCAGTGTGATAACAGTATCCAGAGAGGCTAGCTTGACATTAACCAAATGATTGTTGGTGTAGAGCAAGGCAGTTAACAATTTAGCTACTTCTAATCGACAGCTTCCTAAAGGTGGATCAAGACAACCAATTGTAAATGTAATAGCAGGTTTCACGGGCGGCTTTAGGAGCAGACTGTGGAAATCTTCCAAGCGAGGAGTGATTGCAGACAGAACATTGTACACACCAGAAGCCAATCTCTCTGCATCAAGTGTTGAAATCATCTCTGCCTCACTATTCCTGAATAAGGTTGTCAAAAAGCATGAAGGCGCATTATCTGCCTGCGACGTCTGTTCACCTTGATTGGTTGGCATTTGCTGTATACCAGCAGGTCCTTGCTTTTTAAATACAAGCAACGACAGAAGAACAAGAACACCATTGACGATGGCACTCTCTTTTGTGACGTCTTTGAACATGTGGTTAAGCAAATCTGTAACAACCTCTGTTGATTCGATTGTTTCCAGCAGAGGATTTGGTTCAGCCTTTTCTTGCATCAGGGACATGTGCTCCCTGCTCACTTTGATTATATCACAAAGGGCATTAGAGGCATTGCAGTTGAACTCTTCACCATATTCAATGTCGATTCGACCAACAAGTTGCTGAATAAGCTTCTGTTCATTCAACAAGTTAATAACAGTGGTCCACATCTCATTGTTCTCTATGGTCAGGAAACGAAGTAATAAGTCCATAATAGCAGATGTGTCAAGATGTTTAAGAAGCAAGGAAAGGAAGTCCTTCCCTGTGAAAAATTCACACATTACCTCAGTCTTTTTAGTGATGAGAAGACCCATAGTTTTACTGAAAAAACTTGCCAGAAGTGGATTAATAGGTTCATCAGTGGTTAAAAAATTGTACAACTTATCTAACAAAGCATTATCGCCAGCTAGAGCATCGTTGATTAGGGGAATATCAAAAGTCAACAGCTCACAGGCTCGGTTTGCGTACCTATAACGTAACCGCTCATCTCCTTCATCTGTTGGTTCTTGAGTAATCAGAGTGACCATTTCGTCCATCACTTCTGGACGAACGAGAAAATCTAATAATTTTTTCGACTGGGCCTTGCATTCTTGAAGAATGTCTTCCTCTTCCATCAACTCTTTCAAAGTCACATTTTCTTTATCCAGCAATGTCTCAATGCAAGAGCCTGTAATTAAATTGTATCTCCAAAACATTTTCGTTAGTGTTAGAGTGCAGAAACAAAAAACAAGAATTACAATATTATTGCACACACAAAGAAGCGTATCGACGAGAAGAAGACTGGAGTTTTATTGGTATTGATCCGATATCCATGTCTTGAATTCTGGAATTCAACGGTAACTGCGGCAGGAAATCAAGAATATTTCAAGTCCTAAATGTCTCCTTGTTGCATGTACATGTTGAACTTATACAGTTAAATAGTAGTTATCCAACATCAAAGTGCAAATGTTCCGACTGGGTACCTACCAAAACTATTTTGTTTGGCCAGTAGCTAGCGGGGGCGGGAAAACAATTGTTAAGATGGCGAAGTTTTATGTCGACATTAAATCGACAACTGGTCACTAGAGATAGCACAAAAACACAAGATCCAAAACTACGCATGCGCGCGCGCGGTTGGCGGTGAGTTATATCATATTTTGCGATAATTTTATTACAAACCCTGAGTAAATATGCAATTAATATTTAAATTTTTCTGTTTAAGATAATAATATTTTAAGTAGTTTAAATATTTTAAAAGTACTAGCTTTTGAGCTCCTTGATTAACCACTTTTTTTTTCATTATTTTCAACAGCAATTTTTAAAATTAAAAAGAAAATATTCAGTAGGTTTCCAAGTTCAAATATTTATCTATTATAACAGAAGTTGAGAGATTTTTATTTGTCGACATTGAGTTATACACTCTGTGTAACGACTGACGAGCATGTGCAGTACAGAAATACAAATATGTGACAAATATGACAACTAAAAAGTAAACAAATCTAAAGCTCTTGTTAGGTATTTAAAAACTTGAAAGTTCGTTTTGGAATTAGTAAAAAAAGCGATGACTCACTCGAAAAATTACTCAAATTTTGAAAATACTCTAACAGCAATGAAGGTACATACTTACTTTCGAATCTTATCAGTAAACTACAAATATCAAAGATTACGTCTTTTTTCAGATCAGACAACTGGATATACTCACAGCACTTGTACATGCACTGTTTGTAACATGTGACATTGGCCTTGAACTTCGCCTTCCCCAGAAAATATATAAAATGGGCTCCTAATAACCTCTAGTATCTCCCCACTTGATCTAATTGAACTGAAAGAGTTGCTGAGCAGTGGATAATTGCAAAGTACCAAGTTTGTATATTTTTACATTTTGTAACCCCGTTATTAAAATTTTGTCTGATTCTGTTTTTCTAGTACCGTGAACTAATTTACAAAATTAATGTTTGGAGACTTTTATGTAGAAAAGACCGAATTCCGCCAGTTTAATTTTCTTTTCGAGCTAACCAATTAAAAAAGTAAACTTGAATTCTGAAAATCAAGAAACTTTTTATTTCCATTAAGAATTTTTTTGAGGTAGCCTTTGCTCGTCCTGAAATTTACCTGTACCAGTTTTAAAGTATGTTTGAAGGTACTTGTATTCAGTGGTTGGTGGTACCATCAGGAATTGTTTGATGACTAGCACACTCTGACTAGGAGAGCAAGATACACAATCTGAAAAGATATCTAATCTTTGGGGTGCAGACAGAAAAAAAAATGTTTTTAACTAAAATATCGAAAACAAAATTGTCAAAATTGGTATTTAAGTTATTGTTTTATATTAACTATTCTTAATTATGTATTGAATACATTTTTCAGAATGGATTGTTGTTAAAAGCTAAAGCTAATTAAGGTTATTAGTTTCAGTCGTGTTATTAGAGCTATTGGTTATTTATATTTTTACTTTTAGCGCAATAATCATGACTACAAAATGGGGTGTTGCAAGCGCTGGAAAAATCTGCCATGACTTTGTCACTGCTGTTAGAAGTATGAAGGAAAAAGAACATGAAGTAAGATTTAGTTTTAATTGCCTTCTTAAGACTACTTCTTTCATGCTGGAAAATACAAAATTGTCAGGATCTACTTAAAAGTTACAAATACTATTCTGTATAGTGGTCCCCACTGTTTGGAAATTTACAATTAAGGTGGCTTTAAAATCTATTGATACCACTGTATAAAGTAATAAACTACCAAATACTGGGGGCTACTATAGCTGAAAAGTACCAAGTTATATAATGTTTTGTTTAATTGTATCCATGCATGAGAAAGAACTTTGTAAACAAGCAATCTAATTGCTGAAGGGGATTCTGTGCTTTCTGGGCTACCATCAAAAAGCTGTAATTTAAGTATTCAGGGAAAAGAGCCCAAAGATATCCTTTATATCTTTATCCTTTATATCTCAATATACAAAAGGCAATGCCCTCACTTACCGACTCATCGCTAATTCTACTATCTCGCATACAGTCACAATTCTGAAATTTGCTACATATGTCAACAAGGGCTATTAAACTATTCTGATTTTTTTTTTTTAACTAATTTCAGATGTCAAAATTTGGTCAGATATACAAGACGAGGAATCTATTAATTTCTTTTGATCGCTAAAATGCAAATTTCATAGCAAAGCACAGGTACTCTTTTATAAAGGAATAGCTTTTGTGCTGCTTATTCTACTCACATTCTCACTCTACTCACATTTCGAATCCAAAACCACAATTTGAAGCTGAGAAAGTTGAAAAATTCACGAAATTTTTTGGGAGCCACATTTGGTCAGAAAATGACTATAAAACCCATTTCCACTCCCTAACCATAATTTCGAGTCGAAAACAACCACAAAAAGTGGGTCAAAATTGGCTATGTTTTTGTTTTTTAAAAGTTTTGACTACCTTGAAGGAAGAAGGTAGTCAAAACTGAATCTTGAAGTTTGTATTGATGTATTAGTGCCTCTCCTGTGACCTTTCAAACCTATAAAAAAAAATTCTAGATTTCAGCTCCTTGGTATATCACAACAAATAAATTCTATACACTTCCATAACTTCACATAGAGATTACAGAGATATTGCGTCTGGCATTTTCAGGACGTCTTTGCTGGATTTTATGTGTATTGTTACAAATTTCTGTATATTTGTAAATATTTCGTAGTTTTAATTATGTAAAAAGAAAAATTTATGTACACTTCGCATAAGGCAGTGCAAGAGTTTGTCTTCGCTTTCCTGCAATGCTTCTCTTAATGCTTGAAAACGAGTTCTACAAGGATCATGCTGGAAAACGAGTTTTACAAGGAGCAGGCCATTTAACACGGCAATGTTATTAATGGCAATCTCGCTAAGTTGGCGACGGTTTGATCGCCAAATTTGGCAAGAAATTGCCAAATGTCGTCAAACTTGGCGACCATTTCGAGAATTTTCCAGATCAAAGTCGAAAAGCCCTATACAAGTACATGGGGACCGAAAATGTTACCAAGTTTGGCGACATTTTGCGATTTCTCGCCAAATTTTGCGACTAAAATTAGGCGCCGAAACCGTCGCCAACTTGGCGAGATTGCCATTAACCATAATGTTAAATGGCCTGCTCCTTGTAAAACTCGTTTTCCAGCATAATCACTGTAGAACTCGTTTTCAAGCATTAACAGACGCATTGCAGGAAAGCGAAGACAAACTCTTGCACTGCTTTATGCGAAAAAATTTAATACACATAAATTTTTCTTTTTACATAGTTAAAACTACGAAATGTTTACAAATATACAAAAATTCGTAACATTGCCCCCCTCCCAAAGACTGCACGTCCCAGGCAGTATAGTCCCCGGAAAGGAAGGCTTACTTTCAAAGCAATAGTACAGTAAAAGCCTGATTATCCGGCATTCAATCAAGAGGAAAGCTCAATCAACCGGAATTTTTTAAAAATCAAGTTTGGCGAGAAAATTGTCATTATTTCGCCAAAAAACGGCAAAAAGTCGCCAAATCTTTTATTTTTTAAAATTTCATTTGAGATTTCGAAATTGAGTGTTTTATTTCTTATTTTTATGGGTTTTAATTTATAATGGCGAAATAGCTGAATTTGCATTGATTAGAAATGAATATATTATAAAAAGTGCTTTTTTTTATTCCGGTTTATCCGGATTGTCGAAGTTCTTATTCAAACAACTGTGAATTCTCAGCAAAAAACCTTAATATTCTTAATGGAAAACGTTTTTTTCCGGAATATATCCGGAAAAATAAATATACTGTAGTTATTTGCCGAATCTATTAACAAATCTAGCTTGTTTCAATTGTATAAGAAAGAGGGTTTCGTAATCGAAATTTCACTATCCACAGCATCGAGAAAACATTCTCCAGTAGGTAATTTGGTTTATCCAGAATTCTAATAAAAAAAATACACATTTTGCATCTATTTAATCTTGCATCGTTTATTGCATAAAAATTTATATTCGTTTCCGGAATATGTGTAATTTGTACGTGCGGAATCTATAAATTTATGGATTTCTTTTATTTTAATTATAACAAAGAAAGTTCCACTTGAAATTACATTCTCAACCGCATCCGGCAAAGAGTAATTAGGAAATTCAAAATTTGTTAATGGTTTGACCAAAATCCGGATAAAATTAATCATTCGTTTGTAGGCTAATATGGAACATGCATTTCACAAAATTTAAATCATTAACGGATAACATTCTAATGTTGCACAAATTGTCTGTATATATTGTAAATAGTGACGTATTATTTCAAAATTCTATTGTAATTTATTTTTATCCTATTTTATTTAGTAATTAATAGCGATTATACAAGTTAGAAAAAGGTGGCAACACCTAAAGTAATCGAGAAGTTTCGAGATATTTCTTTTCCGATGAATTGGCTGGAAATTTCGAGAATGTCTCACGCGCTTGTATATAAAAGACTGGAGAACGGGAAAGTTTTCAGATGGACTTCGTTGAAAGCTGATCGCTTTGTTTACCTATTGGAGTGAGCTTGTATAATCGCTATATTCGAAGCTGTTCTTGTTGAAGCTTGTATTGAAGATTAATAGTGATTGCACTGTTATCTGTGAATAAATCTTGTGAGTTTTCTGAAGAGAATAAATACTAGTTTTTATCTGAAAAACTGTGCCATCATTGCCTCAGTGGAAAAATTCATAACAGTGGTGTCAGAAGTGGGGTCTCGTAATTTTGAATGCCGACAACTAGAGGAATGATGGAAGACCAAATGAAGCAGTTGATGGAAATGATTGCTGGAATGAAAGCCTGCCAAGAAACCACCGCAGCCGAAATGAAAGCCGAACTTCTCGCTACGATTGCCGCCAGTCAAGAAGCTACATCATCGGATATTAAAGCTTTAGCATCCAAGCAAGAATCATCTTCTGCGTCCGTTGATAAATTTATAGAGCGCACAGAGAGTGTTCTTCAATCAATGAAGGCGGATATTTTGGATGTCAGAGAAGATCTTAAAACAGTGAGAAATGAAGTTGAAGAAAAAGTTTCCACTGTGCAAGAAAAAGTTTCCACCGTGCAAGAAAAAGTTTCCACCATGCAAGAAAAAGTTTCCACCTTAAAGAAAGAGCAAGACAAATTCATTGACGTTGTAGAAGAAAGGCTGCGAAAAATAGAAACTCGCGAAGCTGTGACCATTGCAACGCCTAATTGGGATAACGTTTCCACTCCCTTTATTGCGCCACGTTCCAGCATCAAAGTGGCCACTTTTGATGGGAGGTCGTCTTGGCGCGTTTATCAAACGCAGTTTGAAATTATTGCTTCTGCGAATGGTTGAGACGATACTTCGAAGGCATTCCATCTCGCAGCATCTCTTCGAGGTGAAGCTGCTGACATTTTACAGACACTACCTGAAGAGAAGCGGGGAGAATTCGTGGCGCTGGCAAGTGCGTTGGAGTTAAGATTTTGGGAGCAGCATCTAAAGGATTACAACAGACTGCAATTGAAAGTGAGACAGCAGAAGGCCAATGAAACTCTTCATGAATTGGCATCGGATATAGAAAGACTGTCGCTCCTCGCTTTCCCTGACTGTCCCCCGGATGTACGAGACGATCTTTCTCTGCAGTATTTCATCGACGCTATTCAAGATCCCGATGTGCAGCAGGCGGTAAGGTTATCCCAAAACAAAAACCTGAAGTCGGCCCTCGTGTACGCCATGAGAGTGGAAGCCGCGCAGCTAGCTTCTGGAAAAGACCGACGATATGTGCGTGGTGCATTAGCCGAGGATTCTTCTGACTTTGTCACCAGTAAGCTTCGAGAACTGGAAAGCAAAATTGATAGAATGATGAGAAGCTATCCTGGAGCCAGGGATCGAAGGACCAGAGTCGTTTGCTGGCACTGCAAACGGGAAGGGCATCTACGACGAAACTGCCTTGATTTGAAAAAGAGAAGGGATAACTCTACCACGGATTCTCCACAACTGAATCTAAGAAGATGTCATCTCGCAGGGCAGAAGCTGCAATGTAGAACAGGTGAAGCCCCGACCAGTCGTTTCCACGTTTCATGCCGACAAGGAGGAAACCAGGGTTTATTCGTGAAGGGGGAGATCAACGGAACTCCATGTCGTCTAATCGTCGATTCGGGAGCGAACGTAACGATCGTAAGGACGGACGTGGCTCGTCGCCTGAACAGCCAACTCCTCTACACAGCGCCCTCTGTTTCTCTACAAACTGTGTCTGGTGGTAATATCTCTGTTCATGGGAAATTGCAAGTGGACATTGCCCTTGGATTTAACACCTACAAGCACACCGTTTATGTTGCCGAAATTGTAGATCCGTGCATTCTCGGACTAGACTTTTTGAAGAAAAATGGAATTACGCTGAATTTTGAGAAAAGCCAGCTGCAAACATGGAGAGGCGAAGTTCCTTTGCACGATCTAGACATGAAAGAGCTGTGCGTATATCGGATTGTAGCTCATGAAGACAATGTCATAGAGAATGCTGAAGAGTCCACATCTATGAAAAGTACCTCTCCAGCCTCGGAAAGAGAACCGAAGAAAGCGACGTTGATGAAACCCTCCCAGGAAGTGGTTCATGTGGAAATGGACAAATTTAGTGAAGAGGGAATCGACATCCGTGCTCCTGTTACAAGCATCGAACGGAGGTCCCGGGATCTATCAGCTGCACCCGCGGATGATTCGGACGCAATCTCAAAATCATACAACCAGCAAGATGGGGATCAGAAACTTTCACTGCTTCTGTTGGCATACGGGAGTGCAACTCACGAGACCACCGGATTTTCTCCATCTCTAACGATGTTTGGAAGAGACCTTAGCCTCCCCAGCAACCTCCTCTTTGGACAACCACCGGACACTCCTTCCTCGCCTGTCCAGTATCTAGATGATCTGCAGGCACGTTTGGAAGCCGTACATCGGTTCGCCAGAGATAGAAACAACATCATGACGGAGCGCATGAAGATCCAGTACTATGCCAAGGCCATGGACCGTTCATTCCAGGAAGGTGGCAAGGTGTGGTTAGGGAACCCTAAACGTCGGAAAGGACTCTCCCCTAAGCTCCAGACGAACTGGGAAGGGCCGTATGGGGTCCTTAAGAAGATCAACGACGTCGTGGTGAGAATTCAACGGACACCTTCCTGTAAACCTAGAGTTGTACATAACAATAGACTAGCCCCATATTATAGTAGAAGTGATTGAATTGCCTTTCTTCTTAAGGACTTCACTGCCCGGGACGTGCAGTCTTTAAGAGGGGGAAATGTTGCACAAATTGTCTGTATATGTTGTAAATAGTGACGTATTATTTCAAAATTCTATTGTAATTTATTTTTATCCTATTTTATTTAGTAATTAATAGCGATTATACAAGTTAGAAAAAGGTGGCAACACCTAAAGTAATCGAGAAGTTTCGAGATATTTCTTTTCCGATGAATTGGCTGGAAATTTCGAGAATGTCTCACGCGCTTGTATATAAAAGACTGGAGAACGGGAAAGTTTTCAGATGGACTTCGTTGAAAGCTGATCGCTTTGTTTACCTATTGGAGGGAGCTTGTATAATCGCTATATTCGAAGTTGTTCTTGTTGAAGCTTGTATTGAAGATTAATAGTGATTGCACTGTTATCTGTGAATAAATCTTGTGAGTTTTCTGAAGAGAATAAATACTAGTTTTTATCTGAAAAACTGTGCCATCATTGCCTCAGTGGAAAAATTCATAACACTATTCCATACAGTATCGATGCATCCATAATTCATTTATACCCGCGATTTAATTTGTAAATTTTCAACCACATCCGGAAAATGTGCAATTCGGCCGAATTCCAACTATTCTAAACATTTTATTCTTTTATCACAAAATATCAGCTTTCCCGATCAATCAGAATAAAACCTAATTACATCCATTTAAATGCATTTCCCCCTATAATCCCAATCAAAGTTTCGATTAGTAGGCTAGTCAACCATTCTGTATACAAAACAGAAAATGTTTATTTTTCGTGTTCAAAAAGTATGGGTTATATTTTATTGTATACTATTAACGTGTTTTGCAATCAATTAAAAAATAAATCTGTTTCGCTGTAATTTTATTTTAATAATATTTATTTTTAGGTTAGCCGACAACCAGACAATCAAATTCAAAACTTTATAGTTCTTAAATTATCCGGAATTTAGTAGCAATTTGCATTGCAATTCTTGTTTTCCTTTTTTCTATACAACATAATAGTCGATCTTTTAATACGAAGGTCGTCTTCCCGAGCATATGTTACTTTAGAGTACAAAGTAGGTTGAGTGTGAGGAGGGGGAAGACAATGCAATCACCGGGGTTTCCAAACACAAAAGCTACTTTTCCAAAATTCTCGGAATCTGACCGTGAAAACGCACACAGGAAAACTTCCCCTCCGGAACTGAAATAGCAATAGTCCACTTTGTCCGCCCGGTAACCCTAAAATATAGGTTCGATTAGAATCAGTACAATCAAGAGACTTCTCTAATTTTTTTTTATACATATTTTCCAATGCTTAATCTTTATTTTTTTACGAACTTTCTGATATGAAAATGATTTATTTTGGTAACATATTTTAAATTATTGCCGATTATAATTTAAAATATAACATTATTTTAACTAAAAAAGCTATGTAGAACATTTTATAAATATTCCGGTTGTGAGGATTTCAATGTTAGGTACCATCACTAGCATTATTTGCCGTTTAAATTTGGCAAAAAAACGTCGACATTCGATTAACCGGAAAATTCGGTTATCCAGAAATCCTAATTTCCCGGCGATTCTGGATAATCGGGCTTTTACTGAATTATAAAACTTACTAATTTATAGATAGAAACACTAAATAAATCAACAATAAACTTAAAAATTTATATACACATGGGACCATGGTCTTAATAACTATATACACTTTATACATTAGGGGAATTACAGACTATGGCCATAGTAAGGGTCTAACCTGTCGTAATAAACGACTTTAGGTTTAGAATTAGATGACTTACGGATTCGGACCACAACATCATTCAGCCAGTTGAGGACTGTGTAAGGACCTTCCCAGTGAGACTGAAGTTTGGGAGAAAGTCCTTTTTGTCTTTTCGGGTTCCAGAACCAAACATTGTCACCTTTGTGGAATTGATATCCTGTAATCTTCATGTCGTATCTGGTCTTTTTCTTGTCCTTCGCCAAGTGGATTCACTCTTGGGCAAAATTGTTCACAGCTTCAAACCGTGCCTGAAGATCCTCGAAGTATTCCTCGGGCGATGAAGGTGCATCCCGAGGTCGGCCAAACAACAGATCACATGGCAGACGAAGGTTGCGACCGAACAGCATCTGGGATGGGAAATAACCGGTAGTCTCGTGGACAGCGCTGCGATAGGCCAGAAGAAACAAAGATAACTTCTGATCCCACTCCTGTTGGTTTCTGAAAACCATCAGTGAGAGGTTATTGAGGATGGTTCTGTTAAACCTCTCCACCATGCCATCTGACTATGGGTGTAAAAGCGAGAGTAAAATGCCAAGTAGATCACAAAGTCCTTTCATTACAGCAGAGGTAAAATTCCTTCCTTGATCAGAATGTAACTGAAGAGGTACTCCAAACCTGGAAATCCAGCTCTGACCCATTACCTCTGCAACGGTGGTAGTCTCTTGATCAGGGATAGGATACGCTTCGGGCCACTTCGTAAAATAATCCATGACAACAAGGAGGTATCTGTTGCTGTCAGCAGATCGTGGCAGTGGTCCCAAGATGTCAAATGCAATCCGTTCAAAATACACTCCTACGTTGTAACGTTGCAGTTTTCCTCGACTGCTTTTCTTCGGTCCTTTCCGGGCTGCACAGGCATCACATGATCCGCATCACTCCTCCACATCAACCCTCGCCCCATCAGCCAGTAGAACTGCTCTCGAACTCTTTGTAATGTCTTCATTACTCCGAAGTGGCCTCCAGTTGGACTGCTATGTAGTTCTGTAAGAACGTCTGTAACTCAGGATCTTGGAAGCAATAGCTGCCATCAGGATGTCTTTCCATCATCAGATTCGAACTTCCGGTACAACACGCCATTTCAAATATGGAGATAGTCCCAGAGGGCTCAATATTGCTTTTTCGTAAGACTATAGATGGAAATGTCCTGCCAAGTAGGTGTCGCATTCGAAGACTCCTTTAAATCCTCCTGAACGACAGAAATCGCAGCAATATTCTTCTGTATTTCCTCTTGGCCAGAGAAAATCTTTCTTCATCTCTTTTTGACCAGAGAAAATCTCTTTCTTCATCTCATCTTGGCCAGAGAAAATCTCTTTCTTCATCTCTTCTTGGCTCGCTTTCATTTCTTCCCGCCATTCAGATATTTCCTTCTTCATCTCTTCTTGGCTCACTTTCATTTCTTCCCGCCATTCGGATATTTCTTTCTTCATTTCTTGCATGAAAGCAAAAAGCTGTTTAAATTTTTCATCTTGTTCTGACATTGCACTGGTTATCTGCATTCAAACCCCACTTCTGACACCAGTTGTTGCGTGCATGGATCCGAAAGACTTAAAGCCAAAACAGATCAAAACTTGCAGAAATTTATTCCGATATAACTCTTCGCAGATTCTTTTACAACTCCAGAACTTCTCGTTCTAATATACTCAATACAGCTCTTTACACAGCAATAGAGCACAAACAGCAGTTAAAACTCAACTGCTAAAATCACCACAAAAGACAATGCAATACAGTTCACTACTCTGAACGCTCATTGAGAGACAACTAACTCAGTAACTCAACTCAACTAACTCAATCACCCTCTCTCTTGTCCTTATATATGGAGGGGAATCTTCTCGAATCTTCTAAAGATAGAAATTTGGAGAATTTTCCAGATCACAGTCGAAAAGCCCTATACAGGTACATGGGGACCGAAAACGTCACCAAATGGTCGCCAAGTTTGGCGATTCCTCGCCTACTTGGCGAGATTGCTATTAACCATAATGTTAAATGACCTGCTCCTTGTGAAACTCGTTTTCCAGCATAATCCCTGTAGAACTTGTTTTCAAGCATTAAGAGATGCATTGCAGGAAAGCGAAGACAAACTCTTGCACTATCTTATGCGAAATGTACATAAATTTTTCTTTTTACATAATTAAAACTACGAAATATTTAGAAATATACAGAAATTCGTAACAGTATAATTACAAAAGATAGGTTTGCCGATTTTCAGCTTGTAGTCATGTGGCAAGTAAACACAATTTATTTAAGTTTAAACTTATTTATTTCAGTTAAAACCTTTTAAATGTAGAACACTAGAAAATCCCCATTTTAATTTATTAATTTTAGTACAATTAAAAGTTTAATTAAGGACCCTTCACGAAATTCCATGTCCTACAAACTGACCTTTCACCAAATTCCAAGTTAAAAAAACGGAACCTTCATAATATTTCAAGTTTTAAAATGGACCAATTAGAAAGTTTATTTAAGCCAAAAGGAGAAAATAGCTCGCTTGCCCACATGTTGGTTTTAAGGAAGTGACGTCGTGGATGCCAAACCATATGATTAAAGTATAAAAAAATGGAAATTTTTCCCAAAAATATCACAATAAATAAAAAAAATTTCACATATATTTTCATACTGTAAAATAAAAAAAACTTCACATATATTTTCTCCCTGTAAAAAAAAAACATGGATTGACCCCTGGTATATGTTACAGTAAAAATCCTGAGTCAGTCAAAACCTGAGTTAGCTTGGGAAAATGCATTCTAACTAAGCGCTGTATTCTTAAAACACATTTTCCCTAGTTAATTTAAATTTTGACTAATTTCGGGTTTTCACTGTAATTAAGCAAAAAAACTTGTGGTACAAAGTCCTCCAAGCTAAGCACTAACATTTTGCCAAGAATAATCTATTGGCTATAAATATTTTATTTAAGTAAATGTAATTTCAGTCTATTAAAAATGAATTAGAATAATTTAAAATAAAAAATTGCTTTATTTTAAAATAGCTGTTAAGCAAGTGATTCTTCAGTGCAGTAGTGATAAATTAAAAATAAATGGTACTTGCGTATTATACCTTCAACCATTAGCTACAAAAAGTTCAAACCAAATAGCCTTCTCAGAGGTTTTGCTTGAACCAGTCTTGAGGCCATTTTCGTAGAATGGCTCAGCAGCAATGGACAGGGCATCCTTCTCAACTTATAATTTCAACAGATAAGGGAACTTAGACACATTTAATAGACTGGCAAATTTGTTGTATCATTTAACAGGATAATTCGTAAGTATCGAATAAATGATCAAAATCACATTTATAAAATTAAAAATTATAAAAAAGAGTATATGAATACAATGGACAATTCAAGCATTTTTTTAAAAAACGAGTGAAATTTGTTTATATTTATGGAAAATTTCTTTCTGATTCCAAATATTCAAACACAAATTCTTAAAAAAAATAGATATTTAAATATTCAGAAGAGAAAATACCCCAAAAACCCTCTGATCAAAACGCTCCGCTGTTAGCTGTGACTTCACGATATCCTTCCATTCGGTGACTCAATCCTTCACTCTATCATTATCGTGCCTAATTGTTGATGTGTGTTAGGAGACCGATTGGTACAATTTGTGAGAAAGTTGCAACACTGGTTTCCGCTGCTGCAATTCAAGCCAAGTTGTTTCAGAAGAAGTGATGTCACATTCAATTCAAGCCAAATGTATCGTTTTCCCACCAAAATCTAACAGGCGAACTTAGTTTGCAAATTAAAGAAATGAAAAGGCGCAGAGAGCAAAAAAATTTGTGTTTATGACTTTTTCGAAACATTTAGAATTAAGTAAAAAAAATTAAGAAATGTTAGAATTGTCAATGGAAGTGGTTCTTGACCTAGTATTGAACTATCTATTTGATTATACATGATTTTTGTAATTTTCAAAATTCATTTAGTTATGAAGTTTTGTAATCATTATACTACTATTGTAAATTGAGTTATGTTGATTCATGTTTTTGTCTTTAGTTTGTTGCAGTTGCCGCTAGAAGTTTGGAATCTGCAAAAGAATTTGCAAAATTACACAACATTCCTCAGGCTTATGGTTCTTATGAAGCTCTTGCCAAGGATCCAAATATTGGTTTGTTCTATTTATGCTTTGAATAAAAATTAATTAAATATTGTTACAAATTTCTGTATGTTTATAAATATTTCGTAATAATAATTATGTAAAAAGGAAAATTTATGCACATTTCGCATAAGGCAGTGCAAGAGTTTGCCTTCACTTCGCTTTCCTGCAATGCTTCTCTTAATGCTTGAAAACGAGTTTTACAGAGATAATGCTGGAAAACAAGTTTTACAAGGAGAATGCCATTTAACATTATGGTTAATGGCAATCTCGCCAACCAAGTTGGCGACGGTTTTGGTGACTAATTTTGGTCACCAAATTTGGCAATAAATCGCCAAACTTGGCCACCATTTGGCCACATTTTCGATCCCCATGTAACTGTATAGGGCTTTTCGACTGGGATCTGGAAAATTCTCCAAATTTCTATCTCTAGAAGATTCGTGAAGGAAGCTTTTCAATATAAAAGGCCAATAGTGAGTTGAGTTAGTTGTCTCTCAACGAGCATTCTAAGAGCTGTATTGTGAAAGTAAACTGTATTGCATTGCGATTTTAGCAGTTGTGTGTCTAGTTTTTAACTGCTGTTTGTGCTCCATTGTTGTGTAAAGAGCTGTATTGAGTATTAGAACAGGAAGTTCTGGAGTTGTAAAAGAATCTGCAAAGAGTTATAGCAGAATAAATTTCTTCAAGCTTTAATCTGCTTTGGCTTCAAGTCTTTCGAACCCATCCATACAACAATATTTATGTTTTAAATGTATTTGTTCTTATTTATTGCTATATTATTTTTTAATGATGTCAATTGTGTATAGTATGAAAATATTATTTAAAAATTAGCTAAAGTTGATTGCACATAAACTTTTAAGTGACATTTTGCTGTCAAATGTATATAGCTTTATAACAATTAATTTAATTTAATTAATGATTTAATTTACATACTTGTAACTGGCTCAAGAAACCAAGCTTAAGAATTCTAATAAATAATTTTTAACAACTGAATTTTATTTCCAGAGATTGTTTATATTGGAACCATTCATCCGCAGCATTTCAAGATCGCAAAATTCATGCTAGAGAATGGTAAGCATGTTTTAGTTGAGAAATCTATGACATTGAACCTGAAGCAGACTCAAGCACTGATCGATATAGCAAGGCGAGAGAAACGTTTCCTCATGGAGGTACTTGGTAGATTATATTGCTTTGCTGTCATACAAAGAAACTTAAAGTCCCATTTAAAAAGTTGATGGGCAATTAGTTTAAGTTATTGTTGTGTATTGTTTGCTAAAATTAAACAATAATTTTTTTTAATCACTAAGTGATGTTAACTGATTGTTTACTGTGAGAATTTGAAGTAAAAAGTTTAAAATGGTTAATTTTTGCAATTGTAAACTGCGAGGTTTTAATTTAAAAATGGATGTGTTTCTATCATCAAATGGAAAGTGACATGTAAAATATGATCTTTTAATCAAAATATGAACAGTTTTTGTGCTCTTAATGTTTCTTATTAAATTAATGAATTTGATTTCCTGACAGTATGATTTAACTGATTCAGTAACGTGGTGTTTTATCTGTCATTCAGACTAGAATCACAAATAGAGAAAGCCATTGAAGAGTTTCAAATATAATTTCCAAATTTAAAGTCAGTTTTCAAAAAATATTTTAAGAGAAAATCAGAAAAATGTCTTAAGATAGCCTCTTAAGAACAACAGGATATGGTATTAGTATTAACCTTCTAAATTAGTTTCATTATGAAAGATACTTCAGCAATGAAAACTTCTAAAGCAGTGTTTGCCATTACGTGGCTTGAATCTGGCCGACGACAGCTTTTTCTGTGGCTCATCAGCAGCGCAAAAGAATATTAATCAAATGTTATGTTATGTTTTTTTTTTTATGTACAAAAATTTTTTATGTTGTGTACAAAAAATTTTATGCTTCAATTTGTTCAAAATAGTGTGTTTTATATCAAGAAGTCCAGCCAGTGTTCCAAAACATGTTTGGCACATATTTTGCAATTTATAACTTTTTATAAAAATATTCATTAAATTCATATTAATAATTAATTCATGCCATATTGATAGTTCATTCTCTGCTTCAGTACAAGCCCTGCATGATCTATGAAATTGTTTAATTTTGAAATTAAGATTCTTCATCATTACATGGCCTATTATCATGAATAAGGAGTCCGCGAGGTTGCGGGTTCGAGTCCCATATTAGGCATGGGTGTTTGTAAATGTATGTTGGCTTGTCTAATGACGAATGTTTCGGCGCATTATAACCCTCGTGTTGCTGACGGCGCCAGATAATCTGAAAACAACCAACCATAAGGAGTCATTCAAATTGCAGAGTTTTACAGAAAACTTTTTCAAATTAATCCCCAGTCAAATACATAGTCCCTATTCTCAATATATCTGATTTTATTGATATTATCTCCTACTTAGAAATTAAATGGGAAAAACCTATAATCATTCTTTTACCTTAGAAGAAAAGTCAATACTTTACTTAAAAGGAATGACATTTTTAAGAAATAACATCAATATTCTTTTAGCATAAACTTTCGTTTCCAACAGGTATATTTTGAATCAAAGTTTTTTACAGGATACCCATGATCGTTAAAGGTGCTTAATATTTTTGAACTTGTTTTCAAGGCCTTGAAAATGCTTAGAGGTCCTTAAAAGTCCTTAATTTTTGCAGATGTTGTGTACCCAACTGCAAAATTTATAAAAATACAATTCAGTCTTGCTATCCTTGCATGGCCTCCGCTTATCCGCATCTTAGGAATTATCTAACAAATTTTTATTATGCATGCACCAACTTGAAACTTTTTGGGTAGAATATATTTTATTAAAAATTTATATATAAAAATGATGCCTGAAAACAAATTTTCACAGGTGCCTAAAAAACATTATTTAGGTCCTTAAAAGTCATTGATTTTCCTTCTGTGATTTGAGTGGGAACTCCATTTATATTCTGGTAAAAGACCAAATACTATATTTGTAAGGATAGTGAGAAATACTATCTCTTTTTTTAAGTAAAACTTATTTTGTTTGTCCAGAAAAAAAATCCCTAAAGATTTCTTAATTTCCCAATTACAAATTATTTTCAGATAAGCGAATGTACGCCTAACTGACACAATTTTTTTGATGTTTAGTTAGTACAGTATCTCTGAGTCTAGTAATGTTTATTAACTTATAAAACCACTTTTTTAGCAAGTTAATATCAATCACTAATAAGTATATTTATTGCTTATGTGATACATGTCTAATAATTTTTTAATAAGGTTGGGTACTTTGAAAAATTCCCACAGACATCAAAATACAGTATTATATGTCTTTGATCTCTCAAAATTATTGATTTTTTATTTAGAAAAAATTTATATTTTATTAACTTGCTTATCTAAAAATTTAATATAATATAATTTGCGTTTAACCAAAAGAATGTTTTTATAACTTTAATCTAATACTACATAAAAAGTACAAAGTTCAGTGCCCGTGTGTGAACTCAAGTAGCATGTTGCAGCTCTTTTATGAAATTTAGTGGTGAACTCTGTTCTAGAGACTACTGATGCAAATATTTCAATGTTTCCTGATCACGTTGTTCCATTTTTTTTCCATTATTCAATTTTATTTTAATAAAGTATTAAAAAAATCTATCTTTTTGTATTGAATGTTTAATCGATAACGTTGATATTTAAATGATGTAGCACAAATTCAGTGGAAACTCTATTTTCCACTTTCATCTCTTACATTTCGGTCATCACCGAGATTGGTGTAAATCCTCAAAATTACCTCATCTTATGAATTTTGCCTTTTTTTTTACGTCATTGAAAAAAAAAAATTCAAATACATTTTTTATGCAATATTTTTTTTTAATTTAATCTTTACAATTGATATTTACTTAATTTTACAGGGTTCCCACTGTCATTAAAAGTGCTTAATATATTTCAACTGGTTTTCCAGACCTTAAAAGTTCTTGAAAATGCTTATAGGTCCTTAAATTTTGTCAGTTATTCGTACCACACCAAAAAATTTTGGTATATTTTTACTAAGCATGCATCAACTTGTACATCATTTGGTTCGTATTTTCTTATTAGTAGAGTAGAAATCGAATGGTTTTAGTAGTACACTGCACTCTGTGAGATGAACATGTGACAGTGTTTATGTTTTGCAAGCCTAAAAATCAAAGACCATCATCAAATTCTGTCGATAAAGCAAAATGCAAATTGTGCATGAAAGATTTTGATATTAATGCTCTGCGCTAAGCAGCTGTAATGTCACACGTTAAAGACCTGGTACACGAAAACAAATTTTCGAAGGTCCTTAAAAAATATTATTTAGGTCCTTAACCAGGGTTCCCACGGTCATTGAAAGTCATTAAAAGTGCTTAATATTTTTGAACCTGTTTTCAAGGCCTTGAAAGTACTTGAAAATGCTTAGAGGTGCTTAAATGTCCTTGAAAATGCTTAGAGGTCCTTAAAAGTCCTTAATTTTTGTGTATGTTGACCAACTTCAAAATTTACAAAAATGCAACTCAGACTTGCTATCCCCACATGTCCTCCACTTATCCTCATTATATCGGAATTTTCTGACATAATTGTATTACACATGCGCCAACTTGTAACTCTTTTGGTAGAATATACTTTATAAAAAAATTTATACAGACATGATGCCTGAAAAAAAAAAATTGAAGGTCCTTAAAAACATTAATTAGGTCCTTAAAAGTCATTGATTTTCATTCTGTGATTTGAGTGGGAACCCTGTTAAAAGTCACCGATTTTCAATCTATGATATCAGTTGGAACCCTATTTTAAAAGTGCGGTTAACTATGAATTGTTGGAAGAATTAAAATTATTCTTCCTCTAAATACCGTAAATGAAGATGTTTCTTTCTGTATGCCAGAAGTGCCTTAATTTTTCTTGTTCAAGGTCTTTTAAAGATTGTTCAAAGACTTATAGAACCCTAGCATACCAAGGCTTTATAACTAAAGTATTCCAGAGTGGCCACAGAACCTGGAAATCGGGGAAATGTCAGGGAGCTTTCTGATTCTGGAAAAAATCAGGGAACTTTTTAAAATTTCATGAAAATCAGGGAAATTTTGTATTGTTTAAGGCACGTTCATCCATATTTTGGTGCTATTTACATGGAGATTTGTAGTGGTAAGCCATTAGAAGTTTAATGTTACGGAATAATTTAAACTTTTCATTACCAGCAAAACAATTTTTTAAAAAATTGTGTATTATCTCTTTAAAATACATGTTCTATTTGATCAGGGTGTCTAGACATCTGGAAAACCTAAGATAATTGGGGAAATTTGGAAAAAAGTTTGCCCTAAAATCAGGGAATGTTTTAGAAATCTGTCAGGGAATTATCAGAGAACTTTTTTCCCTGTATTTTGTGGCCACACTGTATTCATATTTAAAGAGTACCAACAGAAGAGCTAGCAGTTCCCAGGAGATCGTGCCCTTTACCACTGTATTACAGATTTATTATATTGATTGCAATATATATATATTTTAGTTACTTCATATCAAGAAACAATTATTTCTTTAAGGCTATCTGGACCAGGTTCTTCCCTGCCATCAAACTCTTAAGAGAACTAATTGAAAAAGGTTCGATAGGCGAGATCGTTCATGTCCATGCTAACTTTGGATCCAATCTTCTTGGACTGGATAGGCTTGTAAAGAAAGATACAGGAGGAGGGTCTATTCTTGACCTCGGCATTTACACCGTAAATGCTGTCACCATGATATACAAGGGAGGAAAACCACAAAAGATTGCAGCTGTTGGGTACTTAAATGAAGATGGTAAGCGGTTCTCTTGATATTGAAAAATTGCTAATAACCGTATGCTATTGCACTAATATTTTTAGAGAGAAGCTTATAGACTCTCTTCAAGATTCCCAGATAAAACTACAAATGCTGCAGGTATGTTCAATGCATCAAAGTTCTATAGTTCCCACACTAAAATTCAGTCAAAAGTATTGGAAATGATAACCTGAATTCAATTTGCAGTTTTTTTGGCATGAACTATAAAGGTTGTAAACGTGTATCATATACCAGTTTCCAGATCTTGATAGGATTACTAGAACGACATATTATTCAGCTGAAAATGCTTTAGAATCAGACAGGAAAAGTGCTTCCATAGTAATTTTGGGAAGCTTGCATCTTGACTGCAAGTAAAGATAACGTATTAGAACTTGGATATTTCGGGGCAAATTTTCTCCCATATGAAATAAGTTTGTAGAGGTATGAGCAAGTTAGTTGCTTATCTTGCCAACTTAACGAAATTTTTGTTTATAAAAAATCTCAAATGGGCAAGTCCCCAACCCTTACCTAAACTTGTTAAGAAGTGGCCTTTTAGCGACGCTACTCTCACATCCAACTATATCTAATTGTTTACCACTTAAGCAAATATACAAAGTAAACAATAATCGGATTTTTATTGAATAATTTAAGTTAGAAACATTGAAAATGTTTGTAGTTGTAGTATATTGAAGATATGGTTTATATATTTGATGTCTGACTTAACATTTAATTCGTGTGAGGTGATAGAGAATAACTAATTGGGAAATGGAAAAGTAATTTTCAATTTCTTTATATTCATCTAAAGCGTTAGAACATTAACTTATTATATATTTATTAATATATCATTGCCTTACTGCTAATACTAAATATTTTCAAGATAATCATTTTTTTTAGATATGTGCACAATTAGTCATAAATTACCTGCCTTTATTATATACTATAAGTGGATAACTGTAGCAAAATCTCATTATATTCTATTTTTACTAAAGCCATTAGGATGTAGTATGATTTCAATGCTTTGAAAAAATTTCAAATGCTTTTTCTCAAAACCATAGTTTTGCAGTTATCTAGTTGTAGCTTATTAGATTCAACATAATATTAGTATAGGGGTAAGCCACTAAAGACAATATTTTTTTTATCCTACATATAACACTATTTTAATCCTTTATCTATTAATTCAAAATCTCTTAAAGTAATATCAATGTTTTAAAAATATAATCATTGTTAGTTTAGTAATTTTAGATATAGGAAAGCTTAGCTTGATGAAAAAGTGTGATCATGCTCATTTAAAATATGTGTGTCCCATATGTGTGATAAGTACTTCCTCAATTTCGTAATTTAAGTGTTACATGTTTAAAAACGTGATGTATATACTACATAACAAGTCAGAATTTTGAGGTGTAAACCACTTTGCTGCAATATTTTGTGTTAATTTGCTGAAATTTCCTTTAATTTGGTTGACAGTCATTCTTTCCTTTCTACTTAGTTCCATGTGCGACACTTATCAGTACTTGCTTTTTACAGATTTACAAAATATTATGGTTGTGTTATCATTTACTCATGTATTATTCATTTAATAGGATACAAAACTTTCAGACAACCAGAGTATAGCTATTTCTGCCATGTATAAACGATAATTTATCAAACATTTCTTGTGTATAATGTAACTTACTCATAGAAATTTTAAAATTTACTAATCCAAAAAAAATCTGTGACTTTATGAGAATAAGAGTTTTTATTTTCCCCCCTTCCTAAAAGAATATCTATTTTACAGGAGTTGACATTGCCATGAGTTGCAGTTTATTGTACAGCAACAATCGTACTGCAAGTATCGCTTGCACTATTCAAACTGATATGTCCAATGAGATGACTATAACAGGCACTAAAGGAATAATAAGGGTAATAATGGTTTAATAAATGTATGCACAAGTTGTGATAGAAGCAGGGAGGGCTATGCCCCCCCCCCCCCCCGAAATTGTGTGAAATCTTGTTTTGCCACTACTCCTTTTTTTTGTGTGTAACTTGTTATATGTATTTAATCAAATTTTCGACAATACCCCCCACCCTGGCTACCGGCTTGGATAGAGATATTTTATGGATGCCAATGTATTTGCTAATATATCCATATTCTAAAAACAAAAGGATTGATTTGAAAAAAAATATATATATATTTATATAAAAGGTATAGTTTTTAATAATATCCAGGGCTATTATAATAACTCTATAATATATTATGTGAATTACGTGCCCATTTAATGTGTTTAAAAATAAACTCCATCTGCCATAACACACTTCTGTACTCTGCTATAAAATGTTTAGAAACAACTTTTAAAGTCTTTGGACTGCTCTTCATTTCTGACTTTAGGGTTTTCTAGATGTGTTCGACATCCTCAAATCTTGTTCCCTTAAAAAAAAAATATTTCGGAAACCTGAAAAAGTTACATTGGAGGCTGAATACCTCCATGACCTCATTTTGGTCAAAAATCGTTTCAGATAACGCAATGTGTGGAGGAGTATCGTCATGCAAAAGAAGCCAACTCTCTTTCTGTCGAAAACAAGGTTGTACTCTTTGAATTCTTTGTCAAAAACTTCTGTCGTAAAACTGCCACGTGACAATCTTGCCAAGTGAAAAAAAGTTATTTTCAAAACTTTACAGCTGAACACAGAAGTGCATTATTGCATCGCAAATGGAGATTACTTCGAAACAAATTAAATAGGTATGTAATTCACATAATACTTTCCAGAGTTATTAGATCAGTCCTAGAGATTAATAACAGGACCTTGTACTTTTACATTCTTATTCTTGTCTTAGTCTTGAAACATTCATCTCCAGAATCTCATTACAAACTATTTCTACTATATAGAAATCTGTTTTGGGTATAGAGTGAAATCTTTTTCTTAAAAGTGACTGAATACTGAAATTCAGAAATACCTGTTTGAACCACTAAATTTTACACAATCCAGAAAGAAACTTAATTTCTCTTTCAATAGCCAAATTGTTCTTTCTCTGCACATTTCTTCAACAGTTAAAGGGCTCACTGCACTAATACACTGAATTTTATTCTTTTTGTATGTTTTATGAAATATGTGGACTAATTCCTTATTTTTAAAGACAAAATGCAATATTTAATTTTAAAATCTTAATACCCGAGCTAAAATAAATTGCATTTTGACTTTGTGTGAACTCTTTTAAAAAGGACAATATTTATTCAATGTAATACATATATTAAAATAAATATTTTATTTTACTTTTCAAAACAGAGCTTGTATTATAAAGGGTTAACCCACACAGTGTAAGTCATCGTCCCAGAACTGCAGTAGGCCAAATTTATATTTGGGTAGCAGTGGGCTAGTAGTTAGGTCGCTCTTTTAAGCCCAGTTTCAATCAGTACTTAGAAAAGCCTTTAATAAGTTAGCTTTTTATATGCTCTGTAGTTTTGAATAAAAATTGTATTTTCTATATAGGTTCCTACTTTTTGGTGCCCAACCACTGTCATTACTGCTGACAAAACATACGAATTTCCTCTGCCAGAAACCATACTTCCTTGCAATTTCGTAAACAGTTCAGGTCTAAGATATGAAGCAATGGAAGTTAGAGAGTGCATAAAAAAAGGTAACATTTTTAATTACCTTTGGTGCTTAATTGTATATTATCTTTCTACAACTTTGTTATTTTAATTGCTTTAACCCAGTTATCCTCAAACTTCTACAATCCACTGAAGTTTGAGAACCTTTGTAACCCTATCGAATATTATTTCACATATAAAAATAGGTTATGATTATCAATTATGTCTATATACAGTAATTGCTAGAATATAGAAAGTAAAATTCGAAGTATTCAAGTTTGCATGTAAAATTGCATATATTTAAAAAAAAAAAAAAAAAAAAAAAAATTAACCAAACTTTTAATTATATCACTATCAGTTTTTTAGAACAAAATCAGGCTGCCCAATTTTCTTATTTTTGAAAGCATTCACTTTTGTATGGTTGCCATTTTACTTATCACTTGCTTATCTCTGAATAAAAGTGCTAAAGGCATTTTTATTTAATGATTGAAGCTGTTCTTAAAAATAAAATTGCAAATGAGATTAATCTTTAAGATAGACCTTATTCTCCAATGGATATTGAAGTTAGTAGCTAATATTTACCAACCAAAGCTTTACAGCCATTGACTATCATTTAAATCAGCGTTCGCCACTAACTTTTAGAGGCGGGCCGTGTAAGTTATGTTGGAGCGTTTTGCGGGCCAGATACACCAAAATATGTATTTTTAATTTTTATTGATTCAGCAATATATAGGATTTCTGAAAACTGAAGGAAAAAAAGTTATTTTAGTAAAATTGCAATTAATATTAGATTCTTTTTTTTTCCCCCTTTTTTTTTCAAATAATTAAAAAATAATTTTCATTATTAGTAAATTAAAGTCTAAAAAAGAAGTGAATCTTTTGTTCCTATGGAGCAATTGAACTTGATTAAACTTTCAATAAAATTTAAACTGTACTTCCAGATAACTGCTTTGGTCGATATCAATTGTGTGATGATGGTTGTCAAAATCGTTCAGTTTATTTTATGATAGAGTCGATATCTGTCGCAGTATTTGTTGCAACCAATCTTAATAAATTGTCCAAATGAGATTCAGTTAAGTTATTTCTGTATTTATTCTTGATGAAAACCATCTTGCTTATAGTTTCTTTGGGCATGCAGTGGAGAACTCTATTTTACCTAGTTAACACATTTTATTTCGGTAAAGTTACAATTATGTAAAAAAAAAAATCGTGAAATTTGATTTTTGAATCTTCTGTCTTGCCGGCGGACAGCACAAAAATCTGTCGCGGGCTGCCTAGTGGCTAACGCTGATTTAAATAGTCAATTGAGTCACATTACATAAGTATTCTAAAGCAATATGCCTGGCAAAAAAAAAACACTTCTCTAATTGAGTGCCTCTTAAAAGGATTAATTCAAAGTTGTACTATATATCACAAAGTTATGAGCCGAGGCATAGCTAGGAATTTATTTCGAGAAGAGATATGAAATCAAATTTTATGATAATATGAAATTTAATTTTAAAATTCATTCTCATTCTTATTTTTACTATGTAAAAAAATTACAATTATTGGTAGATATTTTTCTCAGTGGCTTTAAAAGAAATAAAAATTTATAATTATGCATATCAAGCATTTCTTGCCTAGAAACAATTACGCATTCGATTAGGGTTGCATTGGAAATTGAACAATGAGCACTTTCGCATACAACAGGATTCTACCTTTGAGGAGAGACATTCTGTTTCACTAGATAGACCGTCAATCAAACCTAGACCATTTTTCGTAATTATTGTTGTGTCTAGTCAATTTCAAAAATAAGTGAAGGGCTTCCGTGTATTGGGATTGAATTGGTTACAAAACATAGGTCAGATTGTTGTTGTTTAGTAACTTTAATGAATGATTGTAAGTATACACCATGATCTTGGTGATGTAGTCTTTCACTGAGGACATAAAAAGGCAGCTTAGAATGGAATCCGTTAATTGAATTAAGTGAAAATGGAGGCTGTACATAAAAACATAACCTTCAACTGAACCAATGTTTTTAAGCAATAAATCATTTGCTTAAATTTTTGTTTCAAACTATCACAGATTTTGAAAAGGAATATTGTAGTTGAGAATTTCTAATCCCCTTTATCAATTTTCCATTGTATCATTTAGCATTAAACTTGTTTACTAGTATCAAAAATCGGAGAAGGGGAGGGGGGATAAATCATTTTATTCAGATTTTTTTTTTTCTCATTCACAATTTTTTTATTTTCCATAAATGTGTAAATATATATATTTTAATATTAATATAGGAGCTTTAGAAAGTGCAACATTGCCTTTGAAAGACTCGGCAACAATAGCCAGTATTATGGATGAGATTCGACGTCAGATTGGAGTCGTCTATGATGCAGATGGTGAAGAATTTAATTTGAATTAAGTACATTCAAGTACTTTATTTTTACATTGAATGAATTTAAACTGAAAAATATGTATTTTTCTACCTAATTCAAATTGAATGAATTTTGTTTTTCTATCCCCATGTTTAAATGCATTTCCTACATGGGCTTTGTTATATAAAATAAAAACTGCAAATAAAATTTCTATTGTATTATTTTGTAATTTCTGTTTCTTTGTGAGCTGCATTTAATTGTTGTGTGTGATATATATTCCTACCTTAAAATTAAACTTTAAATGTAATTCTTTTCTGAAAAAGCTGGTGTTTTTTTTTTCCTTTGAATTTCTTTTTTCTATTATCCGAAGAAGAAAAAAGTTTATTTTCAAAAGAAAAATTGATTGTTGTGCCAAGGTATTCTTTAAAAGTAGAAGTAATATACCCTATACATCACTGCTGGGTGGAAATATCTTTTCATTCAGTTCCAGCAGGGTTCCCACGGTCCATGAAATTTTTTTTGGATGATATTTGGTCCTTGAATTTTTAAGTGACCACTGATAATCTCCATTTTTTATTTTAGTCTTAAGGATATAATTTTATGGTCCTTGAATTTTCCTAAAAAGGTCCATGAATTTTTTTTCTTCAATAAGAGTGGGAACCCTGGGTCCAGAATAAAAGCCTTTATTTTCAATATTTTTTAACTGGTATATGCATATCTTTCCTTTAAGTAATTGGCCCTACTCGCGTCCAGGAGGAAAATGTGTGGCCATGCAAGAAACTTCGCCAATGATTCTCTTTGGTGTTCTGTAGTTTCTTTTCTGATTGAGCAGACCATCTTGACAATCTCGTGTTAGTTGTTGGGCATATTGGTGTGAGTTTTTTGCCTATTGAAGACAGAAATGCTTTCCCCTTGAAAGACCTCCTGTAAGACACTCCACCCTTTATACAGAAGTAAAGCTGATGATCTTAAGTGTTACCAAGTGATTCGAAAATATATATATTTGGGGGGGGGGGGGCTGTTCGAATCTTGACAGAGTCGGGGTTTCCGTGGTCATTAAAAGTGCTTAGTATATTTGAACTTGTTTCCAATGCCTTGAAAATGCTTAGAGGTGCTTAAAAGTTCTTGAAAATGCTTAGAGGTCATTAAAAGTCCTTAATTTTGCAGATGTTGTGTGCCCAACTGCAAATTTTATAAAAATACAACTCGTACTTGCTATCCTTGTGTGACCGCCACTTATTCGCACCGTATCGGGATTCTCTGACATATTTGTACTATGCATGAGCCAACTTGTAACTTTTTTGGTAGAATATACTTTTTTAAAAGTTTATATATAGACATGATGCCTGAAAACAAATTCTCAAAGGTCCTTAAAAACATTATTTAGGTCCTTAAAAGTCATTGATTTTCATTCTGTGATTTGAATGGGAACCCTGAGAGTGCTTGTTAACTATAGATAATGAATTTAGGTAACGATGGGTGTGCTTTGTAAAAGCATTATATCATCATTCAACTCTTGTTCTTCATGCCTTTTTCTTCTATTATTGAACCTTCCAGACACAGGTTTTTGAAAAGGTTAGTGTGCTTTGTTTGCTAATGGTAAATTGGACTTCATTGTTTTGCGACCAGGTAAAAAAAAATTAATGTGTGTATGCTCAATGCTTTCCATTAAGAATTCTAATATATTTTACCATGATCTGATGTCTAATTTGCATAAAATGTGGCTTGGTTTATTTTGTTGTTTATCATACTGCAGCTTTTTCTTGTAAATCATATTGAAAAATAAGTTTAATGGATATTTTTTGATCATTGGACTTAATTGCACATGCTTTATTTTCCTTAAATCTAAAATATGGAATTGTTTGTTCATTTTAACTTTACTTCTCTCTATATGTTGACATTTTTGTTCCATTCAGTAAGTCCTTCCACCTAAGGCTCATACAACTAATAGATATAAAATAAACTGATTTAAAATTGGATTAAGCTTTCATGAGTCTAAAATTTTCTTGTTAACCTAGTTTAAATTTAATGCAAAAGTTGTATTTCTTTACAAAAAAAGCCAAACTTGTAAAATGTACAATAATCTAGATTAGTTCAATTTGATAGATCTTTATTATTTACTTATACTGGTCTACAATTATTTAATTTAAAACTGATTTTAGAAATCCACAACTAAAAACCTTTCTCAAATTGAAAATTCAGCTTTCATCTGCATATTTAATTTTAATATTATTTCAATGAAAAGTTAAAGAAAATTAAATTTTAATGACTTAATGCAAAACTTCATGCAACAGACAATAGCAACATTTTGCTTGGTCTTGCGTTTTTCCCGTTGCTAAAAAAAAATTAAAAAATTCGTAATTTATCCTCACACTCGGCTGATTCAGAAGAAAGTTGTTAGCGACTATACTTACTGTAAGATCTGTTGAAAAAAATCTATTGTCTTTAATTTGCAAATTGTAATTGCAACTTTTAAGTTGAAATCATCATTTGAAAAGTACCTAAAATGAGCATCACTACCTATATTATAATTTATTATCAATGTTCGAAAATTGTTACCTATTTGAACAATAACCCGACAGTCTGACACAAAAAGCCCAAAATAACCTAAGAAAAAAAAATTCGACAAGCAAAAAATATGTATAAATTTATTTTTCTATAATAATTTGTAAAGAATTAGCCTCGCATTTTAATTGATTTATTTATATCCTACAGTAGATTTTAGCAAAATCTATAGTAGGGGAATTAATTTTATTTTCACAAATCTTTGACCCAAGAGAAAATTAATAACTGTACATGAGAGTAAAAATTATATAGCATAAAAGAGAATGTAGTATAGTATATAAAGTAAACGTAAAAAATATTTATTGAAATTTGATGCATTTAAAAACTAACCATAAACATCTCAATTGTTTAAAATGAAGGCATGGATCATATTCATGCACAGTTTGAAATATTTAAATGATTTAAAAAAAGTATCAATGTTGCAAGAATTAATCAACTCATCATGAGAATTTTACACTTTTAGTTACCAGAAAAAAAGAATAAAATGTTGCTGCTAAAAAGATATTTTCCTGAAAAGTTTTAGCAAATTATTCAAATAAAGCATCCCGGATGGATTCTAGTATATCAGACCAATTAGAATATTGAAGATTTTCAGCTATTTCAACAATGAAAGATGCATACAAATTGAAAGACAATCTTTTCTTTGATATAGAATTACCTGAATATTTTAAGAAATAAAAAGTATATTTCTTTCAAAAAGCCTGAAAATTATTACATTTTAAGATATAAGTTATTTTAATTAAAAACCTGAAAAGTGGAAAATATTCAAAAATTTATAAACTAGTGTAAATTTATATTAAAATAGAAGCTAAGCACAGAAACTTAAGAATTCTGTGAGGGGTTTAAATGAAACGAATATTAATAGTTGAAACAGCAATAGATGACTCTGAACTATAACAACCTTTTGAACACAATTATGGTTCGTACACTTGAAGGAGAAAAAAATTCAAGGACTTTTTAACACTTTTCAAGGATGCATTATCAACATAAATACATTAAAAAAATCCAAATTTTTTTATTGGCAAACGGTAATTGTTCAAATTGAGTAAATACAAAAAAAAAAAAAAAAAAAATGTTTTTTTTTTTTTTTTTTAGGTTTCAATGAAAGAAAATTTTAAAGTTACAATTGCGAAAAAAAAACTTCCAATATATCAGAAGCAGTACTGTGTCCCATAAAAACAGAAGTAAAGTAGCTAGAGTTCATCCTAGAAATGAAAAAGGGCAGGGTGCTATTTTCCAAAAAAAGGGCACTTCCTGTTTACGAGGGCACTTTTATGGCAAATTGCCGAAATTTGCTTACGCGCTTTCTGCCACAATTTCAATATTGTTATACTTTTCTACCACGATAAATAATTTTCAATATTCTGAATAAAATAATAATAATAATGCGAAAATCCGTGAATCAAAAACTCGCTCAGAAACTTCAAAGATATCAAAATACTAATAAAATGCTTCAGTCCTAATTCTACTGGAATGAGACTGAGAAAATTATTAAAATTAAAGTGCAATATACACAGTAAAATTTTCATCAAATAGTAATTTTTATAAAAATATCAATTTATAATACATTAAAATTAAGATAAGAATGTTTTAGTATAGTGAAAATGTGTTAAGATAAAAACTTTTCACTCTTTCAAAATTTTCTAAAGTTTGAATGAATCAACCTTAAACTTCATCTCTTAGTTTTGCTATTGTCAGATAGAGAATAGAGTTTCTCCAAATTTAACATTATTCATTGTGGGATATCACAAGGGGTATTCCGACTAAAGAACTTAGACTATGTCCTGAAATTTGTGCATTTTTTTATTTTCCGAATCGGATCAAATTTAGCGTCAAAACGGCGATATTTTTGCCGTGCATGCCGCTATTATATAAGTGTTAAAGAAGTTTTATTGTATTTTTTTAAATCGGAAATAATCTGGGATTTTGATTGTATTCCTGTTATATTTATTTTAAAAATGAAACGGATGTTTAGAAATTAATTGGTAACAGGCAAATTACCAAAAACACTCCCTAAATTTAACAGGAGGACATCGCGATTACGCGTGTCCAAACGGAAATATTCTTTTTAAATTCTTAGTGTAAACATTTGATATTTATACACCTTTAATTAAGTTAATCAAGTCTATCAAATTCCTTTCTTCTCTAATTTGAAGGAGGAATGGTAAAAATCCAAAGAAATACACTTAATCAAAACACGTACAGTATGGCCATCGGAGTTTACTAATGTGCACTTGGAAATTGTAAGATGGCTCCCTACAATCCACCTAATAATGAAGCACGTTATATGGACATCTACTCAATGGTTTCGTTTCAGTCCCTGATATATACGTTGCGCGTTTGAACATGAATGTGCATGCGTGACAGGCGATTTCAGTAGGGGTGATCCACATATTGTGTACTGTTGGGAAAAAACGAAAGTTTTTTTAATTCTTTCAGGATTAAATTTTTTCGGAAAAAGGGCAGGAAGGGCGCTATTTTTTTTTTAAAAAAAAGGGCAGGCAGGGCGCGCTGCCCCTCGAAAAATGCCTAGGATGTACTCTGAAGTAGCTAGTACTCACTTGGTAATTACTCCACAATCGGATATGAAAAGCCATTTCATTGTCTTGTTTCATCATATTGAGACTTTCGTCAAATAATAATACAAAAGTCTTATTGATTCCCTAGTAGCAATCACTGCATGGCGTTTCGTCGGCCAATGATCGGAATTCATCAAAGTCATCGGCGATTCCCCAGACTGATATATAAACACACCCGTATTTCCTCGTCTGCCGATGACCCTAAACTCATCGGGAAAAGATATCTTCCCAACATCGGTGGCCGGTGGATTTCTGATCATCGTTTTTTTGATCGGTAAAAGTTATCGGAACGACATCGACAGGCGATAAAAAACTTATGTTTCTTTTTCTTGCAATTCCACTGAATGAGAGGCGATCCTTGAATGTATTTCAAATTTAAATCAAGTATACAATTTGCTAAACATTTCGCTTTGGCAATAAGTGAAAAATATTTTAAAAATAAGTGTACGAAAAATTTTAAATGTAAAAATATATTTTGAAAAAATGCCAACCACATAATTATATATTGCTTATCTAATACTTCAATAAAATCTATAAATAAAAGTTTTTATACAGTAAAAAAATATAGGAACAATTTTCTAAAATTAAAAATAAATTCTCATTTCAATTCCAATATAAAATAAAAATATAGTCCTTGTTTTTAAATAGATTTCATTATAATTTGCTGAACTCATTTTGGTCCGTTTTTTAAATATCTTTTAAGTAAAATAAAAATATGTTTATATGTTTCAAAAAGTTAATCAAATTGATTTAAAAAATGCATTACCCTGATAACATGTATTAATACATTAAAGCACCGTTTATACGACTCTCAAGGGACCGTTCAAAAAAGGCTTAATAAATGAGAAAAACGGTAGAAATGTAAACAAAACATATGTGCAAGCGATTTGAAATTTTGATTTCGCGTTTACAATAGCATAATTTTTTTAACATACTATTTCTTTTTGGATGTTCTTTTCAAAAATGAGAGTTATTGGATCGAGTTGTAGGAGATTAACTCGAAGAAACAAAAACTTTGAACTCATTTTTAAGAACAGGATTTTTGCATAATATGCCTGTACTACAACATAAATATATCTCAAGTTAATACGATCCGATTTTAAAAATTCACATTGGATTCTGTACGTTATGAACCAGTGCATGTGACCTACTAGAATCAAATTGTTCTAACAAAAATTAAATTTTTTACATGCGTTTTAAAATAAATATTAGTACACAAATTTACATTTTTAAAGCCTTCCATTTCAAAAAATCATATTTAAATGACTACTTTAATTAGGGCTTAGATTCTAGTAGGTCACATGCATGAATATTTACTGTTAACTTTTCAGCATAAATTATGTCATAAAAATTATTAAAAAATTAGTTATCACCGTTCAAAGTTTGCCATAATTAATCATTAATTACTTAATATGTTTTTAGTAAAGTAAAGTATTTTTATGTTGGTTTTTCATGCCTGGTTCTCATAAAATTTTAAAAGTCTATCTCAAAAATTAAAAAAAAAAAAAAATTGTCTAAGGTAAATGGATACCTTAAATATACAATAGGTATGAATCGGGACCTAACTTAAACGACGCGTAACTGTATAAAAGTCGTATAAACAGTGCTTTACTGTACAATGTTTATTCTTTTGTTTCTATCCCTTATGTGTTTATGTCCCCCCTCCCCAATTTCTAAAGTTAATCGATACAGTTTCAATGTACTTATTATTTATTTTCAAAGAGCTCAATTATAATTTTTTAAAAGCATGTTCATTTAAAAACACAAAACAAAGGGACAGAGACCGTTTTTAATTTTATTTTTGTAGATATATATTTGTGTTCCAAGCTCTTCCAAATCCATCTCCCCATATTTGTGATCCAAGTTATGAATGAAAATGGCAAAAAAAGTTTTTAATGCATTCCATTAATTAATAGTGAATTATTAAAAATTTTAATTTTCGTTAGAAAATGCTTTTGGCGGTAGTTAGGTATACTTAATTTTCTCAAAAGGAAAGAAAATTTATGACTTTATGAAGACCAAAACAAAACTACCAAAAGTAGTTAAATGTATCAAGGAAATAGAGATGGCTAAAGATGTTAATCAAAACTTGAAAGCTGAATACATCGGAGCTTTTCCACTATTGATGGCTTTCTTTGGAGAAGAGGAGTCACACAAAAAATGGTACGCTTTTTACAATTTTAATATTTTCTTTAAGATGCTTTTTTATTGAATCGAGATACAGTAGAAGGTCTTTATAATACACACTTTGGGACGACCAGAAGTTATGTATTATATCGTCGGTCAAATGACAAAACCACGAATGTGCAAATTCTAGGGATTGGCAGTTTTTGAAAACGGTGGGCTTAACAGTTTCCAGTTTTGCATCCCTGTGTTTTTGCACATTTGTGGTTTGGTCCTTTTACCGACGATATGGAATTTTGCATAATACAAATCATTTTACCACTCTAAAATTATTTACATTCATTTTTGTTTAATTTACACTCCTTTTTTTTAGCAAATTAATCACATGATACAGTAACTTTTAAAAGTTTTGTATTGAAATGACTTCACTGGAATTGTGGAATGTGTTTAAAAAATAGCTTTTATAGACATATATGAGTGTTATGATAGTTCTTATAATAAATAAATTTTGCAGGGTCCAGATGACATTGAAGCTGAGTCTCTGTTGACACCATATTTGATCACATTTGGTATGCTATATTTTTTTTCTGTTAATCTTTTCATTCTTCTATTGTGACACTTTGGTATTCATGTGAAATAATCAAATTTCAGAAATCTATAAAGTAGCTAGTTATTAAATTTGGTTTTATGATTATGATTTTGTTCAATATGCAGAGTCCGTAGCTCCTTGCAAGTTCAGATTTTCACTTTCTTTAGTGCAAACTTCATTACTACATCATACCCCCACTTTAAATTCTACTTAATTTTTTTCAGAAAATTCTGTTTGTATCTCCCCTCTCCAAATTTAAGAATAATCTGCTGAAAGGTAGTTTTTTGAGTAAGAATTAAATGAAAGGGTGTGGGGAATTCTTCTCCCTTTGAAATATGGGACGGAACCCTTGTAGCTTACACAATTTAAAACTAATGCAAATTCTTAAAAAAAAAAAAATACTTGAATTCAGAGCGGGCCACTCCATAAGCCGCCCCTCAAAAAATTGGATTTTGGAGACTCCTCCCTAGAAATCAATGCGGTGTGACAAAACCACTGTTACTCTTTGAATTTAGTTGACCAAAACAGGGCATAAATCTGACTGCCAGTTGTTTAAAAGCAAATGCCTGCTATTAAAAAAACCCATCATACATTAAAAAAAAATTCTTCAATTGATTTGAAAGCAAAATCTCTTTCTTCGATCTCTTGTGCCTTGCTTTTAATTAATGAGGTGCTTAGGCTATTTTTCTCCTGCCCCAAACACTGTGCCTTTTTCCAGTAGAATATGTGAAATAAGTTTATTTAAGTAATTTTTTAATTATTTTACAGGAAGTGATCTTCATACTGCAAATGAATATTCATTAGTGATAGACGGCAAAATAACAACTCCTTCTGACGATTTTATCACTGCAATGAATGTCCTGTTCTCCTCTTACTTTGTATTCAATATTGAATATAATGCAGAAACAGCACTAACAATGAAGTTTGTCCAAAGGTATTGATGCTTCTTTCTATCTTATTATAAATTGGTATTCAATGCATACAAATCAGTGCTTGTTGAATTAAAAATATGCATTTATTTAAAAGAATAAATCAACAATGTGTGTTTTTCATTGTTGTGACATAGTTTAACTCGCACTAATTGATTGAAAATGATGTTTCTAAAAAGTTTTTTTATGTAAACAAGAAGACCAATGGGTTAGTCTATTGACAGGAAACGGAAAGACATTACGTTTATCATAAATGGAGATTTTTAATTGATTATTTTCAAATTTTAAATGTAAATCCAAGAAGTCTAAACTATTATCAGAATTACTAGGGATTTCAATTAATTTTAACGTATCGTAATTTGTATTCAAATAATTAATGATACAATATTCTTTTAAGATATCATTAGTTGGTTGACAATCAGTAGTGTAGTGTAAAATAAAAAGGTGTGGGAACGCTACGCCGCGTCGTTACAAACGTATTTTTTTTCTGTGTGTGGGAGAGGGGAGGGGAAAGTGAAAATTACAATTTTAAATAGTTTTATTAATATTTCTTTAATACTCTCAAAAAAGCTAATGAGCACCTCAAAAATTTAAAAAATGTGTGTTTCGACTTATTTTTTTATTCAAATAAATTTTCATTTAATGTTCATTTTAAAAGATTGTTTAACACTTTATAAATGGATTATAAGAAATTTTCAAACATATTATTGACACAAATTTTTAAACACATTTTTTACAACAATTTTCCAATATGTCAGAGATGCCTAATATGCAATGTGTTCGGATAAATTCCAAGATTCTGTAGATCCTCGAAATCTGTTTTCAAAACGAATTAAAAAGATTGCGATTGTTGCAGATGTCGATCGAGAGTTTTATGGTTTTTCTCCTTCTCAAAAAGAAAATGTAGAGAAGTTCCTCTTACTTAATAGACCTTTCCTTTTCTTTTCCGAATTTGCTTCAGTAATAAAATAATTGATAAATTAAAATCCTTCAGTCGATTTAAAATTTCTTGATAAAATTTAATTTGTATACCATCTCAATCATCTCTAATTTTAAGCTGGATATTTCAATGTAGACTCATTACTTGCCAGACGTATAAATTTGCTTGAGACATTCCTGGTTTTTTTTTTTTTTTTAATCTTATCCAGTTCGATTTTGACATTTCGGCTGACGATTAGGTGACAATAAAAGTCAAAAGTGAGTATGAATCGTATGAGGACGCTACGAAGGAAAAAGCAAACTGCATAATATATATGATATTGCCATTAAAATCACTAGATTTTAAAATGGATCGGGGTTAATTTCCGCCCCTTATCGCCACCACTGTATTTTTTTTTTTTTTTTTTTTTTTTTTTTTTTTAAACTCGAGGGAAATTATTTTTTTTTAGGAACTACTGCTGCATTTTTGAAATAAACTCTGAAATAACTGTAATTGTAAAAGCTTTCCCTTCTCAAACCGAGAAGCGATTTAATTTTGCATTTTAAAGTACACCTGAATTGCTTTCCTACTTCTTCACAGCCCAATTTCGATGTATTATACTCATTTATTAAACCATTAGCAGTTTTATATTAAGGAAAATCAAATATACAGGATCGGCCTAAGAGTAAAATTCTATGTGTGCAAGAATAAGTTTTGGCGCTCCTTGCAATGAAAATAGGTCTAGAAAACCCTCCAAAAATGGTACGGGTGTTCTATATGGTATGGGTGCAAATTATTAAAATCGTTGCTTTTTCTGCACTAAATAACATTATATTTTACGTCAGGTTTTATTAAGGAACCCTCTGGATACAATTTTTTTTATAAAATATAAAAATTGTAATAAAATTAATTTCATAAGAATTTAATAAAATACATGTTATTATGTTATTAAAATTACTGATTTTTGCTACGTATTCTTTTTTATAGAAATCATCTGCTTTTAGCGCGAGCCTTGGTTCCCTTTCGCAATCCTGGGTTGTGAAGGGCTGCAATTCGGCTAATATCCCTAGTAGCAATTTTACCTCGGGCAATGATCGGAATTCCATCCCCAGGTGAATCGCCGATGATTGGCGATGGAATTAGTTCGAAGGCCGAGGGAAAAGGGGGAAATACGAGCACTATCCGAGGAAAATTTTGCTCTCAAGAAATATCGAAACAATGGTCGTTATTTTGTCGAAAATATCAATTAATAAACATTAAATAATTATAAAGATGTAAGTATCGAATATTAAAAACGACAAGTTAAAATAATGCAAAACTAAAATATTTACCCAGAGCGTGTAATTGTTATATAGTAGTATTTCCAGTGACATTTTAAGAGTACAAATCGAAGTTATAACACTGCCAAATTACTCACACCAGAATTGTCTAAATTACTTACCCTGGGATCGAACCAAGGACGGTTATCTCAGGAGTGCGTTGACATGACCACTGGACTGTAGTTACTTGTGATTCTTTGTATGGCAATTGTATTGTAGTACAAAACTCTACTATCATACAGACTTTGCAAGGAAATTGACCCATTTTTTTTTTTTTATATATGGGGTATTTTCGGAAAATAGCAAATCTTCCATAAATTTGGGAAAATGATATTAATTTATTTATTATAGCAAAAAAATAATAGTGTCAAATAAATAGTGTCGCCATCTATTTTGTAAAATTTTAACTAACTGACCAGTAAATTTTATGATATTTTTTGAAATGCAATTTAAGAGTTTACTTAATAATTTTGACATTTAAAAAAATATATTTAATTTTTAAATTTTTTAAAAACTATATCCAATTTGATTAACTTTTTGAAACATATAAACATATTTTTATTTTACTTAAAAGATGTTTAAAAAACGGACCAAAATGAGTTCAGCAAATTATAATGAAAACTATTTAAAAACAAGGACTATATTTTTATTTTATATTGAAATTGAAATGGAGAATTTATTTTTAATTTTAGAAAATTGTTCCTATATTTTTTTACTATATAAAAACTTTTATTTATGGATTTTATTGACGTATTAGATAAGCAATATATAATTATGTGGTTGGCATTTTTTCAAAATATATTTTTACATTTAAAATTTTTCGTACACTTATTTTTAAAATATTTTTCACTTATTGGCAAAGCGAAATGTTTAGCAAATTGTATACTTGATTTAAATTTGAAATACATTCAAGGATCGCCTCTCATTCAGTGGAATTGCAAGAAAAAGAAACTTAAGTTTTTTATCGCCTGTCGATGTTGTTCCGATATCTTGCCGATCAAAAAAACGATGATCAGAAATTCTACCGGCCACCGATGTTGGGAAGATATATTTTCCCGATGAGTTTAGGGTCATCGGCAGACGAGGAAATACGGGTGTGTTTATATATCATTCTGGGGAATCGCCGATGACTTTGATAAATTATTATCATTGGCCGACGAAACGCCATGCAGTGATTGCTACTAGGGATAGCATTATCAGTACTGCCAAGTAAAACTGAAACAAAGTTAACAACTTTTCAGTTCTGTCAAAACAACGTAGCGGAGTGCTTGAAGCCAGTCTCTTTAATGTACTTTCAAGCAACATTTTATTTGTTGAACTAAACTTTCAAATTCACAAACATACAAAAACGAAGTTAATATAATGGATTTAAAAATCAATACTGTTTTGAACAAATTTTTTCATGTTCAAACAAGTTATCAGTTTGATTTTCCCAATATCTGGCACTAAAATAAATATTTCCCAATATCTGAAAAAATATAAATGCATAATTCCGTAATCTCAAAACACCTTAAAAGCTAATACAAAATATCAACATTCTGCTCTTACTATCTGGATTTTTAGCACCAACCAGTTTATACCGTCAGAATCGCAGGTTTGCTTCACTTTTTTTGGATTGTCAAAAAAAAAAAAAAAAAAAAAAAAAAAAAAATACTGTCGTTTGTTTTTTCCTCTAGAACGAATTCATTTCTTAGGTAGGGTGAGAGGTTAACAATTAATTTATGAAATCGGTGATATATATATAAAAAAAAAAATACATACATACATACTGTTGCATTGTACGGGTTCGAAAGATTTGACGCTAAAGCAGATCAAAACTTGCAGAAATTTATTCCAAAATAACTCTTCACAGTTCTCTTACAGCTCCAGAACTTCTCGTTCTAGTAGACACAATACAGCTCTTTTCACCTCAATAGAGCACAAAACAGCAGTTAAAAACTTGACAAACAACTGCTAAATCGCCGCAAAAGACAATGCAATACAGTTCGCTCAGTATCTCCAGTCAAGTAATTCAGTGATTCAAAATCAGTCAACCAACTCAGTCAGGAATACAGTTCTCACAATGAACGTTGGGAGTAGGGATGGAACGGATGTGAGTTTTGCCGGATACCGGATTTCGGATATCCGGGGTACCATGTCTACCGGATACGGATATCCGAAACGGATTTCACCGGATATCCGGCCGGATATTCGGTCTATATACTAAAAACGATAGTTATACGATATGCTATACGAAAAAAATGGTCATGATATGGGTAAATTCTTAGTTCACGTTTATGGGTTGGCGCACTTTTGAAAAGTTGGCGACAAAGCCAGAATGTCGCCAATTCGGAATTCCAATATGAAAAATTGAGAAACAAACCAGCTCCATGATTTGTGGTATAGAAAGGTTGAAGCCAAAGCAAGTCAATAAAAAAAAATGGGGTTGCCAAATTTAGAACTGTATCGCCTACAAAACAGCGCCAAATCAGCTTGGCGATATTTTAACGTCAACTAGGAATAGACCAAAACATTTTTTACAATGTTGAAGTGCACAATATAGCTACTTTCAATTTACTTCATGCATTGTTTATAATTGATAAATGATTACAAAATTATACCGGATGCATTTATTAATAACAGAAGATTTATTTTAAATATTTTATGAAATTGAAGTCTATTTTTTATTTTGTAATGCACCTAAAACATTACGAATTTCAAGAAATCTAGTAGAAAACTTAAATTGGATCTATCGGAATATTCCATCTTTAAATATAAACTTAAAAAATTTCGAACCCAAAATTCATCAACATTATGTTATACCATATTTAAAATATATATTTAATATAAACAAACAAAATTAGTACTTACATATTTTTGTGGTTCAGGCTTTTGCTTTAGGATCATCTAAACTCCACAATTTTGGTGCAAATAATGTCGATTTTAATGTTGTCTGCGTGCATTTCTTGTTTTGATGAATTGTGTTTTCTTGTTCATCAATATTTGATGCATTTAGTGAGTCTTCATAAGCTTCGGTGAATTTCCTTATGCACACTTATTAAATGGTTCCATAAGGATTTTGTGGAAAAGGATTTTGGGCTTTTGCCGCGCACAATATATTTTTTAAACGATTCTGTGGAGCAAGTAACACATAGGACTTTGTTATCGTCATTTCCATTAATTTTAAAATACTTCCAAATGGGTGATTTTAAATGAGCCATTATTAAAAATTATAAATTGGATTGTAATTGGAGAAAACTATGATTCAAGACATTCTAGAGAGCTAAATATAATTCCACATTGTGGCGCTGAGTTAAAGACCTAAAAATTACAATACTTCATTTTACGTCAGAAAAAAATATACCAGCTTTCAACTTCTGCCAATGAAAAATCAGAAATTAGACCATACCATTCACAGCATAAAAAGGGGTAGGGTATTATCGTCGATAGAACAAAAAAAAGCATTGAGGAGTGCGCATTGGCTATTTATTGCTTTTTACTCGCTAGCAAATGTCAGAAAAAAAGGAAGTGAGAATAACTAAAACTCTTATAACTTATGTTATGGAAAAAAAGTACTATTTATTAGTATTTTGGTTCGTGTTTTACGGAGAAGCATACAAATATAACATCTGGAATTAATCTGATCATAAACTTGGAATGAAAAGAACATATTGCAAAACACGTATGAAGGATGTGTATGGAAAAATATTGGAGGAATGGTTTATGCTTATCAACTCGGCGCCAATAATACAGCGAAAGCATAGTTCTCACGAAGGAACTTTTTCGTTTTCTAACTTGACTGCAATTTATGTCCAAGAAAAAAAAAAATAAGAAAAAAAAGTGTAGGATGCGGTGTCCCCGTTGTCCGAAAAAGATCATTATTTTTTGCAAAAAATTATTTCTTGTGGATACCTGGTGGCCGGATATATAGTCGGATATCCGAATGAAATTATCGGATGTCCGGTATTTCAAATCGGATATCCGACGGGGTTTCGGATATTGAAAAATCAGCCGGATATGCCGGATATCGGATATTTGCCGGATATCCGTTCCATCCCTAGTTGGGAGACAACTAACTACTAACCAACTCAGGTCGCGCTTATATAGGAATGGCTGCGAACATACTTGAACCTTCCAGAGATGGACATTTGGAGAACTTTCCACCAAACACTTGGTCTGCCGAAATGCATTTGACCGGAATTGTAAGAAAAGCCCTACGGGGAAATGCAATTATTAGGTACCTAAATATACCATCGAACATCACTCTGATATTCACAGAGGTTTAAGAGGATTATCAATCGAATAAGAATTAATTGGTCTGCCGAACCGCATTTGGCCGGAAATGTCCGGTAGACAATTCCGAAAGCGCAGTTTTTAGGGAAATACGTCCTCGAACATGACTCAGAAACTCACATTGAATGAAGTGGATTACCTTTAAAATATCGTATCGTATAAAATATCGTATCATATCGTATCATATAAAATATCGTATCGTATCGTATAAAATATCGTATCGTATCGTATGGAATATCAAATCTAATTGCAGTACATTATCTGCAATACGTATTTGCCACATTGGAAATGTCTATTTGCAATACTCAAATGCAATACCTAACTACAATACGCATCTTCAATATATATTTGCAATACATTTATATTCGCTAGATATTCATAAAATACATATACATGCAATACTGATTGGTGTGCGTTGATTACCTGTAAAACACCTGCAACACCTGCGCACTATTCCTATTTGTAATTCCTACGTGCTATGCCTATATTTTAAATACACACGTGCAGTACATGCACACAAGGAATACATGCAACTTATATGTACTTTATATAAGCTATTCTTTATATCGCAATGGACCTTATAACGAGCGAAGCGAGCATTGTTCACTATACATGAAAAGTTAGGAGTTTTTACAAAAACGTGTCACAGCAACGCGGGGCCACACAGCTAGTACATATAATACTCAAAAAGGTTTTAAAAATAAACGACCTCCTCAATAGATTTAATTAAATATCGACAATCAATGGTATTGCCTTGCACAAAACCATCGATACTATCGCCCAATATAAAACAATCGATACTATCGATTGTTTCGATACTATCGATTGTTTCGATACTATCGACTGTCTCGATAGTATCGATTGTTTTATGAAGGGCGATAGTATCGATTGTTTTGTACAAGGCAATACTATCGATTGCCTTCATTTAATTAAAATCTATTGAGGGGTCCGATAATTTTTGAAATCCTTTTTGTGGATTTGTAAGTACCAGCTGTCTGGCCCAGCGTTGCTGTGGCCCGTAAATTGTGAAAAGATAAGCTTTAAAGTTTTGTGAACGAGGCTCCTCTTGCTTGTTATACAGTCCACTGCGAAATAAAAATTGCATAAATGAAATATAATTATGTTGCATGTATGCCTTGCTAGCATGTTTTTCTCGTGTGCATTTTACACAGGTAGCGTAAATAAGTATCGCATGTAAGTAATGCAAATAAATATTAAACATGTGTAATACATATAGGAATTGCACTTAGGTAATAACAGCACGCCAATTAGACATAACTTTGGTATTGCAAATCAGTATTGCATGTATATGTATTGTATGATTGTATAGTGAATATATGTGTATTGCAAACATATATTGCAGATGCGAATTGTAGTTAGATCTTGCATTTGTGTATTGCAAATATGTATTGCAGATATATGTATTGCAATTTTTAGGTACCTAAGTACGCCATCGAACATCACTCTAAAATTCATAGGGAATGAAGTGGTTTACCTATCGAATAAGAATCACTTGGTCTGCCGAACCGCATGTGGCCGAAACTGCCGGCAGATCAATTCGAAAGTGCAATTTTTAGGTGAAAAAATATCATGTTGCATCGAATATTGTATTGAATATAATATCCTATAGAAAACTGCCATGCAATTTCTATTCGCAGTATTGCAATACGCACGTGTTGTACCTACTACCTACGTACTTTTCAGATTTGTAATTCCTAAGTATTATGTTTATGCGCAATACACATGTTCAATACACATGTTCAAAACCCATGTCTTATACAAACAATAGCACTAAGGTATTCGGTGTATGTTTTAATCCTTTCTCTAGAGCTGTAACTATATTTTATTTGCATTCGAAATATATGTGTGTTATACCTATATACAATACGCAAAAAGAAGAATGCGAATGATGGCTATATCTAGTATTCTCTATTTAGGTACCTAAAAATTGCAATACATATATCTGCAATACATATTTGCAATACTCAAATGCAAGATCTAACTACAATTCGCATCTGCAATATCTGTTTGCAATACACATATATTCACTATACATTCATACAATACATATACATGCAATACTGATTTGCAATACCAAAGTTATGTCTAATTGGCGTGTTGTTATTACCTAAGTGCAATTCCTATATGTATTACACATGTTTAATATGTATTTGCATTACTTACATGCGATACTTATTTACGCTACCTGTGTAAAATGCACACGAGAAAAACTTGCTAGCAAGGCATACATGCAACATAATTATATTTCATTTATGCAATTTTTATTTCGCAGTGGACTGTATAACAAGCAAGGGGAGCCTCGTTCACAAAACTTTAAAGCTTATCTTTTCACAATGACGGGCCACAGCAACGCTGGGCCAGACAGCTGGTACTTACAAATCCACAAAAAAGATTTCAAAAATTATCGGACCCCTCAATAGATTTTAATTAAATGATGGCAATTGATAGTATTGCCTTGTACAAAACAATCGATACTATCGCCCATCATAAAACAATCGATAGTATCGAGACAGTCGATAGTATCGAAACAATCGATAGTATCGATTGTTTTATATTGGGCGATAGTATCGATGGTTTTGTGCAAGGCAATACCATTGATTGTCGATATTTAATTAAATCTATTGAGGAGGTCGTTTATTTTTAAAACCTTTTTAAGTATTATATGTACTAGCTGTGTGGCCCCGCGTTGCTGTGACACGTTTTTGTAAAAACTCCTAACTTTTCATGTATAGTGAACAATGCTCGCTTCGCTCGTTATAAGGTCCATTGCGATATAAAGAATAGCTTATATAAAGTACATATAAGTTGCATGTATTCCTTGCGTGCATGTACTGCACGTGTGTATTTAAAATATAGGCATAGCACGTAGGAATTACAAATAGGAATAGTGCGCAGGTGTTGCAGGTGTTTTACAGGTAATCAACGCACACCAATCAGTATTGCATGTATATGTATTTTATGAATATCTAGCGAATATAAATGTATTGCAAATATATATTGAAGATGCGTATTGTAGTTAGGTATTGCATTTGAGTATTGCAAATAGACATTTCCAATGTGGCAAATACGTATTGCAGATAATGTACTGCAATTAGAATTGATATTCCATACGATACGATACGATATTTCATATGATACGATACGATATTTTATATGATACGATATGATACGATATTTTATACGATACGATATTTTATGCGATACGATACGATACTTCATACGATACGATACGATATTTTATACGATACGAAACGATACGATACGATATTTTATACGATACGAAACGATACGATACGATATTTTATACTATACGATATTTTATACGATACGATATTTTATACGATACGATATATACGATATTTTAAACGATACGAAACAATACGATACGATATTTTATACGATACGATACTATACGATATTTTATACGATACGATACGATATTTTATACGATACGATATTTTATACGATACGATATTTTATATGATACGAAACGATATTTTATACGATACGATACGATATTTTATACGATACGATACGATATTTTAAACGATACGAAACGATACGATACGATATTTTATACGATACGATACGATATTTTATACGATACGATACGATACGATATTTTATACGATACGATACGATATTTTATATGATACGAAACGATATTTTATACGATACGATACGATATTTTAAACGATACGAAACGATACGATACGATATTTTATACGATACGATATTTTATACGATACGAAACGATACGATACGATATTTTATACGATACGATATTTTATACGATACGAAACGATACGATATTGTATACGATACGATATTTTTTACGATACGAAACAATACGATACGATATTTTATACGATACGAAACGATACGATATTTTATACGATACGATACGATATTTCATACGATACGATATTTTATACGATACGAAACAATTCGATACGATATTTTATACGATACGATACGATATTTTATATGATACGAAACGATACGATACGATATTTTATACGATACGATATTTTTTACGATACGAAACGATACAATACGTTATTTTATACGATACGAAACGATACGATATTTTATACGATACGTTACGATACGATATTTTATACGATACGAAACAATTCGATACGATACGATACGATATTTTATATGACACGAAACGATATTTTATACGATACGATACGATATTTTATACGATACGATACGTTATTTTATACGATACGAAACGATACGATATTTTATACGATACGTTACGATACGATATTTTATACGATACGAAACAATTCGATACGATACGATACGATATTTTATATGACACGAAACGATATTTTATACGATACGATACGATATTTTATACGATACGATACGATATTTTATACGATACGAAACGATACGATATTTTATACCATTCGATACGATATTTTATACGATACGAAACGATACGATATTTCATACGATACGAAACGATACGATATTTCATACGATACGATACGATATTTTTTACGATACGAAACAATACGATGCGATATTTTATACGATACGATTATTTATACGATACGATACGATCTTACATACGATACGATATTTTATACGATACGATACGATCTTTCATACGATACGATCTTTCATATGATACGATATTCTGTATGATGCGATACAGTACAATTCGATACGATACGATATTTAGTCAGATCAACTTTAGGATTCGGTTGCGGACAGTTTCGGCCAAACGCGGTTCGGCAGACCAAATGATTCTTACAGTAAGAATCATTTGGTCTGCCGAACCGTATTTGGCCCGGACCTGTCCGGATGATCAATCCGAAAGGGCACTTTTTAGGTTTCTAAACACGTAATCGAACATGACTCAGAAATTCACAGAGAATGAAGTGGATAACCTATCGAGTAAGACAGGTCCGGCCAAATGCGGTTCTGCAGACCAAATAATTCTAAAAGTAATCCACTTCATTCAATGTGAGTTTCTGAGTCATATTCGAGGACGTATTTCCCTAAAAACTGCACTTTCGGAATTGTCTACCGGACATTTCCGGCCAAATGCGGTTCGGCAGACCAATTAATTCTTATTCGATTGATAATCCTCTTAAACCTCTGTGAATATCAGAGTGATGTTCGATGGTATATTTAGGTACCTAATAATTGCACTTCCCCGTAGGGCTTTTCTTACAATTCCGGTCAAATGCATTTCGGCAGACCAAGTGTTTGGTGGTCAGCTAGCATATTTCTACATTCCACATGAGTTTCAGAGCGATGTTGTATGCGGTACTAGCAGTGACCTCTCAAACTAGTATATGTGCATTGCACACTTTGCATGTAATAGCTTCATGTAGTACAAGCAATATTATATACATAAAAAATGGCATAGCCTCTGTAAAAGCTTCTTACGGTAATGTAGAGCATAATAATAAAATTTTTTACCCGAATAAATCAGGTATTGTCCGATAATACTGTTCCGAGAAAAAAAAATAGACATTTACATAAGTTTGTTATCATATTTCAACTTTCCTTAAAACAATCGATAGTATTGCTTTGCTTAAAACAATCGATAGTATCGATACTATCGATAGTTTCGAGCGTTTTCGATACTATCGATTTTTTCACTCGATTGTTTTGGAAAACAATAGTATCGATTGTTTTTCGATAGTATCGATAGTCTATCGATGTTTAAGGAACACTATTTCAGATTGACTTCGGATTTCGTTGAAAGCTGATCGCTTTGTTTACCTATTGGAGTAAGCTTGTATAATCGTTGAATTCGAAGTTATTTTTGTGAAGCTTGTGTTGAAGCTTGAGAGTAATTAAACTGTTGCCTGTGAATAAATTTTGTGAGTTTTCTGAAGAGAGAATAAATATTTTTATACCGTGAAAACTGTACCATCATTGCCTCAGTGGAAAAATTCGTAACAGTGGTGTCAGAAGTGGGATAACGTAATTTTGAATTTGAATGCCGACAACTAGAGGAATGATGGAAGACCAAATGAAGCAGTTGATGGAAATGATTGTTGGAATGAAGGCCCAACAGGAAACCACAGCCGCCGAAATAAAAGCCGGACAAGAATTAACCGCCGCTACAATCGCCGCTGGTCAAGCCCGCCAAGAGACGACTAACGCCGAACTTGCCGCCGCAATCGCCGCCAGCCAAGAAGCAACATCATCGGATATTAAAGCTTTAGCCGCCAAGTGTGAAACAACATCTGCAGCAGTGAATGAAATCAAAGAAGAAATGAAGATAGAGCTAGCCTCAATGGTGGAATCAACCATAATAGAAACTACCTCAAATGTTCTGCAATCCGTGAAAGAAGAAGTATTCAATGCAGTAAGAAAGGAAGTTGATGAAAAGTTTGAGGAGTTCAACGGAAAAGTGAACAACTTAGGTGAAAAAGTTTCCACCTTAAAGGAAGAGCAAGACAAATTCATTGACGTTGTAGAAGAAAGGCTGCGAAAAATGGAAACGCGTGAAGCTCTGGCCATAGCGTCACCTAATTGGGATAACGCTTCCATCCCCTTTATGGCGCCGCGCTCTAACATCAAAGTGGCCCCTTTTGATGGGAAGTCGTCTTGGCGCGTTTATCAAACGCAGTTTGAAATGATTGCTTCTGCGAATGGTTGGGACGATACTTCGAAAGCATTCCATCTCGCGGCATCTCTTCGAGGTGAAGCTGCTGACATTTTACAAACACTACCTGAAGAGAAGCTGGGAGAATTCGTGGCGCTGGCGAGTGCGTTGGAGCTAAGGTTTGGTGAGCAGCATCTTAAGGATTACAACAGACTGCAACTGAAAGTGAGACAGCAGAAGGCCAATGAAACTCTTCAAGAATTGGCGTCAGATATAGAAAGACTGTCGCTCCTCGCATTCCCAGACTGTCCCTCGGACGTACGAGATAACCTGTCTCTTCAGTATTTCGTGGATGCCATCAAAGATCCCGACATACAGCAAGCTACCAGGATGTCCGACAGCAAAGATCTGAAATCCACCCTCGTCTATGCCATGAGAGTAGAGGCGGCACAACAAGCTTCTAGAAAAGATCGGCGTTTCGTACGTGGAGCATTGGCAGACGATTCCTCTGAACTTTTCACGAAGAAGTTTCAAGAACTGGAAAACAAGATGGAGCGAATTATGAGAAATATTCCTGGCTCGAAGGATCGAAAAACTAGAGTGGTTTGTTGGCTCTGCAACCAGGAAGGACATTTCAGACGTGATTGCCCTGAATTGGACAGGAGAGGGGACAGACCCTCGTCCGAGCCTCAGCAGTTAAACTAAAGAGCGGCTATCTCGCGAGGCGGAGGTCGCCGTGTAGAGCAGGTGGTACCCACTCAGCCTCTATCACATTTCATCCCTTCAAGGAGGAAACCATGGTTTATTCGTGGTGGGCAAGATCAATGGAACTCCCTGTCGTCTAATAGTTGACTCAGGGGCAAATGTAACCATCTTACGGACGGATGTAGCCCGGCGCCTGGACAGCCAACCTCTTTACACGGCGCCTTCAGTTTCACTACAGACTGTGACTGGTGACAAAATTTCTGTGCATGGGAAATTAAATGTCAACATATCTTTTGGATTTCACACCTACACTCACACCGTTTACGTCGCTGAAATTATTGACCCATGTATTCTTGGATTGGACTTTTTAAAGAGAAATGGAATTACTTTGAATTTCGAGAAAGGCGAGCTTCAAACGGGGAAAGAAGACGTTCCATTGTTCGGTTTGGACTCGGAAGAGCCGTGTGCATATCGAATAGTAGCTCTTGAAGACATCACCATCCCCTCCATGACAGATTTGGTTGTAAAAGGTTCAACAGAGCTCCCGAAGGCCTTCCGATTTGGAGTAACGGACTTCCCATCATCGAATAGCGTCCCGAAAGGAGTGGTAGTAGGAGCGACTCTTGTGGATCTCTCTCAAGAGGTGGTGCATGTGAGAATGGCCAACATCGGTGATTCTAAGAGAGTTATCAAGAAAGGAGAAGAAATTGCCACTTGCACACCTGTTACAAGCATCGAACGAGGATCGAAGGAGCTTCCGACCGCACCACCCACGGATTTAGTGGACCAGCTTCTCGAAGACTCTCGGTTGGAAAGAAGGCAAGAGAAGATTGTCGGAAACCTTATAAAAGAATTTCAAGACATTTTCTCCATGTCATCGAAAGATGTAGGAAGAACAGAGCTTACTCAACATCGAATCGATACTGGGACCCATTTACCTATTAAACAACATCCTCGAAGACTTCCTTTCGCAAAACAAGAGGAGGTCGGGAAACTGTTACAGGAAATGGAAGATAATAGAGTTATCGAACCCTCCTCAAGTCCATGGGCCTCTCCAATCGTACTTGTTCGAAAGAAGGATGGTTCCACCAGGTTTTGTGTGGATTACCGGAAGCTGAACGAAATTACGAAAAAGGACAGCTACCCTCTGCCAAGAATCGATGACACTTTGGACACTCTATCGGGGAACCAGTGGTTTTCGACTTTGGATTTGAAGAGTGGATACTGGCAAGTGGAGATACATCCCGACGATCGTGAGAAGACTGCCTTCACTACCGGCCAAGGATTATGGGAGTTTCAAGTTATGCCGTTTGGCTTGTGTAATGCACCGGCTACGTTCGAGCGACTAATGGAGACTGTGCTTAGAGGATTTTCCTACGAGACCTGTCTGGTATATTTGGACGATATCATTATCACCGGGCGGAGTTTTGATCAACACTTGCAAAACGTGAAGAACGTGTTCTTGAAGCTTAGGGAAGCCCACTTGAAACTTAGCCCATCAAAATGTAAGCTCTTTAGGAGGAAAGTTAGTTATCTCGGACACATCATCTCATCCGAGGGAGTGAGCACCGATCCAGCCAAGATCCATGCTGTGCAAATTTGGTCTCGACCGCAAGATGTTCATCAATTGCGAAGCTTCCTAGGCCTGTGCACGTATTACCGTAGATTTGTGAAGGGATTCTCCAAGATCGCCAGACCTTTGCATCGACTAACAGAGAGCAAGCAGAAGTTCCTGTGGACTGCCGACTGTGACGACTCCTTCAATCAACTGAAGAACGTTTTAACATCCGCGCCTGTTTTGGCTTTTCCCGATGTTAACAAGGACTTTATTCTGGATACAGATGCCAGCAATGAGGGAGTGGGCGCCGTTCTTTCCCAGGAAATTGAAGGACAGGAGAAAGTCATCGCTTATTTTAGTAAGAGCCTGTCAAAATCCGAGCGGAACTACTGCGTCACAAGAAAGGAGTTACTGGCAATATAGTAAAAGCCGTTGAGCACTTTCACCATTACTTGTACGGCCGAAAATTTCTTTTAAGAACTGATCATGCGTCTCTGACTTGGTTGCTAAATTTCAAGAATACAGAGGGACAAATAGCAAGGTGGATTCAGCGCCTGCAGGAATACGACATGGATATCCATCACAGAAAAGGAACGTTCCATGGAAATGCAGACGCTCTTTCTAGAAGACCATGTCCGGAGAATTGTCGATTTTGTTCCAATGCCGAGTCTAAGTTTGGGGTTAACACATCGGCCGTTCGGAAAGTAACCACCAAGTCGACTACTTCAGACGTGGACCCTTGGAGTGACCAGAATGTTCGAAAGAGTCAGGTTGAAGATCAAGACTTGAAACCTTTAATTGAATTCATGGAAGCAGCTACCGGAAAACCCAGTTGGCAGGAAATTGCACGCTATAGCCCAACAATGAAGAGATATTGGGCTATGTGGGACTCTTTGCACTTGAAGAATGGAGTACTCTACCGCCGATGGGAGTCCGATGATGGCAAAAGCTTCCGGTGGCAATTAATCCTTCCAAGTTCTAGAGTTACCAACGTTCTAGAAGAACTTCACAGCAGTTCTACTGGAGGACATTTTGGTGTCACGAAAACTCTTCAGAAAGTCAGGGAGAGATTCTTCTGGGACAAAGCAAAATCCGACGTGGAGAAGTGGTGCAAGTCCTGTAATGCATGCAATTCACGAAAGGGACCGAAGACCCGAACTCGTGGAAAGTTGCAACGTTACAATGTAGGAGCACCATTCGAAAGAATTGCTTTAGACGTCTTAGGCCCCCTACCTCACACAACTAACGGCAACAAATACATCCTAGTTGTCATGGACTACTTTAGCAAGTGGCCAGAAGCATACGCGATTCCGGATCAGGAAGCCACAACCGTAGCAGAAGTCCTCGTACAGAATTGGATCTCCCGATTTGGCGTACCCCTGCTGATACATTCCGATCAGGGGATGAACTTCAACTCTGCCGTCTTCACTGGGCTGTGTGACTTGCTCGACATGGAAAAGACTCGTACAACTCCCCTGCACCCACAATCCGATGGAATGGTTGAACGATTTAATAGAACGATTCTGAATCATCTCTCCTTGTTTGTTTCCAAGAACCAGCAAGATTGGGATCAGAAACTTCCATTGTTCCTTTTGGCCTACAGAAGTGCTACTCACGAGACCACCGGATATACACCATCTCAAATGATTTTCGGAAGAGACCTTAGACTACCCTGCGACCTCCTCTTTGGACGACCACCGGACACCCCTTCCTCGCCTGTTCAGTATCTAGATGATCTCCAGGCACGTTTGGAAGCTGTACATCGGTTCGCCAGAGAAAGAATCAACATCATGACAGAGCGCATGAAGGTCCGCTACGATGCCAAGGCCACGGAACGTTCATTCCAGGAAGGTGACAAGGTGTGGTTATGGAATCCTAAACGTCGGAAAGGACTCTCCCCTAAGCTCCAGACGAACTGGGAAGGGCCGTATGTGGTCCTTAAGAAGATCAACGACGTCGTGGTAAGGATTCAACGGACACCCTCCTGTAAACCTAGAGTTGTACATAACAATAGACTAGCCTCATATTATAGTAGAAGTGATTGAATTGCCTTTCCTCTTAAGGACTTCACTGCCCGGGACGTGCAGTCTTTAAGAAGGGGGAAATGTTGCACAAATTGTCTGTATATATTGTAAATAGTGACGTATTATTTCAAAATTCTATTGTAATTTATTTTTATCCAATTTTATTTAGTAATTAATAGCGATTATACAAGTTAGAAAAAGGTGGCAACACCTGAAGTAATCGAGAAGTTTCGAGAAATTTCTTCCCGATGAATTGGCTGGAAATTTCGAGAATGTCTCACGCGCTTGTATATAAAAAGACTGGAGAACGGGAAAGTTTTCAGATTGACTTCGGATTTCGTTGAAAGCTGATCGCTTTGTTTACCTATTGGAGTGAGCTTGTATAATCGTTGAATTCGAAGTTATTTTTGTGAAGCTTGTGTTGAAGCTTGAGAGTAATTAAACTGTTGCCTGTGAATAAATTTTGTGAGTTTTCTGAAGAGAGAATAAATATTTTTATACCGTGAAAACTGTACCATCATTGCCTCAGTGGAAAAATTCGTAACAATACGCTTCGGGCCACTTCGTAAAATAATCCATGACAACCAGGATGTATTTGTTGCCGTCAGCAGATCGTGGTAGTGGTCCCAAGATGTCAAACGCAATCCGTTCAAAAGGAGCTCCCACGTTGTAACGTTGCAGTTTTCCTCGACTGCGTTTCTTCGTTCCTTTCCGGGCTGCACAGGCATCACATGATCGGCACCACTTCTCCACGTCAGCCCTCGCTTTACTCCAGTAGAATCGCTGTCGAACTCTTTGCAACGTCTTCATTACTCCGAAGTGACCTCCAGTTGAACTACTATGAAGCTCTTTAAGAACTCTTGAGACTCGGGATCTTGGAAGTAATAGTTGCCATCGGGATGTTATTCCATCATCAGATTCGAACTTCCGGTACAGCACGCCGTTTCGAATATGGAGGGAGTCCCAGAGGGCCCAATATTGCTTTGTCGTAGGACTAAAGATGGAAATGTCCTGCCAAGTAGGTGTCGCATTCAAAGACTCCTTTAAATCGATTATTGGCTTGATGTCAGGATCTCCCAATTGGTCTTTTCTGACTTCTCCGTCACTCCACGGGTCTGGATCCGTTGATGTTGAAGATGTAACCTGCCGTATTACCGGATTGATCAGCCCGTAACTCGCTTCAACCCTGGAACAATATCTGCAGCTCTCTGGGCAGGGTCTCCTAGACAGGGCGTCTGCGTTTCCATGTGATGATCCTTTCCGATGACGGATATCGATGTCATACTCTTGGAGTTTCTCTATCCATCTGGCTATCTGACCTTCAGGATTCTTGAATTTTAGAAGCCAGGTCAACGATGCATGATCCGTACGGAGCAGGAATTTCCTACCGTAGACGTAATGATGGAAATACTCTACGGCTTTAATTATAGCGAGCAACTCTTTCCTGGTGACACAGTAATTCCTCTCCGGTTTAGATAGGCACTTACTCCAATATGCTACTACTCGTTCTTGGCCGTCTATTTCTTGGGACAAAACTGCACCGACACTCTCGTTGCTCGCATCCGTGTCAAGAATGAATGGTTTATCGGGCTGAGGATACGTCAGGATAGGTGCAGATGTTAAAGCCTCCTTCAGTTGGTCAAATGCATCCTCACAGTCTTTTGTCCACAAGAATTTCTGCCCGCTCTCTGTCAGTCTGTGAAGGGGTCTTGCGATGTAAGAAAAGTCCTTCACGAATCGTCTATAGTAGGTGCATAGCCCCAGGAAACTCCTCAATTGATGTTAATCTTTGGGGCGTCTCCACTCTTTAACTGCCGACACTTTTTCTGGATCTGTGCGTACACCATCGGCAGAGATGACATGTCCGAGGTAGGTTACTTCATGTCGGAATAACTTGCATTTGGCCGGACTTAACTTCAGATTGGCGTCTTTTAATTTCCGCAGTACCTTCCTAAAATTTTCAAGATGTTCCTCGAAACTTCGCCCCACGATTATGATATCATCGAGGTAAAAGAGACAGGCTTCGTAGGAAAGACCTCTTAGCACTGTTTCCATGAGGCGTTCGAATGTTGCTGGAGCATTGCATAATCCAAATGGCATCACCTTGAACTGCCAAAGTCCTTGTCCGGTCGTGAATGCTGTCTTCTCTTTGTCACCAGGGTGTATCTCAACCTGCCAATATCCACTCTTTAAGTCTAGTGTCGAAAACCACTTGTTTCCAGTGTCATCAATTCTGGGAAGAGGGTAGCTGTCCTTCTTCGTGACATCGTTCAACCTCCGATAATCGACGCAAAATCTAGTTGAACTATCCTTCTTCCGAACCAGGACGATGGGAGATTTCCAAGGGCTGGCTGAAGGTTCAATCACGTCGCTATCTTGCATTTCTTTTAGAAGACTTCCTACCTCTCCCTGTTTGGCAAACGGTAGTCGTCTTGGGTGTTGCTTGATAGGTGGGTGGTCTCCTGTATCAATTCTATGCTGCGTCAAACTTGTTCGTCCGACATCCGAGGATGTGTGGGAAAAGACATCTTGGAATTCTTGGATGACCAGTTGTGCAGCACTTCTTTCTTTGTTGTTTAACGGTGCATTCTGCAGAAGCTCTGATGTTAAGTTCTCTGAAGACACAGTGACTGGAGGATTGGTAATTCGATTTATGCAAGTTACTGGAGTACAGGTGGCTAACACTTCACCTTTCTTTATGACTTTCGCTTTATCACTCACATTGGCAACCCTCACAGGTATGGCAGTCCTTGAAAGGTCGACGAGAGTTGAAGCTACCAGTACTCCTTTGGGGCTGTTGTGGTTTTCAGGGTATTCCATTATGCCATATCGGAAAATTTTATCTTCAGCTATGTATCCAGGAAGTAATAATTCTGTTCTTGCGGGTAATGTGATGTCATTTTGAGCTATTATTTGATGTACGGATTTAACTTCACTATCTTGGATTCCAAATAACGCTATGTCTTCAGAAACTGAATGCAGCTCATTGTTTTTAAAGTCTAAGGAAAAATTATATTTTCTTAAAAAGTCCAGTCCGAGTATACAAGTGTCCATAATGTCCGCCACATATGCCGTGTGATGATAAGAAGCACTCCCGAACGTGATGTTGATGTTCATTTTTCCATGTATGTTGATTTTATCGCCGGTCACTGTTTGGAGGGTAACGCAGGGCAGCGTCCAAATTAGTCTTCCATACTGTTGTTGAGCCAAATCTTTCCGAATGATGGTCACATTGGCTCCAGTATCGATGATCATATTGCAGGGAACTCCATTTACGTGTCCCATGATGAAGAGTCCATTACTGCCGCCACTCATTGCAGAAATTTGTAGAGCTCTAAGATGGGGCTTCTCAACAACTGGCAACCTCCGCCCCGCGAGATGGCCAGAATTTAATTTTCCTCCTCCCTTCTGGGAGCTGTCTTAGCTCTAGTGTCTTGGCGGGATCGGCAGTTTCTCCGTATGTGGCCCTCGCCTCCACAGTTCTAGCACCTCAGGCTCTGCTTCTTTTCCGGAGTATTTCGTCTCAAGTTACTGACTTGTCTTTGCAATTCATCCAGACGAGCAGCAATTTGTTCTGGCTCCTGTATAGTAGCAGTCCTGATAGGATGGCGTTCTCTACGAGTTGCTTGCTGGGCTGCCTCGTACTTCATGGCATATACTAAAGCACTTTTTAAATCCTTGACATCTGCCATTTGTAGGGCCTTCTGTATCTCTACGTCCCTGATGCCATCGACGAAGTACTGTAGAGACAGGATTTCTCTCGTTTCAGTCGGGCAGTCTGAAAAGGCGAGGTGGGAGAGCCTTTCAACATCCGTGGCGAGCTCCTGGAGTGTTTCGGTAGGCTTCTGTTGGCGAGATTTCAACTGCACCCTGCTGTAGTCTTTCACACATTTTTCGCCAAACCGCAGTTCTAATGCACTTGAGAGTGCGTTGAAGTCCAAGCGTTGCTCTTCGGAAAGCGTTTGTAGTATATCTGCAGCTTCAGCTCGCAGAGATGCAGCTAACTGGCAGGCTTTTGTCACGGAGTCCCATCCGTTGGTGTTGGCGACAATTGTGAATTGAGTTTTATACACTTGCCAGGAAGATTTTCCATCGTAAGTCGAAAGCTTGATTGAAGGTCGGGTGGTAATTGGTACACATTTCAAATCTTCAGAAATAGTTCTGCTCGACAGTCTCTTCTCTAACATTTGGTCTATCTTTTCCTTCTATTTCACACAAATTTTCTTCTAAATTCTTCTTTTCCAGAATCTCTATCTTCTTCTCCAAATCATTAAACTTGAATTCGAATTTCCCTTCTAAACTATTACACCTCTTTTCGACATTCTCGAATTTCTCTTCAAATTTGTCTTCTATTTGTTTCACACTTTCTTCCATAGTTGCTAAAAGATGACCCTTTAATTCCTCCTGTCCGGCAGAGATCGCAGAAATATTCTTTTGCATTTCCTCTTGGGCCGCTTTCATTTCTTTTTGACTCGCTTTCATTTCTTCTTGACTCGCTTTCATTTCTTCTCGCCCTTCGGATATTTCCTTCTTCATCTCTTCTTTGCCAGAGAACATCTCTTTCTTCATTTCTTGCATGAGAGCAAAAAGCTGTTGAAATTTGTCCTCTTGTTCCGCCATTGCTCTGGTAATCGGCATCAAATCCCACTTCTGACACCAGTTGTTGCAATGTACGGGTTCGAAAGATTTGACGCTAAAGCAGATCAAAACTTGCAGAAATTTATTCCAAAATAACTCTTCACAGTTCTCTTACAGCTCCAGAACTTCTCGTTCTAGTAGACACAATACAGCTCTTTTCACCTCAATAGAGCACAAAACAGCAGTTAAAAACTTGACAAACAACTGCTAAATCGCCGCAAAAGACAATGCAATACAGTTCGCTCAGTATCTCCAGTCAAGTAATTCAGTGATTCAAAATCAGTCAACCAACTCAGTCAGGAATACAGCTCTCACAATGAACGTTGAGAGACAACTAACTACTAACCAACTCAGGTCGCGCTTATATAGGAGTGGCTGCGAATATACTTGAACCTTCCAGAGATGGACATTTGGAGAACTTTCCAGACAGTAGTCGAAAAATCCTATACGTGTACATACATGGGATACATGTACCAAAAATGTCGCCAAATGGTCGCCAAGTTTGGCGACCATTTGGCGATTTCTCGCCAAATTTGGCGACAAAAATTAGTCGCCAAAACCATCGCCAACTTGGCTCTATCTCACCGATTTGGCGAGATTACCATTACCATAATGTTAAATGCCCTGCCCCTTGAAACTCGCTTCCCAGAGTTACCTCTATAAAACTCGTTATCAAGCATTGAGAGATTCATTGCTGGGAAACAAACCTAGACGAACCATTGCACTGCCTTACGCGAGATGAACATAAATTTTACTATTTACAAAATTAACACTACGAAATATTTACAAATATACAAAAATTCGTAACAATACATAACTTTTGTTGATTAATCGGTTAGATTTCCGGTTAAAATTAGAGGAGGTTAAATATTCTTCAAGGAAATTGTGCAAAGAACTATATGTGCCAGACCACAGTTTTGTTTTTTAAAAATGTAGATAGTGCCGTTAATTTGTGTATGGAAGTTTCAGTCAATATATATGACGAACCATAAAAATTTGAAGTCTGGAATTAATCTACAAATACAGATCATTCCTTGAAGAGGATAATTTCCATGGAATGAATCATAGCTAGATATAAACGTACATGTCAGTTAATTCCTAATGAAGGAGAAATGGTCATGCGTAGGGTGCCGCGCCTTTTTCGATTGTTTTACAAAACTAAAACTTGCTTGTTCAGCTCTGAAGTTGTGTAGACGAAAGCAAAGTTCTCACGAAATGACTTTGTTTAGTATGATGAAATGACTTTGTTTAGTATATGACGAAATGAATGTGTTTAGTATCACGTAAAAAGAAAAAAGAAGGAAAAAAAACATTAGATGCCGGAACGCCGTTCCGCCTTTTAAAAAGGTAAAACATCGCCGTTCCCACGCGTTCCCGCTCCACTACACCCCTGTAGACAATCCATAAGATTGACGTTAAGATGGTGTGCTCGATATTTAAAATATTGTAAAATAGAAGAATATATAGATGAAGTAAATTATAATTCCATGGGAATTAAATTATTGATATAAAACCAGATTTTACTTAATAGGTTCTTCTTTACACCTACTGCAAAGTATTTTATCCAATTGTAATTAATAATATTAGAAGCAATGAAAGAGTACACTAAAAGGTTTAGCCTATCTATTGTAGATTTTAAAGTAGTTAAGTTTGTGACTGCCTCTATTGTGACGTTTTTTTAGCAGTAGTAGGGGGAGGTATAAATAAGCTACCAGGATCAGAAATATTAGGTGTTGATACACAACTATTATACACCAAAGTATTGCACATCTCTAGAAAAAAAAAATCCAGACTTTCCCAGGTATTCCCTGACCATTAAGGGAAACTTTTCCTGACCCATCACAACTAGGGTTGGTAGTACTTACACATGTATCACGTATACACTAAGTAAATGTTTTTCCAAGAACCGCAGCACCACCTAGTGGATTTGGAGGTGGCTGGTTATGCAGCACTCCAAGATTTTCAGGCACAATAACTCAAATTTTCAGCTTTCATATCAATTTTATTTTGTGTCTGTCGATTTATTAAAAAAAATTCCAAAAATATGTTTTCCAAAGATTATGTGTTTATTTGTTAATTTTAAGACTATTTTATCTCTTATTAGGTGTATTGCAGATATTAATCCAAAGAGAGGAACAAAAGCAAGCAAAAAAGAAACAGGAAAACACTATTCAATTACCAAAAAAGTTATAAATTTAGCCAATGAAATAAATGATTTTGACAAAGTTTTCAAACTGTAAATAAAAAAAAAAAATTCTAAAATATATGCAAGTTGTGCTTTGTTGCAGTTTTTAAAAAAAATTCTTATTTTACAATTATTATTTTCTTAATAAAAATTTTTAATCAGGTATAAGGTATGGGGTGAATCTTTTAACTTAATCAGTTTCAAATTATGCAAGTAAGGTTTGCTCTATATATGTATAAATTTGTTGTGATAAGAAATTGTTTACTGAAAAATTATGATGTGTTTCAATCAATGTTTCTTCTGCAATGTATTTTAACAAGTTTAATTGAACTTGGTAGCGAATATTCTTGAAATTTGAAGAAAAAACAATGTTTTGTTCTTAATAATTTTAAATATTGCAGTGTTCGAACTTTTTATATTGCTAGAAATATGAGCATGGAATTTGAATATCTTGAACGTTGAATTTTCAGGGGAACGGATACCTGCTGGAACTGCTTTCACCAAAGAGTGCACGCTAATGTTTAAGTCTATGGAGAAAAGTCGAGAAGAATCTCAGAAAATTATGCATATTTTTTATGCGCTTTTTTGCAATAGTTAGATCGAGGTAAAATCTTGTTTTATAAGCGCTTTTTACGTTTTAAAAATGTTAAATTTATCGTTTTTGTACCGAAAATAGCTTTATGGGAAAATTCAAAAAAGCACATCACGAGATTTCACTTCATTGATTGCGAAACGGCGCATGAAAAAATATACATAACTTTTTGAGATTTTTCTGACTTTTCTCCATAGACATTTGCATTTCATTAGCAAAAGAAAAACGGAAATTTAATTAATGGGAAAATACAAAACGGAAAACTTAAGTAGATTCACGGAAAAATGCAAAATGGAAGACTTACTTAGATTCACGGAAAAATACAAAACGGAAAACTTTAACAACGAAGAAATAAGAAACGGAACTTCAGTAGATTCACGGGAAAATACATAACGAAACGGGAAAGTCCCGGCAACTCTGCTGCCGGTACTTTTTCCGTTATTTTCAGTAAATTTTTTTTACAGTGCATGCTAATTTAAATTTTACCACTGTTATTTAAAAATTAAAAAAAAAATTCTAGTTATTTAATAGCTTCTTTCGGATGAGTTTTCAATTGAGCCATGGAAAATAAAAAAAGAAAGAAATGTGGCCATGAGTACAGGAGAGAGAAAAAAAGTAAACAATTACAAGAGTCATCAAAAGAGTGTTCAAAAATCACCCAATATTACTTGAAACCAAAATCTACAACTTATACTGATCAGGAGGCAACTAGTTTAGCATCACATGAAGTTTCACTCCAAGTGCCAGATCCAGTGGAATATTTTGAAAATGAAACACAATCCACCAGCAAAGAAAATGCTTCTGAATCAACATCAGTTATAATACCTCTAGTACTTGATACTTCAATAAGAAATGAAGATGCTCCAGTCAATATAAATGCAGAGGCAATGAACTACTTTAGAAAACCTGGCAATGATTAATTGCCTGCGTATTTGGCATACCATTCTATTCAGCCCTGTAAGAGGGATATGCCTTTTAAAGATAGAAAACCTCTGTTTAATATAGAGAAAAGTGAGAAGCAAATTTTCAAACGACAGTGGTTGACTTTTGACGAGAAGACTCAGCAGTTGTTTTGTTTTTTGTGCACCATGTTCAGCGATGGAAAATCTGTTTTCTGCTGTGGATTCAACGACTGGAAGCATGTTCATCAAAGAGTAGAGAAACACGAGACTTCCAAAATCCATATGGAATCAGCATAGACATTTATGGCAGTGAAAAAACAGAAAACTGTTCACGATTTATAATTAAGTAACAATCTTGAGAAAAGAAAAACGGAAGTTCTTGAAAGGAGACGAATTGTTACAATAGGAATAGATGTGATAAAATTAATAGGGAAACAAGAGCTTCCTTACCGAGGCCGTCTAGAATCGGCGTATACGCCGAAAAATGAAAATATAAATCACGGAAATTTTCTTGAGATAATTTTATTATTAAAAAAGTATTCCGACACTTGAAAAGCACCTCAATAAAATGTTATAGCGCAAAGTGCAATTAATCATGCTAAACAAGAGAAAAGAAAATAAGGAAAAGGCGGTAGGAAGAAGAAGTTTTGTCACATTTTTGGGCAAAAATACAGCAAACACAATTATCAACATTATCTTAGATGAGATGAAAAAACATATTGCTGAGGAAATGAGAAAAGCAGTAAAATTTTCAGTTTTGATGGATACTACAATCGATATTTCATGCAATTATCAATGTGCTTTTGTTTTTAGATATGTCAGAGAACATGAAGTTTGTGAAAGACTCCTTGCTTTGAAATGTGTGTCATCAACATCAGAGCAGGATTTATTTAATAGTTTAAAAGATGTCTTGGATAAATTGGAAATACCGATCGAGAACTGTGTGGCGAATGCTTTCGATGGTGCCGCAAATATGAGCGGGAAATATAATGGTTTAACAGCAAAATTATCAGCAGAAGTTCCTAATCATATTCACACTTGGTGTTATGCTCATGTACTAAACTTAGTTCTATCTGATACTGTCCAGTGCCTATCAAGTACAATATCTTTCTTTAATCTACTTCAAAAAGGACAAGTATTTTTGAAAGAATCTTTAAACCGATTACAATTGTTCCAGGAACAAAAGCCTTATTTTAACTTGGAAGAAATTGGAGTCACAAGATGGCGAAGCAGAAGTGACGCCACGGAAAAAAATTTGGAAGAATTGATAACTGCGTTGAAGTGCCTTTATCCGAAAGTCAATTTAAGTTACCAAAAATAGTGTACTTGGATTTGATTGTCGCGCTATCAACTCCAAAGTCTGAAATGATGCCTCGGATATTTTAAACAAGTTCTTATCATTTGAAACAATTTTGGTAGCGATGATGTTTCTACAGATTTTCAAAATAACAACTCCTGTATCAGATTATTTACAGTCTAGGAACCTTGATTATGTTCAAGCTTGGAGACTAATAGAATGCTCATCGTTGAAGTTAGAATGTATTCATGAACAGTTTGTCCCCACTTTGAATGCTGCAAATACATTTGTAAGAAATATGTCGAGTGTGCTCGAACAAAGAGCAGAGTTTGATAGCAGCCTTGAAAACTTAATAATAGAAACTGAACTAAAGAGAAAACGAGTAAAAACCGTTAAAAAAAATGCCAGGAGAGGATGCAAGACATGAACGCGTTGCTTCAACTTCTGAAGATACTTTTCGCATTTCAATATACTTATACATAATAGGCAAGATAATTCAAATAATGGACAGAAGATTTATCCACAATAAATCATTGTAACTGGATCTTTCATGGCTTGATCCCAAACGATTTGTCAAACCTGAATCCCTTTAGACAGAATATGTAATATTATTCCTTCACTTGATAAGAGAGGCTATAAGAAGAATTTCTCTCATTTGCGGAGATGTGGCCAAAGATTATTAATCACTCTACTGTTCAAGATTACGCCAGGCTGTATGAGTTAGAAAAAGATTTGATTGAGAATAATAATGATGAAGAAGAAGAGGAGAGAGAATTTCTTAATTGTACTGATGTGCAAGAGTGTAACTCTTGCATTAAGTGCGTTTTGAAAGTGTTAATAGAATATAATATGTACTCTCTCCAATATTCAGAATTATTTAAAGTTTACAAAACCCAGGGGCGGTTAAAGCAAATCTTTAACAATAAGCGAGAACAATTCTGGCAACGCCCCCCCCCCCCTCCCATCCCCAATTTTATTAAACTATTATCTCTCCAATTTTTAGAGTTCTGAACCCAATAATTTTTAACGATTTATGTTCTATGCAAATTGCAAATTAATTTTTAAGTATTAAATTTATTTAAAGATATGTTTAAAAACCGCAAAAAAAAAAAAAAAAAATTAGTCGGCAAAAGCAGAGAGAAAGAGCGTGAAATTTAAAATTCACATTATATTATTGAAATATGTTATCCGTGTTTCCTCTTCTACTAATATACATCACAAATTTTATTAAAAAAAATTAAGAGTTTGAATAGGTCAGTTCATGTTCTTTAACATATAAGTACTATAATTATATAAGAAATGTTATGAATGTGTAAATTTATCAAAAAAATATGTTTCAGTCCCTTAAAAAGAGCTGAAACATTACTTGTCAAAAATGGACGTAATTTAAATTTTAAAATGCAACTAAAAACGAAATAGAAAATTTAAATTAAATCATTAAAATTCTTACACATGTGTGATTCTGAATTAACTATTTATGAAAAATTATTGTTTTCTTATTTATTAACATGATAATTATTCCTGGTTTTGTGGGTGAAACTCCTTTTGCAAACACATTTCGAAAACGATTACTGCATTAGAGAACTAATTTAGCAGTTGTATAACACCACGTATTTTTTACTTACAAGCTAAAATGAAAAGTAAAGACAAAGAGGTTATAATTTATGTGCTTCATTTAATGTTTTTAAACAGTAAAATTAAAAACAAAGAACAGATTAAAACATGATATACTTCTACTTACAAAGTTTGGCAAACTAAAATTATAAATTTACTTTTAAAACTTACCACAAAAGGCCACACACAGAGAGCAAATGCCCTCTCTACTTTCAAAGAAACGTATGCCAGCTTCTAAATAGTTGAAGGGGAGGGGACACCCCAGTCATTCTAAGAAATTTCCTCCCTTCGGTAATAAACGACCCCCCCACCGTCCTTCTTGTTGACCGCCGTACATGATTTTCGTTATACTAGTCGGGACAAATGGACACCTCTTTTGCCATCTACAATGGTCACAATGTCAATCTGACGTATTGGTACTAATCAGGGGTGTAGTGGAGCGGGAACGCGTGGGAACAGCGATCCTTTACCTTTTTAGAAGGCGGAAAGGCGTTCCCTCACCTAATTTTTTTCTTTCTTTTATCTTTTCATTAAACGCAAAGTCAAGAAAGAAAACGAAAAGGTTCTTTCCTGAGAACTATGCTGCTGTTTTCGATCTGCAGCTTCAGAGCTGAGCAAGCAAGTTGAAAAAGGCGCGGCAACTAACTCACACGGCCATTCCATCAACAATCCAACACATGCACTCGACACCCCCTTCCCCCCGCCCCCCTCTCCTACTTGGTTTAATGTTTCAATACTTCTTCATTAGAACTATGATTCATCCAATGCAGATTATCTTCTATATTTGTGGATGAATTCCAGACTTCAAAGTTGCATGGTTCTTCATACACAAAATGACGCCAACTCTCTCCAAAACTGCGGTCTGCCCGATATTGTCAGTTCTTTGCGCCCTTTCCTTGATGAATGTTTTTTCTAATTTTAACGGGAACGCTAATCGATTTCTCAACAAAAGTGGTGTAACTTTTTTTTTTTTCTTTCATTTTTTTATATTACCCACGTGTTTTGAAATCACGGAATTATGCATTTATATTGGCTTGCCAGGTATTGGGAAAATCAAACTGATACGTTGTTTGAACATGACAAAATATATTCTAAACAGTATTGATTTTGTTACTCCTGCTACTTTAACTCAATACAAAAAAATAATGGAAATGGGTGGCCTCAGGTTGGTGCATGGGAAGATGCTTTTATTCCCTCCCTAATAGTTACTTAAATTTTTATAAAAGTGGAGAAAAGGGCAAAATTCACAGGAAAAATAAACTGTGTGCTATTTAATAATAGATTTTGTATTTGTCATAGTGAGAAGGGAAATAGTTTTGAAAAATCAAAGTTAGGGGAAAAAAAATGTTCCTTGCAACCTACAAATGATACTGCCGAAACTCATGATATTGAATCTATTCATATTTGCTTTGAGGTTATATATTTCACTTTTCTTAATATAAAATTGCTAATGGTTTTGCAAATAGGTACAATACATCAAAATCGGGCTGTGAAATAGTGAGAAAGCAATGAAAATGAATTTAAAAATTCAAAAGTAAAATGCTTTTTGGTTTGAGATTGGGAAATCTTACATTTACAGCTTTTGCAGAGTTTATTCCAAAATGTAGCAACAGTTCTTTAAAAAATCTTTTTCTCCCAAGTTTAAAAAAAATCAACATTAAATACAGTGGTGGCGGTAAGGGGAGGAAATTGTTCCCGATATTTTTTAAATTGTAGTGATTTTGATGACAATGTACATCTATCAATTGATGAGTCTATATTTGGTTGGTTGTTTGTACGATCAACGGTTTACTTTTATGTACAATGACGGCTAATCGTGCAGGGACCAACAGTTTAAAGTGGATTTCGAATCATAACGAACATCCATGCCTAGCACCTTTGGCATGCGAGGATAGAGCTCTAACCATACAGCCATCAGGTTTGAATCGAAACTCGATCTCTTATGGAAATTTCTCTGATTGAAAATTGTTTAAGAAATCATGTAAATAATCTGTTTAAAATGAATTGTTGATAATCTGTTTAAAATGAATTGTTCATAATCTGTTTGAAAATTGTTGCAAAAAATCTATTTAAAAATTGTGTCAATAATATGTTTGAAAATATCTTCTAATCCATTTATAAAGTGTCAAACAATCTGTTAAAATGGGTTGTGCAAAGCAAATTGTTAAAAAATCCAGATAACTTAATAGTTTTAAAAAGATATTTAAATAAAAAAAACTCTAAACACACATGTTTTTCTTTTCAGTTTTGAGGAGCTCATTATCTGTTTTGAGATTATTAAAGTAAAATATAGAAAGTTATTTATTCTTAGTTGTAATTTCCACTCCCCCCCCCCCCCCTACACACACAGAAAGAAAAAAAAAAGTATATACGTTTGTAACGACGCGACATAGCGTTCCCATACCTTTTTATTTTACACTTCACCACTGGTACTAATTGAGTTCACTGGATGATGAACAACCCTTCCAAGAAAAAGGGAACTTTATAGTGCTGATGAGTTTTTCACAATGGTTTGAGGATCGTATAGCCAAGACCGCACATACACATTTTATTGCCGCCTCTGTCTGATGCTTTTTTAAGAAGCTGGTAAGCGATTCTCACGACCTATTGGCGACAGTTACATCTACCACTTAGGAAATGGGGGCTAGCCAAGATCCCCCATCCTTTCTGTGTTGTTCTCCCCTCTGCATTTTAAATGAAACGTGTTACATCTTCATGTATTTTTGCAACTGAAAGCAGCTTTTTTTTTAAAGGGAAGGGGGAGGTTCTTATCTTTTTGGTAAGTTTCTTGAAGCTTAGGTAGAATATTTGAAACTAGAATTTTACCTCATTCTCCAAAGGGAATAATCAGAGTAAGATTTTTTTAGGAAATTTACATATTTAAAAAAAAAATAAAAAATTTGAAAAATTGAGTCAAAGTTCTAGAGCTAGAGTTTCCCCCTATAGAATAGTTGAGGATGTAAGTGAATGTTTTTGAAAAGTCGGGGAAAGGTAAAGCCTCGTTTTGTTTCGCAAAGGGCGTCACAAATGCTAAGGACGGTCCTGCTAACAAATATTTACAATGTAATGTTAGAAACTATACTCGGTTTTTTTTTTTTGCTACATATCCATCACCTAAGAGAGTTTTCATGTTAAAAAATATAGGCTTTCTTTTATATTCATGTTGATTTTCAAATCTATTTTTAACAATTGACATATAACTAAATGGAAAAATTATTTTAATATTTTGAAAAGATGTATTTAGAAAATAGCTTGACTACTTAATACAACTATGTAATTTAGCAGTTCTACAATGGCTCAAACCCTAGTAGAGATTTCGTTCTAGTTTGACAGCTTGAAAGACAATCATTAAACTTTAACAGACATGCTATAATTTCGCAGAAAGCGGTTTTCCGCTTTTTTCACAGGAATTTCGGTCATTACTAAGATCGTTGCAAAATCTCAAAAATACATCATTGTGTGAAATTCAGCTATTTTATAATCAACTTTAAATTGTGAAATACCGTAATTTTGTCTTTTACATATTAAACATCTTTATTAAAGATAACAATACTATACTACTACAGGTGTGTATATATATTTGTCAAGTATCCTATTTACTAATATATATTGCATCTGCAGTATATCGTTAATCTATATACGAAATGCATTAACAATAATAGTGCTTTAAGAATGTAAAACATTCCTCATATTAATTTATACGTTTTCTGTAAAAAGAATTAAAATGATATCTATGCTAATAATTCTTTTTGTCATAATGAAAATTAATTATATCAAACAACTCAAATTATCAATATTATTATTTCAACACATGCATATATTACTCGTTATATGATGCATATAGCAAATTAAACTACTAATGTTGTTTTTATGATCGAATAAAAATAAAATGTAGAATTAACTTGAATTGAAGACAAGAAATAGAAAATGACCCAAATACCAAAATCATCAAACATCTTTTTTTACAAAAAAATATCGTTAAGACTAAGCTAAACAAAGTGGAGAACGCCCTAAGTGCGAACTTCAGTAGCAATAGTTAAAATTCAATCTGATACTTAGTCATAGTCTTAAGTACCAAAGCGAGTGTTTCTCATTTTTCCTTTTAAAATAATAAAGTATTATTACTCGACAATTAGCCATAACGTTTTCCCTTTGTTCTTTTCGATTTATTACGAATTTGCCAGCTATTGTTGTAAATTAAAGAGAATTGAAAGCATGTGCGGCGTTCCATTGGATTATTATATCGACTAGCAATTTGCACAACATTTCGGACCTTATCCAAAATATTTTTTAAATACGTGGATAAGCGTTTCAAAGCAGGCAGTGATCGAACGAAGGTAAAGGGATTTCAAAGATGTATCCTTCTGGTACCACCAGATTGCCAGCTCTTTTCGAGGGTTCCATAACGGGATCAAGAAATGGGACAAAAATCACATTTCTAACCGATAAGGCACAGGGGCGCTTTTTTCCTTTTGAAGAGGGGGACGCATTTGTCATTTCAGGAAGCACGTTTGGGAGGCACATTTTTTTAATTTAACCCTGAAAATGTTAATGTTCAATTTGAAAACGGACTGATTCAAGAAAAAATCATACAGAACTTATCTTTTGGCGCCCCTCCCAAATTCACGAAATTTTCCTAGAATAAATGTATTTATTTTTTCTTTTCAAGATACAACACAATAGTAAAAACAGAAATAGAATTGAGGTACACAGATTTTAAAGATGTATCCTTCTGGTATTACCAGACTGTTAGCGATTTTCGAGGTGGTGATGAACAAAAATCACATTTCTTACCGATAAGGCGCAGGGACGCTTTTTTCGTTTTGGAGAAGGGGGTGGGGGGGGGGGGCGAATTTTTCATTTTGGGAAGGGAGGAAGCACGTTTGGGCGACACATTTTTTTTTATTTAATCCTAAAAATTTTAATTTTCAATTTAAAAAATGACTGATTCAAGAAAAAAAAAACAGAACTGATCTTTTGGCGCCCCTCCCAAATTTACGAAATTTTCCTAGAATAAGTGCATTTATTTTTTATTTTCAAGGTACAACACGATGGTAAACGTAGAAATAGAATTGTGGTAGACAGATTTCAAAGATGTATCCTTCTGGTACCACCAGATCGCTAGCGATTTTCGAGGTGGTAAACAAAAATCACATTTCTTTCCGATAAGGCACAGGGGCGCTTTATTCGTTTTGGAAAGGTGGGCGCATTTTTCCTTTTGGAAAGGGAGGACGCACATTTGGGAGACCATTTTTTTTTATTTATTACTGAAAATGTTAATGTTCAATTTAAAAAACGATTGATTAAAAAAAAAGTCTACAGAACTGATCTTTTGGCACCCCACCCAAATTTACGAAATTTTCCTAGAATAAATGCATTTATTTTTTCTTTTCAAGATACAACACGATGGTAAAAACAGAAATAGAATTGAGGTAAACAGATTTCAAAGACGTATCCTACTGGTATCACCAGATCGCTATCGATTTGCGAGGTGAAAAACAAAAATCACAATTCTTATCGATAAGGCACAGGGACGCTTTTTTCGTTTTGGGAAGGGAGAGAGGCACATTATGGAGACAAATTTATTGATTTAATCCTGAAAATAGAAATTTTTAAATTAAAAAATAATTGAATAAAAAAAAATCATACAAACTGATTTTTGACGCCCCCCAAAAATTTCGTAAATTTTGCGCCCCAAGCGAAGGCTTGCTTGGATTGCACTAAGGACCGCCCCTGCAAACACCTGCTTACAATAACTTGCCTAAGAAGTATTGTGACGTAATCGATCCAGTTATTTTTCGAAACGCTTATTTTGCTGCTCCAGCAAACATGCTTTTGGCCATGTTAACTTATGAAAGTTCTCAAGATCTTTTGAAAATGACAGAGGGCGGTATGCCGAAGGCCTGTTAGCACTTCATACAATTTCCTTCACATACACAAGCAGTCGAGTGAAACTTGTCACGGTAGCCTCCGAGAAAACAGTTGGGCCTGAAAACAGGAATAAATTCATAAGAGCTACTCTAGAATCCAAAAAAACACATGTCGAAATTCGAGACAAAAAAGAATTACAAGTAGTAATGCTATCGTCAATTGTATATAGGGACGACGCAAACGGGGGGCGAAGGGGGCGTCTCGCCCCCCCCCCCAAAGTTTTAGAAAGTTGAACAGTCGGCAATTTTTCGAAATTTTATCGAGTCCTTTTTTTAAAGCTGATCTACAATGAAATCAAATTGAATGAAAAAAAAAATTGTCGAACAAAAATATTAAGAATATCAACCCGAGTTTTACGAATCGGCATTTTTACACTAGAAGCCTATTCCAAGGGAATCGGCGTCTTTTTCCCCTCCTACATTGACGGACTGCGTACACAAATATAACAGGTATCTTGCGAACACAAATCATAGATATCTTTATTATATCACCCCACCAAAGTTTTTAGAAAAAAAAAAGGCGGCACTCGGTAAATTCAAAAATTTCATCAATTCCTTTAAAAGTGCCAAGTGATGGATGTTTTAAAGCATATTGAATAGAAAAAAATATAAATAATTAAAATCGTCAATAGTATTAAAAAATCCTGATCACAATTCAGCCTTAGTTGGCGGTCGGAAATTTTAAATTGGAGTAAGTATATCCTTTTTTGCAGGAACATTTAAGTTGATATGTCACTGACAGCTTCTAAAGGAAATTAGATACGAACATATCTCCCGTATATTGGACTTGAAATAACTCAGAAATAACTTTAAGATGAAAAATGGTTATTTTATTTTCAGAAGAATTTTTTCTTTTTTTTTTCAAACTTAAAAAACAGGTGAAAAGAGTTGAGTTGTACAAATGCTGTATAATGGAATAATAGGTAGTGGCTTAAAAATAGAGTAACATGAAATATTGAATTTAAATATTCTAACACTCCCCCTCAATATTTCTATTCCACCAACCCCATTCCTTTTGAAAATTTTGCAGTCTTAACTGCTTCAAGAGGCTTCGTCAATAAGTCAGCTTTCATGACATCAGTTGGGCAGTATAATACAGACAGAAAATTATTAGTTACAAGTTCACGAACAAAATGATACTTAATGTCAATGTGTTTGGTGCGCTGACTAAACCTTCCACTCGTAAGCATTTTGATGCAGCTCTGATTGTCTTCGAATATGGTTATAGGTACCGTAGCTGCTTCATGAAAATCCCTCAATAGTCTGTTTAACCATATAGCTTCTTGTGCTGATTCTGCAAGAGCTACATACTCAGCTTCTGCACTCGATAAAGAAACTGATGGCTGTATCTTGCTTGACCAACATATTGTCCCTCCATATAGTTGGAACAAATATCCACTCTGTGATCTTTTCCCCTCAGATCCTGCCCAATTGGCATCCACATACCCTTCTAAAATGGTAGTTTCACTGTGTAGATCTGAACCTAACTTTAGTCTTTTGTGCACTGTAGTTTTCAAGTATCGAAATACTCGTTTAACTTCTGTCCAGTCACTTTGAGTTGGTCTGCTAACTTTACTAGCTAGAATTGATGTACTAACTGATATATCTGGTCTTGTATTAGATGAAATGTAAAGTAGTGATCCTATAGCTGCTCGATAGACTGTATTTGTTTCCAATGGATCTTCAACTTCATTTCTCTTTAAGTATCCTGGCTCCAGAGGTATTCTTGATGGTTTCGAATCCTCTAACCCAAACTCCTTTATTTTTCGATTGATGTAGTTTGTTTGATGCAAATAGAAAAGTCCATCATCATCTCGATCAATTTGTAAACCCAAATAAAAATTTAAATGTCCCAGGTTCTTTATTTTGAATTGTTTCATAAGTTCCAATTCAAATTCCCTTAAGTTTAAACTTTCTTTGCTGGCTGCAATCAGATCGTCAACATACACAAGAATATAGGTCCAGGCTCCATTTGAATGTTTCGAATATAGACATGGGTCTGTCTTACTCTGCTTGAAGCTCATTTTCATGAAACTGTCATGGAGTTTCTTGTTCCATTCGTTTGCACCCTGTTTCAAACCATATAAACTCTTCTGAAGTTTACAAACAAGATGTTGCTTTCCTGGTTCTTCATATCCTTTTGGCTGTTTCATGTATACATCATGATGTAGATCGCCATTTAAGTATGCTGTCTGAATGTCATACTGATTAACTTCCATTTTTCTTTTTCCTGCAATAGTTAACAAAGTTCGAAATGTAGTCTGGCGTACAACAGGTGCGAAAACTTCATCATATTCTTCGCCAAATTTTTGAGAAAATCCCTGTGCAACCAATCTGACCTTAAATCTGTCTACATGTCCGTTTTCATCAATTTTTCTCTTGAAAACCCACTTGCTGGCTATTGCTTCTTTATTTGGTGGAAGTTTTGTTAATTCCCAAGTTCTGCTTTCCTTCAGTGAATTTATTTCTTCTTTCATTGCATTACTCCAAGATTCAGCATCTTTAGACTTGATCGCTGCTTCATATGTTTTTGGTTCTGCTTCTTGAATTTCACCTTCCTTAACCATTTGGATTGTTTCAATTAATCTTTCAGGTGCTTTTCTAACTCGATTTGATCTTCTGAGCATATTGGTTTCTTCATCTGTTTCATTTGTTTCTTCAAAATCAAAATATGCCGAAGAGTTGGTCTCCCCCTCAAGTTCGAATTGACATGGTTCTTCTTCAACTAAATTGTCTGGTATGGCTTCCTTTTGACTTTCAGACTCGAAATCGTCTACGAACTTCACATGTTTACTGATGGTAATCTTGTTGGTCTTTCTGTCTAACAATCTGTAGGCTTTAGATCCCTCTTGATAACCCACAAATGTCATCAATTTTGCTTTGTTGTCTAACTTTAATCTTTGTCCTTCTGGGATTAGAGTGTAAGCTTTAATGCCAAATGTCTTGATTACCTCCAGACTTGGTTTTTCACCATGCCATAACTCATAGGGTGTAACTTCATGGTGTTTTGTTGGCAGTCTGTTCTGTAGGAAGTTGGCAGTCTGAATAGCTTCTCCCCAATATTTATTTTCAAGACCTGATTCTAGAAGTAAACATCTTGTCATTTCAATAAGGTATCTGTTCTTACGTTCCACAGTCCCATTCTGCTGAGGTGTATATGGTGCCGAGGTTTGTCTCTGTATTCCCTCATCAATAAAGATTTTATCCACTTCAGAATTCATGTATTCACCACCTCTGTCTGATCTTATGCACTTTGGTGTTTTCCCGAACATAGTCTGAACCTGTTTCACATAATGGATTATGTTTCTTGAAACTTCCGACTTATTCTTCAACAAATAAATTTTAGTATACCTGCTAAAATCATCGATTGGTGTAAGTATATATCTGTTTCCACTTGGTGTTGCAACATGAATCGGTCCGCAAACATCTGAATGAACCAACTCAAACAATTCTGAGGTTTCTGTTGTCGATTTCTTTGGAAACGATGTTTTCGTCATTTTCCCTTTAATGCAGATCTCGCATACATCAGTGTGTTTACAAGGTTTTATCTTTAATCCTGTGGCTAAATATTTATTCGCCACTTTCTTTATAGCTTGAATATCTCGATGGCCTAATCTTTTGTGCCATTCATGTATACAGAAAGAATTGCAATCAGTTGCACTTAATGCCTTTTGTGTATTTAGTACATACAAACTGTTTTTAGTATTTGCTACAGCAACAGTTTTTTCTTTTAACTTTATAGTACACTGTCCATTAATAAAGTCAATTTTAAATCCTTTATCAACTAGTTTCTTGACAGATAATAAATTTCCATGCAATTGTGGCACATAAAGGACATCTTGAACTTTTATTTTACTTACTTGGTTCTGGTCATTTTCATAAAATATCCAGCCTTCACCCTTTCCACTGGTCACTATGATTTGTCCATCTGCAAGGTAGACTTTATCTTGAATGGTTTCATCGAGTTCTGTAAAGAAATCAAAGTTGCTGGTCATGTGGGAAGTTGCACCAGAGTTAATATACCACGTAAGAGTTTCTGTTTCACCCAAGATAAAACAAATATGTTCTTCATTGCTGATTGTAATTTTTGAACTGTTATCTGCTAGAGTTACTTTCTTAGCTGTATGTTGATTTTCTTGCTGATTTGTTCCTTTCCGTTGTAACCATGCTTTATACTTTCGACAATCTATCTTGTCGTGGCCTGGCTTCTTACAGAAAAAACAGCTTCTTTTGTTTGTATACTTCTGAACAGTAGAATTGACCTTTAATACCTTTTCATGGCTTTGCTGGCTTCCATGGTTCAGTTCTCTTCTTCTTCTGTTTTCTTCGATCAACTTATTTTTAACCAGTTCTTGTGTCAAATCTGCTTCCGGTCTGGTCTCCAAAGCTGTAATTAATGTTGCATAGCTATCAGGGAGGCTGCTCAACAATAATGCCACAGTTAGAGGTTCCGCCAAATTTTCACCCAATGCAGTCAGTTGATCAATTAGATCTGTCATAGTGTTGATGTGCTCTTCCATATCACTGTGTTCATTGTTTACGTATTACCAGCACCAACTGGTGTTACTCAACTCCACTCGGTATGGTTTTTTTTACTGCGCTGTCCATGAATTTTGTAGTTCCACGAATTTTTAGACGGTTTCAAAATTTGATGTAAATATCGGCAATAAAGTGTTTTCTCATATAAAATCCATAGTATTTTATCGAATCTTTAACAAGTGGCGTCCGCGACAGGACTATGGATAGTTTAAAACGAGAGAGAACGCAACTCCGGCGATTATTTACAATGTCATTGAAAGAAGTGGAAACCGTTATGAAGACAGAAGCCGTAAGTAAGAATGAATTGATACCTGTATTCAATATTTTGAAGGACAAAGCTAACCGATTATTTCAATTAGATGAAAAATTAAAAGTGGTGTGGTTAGAAATGGAAACTTTTGATGAAGATGAATTTTCTAGTGACATTGATTTAACGGAAAAGTATCGTGATCAATGGATTGCTATGGAAACAAAGGTTGAATTAGTTTTGTCGCCAACTGAAGGAAATGAATTGTCGGGCGCTATAAATGAAACAAAGCGAAATTTTCGTCTTCCTAAGTTGGAGTTAAAACGTTTTGACGGTGATATCAAGAACTGGCTTGGATTCTGGGGACAGTTCAATAAAATTCATGAAGATGATAGTATCGACTCTGGTGACAAATTTCAATATCTTCTGCAAGCAACAGAAATTGGCTCTTCGGCAAAAGATTTGGTAGAAAGTTTTCCACCATCCGGTACAAATTATTATAAAGTTATTGAACAACTGAAGTCACGTTTTGCTAAAGATGAGCTGTTAATCCAAATTTATGTTCGTGAACTTTTAAATCTTGTTTTAACTCAAGCAAAGAGAGGGGAAATTTTTACTTTGCGTATTCTTTACGATAAATTAGAAACTCAACTACGAGCACTTGAGACTTTAGGTGTGACGTCAGACAAGTACGAAGCGATGTTATATCCTTTAGTAGAATCTGCCCTACCAGAAGATCTCATCAAGGAGTGGGAACGAACGCGTAGTAGAGTTGAAAATAAAGACAAAGCAAATATTTTGGGAAACTTGTTAGAATTTCTTCGATCGGAAGTTGAAAGTGATGAGAGGCTACAGCTTGCTCGATCAGGTTTCGGAAAAACTCAAGAATCTCAAAGGTTTAAACTGAAAGATAAAATTCCTACTGCTGCTTGCATTGTATCTAGTGAAAGGAATAAGTTAGAGAAAAATGACAAGCAATGCTTATTCTGTAATAAGTCCTTTCACAGTGCATCAGAATGCTTTAAGACGGTTGACATGTCGCTGGAGGAGAAAAAAGAAGCATTGAAAAGAAAGGGTGCGTGTTTCGTCTGCTTAAAACCAGGTCACAATTCGAAGGTTTGCAAAACCTATATGAAGTGCATCTTATGCAAGAAAAAACATCATAGTATTATGTGCCCCAATATAAATCCAGCAAAGCAAGATAAACCACCTGAATCAGAAGCAAAGGTTCTCTTGTCACCGAAGAATTCATCAACCTTATTGTTAACTGTATTAGTGAAAATCGTCAATAATGACAGGTCCAGGATCGTCCGAGGATTGTTTGACACTGGTGCGCAGCGATCTTTCATAAGGAGAGATATTGCTGAGGAATTAGGCTTAAAACCAGTAGATCACGAATTATTGAGCCATGGACTTTTCGGGGGCAACGAAACTAAACATATTTTGAAGACACTTCTGAGGGTCTGAAGCCATTAACGCCTGCGTGTTTTTTGCAAAGCATTCCTAACAGCGAAACAACTGATTTAGATGAAATCGATAATAAAAGCTTAAATAGAAGATTGCGTTTCGTACACAAATTACGGCATGATTTAAGAATGAGATTTCGTAACGAATATTTAGCAATGTTGGTACAAAAGGGTCACAGCCGGGAAGAATCGTTGAGTATTGGAGATGTGGTTCTTCTTGAAACTGATTCCAAGCGCATAAACTGGCCTTTAGGAATCATAATTGAAGTCCTCCCTGGAGCAGATGGACATTCAAGAGTCGCAAAAGTGAGAACAGCTGACGGAGAGAAATTGAGACCTTTTCAGAGACTTTATTCCTTGGAAATCAGCAGTTCTGAAAGATTACCATTCATTGTGCAGCAAAGGGATGAAAGAATAAGGCGATCTGCAACTTCAGATGATCCAGATTCCAGTGAAGATGATGATTCTTCAACACAAGTAGTCCCAGATGTTGTCACAAGAAGTGGTCGACGGGTTAAAATTCCCAATAGACTTGATTTGTGATATTTATTGCAATTTCCAGAGACCTTATCAATTGCAAGGTGGGAGTATGTTTACGTATTACCAGCACCAACTGGTGTTACTCAACTCCACTCGATATGGGTTTTTTTGACTTTGCGCTGTCCATGAATTTGGTCGTTCCATGAATTTTTAGACGGTTTCAAAATTTGATGTAAATATCGGCAATAAAGTGTTTTCTCATATAAAATCCATAGTATTTTATCGAATCTTTAACAAGTAAACAAGAACAAGAACACTAAACAAGAATTCCACAATGTGTATGATATTACATTGCAAAGTTTGTGTTCGAATTTTAAGCATGATATTTCCGTTTTGGATGAAAGGAAAATTTGTGGTCCTATTCCACGGGTGCAGAATCCTAATATTTATCCCATTTTGAAAAGAAAAAATATTATTTTAAGTGATACAGGAGAAGATGTACCTGAAATAGGCTTACTAATAGGAGCAGATTACCTTGGTGCGTTATTAACAGGAATAATTGAACCCCTTGACAAGAATCTAATTGCTATTAAAACAAAACTTGGATGGACACTTCAAGGTAAACAAACACACTACTCTAAATCTTTGGAGAGTATCACTTATGCTACCAATTTGGATTTGACGGAATTATGGAACCTAGATGTCCTGGGTATAAGAGATCCGGTAGAAGTCAAGTCAAGACAGATAAAGGATGAAGAAACCGTAGAATTTTTCCGTAAAACTATTAAAAGAAACGAAGACGAAAGGTATGAAGTATGTTTGCCGTGGAAAAGTGGACGTCCAGAATTAGAGCTCAACAAAGATTTGGCCAATAAACGGTTAATGTCAACTACTAAAAATCTTATTCGGTCTGGACGTATAAGTGAATATAATGATGTGTTTAACGAGTGGATTCAAGATGGAGTCATTGAGATTGTAGAAAAAGATGACAATAAAGGACACTATTTACCACATCATCCTGTAATCAAAACTGGTGATACAACAACGAAAATTCGTCCAGCTTTCGATGCCTCGGCAAAGGATACCAAAGGAAATTCCCTGAATAATTGTTTGGAAAAGGGCCCAAATTTATTAGAGTTGGTGCCAAAATTGATAATGCAATTTCGAAAAAATGCAATTGGCATAACCTCAGACATCAAAAGAGCATTTTTACAGATTAGTCTGAATCCAAAAGATAGAAACTTTTTCAAATTTTTATGGTGGAAGGAGTTTTCAAAACAAGAAGAACTTATTACTCTTCGACACTGTAGAGTAGTGTTTGGAGCTTCTCCCAGTCCATTCTTATTAGGAGCAACTATAGCCCACCATCTAGAGAACGTTTCAGATGAAAGGAAAAAAATCGCTCGTCATCTTCAAAAATCGTTTTATGTTGACAATTGTGTCACAAGTTTAGAAACTAAGGAAGAGGCTGCGAAATTTATTTCTGAAGCTAAGGTGTTGATGGCTTCAGCACAATTTGAACTACGAGGGTGGGTTGCTTCTGAAAAAATTGTAGAAGAGGCACACAAGAGAGTTATTCCGATTCTGGGTCTCACTTGGGATACCGAATGCGACGAACTTTTCTGCAACAATATTGTTGAAATTCCAGAAGAAAAAATAACTAAAAGGATTGTGTTGTCTACTGCCCATAGACTATTCGACCCTATTGGGATGACATGCCCCGTCTCATTGATTCCTAAAGTATTACTTCAAACTATTTGGAAAAGGAAAATTAATTGGGATGATGTTCTTCCATCAGATGTATCCAATGCATTTTTAACCTGGGTGAAGAAATTGCACTTCCTGAAAGATTGCAAAATTCCAAGAAGACTCGTTTCAGGTCCATTTGAGGATTGTAAAATAAGTCTTCACTGCTTCAGTGATGCCAGTGAAGTTGCTTATGCAGCTTGTATTTTCTTGCGATCTGAATTTAATGAGAAGATTTTGGTAAAATTAGTAGCAAGCAAATCACGAGTGGAACCTACCAAGGAGATTACCATTCCTCGAATGGAACTCATGGGAGCCCTGATATTATCTAGATTATATACTCAAGTGATAGACGGTCTTGAGTTGACAACAATTACAGTGTACTTTTGGACTGATTCTACAGTGGTCCTAGCTTGGATCAAAAGAGAAAGTTCTTGGAATACATTTGTGGGAAATAGGGTTGCAGAAATACGAAAGAATACTGACTCTAAAGATTGGCATTTCGTACCCGGTCAGAGGAATCCTGCCGATCTTCCTTCAAGAGGTTGTGATGCTAAGGTTTTATTGAAGAGCAAATGGTGGGAGGGTCCAGACTGGTTATGGAAATCACAAGAATTCTGGCCATTGAATGAGATACAAGATATTGATGAAAATTTAGTTGAATCTGAGAAGAGGAAGGCAATAGTCAGTAATGTGGAACACGAATCAAGTAATTTTTCTGACAAGTTCCTTTACTTCTCAAAGTATTCTAAGATTCTCAGAATGCTTGCCTGGATACTCCGTTTCATTAAAAACTGTCAACAAAAGGAAAATTCAAGGAAGCGGAACTGACATATGAAGAGGTACAGTCAGCAGAAGATTGTTTGCTGAAATTAATTCAGAAAGAAAGTTTCCTCGGAAACAAAATGAAGGCCTTGAAAACCATGCAAACATTCAAAGATGAAAAGGACGTTGTCCGACTTAGAACTAGGCTTCTCCTGGGAGAAGAAGATGAAAGTTTCAAATGTCCAGTGTTGTTGCCTGCGGACCACAAGATTATTCACAGACTAGTTCAGCAAAAGCATTGTAAACTACATCATGCGGGACTTCGAACCCTGATTGCCAATTTAAGAGAAAGGTACTGGATTATTTCAATCACTAAATTAGCGAAGCAAGTAAGCTCTAGATGCATTGCCTGTAGAAGATTCAAAGCCAAACCTATCGAGCCACCTTTTGCCCCTCTTCCTAAGGACAGAATAAAGGTTGCTGCAGTATTTGAAGTTTCAGGGATTGATCTTGCAGGCCTCTTGTATTTACGATCTGGCGAAAAGACATGGGTTGTGCTTTTTACCTGTGCCATTTATAGGGCTGTTCATCTAGAGTTAGTAAATTCCTTGTCCACAGAAGCTTTTATAATGGCTTTAAGAAGGTTTTTCGCTAGGAGAGGTCGAGTGGGTACAATCTACACAGACAACGGTACAAATTTCGTCGGTACAAACAATGCTCTGACAAATTTAGATTGGAACAAGATCATGTCATTTTCGACTATCAAGAAAATTAAATGGAAGTTTAACCCTCCAACAGCCGCATGGTGGGGCGGATGGTGGGAGCGCATGATCCGCATGTTAAAGGAAATGTTAAGGAGAATTTTAGGCAGAAAATGTGTAAACTACGAAGAATTGGAAACTATCCTCTGTGACTGTGAGGCCACGATAAACTCCAGGCCACTGGCATATATTGAAGACACTTCTGAGGGTCTGAAGCCATTAACGCCTGCGTGTTTTTTGAAAAGCATTCCTAACAGCGAAACAACTGATTTAGATGAAATCGATAATAAAAGCTTAAATAGAAGATTGCGTTTCGTACACAAATTACGGCATGATTTAAGAATGAGATTTCGTAACGAATATTTAGCAATGTTGGTACAAAAGGGTCACAGCCGGGAAGAATCGTTGAGTATTGGAGATGTGGTTCTTCTTGAAACTGATTCCAAGCGCATAAACTGGCCTTTAGGAATCATAATTGAAGTCCTCCCTGGAGCAGATGGACATTCAAGAGTCGCAAAAGTGAGAACAGCTGACGGAGAGAAATTGAGACCTTTTCAGAGACTTTATTCCTTGGAAATCAGCAGTTCTGAAAGATTACCATTCATTGTGCAGCAAAGGGATGAAAGAATAAGGCGATCTGCAACTTCAGATGATCCAGATTCCAGTGAAGATGATGATTCTTCAACACAAGTAGTCCCAGATGTTGTCACAAGAAGTGGTCGACGGGTTAAAATTCCCAATAGACTTGATTTGTGATATTTATTGCAATTTCCAGAGACCTTATCAATTGCAAGGTGGGAGTATGTTTACGTATTACCAGCACCACTGGTGTTACTCAACTCCACTCGGTATGGTTTTTTTTACTGCGCTGTCCATGAATTTTGTAGTTCCATGAATTTTTAGACGGTTTCAAAATTTGATGTAAATATCGGCAATAAAGTGTTTTCTCATATAAAATCCATAGTATTTTATCGAATCTTTAACATTCATCCAGTTTCAAATTACACAGGCGTTTCAGCAAGTTGACTTTGTTTGATAATGTTGATTTTTGATGATAGTTGAGAAGAGAATTCCACATACCATTGGCTGTATTGTGTTTCTTCACATGGCACAGTTGGTTATCTTCTACTAAAAGTCCGATGGTAGCCCGAGCCTTTCCATCTTTAGTAATCCAATCTTCATTTGCATCCGCAGGTTTCTGATTTTCTACAATATTCCAGAGTCCTTCTTTAATTAATAGAAGTTCCACTTTATACTTCCAAATTTGGTAGTTTGAATTATTTAGTTTTGTAATTAATATTCGAGCTCCTTCTGCCATTTTGTCTTCAGTGTAATCTGAATCAAAACTTCTGCTTTCGTAATCAATTTCAAATTCTTTAAAAATATTTCAAAACTACACTCAGTCTCATAATCTATTGGACTTGAAATAACTCAGAAATAACTTTAAGATGAAAAATGGTTATTTTATTTTCAGAAGAATTTTTTTTTTTTTTTTTTCAAACTTAAAAAACAGGTGAAAAGAGTTGAGTTGTACAAATGCTGTATAATGGAATAATAGGTAGTGGCTTAAAAATAGAGTAACATGAAATATTGAATTTAAATATTCTAACACCGTACCCCGTACTGTTGCACAAGTATCAATTTCCGCAAATTCTCTACAGAATGAATATTTTCCCTTCAATTTCAAATCAGTATATTTAATTGTATAAATCGTCAAGTCGACTGTCGTAAGTTTTTAGATTCAGTCATCTGATAAGTACACACTATATTCTCAGGAAGAAACTGACAATAATGACTTATTCTTCCAATTAATAGATAACTCTGATGTGTTACAGTTGGTGACATATTTTTAGTACGACAGGTAACGGCTCAAAAACCATAATATGCCCATTAAACGTCATTTACATAAAATGCGTATTGTACGTCATATGAATTGAAAGTCTCCCAGAAAATTTCAAAACATCTAAATTTTAACATCCGAAAAATGAGCCCACTTTTATCAAATACATACCTTACGTTCCCCACTGATCTGTCGAGAAGTTTCAATTTCAAATAAAACTTGCTTATTTTTTTGGTAACGATAAAAAAAAAATTGCATTTTATAAGGTTATTTAACGAGGTTTATTTTTATTTATTGCGAACGTGAAGTTGAGTGAAATGGAAGTAGCGTATAATTCTGTTGAAAAATATTTCTATTATATTTTGCCAAATTATTGCAATTAATGTCAAGTAGAACTCTATAAATTATGCTATATAGTACTTCATTTATTAAAAATGTGTAACGGTATGCGGTAATGGAGAGTCGAACACGGGACTTCTAGATCAGAAGACAGGCTAACCACTAGGCAAAAGTGATCACTAGTGCCTAGGTGTTGTATTTGTCATTTGTCCAGGAAACCACCACATAGCCCCTTCCCAGTGAGTTGCGAAGGGGTGAACGATTGAGTTGCTTGCCTGTGAGTTGAGCGAGTTGCGTGTGGCAGTGAGTCGCCAGAGATGCTGAGATGGTAGTGTGGAGATCGTGCAGTAGATGGTGCCACCAGTGGCGGCTGGTGCAGGGGGCCAGGGGGGGCCTGGGCCCCCTCACTTTTTTGGACCCTGGCCCCACTTACATATATGCTTGTTAATATTGTTTTGTTGTGAGATTTTTTTAATATTTAAAAAAAAAGCTTTAAACTTATTTATTCTGTCATTAGACATTAACTATTGTGAAGGGAGCAGGGAGCTCTTGCAATAAACCCGAAAAAGTGTTAATCAATCACAATCATTACTACAAAAAAGTGACCCTTCTCTTAAAGACTTAAAGATGCTAGTTTTCCTGGGGACAAAATGACCCCTTCTTCGGACGACCTTGAATTTGAAACCGATAGGGCATATAAGGTTGCGACTTTCACGTGACATCCTGTTTTGTCAAAGCATAAATACAAAATTTCTAAAACATCCCTGATCGCTCTGCTCTGGGGTGGACTTCTCTGTAAAGGAATGGCCATTTTTTATAGAGACGGCGATTGCACGTTGGTCCTCTAGTATGACGGTGCGAAAAAAGTGGCTACAATAAATATCCATTGCATTCATTTTAGCTCTTTGTTTTTCAAAATGTAAGAGTAAGATTTTCTCTGCAAATTGTTTTTATTTAGATATTTACTTTTTTCCTGAAAAATGTTTGAGCATTTAAATGTCCATATGATCGGAAGAAGTGATTTGTCTCACATTAATATTTGATATCCTATTAAATTATTAAAGTAACTTACAATCCGATGCCATCAACGGAAGAATTTCTATACAGAGAATAAAAAAATGTCTTCTCTAAATAAATCTCTCCACTAGAACTAAGCCATCGTATAATGCTGTGTTAAAGTTAAAAGATAAACGTCACAGTTACAGAATTTTCAACTCCCTCCTCCCCCTTCCTCTCCCAAATAATATGTAAAATGTAGATAAAGCAAACCTAGTTACTGTTACCAGAAAAAAATTTCATGAGCATTTAGTAAAGAATCTGAGTCATGAACCTAAACCCTTTAAAAAGCAAAATCATACAAGCAATTTGAAATTGTCAAATACAATTTTTGCATTCTTAAAATTGAAGAAACAATGTTTATTCTTAACTCAGGTAGGATCCAATTCTCAAAATAAATTCTGAATTAAGTAAAATATTAAAATTTTAAGAGAGTTCCATGTTTGCTCAACTTCTTTTCAAAATATCAAGAATCATGGTAAAACACCTATTTTTAACTATCGCTACGTCAAAACTCATTGACCAGAGGCAATATATTCAATTCACATGTGAAACGTCGTCGAATGTTTTGCAGGTTGGTTTCAATGTAAGTAGACATCTCAAATTTGAGATGCATATGCAATGCATTTTTCAAGTAATTATTCATCCTCAAATCAAGTAATTATTCATTTTTTCATGAATTTAAATTAAAACTGTTGAACTGGTCAATATAACAGTACCTTTGACTTTGGTTGCAAATTTATAAATATTGCACGTTCTAAGTTAATGGCATTTTTCATTAGTTCTACTGTTAAGCCAAAATTATTTTGCATGAATTGATTCATGAAATATCATTGACTTGAATATTAGGAGCAATACCGATGTCTTTAAAATGATTTATTTAAATTATTTTAAAACATTATAAAATTATTTATTTAAGTATTTACTCTAAAGTTACGAAAAGTGAAATTGTTGCTGTCGGCATTTTTTTTCTTGTTTTTTTTTTCTATGATTCATGTAATATTTGATGAAAAAATTTCAAATGTGATTTTTACAGAATTTTTAACCAAGGTTTTGACTTTATTTATTTTATAACTCTTCCCTAACTCTTTGTTTTCTTTTTCTTAAATACAGAATAGAAATTGAGTGACATCGGTTTTCATACTTTAACTTATTTTTTTTGTGATTAGTATTTTAATTTATTATTATGTCAAACAAAATAAAAAAGCTTTTGCTTCCTACACTCTTGGTATCTAATCCAGCCACCTGTATTGTACATAAAATGTTTTATACTGTTGAAAATATTGGTAACTTTTTTTATATTAAAAAAGTTTTATCTTCAAAGCTGTTTAGCTTTTACACTTCGTCCAATCGACATGAGTTCATTTTAATGTGTTCTCTATTCTTAATTTAATAAAATTATTAATTATAACATGCTTTTCATTATATGATTAGGAGTAACTATTTATATTTAACGGGGGGAGGGGGTGAGCAAAAAGGTAAACTTTAACACTCTTTTTTTTTTTTTTTTTTTTTTTTTTTAATTTAATTTTTTTTTTTTTAAATCTTACAGTGAGTCCCGATAATATTGTACTTATGGCTGTTCCTAATCACTGACCACTGGTCATTGAGATAGCGTCCAGCTCTTGGTAGGCTTCCCGGAAGACCAGAAAATCCTTAAAATAATCTCCATAAATAAAAAATTTAAACCCTCAAACGCATAGACAGTGGCAAGGGGGTGCAGATCGCATACAAAAGGGTGCAAAGCGGCTAAAGCTTCAAACCAGGAATTTTCAACCTTGAATGAGTATCGGATTTCTTACGGAACAATTTATAAATAGATATGCCGTAATTTTACGTTCAATTGAATAATTTGAGGCCTGTACTTTACATTTTTGCCTAGGAATTCTTCGCTTCATTTTTAATTTTCAAAAGCAAAAGGTGCAAGTACATTAATTTTACCCTTCCTGACGTCGTCCATTCTCAAACGAAACGTCGCGTCGTTTTTGTAATAATAATTCCTTTTATTGAAATATTTACTTTATCAGATATCAGTATGCTTAGATAATTAAACTGTTTAATATTGTTGTCTTTTCCCATATATATTTAAGTAACATTTACAAAATTACATGAAATTCATGTGTTTTGATATTTGCATGTCTCCCCCCCCCCCCCCCCCCATGACATACAATTGTTAATTTGGGCCCCCTCACTTTTAATACCCACGAGCCGCCACTGGGTGCCACTGATGTGTTCGAATATTCAGGTCGCCAATGTGGTGGTGTGTGCTAGTGAGGAGTCGAATCCGGGGCCTCCTAGATCCCTCTAACCATTTGGCAAAAGTGACCACTTAGTAGGCTTGGGTGATGTATCGATACATCGTCCAAAACCGGTGTGAAATCAACATCGTCAAACCGGTGTCACTATTTTTGCATAACCGATACATCACGATCTTTTTTGACGAGAGCGCGATTCTTGCTTAGCACTTCAAGGACGAAGAAACGTGATGCCATTATTCATGCGCGGGGTTTCTAAGATACTATAGAAACGTATTGAAACTGTCGACACCGCGTCGTTTGAAACACGATTCACATCGCAGTAATCCACCCTGCGTATGCGCGGTGTCTCCAAGACTGTATAGAAACGTACTATAATAGCTAACACCGCGCTGTTTGAGAAGAATTCCATTTGCTTTTGCTGGGGAGGTACTTCATCCGCATCGTGGTAATCGTATCCACTTTCGGTATGTGCGATGTTTACAAGATTGTATAGAAACAAAGCGCCACATACGGCATCTCGCACTTATTCACTCATACGCACTTATTCACTCATACATGTTGCATTCTCTTTTGCATCCCCTGGCTTTTGAAATTTCAAATAAAGTTGGAATAAAGTGCACATTTCAAAGAAACAAAAGCACGAATGACATTTTGAAATTATAATTCAATTTTACAATGTTTTGTTTTTTTAGGTCTCGCGTTTATTTCCTATTTTGTTTTTACAGCTGAGTACTGAATTTTCGAGGTCGTTTTCAGGCTCCAGTAGTCTAGTAATATTGGAGATTCAATGAAAGAAGTGTTCCTTTTATTGTTTGAACATTATTTATGTTGTTCTCTCAACTCTTGGAAAACGCCTTGATTTTTATCTAATTTGTCATCAGATATAAGACCTTGATATTCTATTTTTGGAATTCAATTGAGTATTTCCTAAACTTTTTGTTTCATTTTTGATTTTTTTTCTTTTTTTCCCCCATTTTTTCTGTAACTTGGAAGAAATAAAATATAGCATTTTTGTATTTTTATATCTTTTACATCAGAATTACTTCATTATCTAACATTTTTATCCTTTGAGAGCTTTGCTCTATTTATTAACTCAAGGGGATTGTGGTATTCTAGCGCGGTAATTTCTGTCTAATTTTTACCCAGCTAAGATAATCAGGTTATTTATTACTATGATGGTTTGTTATATCTGCCAAAGTCCATATGAATTAGCGCATGGACTGATCACAGTTGTTGATTGCTTAAATAGTACTTATAAACGATTTTCCCCATTTACGTTGAAGGATTTTCTCTTCTGACTAGTAAGTAAATAAATGTTTTATAATTTTTTTTTTTTCAATTTGTACAATTTGAATAAAGTTTATTTCCATAAGATTATTTACTCAATTTAACTTGCTTCTTAAAAATGAGGAAATGCAGATTTTTTTGGCACAAAATAAAGATTATTAGAATTTTAAATGTTATGCATTAATTTTATTTTTTTGTTTAATAGTTATATTGTACATAGTAAGTAATACAATATTCATTTTAAGGTATGTTTTTGATTTAATAATTAAGAATGTCCAATAACTAAAGTAACATGTGCACTGCCATGAAGCGCACTTGTCCCCCCCCCCCCCCCCCTTCTCCTTTCCTAATAATAACAAAATAAAATTTCATTAAGATAGAGAAATTGAAAAATCTAAATTAAACAAAACAAAACAAAAAAAAAAAAAATTAAATAAACAGGCTCATACCCCTTTGGGTGCTTTGTGTATCCTCCCGAAAATAATTCGGTCGCTCCTCATGTTATTTAAAATAAACTTCCATACATGAATTCAATAAAATATTACAAAGCTAAGTAAGCATAACTTTCGGCTATATAGCGTGTTATGAAAACGTTGTTTTATAGTATTTTGTTAAAAAAAAAGTTCACATCGCGATGTATCGTGACATCGTGATGTTTGCTTACCGATACATCACGATGCAGAAATGTTAACATCGCCCAGGCCTACCACTTAGTGCATAGGTGTTGTATCTGTCATTTGTACACGAGACCACCACAAATGTATTACCGAAATAATGCATGCCATGTAAATTGGAAGGCAATGTCGTATTTATTGCAACAAAATAATCATTAGAAATGTATTGAAAGGTTTGTTATAATACTATCTAAATTTCTTGACGTTTCCTGTAGTCAAATAGCTGCGGCCTGGCGTTGTCCAACGTACAGCAAGGTTTCAGTCTATTAGAAGTATCGATATAGATAAACAACTGGATAGACTGCTTAACGCTGGGAAAATGAAGCCGTTGCCAAATGCAATTGGTGGGATAAAAATACGGATTGCCGAGGATTGAGAAATTTTTTGGGGTTGCACACAGCAGAAATGTCAGTAGTAGATCTTAATTAGTAATAATGTGCAAAAAAATATATACTCTAACATTTTACATGGTTTTTAGCATTCCCATCCAACTATAAAAGTGAACTGTGATTGGTTAATCATCCCACCAGCTTCGCAATCCCCGGCGCGTTTTTCTCTTTGCATTGACAATGGAGCAGTCTATCCAGCTGTTTATCTATATCGATGATTAGAAGTAGTGAGTACCATTTCACGCCTATCCTCGATTTTATCACTTTATACACGAAACATCGGAAAGACATTGTGTTTCAGATAAGTTAGATAAGTCAAAATACCTTTAAAAATATTTTAAATTGGATCAGTAGATCACACATTAGGATCATAACCTTTAAAGGTGGGAAAGAGAAACGGGGGAGGTTTTTTTAGAAATCTCATGTTGACTCTGTGACGTTTCTCTTCTTTAGAAGAACATATGCGCAACTTCTCCTTCCTCAAGATAATAACATTGGCGATTTGAACACCTCCACCCCCCCCCCCAACCCCCCAAAAAAAACTTCCGCAAGTACTATTCCTTACTTAGTTTGGATTTTTCTGCCGAAAATTATGGTTTGTTTTTTTAATAGATGAAATGTATATTTTGAATATTATATCTGAATATTTTGTTGCTAAATTCGAAGTTCATAAGGGTAGTGAGTTAGTTGAGAATAATTTACTTTGTGAAACTTTATTTCTGATTCATTAGTATAGAGGTGGTTCATATACATTATTATTATAATTATATATATATTTTTTACATATAAATAATACTATAGTTTGATTTAATGCTAAAGTAATACATTTCATTTTTAGTCCTGCTTAGAGAAAAATAGCATTATACTTTCCCTCTGGAGCAAATGATTATTAATAATAAAACGAGTAATATTTGCAGAAATTATTGCTGAAAATCCTAAAAAAAAAAAAAAAATCATTAAATTCAATCCAGCAGTTTTGGTAAAAAATTTTTACACGAAGTAACTATTTTTAAGAAGTAAATTCCTATGTCAAATTGCTAAAAAAAATTAAGTTTTACTATTAATACACTTTTCAAGAGAAAGTAAAATCCTCTTTTCATTTTTGGTTAGGAAAATATGGTAAAAAGTATTTAAACATTATTTAACAAAACGTTTTTAATAATTATTGTATTTGAAATGCAATTATATTGTCCATGAGCACCGACAGGATTATTTTCAGTGAGGTGCAGATCTCTAACAGGGAGGTATAAGACGACAAAAGTCTTTGTTTAATCTTAGATTTTTCGAAAATGGGAATTGGACTTCCTAATTTGATGTTAGTTAATAGCGGTACATAATTTTTGGCAATAATCTGCCAGGATTTTACAAAGAAGAATTTTTCCAGAATTTGTTTGATTAACTTTTTTTACAATTCTAAATTAGAGTCATTTATTTGATAAATATTTTTTATTTATTTTATTCCGTGTTGTAGTGCGATTTCCATCCACTTATACACGTTTAATTAATTTCTTCGAAACTGCAATTTAAAAAAAAAAAAAAAATTAAAAAAAAAAAAAAAAATTTTATTCAAATGGAGCCTTTGTACTACTCGTGTTACTGAATTGGTTCAAGATTGTGAGAATGCATTCTATGTGCAAGTGATAAATGCCTCCCCTCCCCCAAAAAAGCACTTCGAAAAATTATCCCCTTTGTTCGGGAAAGGGGGGGGGGGGGTTATTTACGAAACAAAAATGATAAATTAAATGAATTTTATGGAACTTTAACTAAAATGTGATGGGAATTTACTTAAAATGTGACATTAATTACGTATTAATAAAATGCCACCTACCCAGGTAGCACAGCAGTATTGGCCAATGTCGGAAACCGGAGCTCTGGAAGATTGGCCAATCCTGGGTAATGTCGGAACGGCCAGCACCGAACGGCTAACATTTTTGCAATATTGGCCAATATCGCAGTGCGGTTTTGGCCGATCTCGAGGAGCAGTTTTGGCCGATATCGATGCGTAGTTTTGGCCGATCTCGAGGAGTAGTTTTGGCCAGTATTGATGTGCAATCTTGGGCAATATCGATGAGCATTGGTTTAAACCAAATGTTTTTCTTTTCCCTCAGAAAAACGAAATATTTTTTTTTTAAAGAATAATTTAAAATTGTATTTTTATATATAATTAGATTTCTTAAATTATTTGATGTTGTAGATGACTTCTATTTTTAGCTGAAATACAATATATGTTCTAATGTATTTTAAAATAAATCTTCCAATTAAAAACTATTGAAGTTTTTATAAGTATCAAATGAATCGAAGAGCAATATTCTATGTATTATGTAGTAAACAATTACTATTGTATATATTGAATTTAAAAAATAGTACCTCTAAATAAAATATTAAAATTTAATATGATTTGAATGTCCCCATAAATAGCAACAATTGTTTATTTACTTAGTTCAAATTACTTTCAAAAGGAATATTCATTGTTTAGAAAACATAAATTATTCTTGTTTATGCTAAATTTTATTTATAAATATGTATACATGTAATTAGAAAAGGATAAAAAAAAGACCTCTGTTTAAACCAAAAAAACATGTTTTTTTCCAACCCTGAAAGAGCAATTTTAGCTACTATTTTTTTATTATATCACAGAGCAGTTTAGGGTAGATTTGCCACTCAACATATCTGAACTTTCTTTTTAGTGGAAGAAGTGGTTGCAAATGATAATTCTTATATGCGTTTAGATTCAATTTTGAGCTGTTCAATGTTTAGTAACACATTGTTGCCCAAAAACCCTTAATAATTTGTTAAGTTATACTTAAACATTTGTAAAATAATGTTTTCAACTCCCCTACCAAAAAAAAAAAACATTTAGATAACAAAATGTCTGACATTCAAGGATTTAGAAAGATACATGCAATTTTAAACTAGAAAACTAACAGTAGAATTTAAAATCCCTATTGGTCAATCAATACTCATTAAACTTTTTATGCTAAGGTTTCATAAAAATAGAAGGTTGAATTTTAAACTTGTGAAGTATATTTTTTCTGCACCGATCAACTTCATTTATGAAGTCCCTTTTCATTTTTAAAACATAATTTTTCTCTATGCATTAAGAATCAAATAGATAGTAAATAAATCTCATTTTAATGCTTTAGTTCATTCACTTCAATCATAATATTGTAAAAGCAATAAAGTGAATTAAATTGCAGACCCCCCCCCCCCCCCATATTGAAAAAGTTTTCATCCAAAAATTATTTGACAAAAACATCTATTATTTTAAAAAATCCACAATAATATTTACATGAATACCTCGTATAATGAATAATTTTTCATACTTTCATTCCTATTTTAATTGCTTTTTAATGACCGATAATTGAAACCCAATATAATTTAATTGATATTTTATGGCTTAAAAACCATGCACTCTTAAATTCATTGTCACTTTCTGCAGTGCATATTTATAATAAAAACATAAATTTAATACAAGCTGTTTATTATAATACATATTTTATTTTACATATTTTATCTTCCTTTGAAGTTTCTACCTCGGCGAAGAAAACGAACCTGAAATATAAAATTATTCATTTCTGTTTTCATTAAGATTACATTAAAATTTAAAAATCAAATTATTGCATCAAACTTTTTCTAGTCTTTAGCTCTTTTTATTTTATCCAAACTCTTTTTGTTACGGAACTGGAATTTGTTATCAATAAAAGAAATCACGCAGTGCAGCATTTACTGCCCATTAAAAAAAAAAAAAAATTGCAAAATGAAAAACACAATTTTGCACAAAAGCATAAGATTATTAACATTTTGTTAAATTGTTATATCAGAAAACATTTTCTACTAACATTTAAGAAAATAATTTTAAACTGGTATTTAAATTTCAATTGTATATACTGAGCTTGTATGAATTTAATTTATATAAAGTTCTCTGCGAATACGTTTGCACCAACCTCAACCAAGCACACAAAAAAACTATCAATCACGAAATAAATGCTAATTCTGTTTTTTTTTATAAACTCGTTCATTTTTCTTTAGCCGTTTAAAATTGTAATAAATAATTTATAAGAGAGAAAAATCTCTTTTAAACTGTTAAATTAACCACCAAATGAAATCAAAATAAATAGTAAAAAGTGGTGCAGAAAAGTCTGTGATAAAATACACTGTTGCACTTGAAAAGTTATAGGAACTAATTTAGAACATAGTGTTTTTGTTGTTTTTTCTACTGAACTAATTTCTCAATTATAAGCATATGACAAAGGTGATTTGTTCAAAATTGTTTAAAGAAACAGATAATTTTTTTTTTATTTGAAAGACCAGAGATTCTCCATTGCTTATTATATTTTAAAATATAAATTATTGTAACATCAAATTGAAATTGCTTGGATCGTTACCTAATTGATTATCATATATTCTTACCTGGTAGAGGAAGTTTTCACGCTTTTTGGTTCACAAACAAGTTTTTGCTCGTTTTTTTGTGGGATTCCAAAGAAGGGGGATCGTCTTTGAAATGGGCTGGAATATTAGTTCGGCTTTTCTTGGTTAATAAATTTTCATCTTCTGAAGAATCACTCCCAATTGAACGAGCAAGCTCAGCTTTATCTTATGCCTGTTAAAATGAATCTAAATAGGAAAATTATGGATATATGCTATCTCAAACTAGTTGCAAAACTTTATATACAATTTATTTATACAATTAAATATCTTATTTAAAGCACTTTTAATATAACTCACTAAAAAACCAATCTTCAGTTTGAGAAATTAAAATAGAATATTATTTAAATCTGTTAATAAATATCTGTTATTCATGTCCACCATTTCAAAAATCTACACCATCAAAACTTGAACTGATAAGTAGATCAATGACTTATGAAACATTATTTGTGATACCTTGAATTATTTGTATATACCCTATACAAAAATTGTAATTTAATTACTGTATGTACAATAGATTTTAAAATTAAATGTTTGTCATGTTATACTTGAGGGCATATATTCTTTAATCATGTTCATTCCCCCCTTCCCCATTTGTTGCAAACTACCAAAGACAACTTTTGTCTGAGATGAACCAAGATGAAGGAATTACTTCTACGGGTTCTCCATTTCCATCAATGAACCCTACAACAGTATATTTCTTTATTTTAAACTGAACAGAATAACAAATTAACTATTGAAAGGCCATACTGGCATTTTACTGCCAAGGGAAGGAAGGCTACAACTATTACACTTTTCATTCCAAGACAGAAAATAGCACTAACAATAATACTTGATTACAATAGTTGATGTTTACTTTTCAAATGGAAAGTCTTTTCTTTAAATGAACAAAACATTTTTATTTTATAAAAACAACATCTTTGTATAGTATGTTTAAATTAACACAAATGAAGTTAGGCATTCAAAATATATTTTTGTAGATATTTCAAAAATTTCCATTCATTGCTCTTTTCTGAGAAATCAATAATTGCACAAGACAGACCTTTTAAATAGGAGAATGTACATATACAGTAAAACCCTGTTAACGCTAAGTCGATCTGGCCACTGAAATTGTTCGCTTTAACCGAATTTTGTGTTAAATAAATTAACGTTAAGTTTTAAGTACGGAGAACTGCTTTTCCTTCACATTAAATGTGATTTTATGCTAAGCAATTTTGCGTTAACAGGGTTTGCTGTATTTTTTCAAAAATAGGAGGCATAATAACATTAGTTATACATATTGTTAAAATTGACATTTTCTAGAACATTTACTTTTTATGCCAAGCGGTTGATTGAGATAATGCACCCTATTCCACACCACCTTTGAGATTGAGTAATAGACGTGTTTTAATTTAATATGGTTTCCTCAATATGCCCAATTCACAATATATTCTATTAAGAGAGCTAATCAGGGAGCTTGGATCTTGAATTTTATAAGCAATATAAACTAACGATAACAAATATGATAAATAGGAAGACAAACTAGAATGTAACATGTAGTATAAGTATTTCAATGATGAGCATAATTTGAAACAAGCAATGGAGGGGTAGGGGGGAATGGCTAAATGAGTATTAGTTTGCATCCGTGTATGGATGAGATAAAAGCTGAAAATCTTGTTTATATTTTAAACAGCAGCATTAAATAAATAATTGAAACCAACTCGATTCCTAATCAAGTTTAATGTGAATATCAATCACCTTTGTCAACATCGCTTTTGTAGATCAAACCAAGTCGGCAATCAAGTATCGTTGAAATTAACTAAAACCAACTTAAACCAATAATGTAATACGTAGATACCCCATGAAATCGACAAATTATTGTGACAACACTTACCAGTAATAAGTTTTCGATCCAATTTTAATGTTACTAATGACCGTCGCGCCGGCGACATAACATAAATAAACTTAGTAAACACACATCCGGGCACTTCAGTTCCTTCAGCCACTCGGTGGCGATTCTTTTTGAGAAATTCTGCGCATCGTTTTATATCGCATTCGGCCAGTTTTGGCCCTAAGTCGAGATCGTTCCAAAATACATGATTTTTTAAAAAATGCTTAAAACCGTGGCAAAAATATCACAAAACATATTAATGCAAACCTTCCTTTCTTATACATGAAATATTTTAATTTTAAAACTGTCGATCAACCTTTCAAACTTTTGAGTATCGTCTATCCAATATTGGGCGAGATTGGGCAATATCGGCATCGAACGGCCGATTTTGCGCCATTCCACATCGGGATTGGCCAATGTAGGGCTGATATTGGCCAATACTGCTGTGCTACTTGGGTACAAACAATAATTAAAAATAATTACACATTAAATAAAATAATTCACAATTAAATAAAAAAAAAAAAATCAGTTATAAACTCATTAACAATTAATTACGCGTTAATTAACAAATAATTATATATTAATTGAAAAAAAAATTGCATTAATTTTGCATTAATACAATTTAATTAATAATAGATTAACACCTTAATGGATATTTTCTACATTTACACCGTACTTGTCTTGATTTTAGTCGGCAAAAGTATATCTAACGCCCCCCAATCGAAATTCTTAGCGACGGCCCTGATTGTATATTTGAAAAGCAGTAAAATTTCTGATCCCTTTAAAATGAGGTAAAGTGTGACGTGTATTTTTTATTTATTTTTTTGAAATTTAGCCTTTTATTTTCCAAAATTTGGTGTTGCTGAGGTAGCAGAAGATATTAACCTATAATTATAAAAAAAATTATAGTTGTTGTTGTCAAAAATAGTAACTAGTGAGCACCATCCTTAAACTTACAGCGAAATCTGGAATTTTTTATGAATTTTTGAATTTTAATCAACCCCAAATTTCGGAACTTTCGAGCTATTGAGGCGACAGAAGATATTAACCCAGAGTTTTAAAATTCCACACACGTATTAGTGATGGATGTCCGCAAATTTTCCGCACTACCGCTAAAAGATTTGAAAAATTTCGATTTTTTCGATACGCCCTACTATACACTCTGTGCGACGAGCATGCGCAGTACAGCAATACAAATATGTGACAAATATGACAACTAAAGATAAAGAGTAAACAAATCTAAAGCTCTTGTTAGGTATTAAAAAACTTGAAAGTTCGTTTTGGAATTAGTGAAAAAAGCTATGACTCACTCGAAAAATTACTCAAATTTTGAAAATACTCTAATAGCAATGAAGGTACATACTTACTTTCGAATCTTATCAGTGAACTACAACTATCAAAGAATACGTCTTTTTTCAGATCGGACAACTGGATATATTCACAGCACTTGTACATACACTGCTTGTAACATGTGACATTGGCCTTGAACTTCGCCTTCTCCAGAAAATATATAAAATGGGCTCCTAATAACCTCTAGTATCTCCCCACTTGATCTAATTGAGCTGAAAGAGTTGCTGAGCAGTGGATAATTGCAAAGTACCAAGTTTGTATATTTTTACATTTTGTAACCCCGTTATTAAAATTTTGTCTGATTCTGTTTTTCTAGAACCGTGAAACTAATTTATAAAATTAATGTTTGGGGACTTTTATGTAGAAAAGACCGAATTCCGCCAGTTCAATTTTCTTTTCGAGTTAACCAAGTAAAAAAGTAAACTTGAATTCCGAAAATCAAGAAACTTTTTATTTCCATTAAGAATTTGTTTGAAGTGGCCTTTGTTCGTTCCTGAAATTTACCTGTACCAGTTTTAAAGTATGTTTGAAGGTACTTGTATTCAGTGGTTGGTGGTACCATCAGGAATTGTTTGATGAAATGGGGAACTAAAGTGGTTCAAGAAACTTTTTTAGAACCAGCAACTAAGGTTTTTTGTTGAAAGAAATTTGAGACAAGCTGAATTGTTGCCAGGTATTAGGACCTGATGGACAATATCCGCACTTTTTGAAAACGAGTGAAATTAATACGTATTTATGAAGAATTTCTTTCTGATTCCAAATATTTTAACAAAAGTTTTTTTTAAAAATTAGTTATTTAAATTTTAAGAAAAGAAAATGCCCCAAAACTGAGCCAAAACCAGTCCAATCAAAACAGTCAACAAAATTCGTGACGTAAAGAGATCCCTGCGTTTCTATGGTTATCGTGAGGTTTTTGCCAAATAGTTATCATTAAAAAGGTTGGCTTTGGTAGACCATTGCCACATTCTTTACAGGTTAGCGTGATTTGCGAGAAACTTGCAAATCCGGTTTCCTCTGCTGCATTTCGAGCCAAGATGTTTGAGATCTCTCTACGTCACATTCAACCCCAACGAAATAAGTTGTTTTCTCGCCAACCTCTACAAGGTAATTTTGATCGCAAATTTTAAAAAAAGAAAAAGCGCATTGAGCAAAAATTTTTATGTTTACAGCCTTTCGGAACATTTAGAATTGAATAAAAAAAAATTTAAAAATGTGGGAATGTCCATTAGAGGAGTATTTCCTCTTAATTCCTCGACCCTTCCCCTTGCAAATCCTCCTTTATCCGTTTTGCAAGCCATTCAATTATCGATTATATATCCAGTTATTTATTTATTCTAAATTCATATATATTGCACTATTTTATTCCTTAGTATCTATTTTTTTAAAAAGCTGGGAAACATTTTTCTGTAAGCATAATACTTTTTTGACAATTCGCTAAAATAGGCAAAATTCTTGCTTTGTACTTGAATTTTTTTGTGGTTTTAGGGCACAGCACTTGAATTTAGGGTAATATCATAAAACAGTTATATAAAATTTGTAGAGCAGTTTTCAACTTTAAAGTGATATATTTGCATTTACTGTTGGCTGGAAAAAGGAAACGTGTAAAGACGGCAAGAGATCAGTATGCATTCACTACCACTATCCTTACAGATTAAATCAAGTGAAGTGCAAAAGGCATTACTCAATCACTTATCTATTCTCAGTCTATTTTTGGTACAGTTCTAGATCTGTCGATCAGTTTCTGGGGGATTTATGTCATTTAATTTCCCATAAACATTTGTGCAAAGTTGGTCCATTTATATGTGCCCAACTGAATGACAGTGGAGGAGGAGCATTTTGATTTAAGATAAATGCTTTTTTTTCTTTCTTTTTTTTTGTTAGATGATTCTATGTTTCTTCTCTTTGAATTATCCATACTACAAATATTATTTGCTCTTGAATCTGTATTATTTCTTATGGGTTTGTCTTTTTTTTTTTTTTTTGTAATATGTAAATGGTGTTTCAAGATAGAAATGATATAATTTTGTCTTTTTTGCTGTGTTATGGACCATGAAACAAGAACTCTTGCAAAGAGTTTGTTAAAAAGAGACAGTACACTCTGACTAGGAGAGCAAGATAAACAATCTGAAAAGATATCTAATGTCTGGGATGCAGACAGAAAAGAAGAAAAAAATTAACTAAAATATCCAAAACAAAATTTTCAAAATTGGTATATAAGTTATTGTTTTTTATTAAATATTAACTATTCTTGATTATGTATTGAATACATTTTTCAGAATGGATTGTTGTTAAAAGCTAAAGCTAATTAAGGTTATTAGTTTCAGTCGTGTTATTAGAGCTATTGGTTATTTATATTTTTAGCTCAATAATCATGACTACAAAATGGGGTGTTGCAAGTGCTGGAAAAATCTGCCATGACTTTGTCACTGCTGTTAGAAGTATGAAGGAAAAAGAACATGAAGTAAGATTTAGTTTTAATTGCCTTCTTAAGACTACATCTTTCATGCTGGAAAATACAAAATTGTCATGATCTACTTAAAAATTACAACTACTATTCTGTATAGTGGTCCCCACTGTTTAGAAATTTACAATTAAGGTGGCTTTAAAATCTATTGATACCACTGTATAAAATAATAAACTACTAAATACAGGGGGGCTACTATAGCTGAAAAGTACCAAGTTAAATAATGTTTTGTTTAATTGTATCCATGCATGAGAAAGAACTTTGTAAACAAGCAGTGTAATTGCTGAAGGGGATTCTGTGCTTTCTGGGCTACCATAAAAAAGCTGTAAGTTAAGTATTCAGGGAAAAGAGCCCAAAGATATCTTAAATCTCAATATTAAAAAGGCAATGCCCTCACTTACCGACTCATCACTAATTTTACTATCTCGCATACAGTCACAATTCTGAAATTTGCTATATGTCAACAAGGGCTATTAAACTAGTCTGATTTCCTTTTTAACTAATTTTCAGATGTCAAAATTTGGTCAAATATACAAGACGAGGAATCTATTAATGTCTTTTGATCGCTAAAATGCAAATTTCATAGCAAAGCACAGGTACTCCTTTATAATGGAATAACTTTTGTGCTGCTTATTCTACTCACATTTTGAATCCAAAACCACAATTTGGAGCCGAAAAAGTTGAAAAATTCACGAAATTTTTTTGAGAGCCACATTTGGTCAGAAAATGACTATAAAACCCATGTCCGTTCCCTAACCACAATTTCGAGTCATTCGAGCCAATATCTCGAAAACAACCACAAAATAGGAAGTGGGTCAAAATTGGCTGTTTTTTTTTTTTTTTTTTAAAGTTTTGATTACCTGGAAGGAAGAAGGTAGTCAAAACTGAATCTTGAAGTTTGTATTGATGTATTAGCGCCTCTCCTGTGACCTTTCAAACCTATAAAAAAAAATTCTAGATTTCAGCTCCTTGGTATAGTATTCTACTAATTTATTTTGTCAGAAAATCTATGCTAAAATTTACTATTGCATGGTTTAAGAATAAAATAAAGAAAAGGCAAAAATGACTAATACCTAACATTGCTGGATTTTATGTGTATTGTTACGAATGTAAATATTTCGTAGTTTTAATTGCGTAAAAAGAATTTTTTTTGTACATTTCGCATAAGGCAGTGCAAGAGTTTGTCTTCGCTTTCCTGCAATGCGTCTCTTAATGCTTAAAAACGAGTTCTACAGGGATCATGCTGGAAAACGAGATTTACAAGGAGCAGGCCATTTAACATGGCAATGTTATTAATGGCAATCTCGCCAAGTTGGCGACGGTTTGGTCGCCAAATTTGGCAAGAAATCGCCAAATGTCGCCAAACTTGGGGACCATTTGTAGAATTTTCCAGATCGCAGTCGAATTAGTCGCCAAATGGTCGCTGAGATTGGCTACTAACCATAATGTTAAATGGCCTGTTCCTTGTAAAACTCGTTTTCCAGCATGATCTCTGTAGAACTCGCTTTCCAGCATGATCTCTGTAGAACTCGTTTTCAAGCATTAAGAGACGCATTGCCGGAAAGCGAAGACAAACTCTTGCACTGCCTTATGCGAACAAATTTAATACACATACATTTTTCTTTTTACATAATTAAAACTACGAAATATTTACAATTATACAGAAATTCGTAACATTGCCGCCCTCCCAAGGACTGCACGTCCCGGGCAGTATAGTCCCCAGAAAGGAAGGCTTACTTTCAAAGCAATAGTATTACTGAACTATAAAACTTACTAATTTATAGACATAAACACTGAATAAATAAACAAACATTAAACTTAAAAATTTATATACACATGTGACCATGGTCTTAATAACTATATACACTTTATACATTAGGGGAATTACAGACTATGGCCATAGTAAGGGGCTAACATGTCGTAATGAACGACTCTAGGTTTAGAATTAGATGACTTACGGATTCGGACCACGACATCATTCAGCCGGTTGAGGACTGTGTAAGGAGACGGAAGTTTGGGAGAAAGTCCTTTTTGTCATTTCGGGTTCCAGAACCAAACCTTGTCACCTTCGTGGAATTGATGTCCTGTAGCCACCGTGTCGTATCTGGTCTTCATCTTGTCCGTCGCCAAGTGGATTCGCTCTCGGGCAAAATTGTGCACAGCCTCAAATCGTGCCTGAAGATCCTCGACGTACTCCTCTGGCGAGGAAGGTGCATCCGGAGGGCGGCCAAACAACAGATCACATGGCAGACGAATTTTGCGACCAAAGAGCATCTGGGATGGGGAATAACCGGTAGTCTCTTGGACAGCGCTGCGATAGGCCAGAAGAAACAAATGTAACTTCTGATCCCAAACCTGTTGGTTTCTGGAAACCATCAGTGAGAGGTTATTGAGGATGGTTCTGTTAAACCTCTCCACCATGTCATCCGACTGTAGGTGTAAAGGCGTCGTCTGGGTTTTGTCAATGCCAAGTAGATCACAAAGTCCTTTCATTACAGCAGAGGTAAAATTCCTTCCTTGATCAGAATGTAACTGAAGAGGTACTCCAAACCTGGAAATTCAGCTCTGAACCATTACTTCTGCAATGGTGGTAGCCTCTTGATTAGGTATAGAATACTCTTCGGGCCACTTCGTTAAATAATCCATGACAACGAGGAGGTATCAGTTGCCGTCAGCAGATCGTGGCAGTGGTCCCAAGATGTTAAACGCAATCCGTTCAAAAGGCGCTTCTACGTTGTAACGTTGCAGTTTTCCTCGACTGTGTTTCTTAGGTCCTTTCCGGGCTGCACAGGCATCACATGATTGGTACCACTCCTCTACATCAGCCCTCGCCTTACTCCAGTAGAACTGTTCTCGAACTCTTTGTAATGTCTTCATTACTCTGATGTGGCCTCCAGTTGGACTGCTATGTAGTTCTTTAAGAACGTCTGTGACTCGGGATCTTGTAAGCAATAGCTGCCATCGGGATGTCTTTTCATCATCAGATTCGAACTTCCGGTACAACACGCCGTTTCGAATATGGAGAGAGTCCCAGAGGGCCCAATATTGCTTTCTCGTAGAACTATAGATGGAAATGTCCTGCCAAGTAGGTGTCGCATTCGAAGACTCCTTTAAATCCTCCTGAACTACAGAGATCGCAGCAATATTCTTCTGCATTTCCTCTTGGCCAGAGAAAATCTCTTTCTTCATCTCTTCTCGGCTCACTTTCATTACTTCCCGCCATTCGAATATTTCCTTCTTCATCTCTTCTTGGCTCGCTTTCATTTCTTCTCGCCATTTGGATATTTCCTTCTTCATCTCTTCTTGGCTCGCTTTCATTTCTTCCCGCCATTCGTATATATTTCTTTTTCATTTCTTGTATGAAAGCAAAAAGTTGTTTAAATTTTTCATCTTGTTCTGCCATTGCACTGGTTATCGGCATTCAAACCCCACTTCTGACACCAGTTGTTGTGTGGATGGATCCGAAAGACTTAAAGCCAAAACAGATCAAAACTTGCAGAAATTTATTCCGATATAACTCTTCGCAGATTCTTTTACAACTCCAATACTTCTCGTTCTAATAGACTCAATACAGCTCTTTACACAACTATAGAGCACAACAGCAGTTAAAACACAACTGCTGAAATCACCACAAAAGACAATGAAATACAGTTCACTATTCTGAACGTTAGCTGAGAGACAACTAACTCAGTAACTCAACTCAACTAACTCTACCACCCTCTCTCTTGTCCTTATATAGGGAGGGGGATCTTTGCAAATCTTCTAGAGATAGAAATTTGGAGAATTTTTCTGATCGCAGTGGAAAAGCCCTATACAGGTAAATGGTGACTGAAAATGTCGCCAAATGATCGCCAAGTTTGGCAAAATTTGTTAATTTCTCACCAACTTGACGAGATTTCCATTAATCATAATGTTAAATGACCTGCCCCTTGTAAAACTCGTTTTCCAGCATAATCCCTGTAGAACTCGTTTTCAAGCATTAAGAGACGCATTGCAGGAAAGCGAAGATAAACTCTTGCACTGCCTTATGCGAAATGTACATAAATTTTTCTTTTTATATAATTAAAACTACAAAATATTTACAAATATACAGAAATTCGTAACAGTATAATTGCAAAAGATAGGTTTGCCGATTTTCAGCTTGTAGTCCTGTGGCAAGTAAACACAATTTTTTAAGTTTAAAGTTATTTATTTCAGTTAAAACCTTTTAAATGTAGAGAACCCCCATTTTAATTTATTTAATTTTAGTTTAATTAAAAGTTTACTTAAGAACCCTTCACAAAATTCCATGTCCAACAAACTGACCTTTCACCGAATTCCAAGTTAAAAAAAATGGAACCTTCATAATATTTCAAGTTTGAAAAAGGACCAATTAGAAAGTTTATTTTATGCCAAATGGAGAAAATGGCTCGCTTGCCCACATGTTGGTTTTAAGGAAGTTACGTCGTGGATGCCAAACCATATGATTAAAGTATAAAAAATGGAAATTTTTCACAAAAATAGGACCCTGTAAAAAAAACATGGATTGACCTCTGGTATATGTTACAGTGAAAACCCTGAGTCAGTCAAAACCCGAGTTAGCTTGGGTAAATGCATTCTAACTAAGCGCTGTATTGTTGAAACACATTTTCCCTAGTTAATTTAAATTTTGACTCATTTCGGGTTTTCACTGTAATAAAGCAAAAAAACTTGTGGTACAAAGTCCTCAAAGCTAAGCACTAATATTTTGCCATGAATAATATATTGGCTATAAATATTTTATTTAAGTAAATGTAATTTCAATCTATTAAAAATGAATTAGAATAATTGAAAATAAAAAATTGCTTTATTTTAAAATAGCTGTTAAGCAAGTGATTCTTCAGTGAAATAATGATAAATTAAAAATAAATGGTACTTGCATATTATCCCTTCAACCCAATGGCGGATCCAGCCAGGGGGCGCGCGCCCCCCCTCCAGGTGGAGTCTTTTTTTTTTACAATTTACAGAAATAAATAATAATAATAAAAAGTATATATTTTTTACAAGTTTGTTTCAATAAGTTCACTCAACAATTATATTTTAACCTTCATCTAATTTCCGAAAAAAACAACAAAAAAAAAAAGCTTATTTTTGTACCAAGGTTCTATTTATAGCCTTCTCTCTTCCGATTCAAACGGATGTTGGAAGACTGTGCAAGTATTCAAACCTCCACCCTCTTGACCTTGAAGATATCTTGGACCCCTGATACTCGATCCCTTTTCTGTCGAGTGGGAGGAAGAGATTTTGACTCACATGCGTAATGTCCAACGCCAACCAGGGGGGAAAAAATAATGAGAGGTTGACTATTTGGGTTACCCCCGGAAATGGCCACCTCCATTCAACTGGACATAGTAATTGGCTAAACTTAAAACTTTTGAAAGAAAGGAAGAGGAAGGTTATTTTATTAACTGCATAAGAACTCGTCCAGCTCTAATTTCTGCTTCGACTTGTAAATGAGCGACATATTTGAATTTCGATTAACAATCCTCTCTTGCACCACACTGGAAAGGTATGCAATTGTTTTTTTTTTTACATAAAATAGACTTATAAACAATTTTGTAAGAAGTATTATCTGTGTAAAGTAGCACTACAGTCGCAGAATTATTTTAAAAAATATCGCTTTCAAACCCTGTACGAAATTAAACGAATGAATTAACAAAATAAATGTGTATGTTTTTAAGATAATTTGAAACGTTTTGTACAAATATTCACCTGGACATGCTTTCAAATTCTGCTTTTATTTTTTTTTTATTGTTATTGCAGAAGTGATGCAAGAAATATTGCACTTTATAAGTAATTATAACGCTTACGGCATAATATATATACATACTTTTAGGGAAGACTAAGATTACTCTAATTTTATTCTAAGCCTATTCTTGTTCAAAAGTTTCGTGAAAAAAGTAAAATGATATTGCAACTCAAAATTAAGTTCTTAAAATTTTTTAAATACAATGATCCTCCTACAATCTCTCTCTTCCAGTTATAATTGAAGAATTGGAACAAAATATTTCAGTATGCGATGTTTTTTTAATTTGTTATGGATTGATATAATTTACCTATTTTGTTTTCATTATTTAAAAAAAATGCCCAGTTTGGTGATTATTCTAAGAAAACACAGCTGAAACAGTGAAAATTGTGATATATTTTTCAATAAACACTGCATTATCTTTTCTTTTAAGTGCAACAGAGCAGAAACAGTCGTTGATGGGCGTTTGCAATATCTCATTTCTACAGAGATGGGAATGATTACATCTTTAAAGGCATTTTTATAGCGATTTTAATCAAAATCGTTAAAACCCTGTTTTGGTGATCGCTGAAAAATGTAATTTTTTCAATATCAGCTACTTAATGCTCATGTGCAATTTTGACGAAAACCATAATGCCAGGTCCCATGGCCATCAATAACCTGTGCATAAAAATTGAACATCTCAGGTCAATCCGTTTTGGGAGTTATGCTGATAACTAACAGGCACAAACATTTTTTTGAACTCATCACTTTCCAAAACGTGTAGAAATGAAATAAAATCGATTTTTTTTACCGAATTCAATACTTTTATACCATACGGGTAGTTGAAAGTAAAAAAAAATATGGATGTATAAAATCGCACCTAATATATATATTAGTGCTGGTAAAATAGTACCTAAGACCATAAGAAAAACAAAAAAAATTGGTACGTTGATCAAACTTGGCAAAAATGTTCTATATTTGTCATGAAAATGAATATTCAAATGAGTCCATAAAAATATCTAGCAAAGAAAGGGGATTTTTTTAGAAGAAGGGGGGGGGGGGTCAAGAGGATTTGTGGCTGAAAAATTAATTTTGAAACAATCTAGGCATGTGACACATGTTTTTAGAGTACTTTTTTTTATGCTGAATCGAATGAAAAAAAGCAAAACGATATAACTAATCTAAAAAAAGTTACAGTTCTTTTTTATAAACGAAAACACATGTAAAATCCAAGGAAAGGTAAAATACGACATTGAAAAATAAAAAATTGGTCCGTTCATGAAACTTTGCAAAAACGTATTGTTTGTCAGGAGTATAAAGAAACAAAGGAGTTCATAAAAATATCTAGTATAGAAGGGTGTTTTTTGATGAGTGGGAGGGGGGGAGTTTTTTTGTTTTTTTTTTAACTGAAAAGTAATTTTGGTATAACCTGGGCATTTCACCTTACGCTAAGGTAGCGAGTCAGAAATGTGACGAAAAAGGGGGGTGGGGTCAATCAATGGATATGGATTATCTTGAAGTATATTGTTACGAATTTTTCCACTGAGGCAATGATGGCACAGTTTTCACGGTATAAAAATATTTATTCTCTCTTTAGAAAACTCACAAAATTTATTCACAGGCAACAGTTTAATTACTCTCAAGCTTCAACACAAGCTTCAACAAAAATAACTTCGAATTCAGCGATTATACAAGCTCACTCCAATAGGTAAACAAAGCGATCAGCTTTCAACGAAGTCCGAAGTCAATCTGACTTTCCCGTTCTCCAGTCTTTTATATACAAGCGCGTGAGACATTCTCGAAATTTCCAGCCAATTCATCGGAAAAGAAATATCTCGAAACTTCTCGATTGCTTTAGGTGTTGCCACCTTTTTCTAACTTGTATAATCGCTATTAATTAATAAATAAAATAAGATAAAAATAAATTACAATAGAATTTTGAAATAATACGTCACTATTTACAATATATACAGACAATTTGTGCAACATTTCCCCCTTCTTAAAGACTGCACGTCCCGGGCAGTGAAGTCCTTAAGAGGAAAGGCAATTCAATCACTTCTACTATAATATGGGGCTAGTCTATTGTTATGTACAACTCTAGGTTTACAGGAGGGTGTCCGTTGAATCCTTACCACGACGTCGTTTATCTTCTTAAGGACCACATACGGCCCTTCCCAGTTCGTCTGGAGCTTAGGGGAGAGTCCTTTCCGACGTTTAGGATTCCATAACCACACCTTGTCACCTTCCTGGAATGAACGTTCCGTGGCCTTGGCATCGTAGCGGACCTTCATGCGCTCTGTCATGATGTTGATTCTTTCTCTGGCGAACCGATGTACGGCTTCCAAACGTGCCTGGAGATCATCTAGATACTGGACAGGCGAGGAAGGGGTGTCCGGTGGTCGTCTAAAGAGGAGGTCGCAGGGTAGTCTAAGGTCTCTTCCGAAAATCATTTGAGATGGTGTATATCCGGTGGTCTCGTGAGTGGCACTTCTGTAGGCCAAAAGGAACAATGGAAGTTTCTGATCCCAATCTTGCTGGTTCTGGGAAACAAACAAGGAGAGATGATTCAGAATCGTTCTATTAAATCGTTCAACCATTCCATCGGATTGTGGGTGCAGGGGAGTTGTACGAGTCTTTTCCATGTCGAGTAAGTCACACAGCCCAGTGAAGACGGCAGAGTTGAAGTTCGTCCCCTGATCGGAATGTATCAGCAGGGGTACGCCAAATCGGGAGATCCAATTCCGTACGAGGACTTCTGCTACGGTTGTGGCTTCCTGATCCGGAATCGCGTATGCTTCTGGCCACTTGTTAAAGTAGTCCATGACAACTAGGATGTATTTGTTGCCATTAGTTGTGTGAGGTAGGGGGCCTAAGACGTCTAAAGCAATTCTTTCGAATGGTGCTCCTACGTTGTAACGTTGCAACTTTCCACGAGTTCGGGTCTTCGATCCCTTTCGTGAATTGCATGCATCACAGGACTTGCACCACTTCTCCACGTCGGATTTTGCTTTGTCCCAGAAGAATCTCTCCCTGACTTTCTGAAGAGTTTTCCTGACACCAAAATGTCCTCCAGTAGAACTTCTGTGAAGTTCTTCTAGAACGTTGGTAACTCTAGAACTTGAAAGGATTAATTGCCACCGGAAGCTTTTGCCATCATCGGACTCCCATCGACGGTAGAGTACTCCATTCTTCAAGTGCAAAGAGTCCCACATAGCCCAATATCTCTTCATTATTGGGCTATAGCATGCAATTTCCTGCCAACTGGGTTTTCCGGTAGCTGCTTCCATGAATTCAATTAGAGGTTTCAAGTCCTGATCTTCGACTTGACTTTTCCGGACATTCTGGTCACTCCAAGGGTCCACGTCTGAAGTAGTTGACTTGGTAGTTATTTTCCGAACGGCCAATGTGTTAACCCCAAACTTAGACTCGGCATTGGAACAAAATCGACAGTTCTCCGGGCATGGTCTTCTGGAAAGAGCGTCTGCATTCCCATGGGACGTTCCTTTTCTGTGATGGATATCCATGTCGTATTCCTGTAGGCGCTGAATCCACCTTGCTATTTGTCCCTCTGTATTCTTGAAATTCAGCAACCAAGTCAGAGACGCATGATCAGTTCTTAGAAGGAATTTTCGCCCGTACAAGTAATGATGAAAGTGCTCAACTGCTTTTACTATTGCCAGTAACTCCTTTCTTGTGACGCAGTAGTTCGGATTTTGACAGGCTCGTACTAAAATAAGCGATGACTTTCTCCTGTCCTTCAATTTCCTGGGAAAGAACAGCTCCCACTCCCTCGTTGCTGGCATCTGTATCCAAAATAAAGTCCTTGTTAACATCGGGAAAAGGCAAAACAGGCGCGGATGTTAAAGCGCTCTTCAGTTGATTGAAGGAGTCGTCACAGTCGGCAGTCCACAGGAACTTCTGTTTGCTCTCTGTTAGTCGATGCAGGGGTCTGGTGATCTTGGATAAACCTTTCACGAATCTACGGTAATACGTGCACAGGCTTAGGAAGCTTCGCAATTGATGAACATCTTGCGGTCGAGACCAAATTTGCACAGCATGGATTTTGGCTGGATCTGTGCTCACTCCCTCGGATGAGATGATGTGTCCGAGATAACTAACTTTCCTCCTAAAGAGCTTACATTTTGATGGGCTAAGTTTCAAGTGGGCTTCCCTAAGCTTCAAGAACACGTTCTTTACGTTTTGCAAGTGTTGATCAAAACTCCGCCCGGTGATAATGATATCGTCCAAATATACCAGACAGGTCTCGTAGGAAAGTCCTCTAAGCACAGTCTCCATTAGTCGCTCGAACGTAGCCGGTGCATTACACAAGCCAAACGGCATAACTTGAAACTGCCATAATCCTTGTCCGGTAGTGAAGGCCGTCTTCTCACGATCGTCGGGATGTATCTCTACTTGCCAGTATCCACTCTTCAAATCCAAAGTTGAAAACCACTGGTTCCCCGATAGAGTGTCCAAAGTGTCATCAATTCTTGGCAGAGGGTAGCTGTCCTTTTTCGTAATTTCATTCAGCTTCCGGTAATCCACACAAAATCTAGTGGAACCATCCTTCTTTCGAACGAGTACGATCGGAGAGGCCCATGGACTTGAGGAGGGTTCAATAACTCTATTATCTTCCATTTCTTGTAACAATCTCCCGACCTCCTCTTGTTTTGCAAATGGAAGTCTTCGAGGGTGTTGTTTAATCGGTACATGGGTCCCAGTGTCAATTCGATGTTGTGTAAGCTTCGTTCATCCTACATCTTTCGATGACATGGAGAAAACGTCCTGAAATTCTTTATAAGTTTTCCAACAACCTTCTCTTGACTTCTTTCCAACCGAGCATCCTCGAGAAGCTGGTCCTCTAAATCCGCGGATGGTGCGGTCGGAAGCTCCTTCGATCCTCTTTCAATGCTTGTAACAGGTGTGCAAGTGGCAATTTCTTCCCCCTTCTTGATAACTCTTGTAGAATCACCGATGTTGGCCATTCTCACATGCACCACCTCCTGAGAGAGATCCACAAGCGTCGCTCCTACTAGCACTCCTTTCGGGACGCTATTCGATGATGGGAAGTCCGTTACTCCAAATCGGAAGGCCTTCGGGAGCTCTGCTGAACCCTTTACAACTAAATCTGTCATGGAGGGGATGGCGATGTCTTCAAGAGCTACTATTCGATATGCACACGGCTCTTCCGAGTCCAAACCGAACAATGGAATTTCTTCTTTCCCTGTTTGAAGCTCGCCTTTCTCGAAATTCAAAGTAATTCCATTTTTCTTTAAAATGTCCAATCCCAGAATACATGGGTCAATAATTTCAGCGACGTAAACGGTGTGATTGTAAGTGTGAAATCCAAAAGAGATTTTGACATTTGATTTCCCATGCACAGAAATTTTGTCACCAGTCACAGTTTGCAGTGAAACTGAAGGCGCCGTGTAAAGAGGTTGGCTGTCCAGGCGCCGGGCTACATCCGTCCGTAAGATGGTTACATTTGCCCCTGAATCAACTATTAGACGACAGGGAGTTCCATTGATCTTGCACTCCACGAATAAACCATGGTTTCCTCCTTGAAGGGATGAGATGTGATAGAGGCTGAGTGGGGCACCACCTGCTCTACACGGCGACCTCCGCCTCGCAAGATAGCCGCTCTTTAGTTTAACTGCTGAGGCTCGGACGAGGGTCTGTCCCCTCTCCTGTCCAATTCAGGCAATCACGTCTGAAATGTCCTTCCCGGTTGCAGAGCCAACAAACCACTCTAGTTTTTCGATCCCTCGAGCCAGGAATATTTCTCATAATTCGTTCCATCTTGTTTTCCAATTCTTGAAACTTCTTCGTGAAAAGTTCAGAGGAATCGTCTGCCAATGTTCCACGTACGAAACGCCGATCTTTTCTAGAAGCTTGCTGTGCGGCTTCTACTCTCATGGCATAGACGAGGGTGGACTTCAGATCTTTGCTGTCTGACATCCTGGTAGCTTGCTGTATGTCGGGATCTTTGATGGCATCCACGAAATATTGAAGAGACAGGTTATCTCGTACGTCCGATGGACAGTCTGGGAAAGCGAGGAGCGGCAGTCTTTCTATATCCGATGCCAATTCTTGAAGAGTTTCATTGGCCTTCTGCTGTCTCACTTTCAATTGCAGTCTGTTGTAATCCTTTAGATGCTGCTCCCCAAACCTTAACTCCAACGCACTTGCCAGCGCCACGAATTCTCCCCGCTTCTCTTCAGGTAGTGTCTGTAAAATGGCAGCAGCTTCACCTCGAAGAGATGCTGCGAGATGGAATGCCTTCGAAGTATCGTCCCAACCATTCGCAGAAGCAATAATTTCAAACTGCGTTTGATAAACGCACCAAGTCGTTTTCGCATCGCGTTAGTCGTTTCTTGACGGGCTTGTCCGGCGGCAATCGTAGCGAAAAGTTCAGCTTTCATTTCGGCTGCGATGGTTTCTTGGCAGGCTTTCATTTCGGCTGCGGTAGTTTCTTGGCAGGCTTTCATTTCGGCTGCGGTGGTTTCTTGGCAGGCTTTCATTTCGGCTGCGGCGGTTTCTTGGCAGGCTTTCATTTCGGATTTTATTTCGGCGGCAGTGGATTCTTGTTGGGCCTTCATTCCAGCAATCGATTCCATCAACTGCTTCATTTGGTCTTCCATCATTCCTCTAGTTGTCGGCATTCAAAATTACGAGACCCCACTTCTGACACCACTGTTACGAATTTTTCCACTGAGGCAATGATGGCACAGTTTTCACGGTATAAAAATATTTATTCTCTCTTCAGAAAACTCACAAAATTTATTCACAGGCAACAGTTTAATTACTCTCAAGCTTCAACACAAGCTTCAACAAAAATAACTTTGAATTCAGCGATTATACAAGCTCACTCCAATAGGTAAACAAAGCGATCAGCTTTCAACGAAGTCCGAAGTCAATCTGAAAACTTTCCCGTTCTCCAGTCTTTTATATACAAGCGCGTGAGACATTCTCGAAATTTCCAGCCAATTCATCGGAAAAGAAATATCTCGAAACTTCTCGATTGCTTTAGGTGTTGCCACCTTTTTCTAACTTGTATAATCGCTATTAATTAATAAATAAAATAAGATAAAAATAAATTACAATAGAATTTTGAAATAATACGTCACTATTTACAATATATACAGACAATTTGTGCAACATTGAGAACACTGCATAGATTTTTTTTTTTTTAAAACTTTTTTTAAATATTCGATTTCATCCTGGTTAAGGCACAGTTGTTGCGCCCCCCCCCCCCTCAGGAAAATCCTAGATCCGCCACTGCTTCAACCATTAGCTACAAAAAGTTCAAACCAAATGGCCTTCTCAGAGGTTTTGCTTGGACCAATCTTGGGGTCATTTTCGTAGAATGGCTCAGCAGCGGCGGACAGGGCATCCTTCTCAACTTATCATTTCAACAGATAAGGGAACTTAGACACATTTAATAGACTGGCAAATGTGTTGTATCATTTAACAGGATAATTCGTAAGTACAGAATAAATGATCAAAATCACATTTATAAAATTAAAAATTATAAAAAAGAGTATATGAATACAATGGACAATTCAAGCATTTTTTTAAAAAAAACGAGTGAAATTTGTTTATATTTATGGAAAATTTCTTTCTGATTCCAAATATTCAAACACAAATTCTTAAAAAAAAAAATAGATATTTAAATATTCAGAAGAGAAAATACCCCAAAACCCTCTGATCAAAACTCTCCGCTGTTAGCTGTGACGTCACGATATCCTTCCATTCGGTGACTCAATCCTTCACTCTATCTTTATTGTGCCTAATAGTTGGTGTGTGTTAGGAGACCGGTTGGTACAATTTGTGAGAAAGTTGCAACACTGGTTTCCGCTGCTGCATTTCAAGCCAAGTTGTTTCAGAAGAAGTGATGTCACATTCAATTCAAGCCAAATGTATCGTTTTCCCACCAAAATCTAACAGGCGAACTTAGTTTGCAAATTAAAGAAATGAAAAGGCGCAGAGAGCAAAAAATTTTGTGTTTATGACCTTTTCGAAACATTTAGAATTAAATAAAAAAAAATTAAGAAATGTTAGAATTGTCCATTGAAGTGGTTCTTGACCTGATATTGAACTACTTATGTCATTATACATGATTTTTGTAATTTTCAAAATTCATTTAGTTATGAAGTTTTGTAATCATTATACTACTAGTGTAAATTGAGTTATGTTGATTCATGTTTTTGTCTTTAGTTTGTTGCAGTTGCCGCTAGAAATTTGGAATCTGCAAAAGAATTTGCAAAATTACACAACATTCCTCAGGCTTATGGTTCTTATGAAGCTCTTGCCAAGGATCCAAATATTGGTTTGTTCTATTTATGCTTTGAATAAAAATTAATTAAATATTGTTACGAATTTCTGTATATTTATAAATATTTCGTAGTATTAATTATGTAAAAAGGAAAATGTATGCACATTTCGCATAAGGCAGTGCAAGAGTTTGCCTACACTTCGCTTTTCTGCAATGCTTCTCTTAATGCTTGAAAACGAGTTTTACAGAGATAATGCTGGAAAACAAGTTTTACAAGGAGAATGTCATTTAACATTATGGTTAATGGCAATCTCGCCAACTAAGTTGGCGACTAATTTTGGTCACCAAATTTGGCTATAAATCGCCAAACTTGGCCACCATTTGGCCACATTTTCGATCCTAAAGTACCTGTATAGGGCTTTTTGACTGTGATCTGGAAAATTCTCCAAATTTCTATCTCTAGAAGATTCGCGAAGGAAGCTTTTCAATATAAAAGGCCAAAGTGAGTTGAGTTAGTTGTCTCTCAACGAGCATTCTAAGAGCTGTATTGTGAAAGTAAACTGTATTGCATTCCGATTTTAGCAGTTGTGTGTCTAGTTTTTAACTGCTGTTTGTGCTCCATTGTTGTGTAAAGAGCTGTATTGAGTCTATTAGAACAGGAAGTTCTGGAGTTGTAGAAGAATCTGCAAAGAGTTATAGCAGAATAAATTTCTTCAAGCTTTAATCTGCTTTGGCTTCAAGTCTTTCGAACCCATAAATACAACAATATTTATGTTTTAAATGTATTTGTTCTTATTTATTGCTATATTAATTTTTAATGATGTCAATTGTGTATAGTATGAAAATATTATTTAAAAATTAGCTGAAGTTGATTGCACATAAACTTTTAAGTGACATTTTGCTGTCAAATGTATATAGCTTTATAACAATTAATTTAATTAATGATTTAATTTACATACTTGTATCTGGCTCAAGAAACCAAGCTTAAGAATTCCAATAAATAATTTTTAACAACTGAATTTTATTTCCAGAGATTGTGTATATTGGAACCATTCATCCGCAGCATTTCAAGATCGCAAAATTCATGTTAGAGAATGGTAAGCATGTTTTAGTTGAGAAATCTATGACATTGAACCTGAAGCAGACTCAAGCACTGATTGATATAGCAAGGCGAGAGAAACGTTTCCTCATGGAGGTACTTGGTAGATTATATTGCTTTGCTGTCATACAAAGAAACTTAAAGTCCCATTTAAAAAGTTGATGGGCAATTAGTTTAAGTTATTGTTGTGTATTGTTTGCTAAAATTAAACAATAATTTTTTTTAATCACTAAGTGATGGTTAACTGATTGTTTACTGTGAGAATTTGAAGTAAAAAGTTTAAAATGGTTAATTTTTGCAAATGTAAACTGCGAGGTTTTAATTTAAAAATGGATGTGTTTCTATCATCAAATGGAAAGTGACATGTAAAATATGATCTTTTAATCAAAATATGAACAGTTTTTGTGCTCTTAATGTTTCTTATTAAATTAATGAATTTGATATCCTGACAGTATGATTTAACTGATTCAGTAACGTGGTGTTTTATCTGTCATTCAGACTAGAATCACAAATAGAGAAAGCCATTGAAGAGTTTCAAATATAATTTCCAAATTTAAAGTCAGTTCTCAAAATATATTTTAAGAGAAAACCAGAAAAATGGCTTAAGATAGCCTCTTAAGAACAACAGGATATGGTATTAGTATTAATCTTCTAAATTAGTTTCATTATGAAAGATACTTCAGCAATGAAAACTTCTAAAGTAGTGTTTGCCATTACGTGGTTTGCATCTGGCCGATGACAGCTTTTTCTGTGGCTCATCAGCAGTGCAAAAGAATATTAATCAAATGTTATGGTATGTTTTTTTTTTTATGCACAAAATTTTTTTATGTTATATACAAAATTTTTTATTTTTCAATTTGTTCAAAATTGTGTTTTATATCAAGAAGTACAGCCAGTGATCCAAAACATGTTTGGCACATATTTTGCAATTTATAACTTTTTATAAAAATATTCATTAAATTCATATTAATAATTAATTCATGCAATATTGATAGTTCATTCTCTGCTTCAGTACAAGCCCTGCATGATCTATGAAATTCTTTAATTTTGAAATTAAGATTCTTCATCATTACGTGGCCTATTATCATGAATAAGGAGTCCGCGAGGTTGCAGGTTCGAGTCCCATATTAGGCATGGGTGTTTGTAAATGTATGTTGGCTTGTCTAATGACGAATGTTTCGGCGCATTATAGCCCTCGTGTTGCTGACGGCGCCAGATAATCTGAAAACAACCAACCATGAATAAGGAGTCATTCAAATTGCAGAGTTTTACAGAAAACTTTTTCAAATGAATTCCCAGTCAAATACATAGTTCCTTTTTCTCAATATATCTGATTTTATTGATATTATCTCCTACTTAGAAATTAAATGGGAAAAACCTGTAACCATTCTTTTACCTTAGAAGAAAAGTCAGTACTTTACTTAAAAGGAATGACATTTTTAAGAAATAATATCAATACTCTTTTAGCATAAACTTTCGTTTCCAGCAGGTATGTTTGGAATCAATGTTTTATACAGGGTACCCATGATCATTAAAAGTGCTTAATATTTTTTAACTTGTTTTCAAGGCCTTGAAAATGCTTAGAGGTCCTTAAAAGTCCTTAATTTTTGCAGATGTTGTGTACCCAACTGCAAAATTTATAAAAATACCCCAGTCTTGCTATCCTCGCATTACCTCTACTTATCCGCACCTTAGGAATTATCTGACAAATTTTTCTTATGCATGAGCCAACTTGAAACTTTTTTGGTAGAATATACTTTATTAAAAATTTATGTATAGAAATGATGCCTGTAAACAAATTTTCACAGGTGCCTAAAAAATATTATTTAGTTCCTTAAAAGTCATTGATTTTCATTCTGTGATTTGATTGGGAACTCCGTTTAGTTTATATTCTAGTAAAAGACCAAATACTATATTTGTAAGAATAGTGAGAAATACCATCACTTTTTTTAAGTAAAACTTATTTTGTTTATCCAGAAAAAAAATCCCTAAAGATTTCTTGATTTCCCAATTACAAAATTATTTTCAGATAAGCGAATGTACGCCTAACTGACACAATTTTTTCAATGTTTAGTTAGTACAGTATCTCTGAGTCTAGTAATTTTTATTTACTTATAAAACCATTTTTTTTAGCAAGTTAATATCAATCACTAATAAGTATATTTATTGCTTATGTGATACATGTCTAATAATTTTTTAATAAGGTTGGATACTATGAAAAATTCCCACAGACATCAAAATACAGTATTATATGTCTTTTATCCCTCAAAATGATGTATGAGGTGTGAACTCTATTCTAGAGACTACTAATGCAATTATTTCAATGTTTCCTGATCACGTTGTTCCATTTTTTCCATTATTCAATTTTATTTTAATAAAGCAGTAAAAAAATCTATCTTTTTGTATTGAATGTTTAATCGATAACGTTGATATTTAAATGAATGATGTAGTACAATTTCAGTGGAAACTCTTAATTTCCACTTTCATCTCTTACATTTCGGTCATTAACGAGATTGGTGTAAATCCTCAAAATTACCTCATCTTATGAATTTTGCCTTTTTTTTTTTTTTTACGTCATTGAGAAAAAAAAATACAAATACATTTTTTATGCAATAATTTTTTTAATTTATTCTTTACAATTGACATTTACTTCATTTTACAGGGTTCCCACTGTCATTAAAAGTACTTAATATATTTTAACTGGTTTTCCAGACCTTAAAAGTTCTTGAAAATGCTTATAGGTTTTTAAATTTTGTCAGTTATCATACCACACCAAAAAATTTTGGTATATTTTTATTAAGCATGCATCAACTTGTACATCATTTGGTTCGTATTTGCTTATTAGTAGAGTAGAAATCGAATGGTTTTAGTAGCACACTGCACTCTGTGGGATGAACATGTGACAGTGTTTATGTTTTGCAAGCTTAAAAATCAAAGTCTGTCGATAAAGCAAAATGCAAATTGTGCATGAAAGATTTTGACATTAATGCTCTGCGCTAAGCAGCTATAATGTCACACGTTAAAGACCTGGTACATGAAAACAAATTTTCAAAGGTCCTTAAAAAATATTATATAGGTCCTTAAAAGTCACTGATTTTCAATCTATGATTTCAGTTGGAACCCTATTTTAAAAGTGTGGTTGATTGTAAATTGTTGGATAAATTAAAATTATTCTTCCTCTAAATACCGTAAATGAAGATGTTTGTTTCTGTACGCCGGAAGTGCCTCAATTTTTCTTGTTCAAGGTCTTTTAAAGATTGTTCAAAGACGTATAGAACCCTAGCATACCAAGGCTTTATAACTAAAGTATTCATATTTAACACATTCGCTGCCACTGGCGCTTCAGCATGGCGCTACCTCCCATGCCGGCGACGCTCTGGGACGACGATCGAGTATGATAAGTAAACTGCTTTATTTTTAGTTCGGATTTGGAGGTTGAACGATGAGGTTTTTGAGGCACGTTAGTGAAGCATTATTTTTATATTTTTAGTGCTTGGTTTTTAAATTTTGTGTTTAAATTTTTTTATGTGCATTTTTAAAAATGGCGGACAGTACAAGTATTGCAGGACCTTCACAGCCCAAGAAACGGAAAGTAAATAAAAAACTGACTGATGCCGAAATATTAGAACTACTAGAAAAGAGTGATCTTTCTGATTATGACAGCGTAGACGATGAAGATTACGGTTGGGATTCTACGAGCGAATCTGAAGGAGATAGTGATATCGCTGTGTCACTTTTTTTAAATTCGGCTTCTGAGGATGGATATATAAATTTTGGTGGCAGAGAATGTGTTAAAGAGTACCAACAGAAGAGATAACAGTTCCCAGGAGATTGTACCCTTTACCACTTATAACATTGATTGCTCTATATATGTATATTGTAATTACTTCATATCAAGAAACAATTATTTCTTTAAGGCTATCTGGACCAGGTTCTTCCCTGCCATCAAACTCCTAAGAGAACTAATTGAAAAAGGTTCGATAGGCGAGATCGTTCATGTCCATGTTAACTTTGGATTCAATCTTCTTGGACTGGATAGGCTTGTAAAGAAAGATATGGGAGGAGGGTCTATCCTGGACCTCGGCATTTACACCATAAATGCTGTCACCATGATATACAAGGGAGAGAAACCACAAAAGATTGCAGCTGTCGGGCACTTAAATGAAGATGGTAAGCGGTTCTCTTGATATTGAAAAATTGCTAATAACCGTATACTATTGCACTAATATTTTTAGAGAGAAGCTTAAAGACTCTCTTCAAGATTCCCAAATAAAACTACAAATGCTGCAGGTATATTCAATGCATCAAAGAAAAGTTCTATAGTTCCCACACTAAAATTCAGTCAAAAGTATTGGAAATGATAACCTGAATTCAATTTGCAGTTTTTTCGGCCTGAACTATAAAGGTTGTAAATGTGTATCATATACCAGTTTCTAGATCTTGATAGGATTACTAGAACAACATATTATTCAGCTGAAAATGCTTTAGAATCAGACGGGAAAAGTGCTTCCATAGTAATTTTTGGAAGCTTGCATCTTGACTGCAAGTAGAGATATCGTATTAGAACTTAGATATTTCGGAGCAAATTTTCTCTCATATGAAATAAGTTTGTAGAGATATGCATATGGAGCAAGTTATTTGCCAACTTAACGAAATTTTTGTTTATAAAAAAATCTCAAATGGGCAGGTCCCCAACCCTTACCTAAACTTGTTAAGAAGTGGCCTTTTAGCGACGCTACTCTCGCATCCAACTATATCTAATTGTTTACCACTTACTCAAAAGCATGGCAAATATACAAAGTAAACAATAATCGAATCTTTATTTTTATTGACTAATTTAAATTAGAAACATTAAAAATGTTTGTAGTTGTAGTATATTGAAGATATGATTGATATATTTGATTTCTGACTTTTCGTGTGAGGGTGATAGAGAATAACTAATTGGGAAATGGAAAAGTAATTTCCAATTTCTTTGTATTCATCTAAAGGGTTAGAACATTAACTTATTATATATTTATTAATATATCATTGCCTCACTACTAATACTAAATATTTTCAAGGTAATCATTTTTTTAGATATGTGCACAATAAGTCATAAATTACCTGCCTTTATTATATACAAAAGTGGATAACTGTAGCAAAATCTCATTATATTCTATTTTTACTAAAGCCATTAGGATGTAGTCCGATTTCAATGCTTTGGAAAAATTTCAAATGCTTTTTTCTCAAAACCATTGTTTTGCAGTTATCTAGTTGTAGCTCATTAGATTAAACATATTATTAGTAAAGGGGTAAGCCACTAAAGACAATATTTTTTTATCCTACACATAACACTCTTTTTAATCCATCCTTTATCTATTAATTCAAAATCTCTTAAAATATAATCAATGTTTTAAAATATAATCATTGTTAGTTTAGTAATTTTAGATATAGGAAAGCTTAGCTTGATGAAAAAGTGTGATCATGCTCATTTAAAATGTGTGTGTCCCATATGTGTGATAAGTACTTCCTCAATTTCGTAATTAGAGTGTTACATGTTTCAAAAACATGATGTATATACTACATAAAAAGTCAGAATTTTTAGGTGGAAACCACTTTGCTGCAATATGTTGTGTTAATTAGCTGAAATTTCCTTTAATTTGGTTGACTGTCATTCTTTCCTTTCTACTCAGATTATTCATTTAATAGGATACAAAACTTTCAGACAACCAGAGTATAGCTATTTCTGCCATGTATAAACGATAATTTATCAAACATTTCTTGTATATAATGTGACTTACTCATAGAATTTTTAAAATTTACTAATCCAAAAATATCTGTGACTTTATGAAGATAAGAGTTTTTATTTTCCCCCTTCCTAAAAGAATATCTATTTTACAGGAGTTGACATTGCCATGAGTTGCAGTTTATTGTACAGCAACAATCGTACAGCAAGTATCGCTTGCACTGCTCAAACTGATATGTCCAATGAGATGACTATAACAGGCACTAAAGGAATAATAAGGGTAATAATGGTTTAATAAATGTATGCAAAAGTTGTGGTAGAAGCAGGGAGGGCCATAGCCCCCCTCCCCTGAAATTGTGTGAAATCTTGTTTTGCCACTACCCCTTCTTCTTTTTTGTGTGTGTGTAACTTGTTATATGTATTTAATAATAAAATTTTCGACAATACCCCCCCCCCCCCCGCCCTTCCCTGAAAAAAATCCTGGCTACCGGCTTGGATAGAGGTATTTTATGGAAGCCAATGTATTTGCTAATATATCCATATTGTTACGAATTTTTCCACTGAGGCAATGATGGCACAGTTTTCACGGTATACAAATATTTATTCTCTCTTCAGAAAACTCACAAAATTTATTCACAGGCATTAGTTTAATTACTCTCAAGCTTCAACACAAGCTTCAACAAAAATAACTTCGAATTCAGCGATTATACAAGCTCACTCCAATAGGTAAACAAAGCGATCAGCTTTCAACGAGTTCCGAAGTCAATCTGAAAACTTTCCCGTTCTCCAGTCTTTTATATACAAGCGCGTGAGACATTCTCGAAATTTCCAGCCAATTCATCGGAAAAGAAATATCTCGAAACTTCTCGATTGCTTTAGGTGTTGCCACCTTTTTCTAACTTGTATAATCGCTATTAATTAATAAATAAAATAAGATAAAAATAAATTACAATAGAATTTTGAAATAATACGTCACTATTTACAATATATACAGACAATTTGTGCAACATTTCCCCCTTCTTAAAGACTGCACGTCCCGGGCAGTGAAGTCCTTAAGCCATTCAATGACTTCTACCATAATATGGGGCTAGCCTATTGTAGTGTACAACTCTAGGTTTACAAGAAGGTGTCCGTTGAATTCTCACCACAACGTCGTTGATCTTTTTAAGGACCCCATACGGCCCTTCCCAGTTCGTCTGGAGCTTAGGGGAAAGTCCTTTCCGACGTTTAGGGTTCCCTAACCACACCTTGTCACCTTCCTGGAATGAACGGTCCATGGCCTTGGCATAGTACCGGATCTTCATGCGCTCCGTCATAATGTTGTTTCTCTCTCTGGCGAACCGATGTACGGCTTCCAAACGTGCCTGCAGATCATCTAGATACTGGACAGGCGAGGAAGGAGTGTCCGGTGGTTGTCCAAAGAGGAGGTTGCTGGGGAGCCTAAGGTCTCTTCCAAACATCGTTAGAGATGGAGAAAATCCGGTGGTCTCGTGAGTTGCACTCCCGTATGCCAACAGAAGCGGTGAAAGTTTCTGATCCCCATCTTGCTGGTTATATGATTTTGAGATTGCGTCCGAATCATCCGCGGGTGCAGCTGATAGATCCCGGGACCTCCGTTCGATGCTTGTAACAGGAGTACGGATGTCGATTCCCTCTTCACTAACTTTGTCCATTTCCACATGAACCACTTCCTGGGAGGGTTTCATCAACGTCACTTTCTTCGGTTCTCTTTCCGAGGCTGGTGAGGTACTTTTCATAGATGTGGACTCTTCAGCATTCTCTATGACATTGTATTCATGAGCCATAATCCTATATACGCACAGCTCTTTCATGTCCAGATCGTGCAAAGGAACTTCGCCTCTCCATGTTTGCAGTTTGCTTTTCTCAAAATTCAGCGTAATTCCATTTTTCTTCGAAAAGTCTAGTCCGAGAATGCATGGATCTACAATTTCGGCAACATAAACGGTGTGCTTGTAGGTGTTAAATCCAAGGGCAATGTCCACTTGCAATTTCCCATGCACAGAGATATTACCACCAGACACAGTTTGTAGAGAAACAGAGGGCGCTGTGTAGAGGAGTCGGCTGTTCAGGCGACGAGCCACGTCCGTCCTTACGATCGTAACGTTCGCTCCCGAATCGACGATTAGACGACATGGAGTTCCGTTGATCTCCCCCTTCACGAATAAACCCTGGTTTCCTCCTTGTCGGGATGAAACGTGGAAACGACTGGTCGGGGCTTCACCTGTTCCGCATTGAAGCTTCTGCCCTGAGAGATGGCATCTTCTTAGATTCAGTTGTTGAGATTCCGTGGTAGTGTTATCCCTTCTCTTTTTCAAATCAAGGCAGTTACGTCGTAGATGCCCTTCCCGTTTGCAGTGCCAGCAAATGACTCTGGTCCTTCGATCCCTGGCTCCGGGATAGCGTCTCATCATTCGATCAATTTTGCTCTCCAGTTCTCGAAGCTTACTGGTGACAAAGTCAGAAGAATCCTCGGCTAATGCACCGCACACATATCGTCGGTCTTTTCCAGAAGCTAGCTGCGCGGCTTCCACTCTCATGGCGTACACGAGGGCAGACTTCAGGTTTTTGTTTTGGGATAACCTTACCGCCTGCTGCACATCGGGATCTTGAATAGCGTCAATGAAATACTGCAGCGAAAGATCATCTCGTACATCTGGGGGACAGTCTGGGAAAGCGAGGAGCGACAGTCTTTCTATATCTGACGCCAACTTTTGAAGAGTTTCATTGGCCTTCTGCTGTCTCACTTTCAGTTGCAGTCTGTTATAATCCTTTAGATGTTGCTCCCCAAACCTTAATTCCAACGCACTTGCCAGCGCCACGAAGTATCGTCCCAACCATTCGCAGAAGCAATCATTTCAAACTGCGTTTGATAAACGCGCCAAGACGACCTCCCATCAAAAGTGGCCACTTTGATGCTGGAACGTGGCGCAATAAAGGGAGTGGAAACGTTATCCAAATTAGGCGTTGCAATGGTCACAGCTTCGCGAGTTTCTATTTTCCGTAGCCTTTCTTCTACAGCATCCATGAATTTTCCCTGCTCTTCTTTGATAGTGGAAACCTTTTCTTCCATTTCATCTCTTACAGCAGTGAGAACGTCTTCCTTCACGGATTGCAGGACCGATGATGTTGTCTCCATAATAGTAGATTCTACCATTGACGCTAGCTCGGTTTTCATTTCTTCCCTGATCTTGATTACGACTCGCACTTATCGGCCAAAGCTTTCATGTCAGATGACGTTGCATTTTGCAAAGCTTTAAAATCTGATGATGTCGCTTCTTGTAAAGCTTTAATGTCTGATGATGTCGCTTCTTGACTGGCGGCGAGTTCGGCATTTGTCGTTTCTTGACGTGCTTGACCAGCGGCGATTGTAGCGGCGAGTTCGGCATTTGTCGTTTCTTGACGGGCTTGACCAGCGGCGATTGTAGCGGCGAGTTCGGCATTTGTCGTTTCTTAACGGGCTTGACCAGCGGCGGTTAATTCTTGTCCGGCTTTTATTTCGGCTTTCATTTCAGCGGCCGTGGATTCTTGTCTGGCTTTTATTCCAGCAATCATTTCCATTAATTGTTTCATTTGGTCTTCCATCCTTCCTCTGGTTGTCGGCATTCAAAATTACGAAACCCCACTTCTGACACCACTGTTACGAATTTTTCCACTGGGGCAATGATGGCACAGTTTTCACGGTATACAAATATTTATTCTCTCTTCAGAAAACTCACAAAATTTATTCACAGGCAACAGTTTAATTACTCTCAAGCTTCAACACAAGCTTCAACAAAAACAACTTCGAATTCAGCGATTATACAAGCTCACTCCAATAGGTAAACAAAGCGATCAGCTTTCAACGAGTTCCGAAGTCAATCTGAAAACTTTCCCGTTCTCCAGTCTTTTATATACAAGCGCGTGAGACATTCTCGAAATTTCCAGCCAATTCATCGGAAAAGAAATATCTCGAAACTTCTCGATTGCTTTAGGTGTTGCCACCTTTTTCTAACTTGTATAATCGCTATTAATTAATAAATAAAATAAGATAAAATAAATTACAATAGAATTTTGAAATAATACGTCACTATTTACAATATATACAGACAATTTGTGCAACAATATTCTAAAAACAAAAGGATTGATTTGAAAAAATATATATATATTTATATAAAAGGTGTAGTTTTTAATAATATCCAGGGCTGGTATAATAACTCCATAATATATTTATGTGAATTACGTGCACATTTAATGTGTTTCAAAATAAACTCCATCTGCCATAACATACTACTGTACTCTGCTATAAAAATTTTGGAAACAACTTTTAAAGTCTTTTGGACTGCTCTTCATTTCTGACTTTAGGGTTTTCTAGATGTGTTCGACATCCTCAAATCTTGTTCCCTTAAAAAAAAATTATTTCGGGAACCTGAAAAGTTAGAATGGAGACTGAATACCTCCACAACCTCATTTTGGTCAAAAATCGTTTCAGATAAGGCAATGTGTGGAGGAGCATCGTCATGCAAAAGAAGCCAAATCTTTCTGTCGAAAACAAGGTCGTACTCTTTGAATTCTTTGTCCAAAACTTCTGCCGTAAAACTGCCACGTGGCAATCTTGACAAGTGGAAAAAATTGATGAAGAATAAGTAAGGCTTGAGGATATCGAAGACATCAAGAAAACAGTGACATCATAATTAAAGAGCATTCCATAAGAGAATTTAAAGATTATTTTCAAAACTTTACAGCTGAACACAAAAGTCCATTATGGCATTGCAAATGGAGATTACTTTGAAACAAATTAAATGGGTATGTAATTCACATAATACTTTCCGGAGTTATTAGATCAGTCCTAGAGATTAATAACAGGACCTTGTACTTTTACATTCTTATTCTTGTCTTAGTCTTGAAACATTCATCTCCAGAATCTTATTAAAAACTATTTCTACTATATAGAAATCTGTTCTGGGTATAGAGTGAAATCTTTTTCTTAAAAGTGACTGAATACTGAAATTCAGAAATAACTGTTTGTTCCACTAAATTTTACACAATCCAGAAAGAAACTTAATTTCTCTTTAAATAGCCAAATTGTTCTTGCTCTGCACATTTCTTCAACAGTAAATGGGTTCACCGCACTAATACACTCAATTTTATTCTTTTTGTATGTTTTATGAAATATGTGGACTAATTCTTTATTTTTAAAGACAAAATGCAATATTTAATTTTAAAATCTTAATACCCGAGCTAAAATAAATTGCATTTTGACTTTGTGTGAGCTCTTTTGAAAAGGACAATATTTATTCAATGTAATACATATATTTAAATAAATATTTTATTTTACTTTTCAAAACAGAGCTTGTATTATAAAGGGTTAACCCACACAGTGTAAGTCATCATCCCAGAACTGTAGTAAGCCAAATTTATATATGGGTAGCAGCTGGCTAGTAGTTAGGTCGCTCTTTTGAGCCCAGTTTCAATCAGTACTTAGAAAAGCCTTTAATAAGTTAGCTTTTTATATGCTCTGTAGTTTTGAATAAAAATTGTATTATCTATATAGGTTCCTACTTTTTGGTGCCCAACCACTGTCATTACTGCTGACAAAACGTACGAATTTCCTCTGCCAGAAACCATACTTCCTTGTAATTTCGTAAACAGTTCAGGTCTAAGCTATGAAGCAATGGAAGTTAGAGAGTGCTTAAAGAAAGGTAAAATTTTTAATTGCCTTTGGTGCTTAATTGTATATTATCTTTCTACAACTTTGTTATTTTAATTGCTTTAACCCAGTTATCCTCAATCTTCTACAAAACACTGAAGTTTGAGAACCTTTGTAACCACATCGAATATTATTTCACATATAAAAATAGGTTACGATTATGCATTGTGTCTATATACAGTAATTGCTAGAATATAGAAAGTAAAATTCAAAGTATTCAAGTTTGCATGTAAAATTGCATATATTTATTTAAAAAAAAAAAAATTAACTCAACTTTTAAATATATCACTATCAATTTTTTAGGACAAAATTCAGCTGCCCAATTTTCTTATTTTTGCAAGCATTCACTTTTGTATGGTTGAATAATTTTATTCAGAACATTTTTTTTTTTCTCATTCACAAATATTTTATTTTCCATAAATGTGTAAAAATATATATTTTAATATTAATATAGGAGCTTTAGAAAGTGAAACATTGCCTTTGAAAGACTCGGCAACAATAGCCGGTATCATGGATGAGATTCGACGTCAGATTGGAGTCATCTATGATGCAGATTGCTGAAGAATTTAATTTGAATTAAGTACACTCAAGTACTTTATTTTTACATTGAATGAATTTAAAATGAAAAATATGTATTTTTCTACCTAATTCAAACTGAATGAATTTTGTTTTTCTATCCCTATGTTTAAATATATTTTCTACATGGGCTTTGTTATATAAAATAAAAACTGCAAATAAAATTTCTATTGCATTATTTTGTAATTTCTGTTTCTTTGTGAGCTGCATTGATTGTTCCCTATACTTGTGACAAATATTCCTATCTTAAAATTAAATTTTAAATGTAATTCTATAAAGCAATACTGATTTAATATGCTTAGAAATACTGATATAATCCTATTAGTGTATTAAAAAAATCTTCACAAGACCACAGTTTTATGCTTTTCTGAAAAAGCTGGGTTTTTTTTCTCTAATTTCTTTTTCAAAAGTAAAATTTAAAAGTAGAAGTAGTATGCCCTATACATCACCGCTAGTTGGAAATATATTGTTTCATTTTGTTCCAGCAGGGTTCCTACTGTCCTTGAAATTGTTTGAATGATATTTGGTCTTTGAATTTTTTAAGTGACCACCGATAATCTCGGTTTTTTATTTTTGTCTTAAGTATATAATTTTATGGTCCTTGAATTTTTTTTCTTCGATAAAAGTTGGAACCCTGGGTCCAGAATAAAAGCCTTTATTTTCAATATTTTTAACTGGTATACGCATATCTTTCCTTAAAGCAATTGGCCCCACTCGCGTCCAGGAGGAAAATGTGTGGCTAGCATGCAAGAGACTTTCCCACTGAGCCTCTTTGGTGTTCTGTAGTTTCTTTTCCGGTTGAGCAGACTTTGCAACTATCTTGACAATCTCGCGTTGGTTGTTAAACATCCTGGTGTGAGTTTTTTGCCTATTGAAGACAGAAATGCTTTCTCCTTGAAAGACCTCCTGTATGACATTCCACCCTTTATATAGAAGTAAAGCTGATGATCTTAAGTGTTACCAAGTGATTCGAAAATATATATATTTAGGGGGGGGGGCGTTCGAATCTTGACAGAGTCAGGATTTCCGTGGTCATTAAAAGTGCTTAGTATATTTGAACTTATTTCCAATGCCTTGAAAATGCTTAGAGGTCCTTAAAAGTTCTTGAAAATGCTTAGAGGTCATTAAAAGTCCTTAATTTTTGCAGATGTTGTGTGCCCAACTACAAATTTTATAAAAATACAACTCGGACTTGCTGTCCTTGTGTGACCGCCACTTATTCGCACCGTATCAGAAATCTCTGACATATTTTTATTATGCATGAGCCAACTTGTAACTTTTTTGGTAGAATATACTTTTTTAAAAGTTAATATATAGACATGATGCCTGAAAACAAATTCTCAAAGGTCCTTAAAAACATTATTTAGGTCCTTAAAAGTCATTGATTTTCATTCTGTGATTTGAATGGGAACCCTGAGAGTGCTTGTTAACTATAGATAATGAATTTAGGTAACGATGGGTGTGCTTTGTAAAAGCATTATATCATCATTCATCTCTTGTTCTTCATGCCTTTTTCTTCTATTATTGAACCTTCCAGACACAGTGTGCTTTATTTGATAATGGTAAATCGGACTTCATTGTTTTGCGACCAGGTAAAAAAAATTAATGCATTTATGCTCAATGCTTTCCATAAAGAATTCCGATATATTTTACCATGATCTGATGTCTAATTTGCATAAAATGTGGCTTGGTTTATTTTGTTGTTTATCATACTGCAGCTTTTTCTGGTAAATCATATTGAAAAATAAGTTTAATGGATATATTTTTATCATTGGACTTACTGGCACATACTTAGTTTTCCTAAATCTAAAATATGGAATTGTTTATTTTCCCTTTACTTCTCTCTATATGTTGACATTTTTGTTTTTTTGTTCCTTACAGTAAGTCCTTCCACCTAAGGCTCATACAGTTAATAGATATAAAAATAAACTGATTTAAAATTGGATTAAGCTTTCATGAGTCTGTAAAATTTTCTGGTTAACCTAGGTTTAAATTTAATGCAAAAGTTGTATTTCTTTACAAAATAAGCCAAACTTGTAAAATGTACAATAATCTAGATTAGTTCAATTTGATAGATCTTTATTATTTACTTCTACTGGTCTACAATTATTTAATTTAAAACTGATTTTAGAACGCTTTAGAAATCCACAACTAAAAACCTTTCTCAAATTGAAAATTCAGCTTCCCCCCCCCAACTGCATATTTAATTTTAATATTATTTCATTGAAAAGTTAAAGAAAATTAAATTTTAATGATTTAATACAAAACTTCATGCAACAGACAATAGCAACATTTTGCTTGGTCTTGCGTTTTTCAAGATGCTGAAAAAGAAAAAAAATCTGAATTTATCCTCACACTCGGCTGATTCAGAAGAAAGTTGTTAGCAGCTATACTTACTATAAGATCTGTTGAAAAAAATCGATTGTCTTTAATTTGCAAATTGTAATTGCAACTTCTAAGTTGAAATCATCATTTGAAAAGTACCTAAAATGAGCATCACTACCTATATTGTAATTTATTATCAATGTTCGAAAATTGTTGCTACCTATTTGAACAATAACCCTAAAGACACCAAAAGCCCAAGATAACATAAGAAAAGAAAAATTCGGCAAATAAAAAATATTTAAACATTTATTTTTCTATAATAATTTGTAAAGAATTAGTCTTGCATTTTAATTGATTTATTTATGTCCTACAGTAGATTTTAGCAAAATCTATAGTAGGGGAATTAATATTATTTTCACAAATTTTGGACTCAAGAGAAAATTAATAACTGTACATGAGAGTAAAAATTATGTAGCATAAAAGAGAATGTAGTATAGTATATAAAGTAAACGTAAAAAATATTTATTGAAATTTGATGCATTTAAAAACTAACCATAAACATCTCAATTGTTTAAAATGAAGGCATGGATCATATTCATGCACAATTTGAAATATTTAAATGATTTAAAAAAAGCATCAATGTTGCAAGAATTAATCAACTCATCATGAGAATTTTACACTTTTAGTTACCAGAAAAAAAGAATAAAATGTTGCTGCTAAAAAGATATTTTCCTGAAAAGTTTTAGCAAATTATTCAAATAAAGCATCCCGGATGGATACTAGTATATCAGATCAATTAGAATATTGAAGATTTTCAACAATGAAAGATGCATACAAATTGAAAGACAATCTTTTCTTTGATATAGAATTACCTGAATATTTTAAGAAATAAAAGTATATTTCTTTCAAAAAACTTAAAAATTAATACATGTTAAGATATAAGTTATTTTAATTAAAAACCTGAAAAGTTGAAAATATACAAAAATCTATCAACTAGTGTAAATTTATATTAAAATAGAAGCTAAGCAGAGAAACTTAAGAATTCTGTGAGGGGTTTAAAATGAAACGAACATTAATAGTTGAAACAGCAATACATGACTCTGAACTATAACAAACAACCTTTTAAACACAATCATGGTTCGTACACTTGAAGGAGAAAAAAATTCAAGGACTTTTTAAGCACTTTTCAAGGATGCATTATCAACATAAATACATTAAAAAAAAATCCAAATTTTTTTATTGGCAAACGGTGATTGTTTAAATATAGTAAATACAAAAAAAAATGTTTTTTTTAGGTTTCAATGAAAGAAAGTTTTAAGGTTACAATTGGGAAAAAAAAACTTTCCAATATACCTATCAGAAGCAGTACTATGTCCTATAAAAACAGAAGTAAAGTAGCTAGTACTCACTTGGTAATTACACCAATATCGGATGTGAAAAGCCATTTGATTGTCTTGTTTCCTCATATTGAGACTTTCGTCAAATAATAATGCAAAAGTCTTATTGATTAAACTGTCTTCTAATTTACTCTGAAGGTTTGATTATAGATACTGTATAATACACAGTTTTTTTTCTCCATATGAAAATTTAGATGCAATCACGGTATCAGCGAACATGCAGTTACATAATTTATCATGTTTTCATTTAATTCGTAAGAGCCATGATTTTTTATGATTTTCAATGTCCATAGTATTTCAGTATCTAAAACTTCGTTTTCAATTACATGTGCCTCCTTTGTCACTTTGTTGACCAAAATATATTAAGATTCTATATTTTTAGAAAATAAAATGAAATTCAAGCACTTTAAACGTATTTTTACAGAATTCAAGGTTTTCAAGCACTTGAAAATGAAAGATTTTTCTTTAAGCACTTTTCAAGGTTTTTTAAAAACGTACGAACCATGACAATATATTGTATACCTGTAGTAAATTGAACCATGATATCCTGTTTATTTTAATGTCAACCAGTCAAGTATTTGTAAAATTGGTACTCTTCTGTTAGCGTAATATCAGATGGTACAAAGCCTAAATATTTACGGTTTTTTATAGGAATTATAAATAAATTAAAGGTTGTTTATTTGAATGAGTTAAATCTGCTACTTGGCAGTTTTTACCTGGTATCCAGCTTACAGAATAGTACCGTAAAATTTAATTGCACTTCACTTATTAGGATAAAAAATGTTTTAGAGCAAAAGAATAAGTAAATTTTTAAAAAAAATTAGATTTAATAGGAATTATCAAGAATCCATTCCATTTATTAGAAAACTAAAAAAAATATTTTTTTCTAAAAAGTTTCAGAGAAGTATCTAGTTCACCATTTTGAACTGTACATTTTCTTACCATCCTTCGTAGATTCACGAGTATACTTAATCAATAAGGCCTTCACATCATTACCGGCAGACGCCCGATCTTCTAAATAAGGAATAATATCATCATACCACCACTTTTTCTTTATGCTAAACAGATACTCAAATCTCTCGCTAATATTCTCAGACAAATTATCAGGCGGGAAATAGAATATAACTTCTGGGCTGCTGCTCAAGTCAGTCAGAGCTATTCCTCGTAACTGATTCAGGTCACACTTCATCCCTTCTGGAACACTTCTTTGCCAACTCTCTAAAAACTCCTGGAGATGAAATCTACCAGAAGATCTCAATAGAGCCTCAGCAAAAAATTTGCACACTGGGTCTTCAACTAAAACGTAAAGTTTGTTACCGCTCTCATCTACAGAACCAGTATCACGAGTGAACCAAGAGAAACACTGCTCCAGAACCTCTTTTGGCTCTAGTTCTACCAGCGCATCAATAACAGGACCTTTTGGGATTTTGTCCAGAGGTAGGGATTTAGAGTCGATCACATTTAGAATGCTGCTGAAGACATTGAATTTATAGTCAAAATCCAACGCGCGGATGAAACCATCTATGTTGCAAGTCTGCATTCGTACCAATTCCGCTTTCAGTTCTTCTTCGCTCGATTGGATAATATCTAGGAGGATCTCTAGAGTGTACTTTTCATACGAATTTTCCTCCTCTTCGTATTCCTTTCCTTTATAGGCATTTCTTTCGAGAAGGGCTCGCAACTTCTTGAAACTGGGCTTGAGTGAACGCAATTCATAGTAGGTATGAAATATGCCAGAAATATCTTGGGGCACAACTTTCATTTCTGAGTCTTGACAACTTTCTGGCCAGAGCATGTTGGGCATAAGCAACAAGGAGTTAGATGTTTCGGCTTCTTTTAATTCGAAGGTGCTGGATTGAGTGCAGAGAACAGCCGGATCGTCCATGTCACCCCTGATAATTAGCGTCTCGCCTTCTATAAGATTTGCAGCAATTTCTGGATTCAATTGGAGAAGACAAATGTCATCCTGTCCGTCTTGTATGGTCAAAGATTGAATTACGGGGCATATTTCTGATTCTTCTAGTCTAGCAAGTTCAATTTTCTTTCTCGCATATTCCAAATCACCACTTTGAGTCATTTTTGCCTTTTTTTTTTTACAAAAATAATTAATAAATGCAAAACAAATGCATCAAAAGAAATGCAAATAAAAACCATGCAACATTTACATAAACAAAACAATGCGTTTTGGCGGGTGATATACTTGCTGCCAACAGGGATATTGGTAAATAGACAAACGTAAAAACTACAAATATAGAGTTTAATACGTGACGTCATGTAAAATTAAAGTGCGCTCATATGAGGTACTTGATAGGAAACTAGGTAAAGATGGAATAATTGAATTTTGTAAGCTGCGTGACCCTCTATGGAGACCCGTCATTGTAAACTGGTTCCAGCTTTATAGAATCAGGCTCGATTCATCAGCTGAAAAGTTCATTGCTATGCAAACCCAAGCTCGCTTTTCTCTCTAAAAAATTTTCTTCAAGCACAGGCTCATTTTGCTCCCTTAAAAGTTCATTGATACGCAAGCACAAGCTCGTTGAAAAGTTCATTACTACCCAAGCATAGACTGAATGAAAAGTTCATAGTTACGAATGGGAGAATTTGCGAATACATAAGCTTCTATCGCTCGCTAAAAAGTTAATGGCTTTGTAAAATCTTATTATTAGTCACATTCTGCAATTCGGAGTTTTGGCCATTTGAATCAAAATATGTTCGCAAAGCATAGAAGAAACTCCACGAGTTTCTTGTATGTTCTCGGTGGCGGGATTTTTCCGGTTTTATCCCATACGAAAGGCAAATTTGGGATAGTTTTCCCTTAAGATTCCATCTCATAGGATCCCCTTCCCTTCTTTCACACACGAACTACTTTAAGCAGTTTAGATCTTGTTCTAAATGGTCTGGTTTAATAATGCCCTTGCGAAAGGAAATCTGAAACGCCCACCAACAGTATTTTAAAAGTGATTCACAAATGTACAAATGATTAAAATTATTGCTGAACGAGCTTTATTTGACGAGACAAATTGTTTCATACATTTTAGAAAACCAACTTAACTGTCATTAATTCTTAACGTGTGTGTGTGTTTTTAATCCTTTATATTAACTTCAGTTATTTTTGTCGTTGGGAGTGAAATCTAAGGAGGCCTTATTAATCCCCTTGCCGTCATCCTATCGGGCTGAAACTTGGCAGATAGGTTGGATGACAATGCATTCTATAAAATTTTGGAGCTGTAACTATCACTAAAAGGTCGCTTTTAAGGAATACTAATGAACCAACTTGCCGTCATCCAATCGTGTTAAACTGGCATTGAACAAATCATTGTTGAAACTTTTTCCTGTTGGCAAATTTTTTTAATAAATAAATAATACAATTATTTTAATCAGAATAAATAAATGACATTTGGATGTTAGAGCATAAATTCACGTTCATTTTTAATAAACAAATTTTGAAACGTAGTTGCCGCATATTTTGATGATATAAATGTCTTCGATATCGACGCTTTAACAATGCATTAAATTAATTTTTTAAAAATTCTGTTTTTAGGGATTACTTATTTTTTTTAATGAAAAAACTTTTTAAGTAACTGCGTAGGATCTATTCAGGGAAATTCCCGCTGTGTGATAACCATATCAGTATTTTTATCTTTCAAAAGAAAATTATTTTAAAGTCTAGGAGAGGCGGTGATAAAATACAAATGTTATCTTTCCCAAGCTCATTTTGCAGTTTTACTTCCTATTTCTCAGTTTGTATACTTTCCCGATTTGTTATTTGATTCTACAATTTCTCATTTTCTTACTTCCAACTTGGCCTAAATATGTGGGGAACTTCCAAAATAAGTAAGTAAATTCGCTATATCTTATTACAAATGCTCGTAAAATACTTGTAATGAGCATAGTAGTAACTAGACAATATATTCTTCAATGGATTTCTATGAAATTTAGTTCTTTTTATTCATTTGTAAATGTGTTTATTGTGGATATACTTTTCTTGATTATGAAGGTTTATGTTCGAACAAATTAACACGAGAATTCGAACATTAACCATTTAAAATTATTGCTCACTAAAGCATTTATTTTATGGCATTTAAGACAAATATGTTGGTATTTTAGTTTTACAAAATTGAATTGAAATGTTTATCTACTTGGCTCTTACACTAAACAAATAAATATAAAACTTTTTGAAAGAAAGTAGCCTCGCTAGATTTTATTCACAGAATTTATATCAATATTTTTTCGAATTTTATAAGCTTCTGTATTTTTTAAAACATGATAATAAATAATCGTCCTTTTATTTTGTGGTAATAATTGCACTTTTTTTTTCTTCAATAAATTATTAAGAAACTAGGTCAACATGTCTGTCGATTTTAACTAGGATTTGTTACTGTTCAAGTTACAACCAAAAATTAGTGTATAGAAATAAATTACAGAAATTTTTTTGTGCAGATTATTTTAGTGTTGTATAACCTTTTACCAAAAGCTGATAGTGTTTTAGTTATAAATGAAGCTGGGAGGGGGGGGGGGGGCACTTTATTTTTTATAATTCAAATGACAAGGAAAAAAATTTTGGTGGCAAACTTCAAATTTAAACATCACCCCAAAAAACACCAAAGAACAAAAACAGCTACAACTCCAGAACTACTCCAAAAAATTTTACAATACACCCCATTTTAATATTTAATCACTCGACTATTTTATAAAATGATGGATTTCATACATTCCCGGTTACTTATATATAAAGATCGGTCTGTAGATCAGTCGGTTTGTACGCTCAACTACCTATTTTTATGCATAACGATGGCTAATCAGGCTGGTACCTATAGCTTAACGTGAATTCCTAGCCACAACGAACATCCAGGCCTAACCCGGTATTCGAACACAGCACCGTTGACATGCGAGGCCAAAGCGCTAACCACACATTCATCAGATGGACAATATCTATAAAGAAGAATGGTCGTTGGCATGTATGTGTGTATGTTATTTATAGGAATCTCAGTTTCATTCCGATCCACGCCACAGTTTTTTTTTTAACTATTCATGGAAAATTGGACTGCTACCTGATATCTGTATGGTTATCGCTCTGGCCTCGCATGTCAAAGGTGCCTGGTTTGAATCCCGGGTTAGGTATGGATGTTCGTTGTGGTCCCGAATCCACATTAAACTGTAGGTCCCGGCCTGATTAGCCGTCATTGGGTATAAAAATAAGTCGTTGAGCGTACAAACCAATCAACCAGAATGGACCAAATGTGGTTTAAGCCATTAAATTAATGATTTTTAAAAAATGGGGTAAAAACAACAAAAATCAAATTGTGGGATGATCCGTTCTGGCACTGAAAATACGTACGTACGCTCTACATGCGTACTGAAGTACGTATGATTATAATATAAATGGCTTCTTGAATTTTCAAAAACCTTTTTTTTTCGACCATTAAGGAGCATGAACAGGAAATATACAGTTTTATTCCGATGATAAAATTTTGCACACTTGATCTTTGAAACAAGCAGAATTTTCCTGGGTATTAAAATATTAAAAATTTCTCCCCTCCCACTTTTTTTATACCGTAAGGACATGCATATGACTACTACTTGAAATCTTCACTTTTCTTCCGATCTTACAGAAATTCTGCGTACTTGATCTTGAAAACAAGTGGAAGGTGACTGACTGTTTAAAAAAGTCTGCTTTTCCCTTTCTTACCCTTTAATCTTGGGTTAGTCACGCGGTTGACAAATGCCCCCCCCCCCCCCCTCAAAATCAATTTCTCAATAGATGACAGCCCACATGATCAAACGTCTTACAGTTTCTTTCAAGTTACTTTTACAAAATTTTTAATTTTTACTTTATTCTGTTCAATAATCTTGTGTTTTTAATTAAAATACCAACTAATTTTGATATTTGGTCACGAATTTAATGGTATGCACGAAAATTTGAATCTGGGGGACATTTGTCACCTATGCGACTAACCGAGAGGCAAAAGCTCGCGCGCCTAACCAAAGGTTAAGGAAGAGGATCATGGAAATTACAGTTTTTACTCGCATCTACCAACCAACCAACCGATCTTGAATAAGTTTATCACACTTGAATTCGGAAATTAGTGGAAGGTACCTCTGACTGATTGAAATTTCGAAGAAACCTTTCCCTTCCCTTTAATCATGAAAGCTACAGATTTATTCTGATCTCAATGATATTTTACATTTTTGATCTCCGAATATCGTGCCTATCTCAAATATTAGAAACCTCTCACCAATTTGAACCGGGATTTCTTTACTATAGGTATCTTAACTAATACAGATTACATGGAACATACGCAATTATACTCAGATGTTCTGTAACTAAGGTAGGGTCATCGAGGATAGAGAGTGAAAGAGGGAGGGGGGAGGGTAATAAATATTGATTTCCTGAAACAATTTGAAAAGAATTTTTTCTACAAGTATCTTGACTAATCGAGATAATCGGGAATACACTCCAGATTATCGGAATAGATGTCTTAGACTTCTTTCACACGAGGCGGTTTAGTTGATTCAACTAAGTTGCTTGGTAAACTCTCAACTAGTCGACTGCCGTGTGAACACACTTTCTTAGCACGTTTACACGAGGAAACTTGTGGCATCAACTTCTCTTCCTAATTGGAGGTCAGTACGATGTTAGATTCCGAGGACTGTATGGAATAGAATAAGTTTGGAGAAGTTTAACGTTTCAATTTTTAATGTTTGTATAAAGAGCTCCAGTTATTACCTCGTTTGTTTAATGCAGAAATCTCCCTCGGAATGATGCAATGTTGATAATCACCAATCTAGATAAGTTTCTTGAATAAATAATGCTTAAATCTAAGCAATTTGGTGCGCCACATGTTTTTAAGTGTAACAGCCATTACCTGTAGCAAATACTATTTGATTGGTAATGTAAAGATAGTCACATATATCATCACAGCAACATCAAATAAAAAAAAAATAAAAAAACAGTGACATAGAATGTATTTCGTAAAAATGACCAAATAAAAATATTTATGTTAATTTTTTAATGACAATGCGGCTTGTTGTTGTTTCTTATTCCACTTGATCTAGAACAAGTCTAGACCAAGTCCAAGAGACCGTACGCCCAAAAAAGGTCTCGAACCAGAGCAGGGTTTTTAAAGAGATCGCTCTTCTCCAAATCCAAACAGGAAAGCAAATGGTCCGGTGAAGCTTGATGGGAAACACACTTGAGGCACACAGGGTACTCCTTTTGTCCCAGAACATATGCAAGTGTGCGAGTATGTCCGGTGATGAGTCTGGTGATGGTGGTTTGTAATTTCCTGTCGCCCTTCAGCTCCAGGGCAGCCCCAGGACGTTTTTGTTCATACCAGTCATGAGTTGGTGGAATCCTCCATATCTTGCTGTTGTCGGCTCTGACCTTCGAGAAAATTTCCCTAAACGTAAGATGACCACAATTTTCGGATGTTACAGCAGAGCCCTCCTTAGCCAATTCATCGTCCAAGTCATTAAGAAGAGGTCTCCATGGGAGGGTATCCACTGCAGATGAATGACATTATGCGAAGAGTAAATCTTTAGTTTGTTCACAATGTCCATGCTGAGTTTGTCGGTAATGTTTCACCATTTGCTCAAGAATTGAATGGAGCTCTTACTGTCCGAGAAAATCCAGATATTCCAGGAGAAATTATTGGAAATCATATATTGTAGAGCTTCGTCGATGGCTATCAATTCAGATCTAAAGACTGAACAAAAGTTTGGGTTTCGCTTGTTAAATTTTGTAACGCCATCGGGGGTTACAATTACTACTCCACTGTCTGTGTTGCCATTATTGTGTTTACTTCCATCAGTGAATATCCGAACTGCCCCTAATGGGGAACTATGAATTGTTTCTAAAGCCAATTGTTTCAGAAGTGCTGGATGCATGTCTTTCTTACTACTGTAAGACAGTAGTTCTTCATGAAAGAAAACAATTAGAAGATACTCCAGTGGATTTAGGTGGGTCCCCAAAAGGCAGGATTCAACTTCAGGAAATAAGAGATTTTGGTTGGCTGCCCTGCTAAAGGGGCTGTCACTTTTGAGTCTTTGATTGTTTTTCCAACCCTTTAGATAGGAAGCAGTTCGATGTAAATGTCGGCTTGTAAATAATTAAACTAAAAAAAAAAGTTAAAAATTGTGTTTTAATTTTGGCGTTTTTAACCATTATTAACACCATTAACAAAATAACAAATGAATTTTTAAATTTGAGTGGTACCTACTACTTTATAGAGCAGGCATATGTATCGATATTTACTTAATGTATTTAGTTTGGTAGTAACATATCACTGGACTAATACAAAATTCTTCGATGAACTGAAATTGCAACGCTTTCCATAATGAAGTGAATTAATTCAACTAAGCGTCTGGTGTGAAAGAACGAATTCGATGCACAAATTGTCTGTATATATTGTAAATAGTGACGTATTATTTCAAAATTCTATTGTAATTTATTTTTATCCTATTTTATTTAGTAATTAATAGCGATTATACAAGTTAGAAAAAGGTGGCAACACCTAAAGTAATCGAGAAGTTTCGAGATATTTCGTTTCCGATTAATTGGCTGGAAATTTCGAGAATGTCTCACGCGCTTGTATATAAAAGATTGGAGAACGGGAAAGTTTTCAGATTGACTTCGGATTTCGTTGAAAGCTGATCGCTTTGTTTACCTATTGGAGTGAGCTTGTATAATCGCTGAATTCGAAGTTATTTTTGTTGAAGCTTGTGTTGAAGCTTGAGAGTAATTAAACTGTTGCCTGTGAATAAATTTTGTGAGTTTTCTGAAGAGAGAATAAATATTTTTAAACAGTGAAAACTGTGCCATCATTGCCTCAGTGGAAAAATTCATAACAGTGGTGTCAGAAGTGGGGTTTAGTCATCTTGAATGCCGACAACTAGAGGAATGATGGAAGACCAAATGAAGCAGTTGATGGAAATGATTGTTGGAATGAAGGCCCAACAGGAAACCACCGCCGCTGAAATAAAAGCTGGACAAGAATCAACCGCTGCTGAAATAAAAGCCGAACTCGCCGCTACAATCGCCGCGGGTCAAGCCCGTCAAGAAACGACAAATGCCGAACTCGCCGCTGCAATCGCCACCTGCCGAGAATCCACATCAGCAGCTATAATTGGGATTAAAGAATAAATGCAATCCGAACTGTCTACAATGGTGGAATCTACGATAATAGAGACTACTACAAGTGTTCTACAATCGGTAAAAGAAGATGTTCTGAGTGAAGTAAGAAAAGAAATCAGTGAGAGTTTTGAGGCGGTTAATGGGAAAGTTGACTGCTTGGGAGAAAAGGTTTCTACAATGAAAGGAGATCTTGTGACTGTGAGGAATGAAATCGAAGAAAAGGTTTCCACCATGAAAGAGGAACAGGAAAAGTTTCATGACGCTGTTGAAGAAAGGCTACGGAAAATTGAAACGGGGGAAGCTATGACCGTTGCAACGCCTAAATGGGATAATGTTTCCACTCCCTTCATTGCGCCACGTTCCAACATCAAAGTAGCCACTTTTGATGGGAGGTCGTCTTGGCGCGTTTATCAAACGCAGTTTGAAATTATTGCTTCTGCGAATGGTTGGGACGATACTTCGAAGGCATTCCATCTCGCAGCATCTCTTCGAGGTGAAGCTGCTGACATTTTACAGACACTACCTGAAGAGAAGCGGGGAGAATTCGTGGCGCTGGCAAGTGCGTTGGAGTTAAGGTTTGGGGAGCAGCATCTAAAGGATTACAACAGACTGCAATTGAAAGTGAGACAGCAGAAGGCCAATGAAACTCTTCAAGAATTGGCATCGGATATAGAAAGACTGTCGCTCCTCGCTTTCCCTGACTGTCCCCCGGATGTACGAGACGATCTTTCTCTGCAGTATTTCATCGACGCTATTCAAGATCCCGATGTGCAGCAGGCGGTAAGGTTATCCCAAAACAAAAACCTGAAGTCGGCCCTCGTGTACGCCATGAGAGTGGAAGCCGCACAGCTAGCTTCTGGAAGAGACCGACGATATGTGCGCGGTGCATTAGCCGAGGATTCTTCTGACTTTGTCACCAGTAAGCTTCGAGAACTGGAAAGCAAAATTGATAGAATGATGAGAAGCTATCCCGGAGCCAGGGATCGAAGGACCAGAGTCGTTTGCTGGCACTGCAAATGGGAAGGGCATTTACGACGAAACTGCCTTGATTTGAAAAAGAGAAGGGATAACACTACCACGGATTCTCCACAACTGAATCTAAGAAGATGTCATCTCGCAGGGCAGAAGCTGCAATGTAGAACAGGTGAAGCCCCGACCAGTCGTTTCCACGGTTCATCCCGACAAGGAGGAAACCAGGGTTTATTCGTGAAGGGGGAGATCAACGGAACTCCATGTCGTCTAATCGTCGATTCGGGAGCGAACGTAACGATCGTAAGGACGGACGTGGCTCGTCGCCTGAACGGCCGACTCCTCTACACAGCGCCCTCTGTTTCTCTACAAACTGTGTCTGGTGGTAATATCTCTGTTCATGGGAAATTGCAAGTGGACATTGCCCTTGGATTTAACACCTACAAGCACACCGTTTATGTTGCCGAAATTGTAGATCCGTGCATTCTCGGACTAGACTTTTTGAAGAAAAATGGAATTACGCTGAATTTTGAGAAAAGCAAGCTGCAAACATGGAGAGGCGAAGTTCCTTTGCACGATCTAGACACGAAAGAGCTGTGCGTATATCGGATTGTAGCTCATGAAGACAATGTCATAGAGAATGCTGAAGAGTCCACATCTATGAAAAGTACCTCTCCAGCCTCGGAAAGAGAACCGAAGAAAGTGACGTTGATGAAACCCTCCCAGGAAGTGGTTCATGTGGAAATGGACAAAGTCAGTGAAGAGGGAATCGACATCCATGCTCCTGTTACAAGCATCGAACGGAGGTCCCGGGATCTATCAGCTGCACCTGCGGATGATTCGGACGCAATCTCAAAATCATATAACGAGCAAGATGGGGATCAGAAACTTTCACCGCTTCTGTTGGCATAAGGGAGTGCAACTCACGAGACCACCGGATTTTCTCCATCTCTAACGATGTTTGGAAGAGACCTTAGGCTCCTCAGCAACCTCCTCTTTGGACAACCACCGGACACTCCTTCCTCGCCTGTCCAGTATCTAGATGATCTGCAGGCACGTTTGGAAGCCGTACATCGGTTCGCCAGAGAGAGAAACAACATCATGACGGAGCGCATGAAGATCCGGTACTATGCCAAGGCCATGGACCGTTCATTCCAGGAAGGTGACAAGGTGTGGTTAGGGAACCCTAAACGTCTGAAAGGACTCTCCCCTAAGCTCCAGACGAACTGGGAAGGGCCGTATGGGGTCCTTAAGAAGATCAACGACGTCGTGATGAAAATTCAACGGACACCTTCCTGTAAACCTAGAGTAGTACATCACAATGGGCTATCCCCATATTATAGTAGAAGTGATTGAATTGCCTTTCCTCTTAAGGACTTCACTGCCCGGGACGTGCAGTCTTTAAGAAGGGGGAAATGTTTCACAAATTGTCTGTATATATTGTAAATAGTGACGTATTATTTCAAAATTCTATTGTAATTTATTTTTATCCTATTTTATTTAGTAATTAATAGCGATTATACAAGTTAGAAAAAGGTGGCAACACCTAAAGCAATCGAGAAGTTTCGAGATATTTCTTTTCCGATGAATTGGCTGGAAATTTCGAGAATGTCTCACGCGCTTGTATATAAAAGACTGGAGAACGGGAAAGTTTTCAGATTGACTTCGGATTTCGTTGAAAGCTGATCGCTTTGTTTACCTATTGGAGTGAGCTTGTATAATCGCTGAATTCGAAGTTATTTTTGTTGAAGCTTGTGTTGAAGCTTGAGAGTAATTAAACTGTTGCCTGTGAATAAATTTTGTGAGTTTTCTGAAGAGAGAATAAATATTTTTAAACCGTGAAAACTGCGCCATCATTGCCTCAGCGGAAAAATTCATAACAATATCACTGGACTAATACAAAATTCTTCGATGAACTGAAATTGCAACGCTTTCCATAATGAAGTGAATTAATTCAACTAAGCGTCTGGTGTGAAAGAACGAATTCGATTAATGTCCTTTTGTGTTGAGTCAACTAGTTAGGATGAGAACGTCAGCGGCCCTTGTGCCTGCAAACAAACCGCCTGGGCGGACGAATTGACTGCATGTGAAAGAATTCAGGCGATTCCCTATCATTTCATGAGTGGATACACTCCTAATCAACAGCCTGATAAAATAGTTGAATTAGTTAGTCGCCTCTTGGAAAGAGACCTTATTGTTATGGTGGTAAAATCGAGGATACGGTGTTAATGGGAGGTTGTAGACATGCTATAACTTTTGCAATTGTCTTAACAAATAAAACTGTGTGGGTCGGGCCACAACTGTTTGAGCTTATAGGCAACGCCGGGAAGCACTTCTGCTGGTATTGTGTTTAATAAAATAATAACAAGGGAAGTATTTGAAACGGAAGGGAGATGAGAGAAAATAACACGCACATCAAGAAACATTTGAAAAGCCCGTGTTTGAATTTTTTCAGCCTTTTCAATTGGTTCAGTCATTTCAGGAATTTATTTCGGTATTTGGTCTTACGAGCCTAATCATGCAGGAAGGGGGAAATGCCGCCCTCTTGTCTATAAGTATTAGAATGTGAAAACTGATAGACACAATTTTTGACAATGTACAATTCCCATTTTTTTTTTTTATTATTCAATTCTAAATGTTTCAAAAAGGCCATAAACACAAACATTTCTGCTCACTGCTCTTATTCTTTTTTTTTTTTAAATTGAAACTTAAGTTCGCAGGTTAGATTAGGCGGGAAAAACGACACATTCGGCTCGAATCCTCATCTGAAGCAATTTGGCTTGAAACGCAGCAGTGAAAACCAGTTTTGCAAGTTTCTCGTAAATCGCGCCAACCGGTATTGGATATGGCATTGTCTACCAAACAGACACAAACCATTTGGTATTGGTAGAAACCTCACGCTAACCATAGAAACTGAAGGATGTTGTAACGTCACAGCTATAACGTACCGTTTTGATCGGACTGGTTTTGGCTCGGTTTTGCGGCATTTTCTTTACTTAATATTTAAATAACTAATTTCTCTAAAGAACTTTTTTTTTAATTGTTGGAATCGGAAAGAAAATCTTCATAAATATAAATTAATTTCACTCATTTTTAAAAAATGCGGGAATTGTCATTTCCTAAGGCTATTGTGGTGGTCTCGAGTACAAATGACAAATATTACACCTCGAGAATAGTGGTTACTTTTGTCTAGTGTTTAACGTGACTATCTATTAATCTAGGAGTCCTTGGTTTGATTTCTCGTTAGCGCACATTACTACATTGGTGACTACCGGATAACTGAATCATGCGGCCATCTATCGACGCCTTATGAAAATACTGCACTACTTCCACACTACCATCTCAGCATCTTTGGCGATTCACTGCCATACAGCAAGCAACCTCCGGCGATTCATTGCCACACGCATGTAACTCAATCGTTCACCCCTTCGCAACTCACTGGGAATGGGCTATGTCGTGGTCTTGGGTACAAATGACAGACAACACCAGAAATCTCTTTTGTCTAGTGGTTAACACGCCTCTCTACTGATCTAGAAGCCCTGGTTCAATTACCCCTTATCGCACATCGCTACAGCGATTTATTTCTCGCACGTTATCGCCTACTCCTATTTTCTTCTGTAAAACTAATTATACTACATTAACAGAGGCCGCGCGGGAAACGCGCTCCTTGAAGTTTTAAAATAATTTGATTCGTTCTTGCAAAATTTCAAAATATATATATATATATATATATATATATATATATATATATATATATATATATATATATATTTTTTTTTTTTTTTTTTTTTTTTTTTTTAACTATTTTGCTGAAAATGTAGACATAATTTTTTAGAGTAAACTTAGTTGTCATTTATTTTGCTCGAAGTATAGCAACAATACTTTTATTTATGCTGGCTCTAGAATGTTTTATAAGTGATAAACCAGTTTCAAGCGGCTTACTAATTGACAAGATTTGAGACGGTCAGTTAATCTTCCGTCGGGTGTAATATACAGTGGCGGTCCGAGGTCAAAAATGTTAGTGTAGCTGAAACAACGACCCCCCCCCCCCCCCTTCTCACAATCATTCAGGAATGGAAATTCTTTAATCTTAATTACTCAAACGCATAGTTTCCTTTCAGTATTTACAAGGTAATATGAGATAGAAGATAGAAAAGAAGAAGGAAAAAAAAAAAAAACTTATTTAAAGTTACTTATAACTGGGCTCCATGTTCCAAAATGGTTTAATTATAAGTTTTAGTATTAACTTAAGAAGTAACAAGAAACCACATGTATAAATTTAGCACGGAAATTATTTCCGTTTGGTGGAAAAAAATTCTAAGAAATGCTTGTCTTTCTCCCGTCCACACATCCTCACCCACTCATATTCGAGCCAATCAGTTCATCGAATTCTGAAGGTCAGCCAAAATTGGAAAACTACGAACTAGCTGTCGCGCAACACTTTACGTGGAGGGAAAGGCTCAACTGAGTTCTATTGGTTACCATGGCAACGTATAGCAATGTCACAGCCGAAACGCGTTTCAGGAACACACGGCCACCGTTCTGAGGATCACTTTGATTGGAAGAGCTTTTTTTCACGTGAATTGAATATTGAGAAAAAAAATTTGCTTATTATTGGATAGTTTTGCACTTACCATAGAAATTGGTTCTTCATTTTAGAAAATTGTAAAATATGTAACTTTAGGTTTGAACTAATAAATTTAGATGCAGTCCTGCTGTACTGGCTCTAGTGGGGTTCCGGACAAAATCCCGAAAGCCGACAAGCCAGAATCCCGACAGCCGCAATCCCGACAAGCCAAAATCCCGAATGGGTCGAAATCCCGAACGACCACAATCCCGAATAGGACGAAATCCCGACAAGCCATAATCCCGAAAGGGACGAAATCCCGACAAGCCATAATCCCGAAAAACGTAAAATCCCTACCTTAAAAAAATCCCTACATGAACTGTTTGTTAAAAAATTGACTTTTGGTAAATTTTCTATTGAAAACATTCCAATTCATTATGTTTTTCATTATGTTTTTCTAACTAGCTATATTTTATATTGTATAGTTTTATTTTCTTCTTTTAATTAACAGAATATCCATTATATCATAACTTTGAAGAAATTAATTCATATTCAATCATATTTAAAAAAAATTAAATTAAAACAACGTGTTTGAAGAATTGATTACAAAGTTATGTAGATTCATGTACAAAAAATATAGATTTTAAAATGTATGCAAAAATTGTAAAACGATTGCATGCACTGCAATAGAGGTTTCCAAACTTTTAAATGATGTTATTGAACCTATTCATAAAGCTTGAGATAAAAATTAAAGCGAAGGTTGGTTGGTTATTTTTAGATTATCTGGCACTGTCAGCAACACGAGGGTCACCGAAACATTCGCCATTAGACAAGCCAACATACATTTACAAACACCCATGCCTAACCCGAGACTCGAACCCGCAACCTCGCGGTCTAGAAGCTAGCACGCTAATCACTATACCGTTTGGTCTTAAAACGAAGGAAGACTCAAAATTAAAATTAAATTTTGATTTAAAATAAAATAATAAAATTAATTATAAATTTAGAAATACTATAAAGTAATTTTAAATGAATAAATGAAGATCCCCTTAGAGAGATGGGGGGTTTTGATGTAAAAAAATACTTTTTCTGTGTTTTTAACCAACAAAATGGCAATCAATAAAAGAATAATTTTTCTGTAAATCAAAATCAGCTGAATTTAGAACCATAAAATTTTACCTTTAAAAAAAAAGAAAAAAAAGTAATTTATCTGAAATTTGAATTTCTAATTGATCATCCAATTGTTCACTAGATTTATAAGAGACGGCTCTCTTGAATGGAAACGCGTAATTTTATTAGCCTGGCATGTTTTCATTTTATAAAATGTCTCATTTTAATAAGAACATTTCTCAATGGTTTCAAAATGTTGAAAACGTATGTCTACAATATCTTTTGGTATGGCTTTCTATACTAATTTTTGACATAACTATTCAAAATTACTGAATCTGAATGTATGATCGAAAGTATTCTATCGCATTGAATTAAACGAGTATTTATTAACTTTATTTTTCTCAACAAAAAGAAGAAAGAAAGCACCTAGTAAATACTTTTAAGAGTTTTCACTTACAGTTAAAATCATTTGGTAGGAAACAATAATTAACAAAAAACGTAAGGTGTTGCAGTACGTCTATGCTCTAGGTAATAGTCAGCAGACCATTCACTTACCTACGGGGGGGGGGGGAGGGGGCGCTTCAGCTTCAGTGGGGAGAGTATTCTATGGGGTACTAGGTATGGGGTGTTTTCTTTTCTTTCTATTTTTTAACACTGGCAATAGTTTGCACGTTTGGAAAGGGAGAATGGTTTAAAGATGGTAATAAAGATTGATAGTTTTCTTGAGTATAAGGAATGAGGCATCAGCTTAGGTGTGAAATCCAGATAAGAGATTTAAATAACCCGAACATGAAATCCTGACCTCACCTGTTTTGAAATAATTAATTTTAAAATTCAACAGAGTTACCAATTTAATTATTCTCAATACCTCCACATATTTTTCAATATTAAAATATAAACAAATCTCCACATTTGTAAACAAATCGCAGAATATCAGCACTACAAAGACATCTAAATGAGTATTATAAGTTGGAAATTTAAGGTCACTGAGCAAATACGCTAATTTCTTTCCAATAGCTATCGCGTCTACTTTTTTTTGTTATGAAATACCAATCCTTGGGTGAATGAAAAGACAAATTTTAAATGTGGTCCTTTAATTTGGGAAAAAGATTCTATGAAATCAAAATGAAATTTCCGTACACCGTTAGGGAATAAATATTAGATTGAGACAAAATTATAAGGCCAAAACTATAAAGCAAAGCGTTTTCTTAGTTTCCTTTCTCGGAACATTGGACTTTTACGGAGGATTTTACTATTTATTGGACTGGACATCATTATTTTACTGAGTTAATTCCTTCCATTACAGTGAAAGAAGTCTTGTGAAGCGAGAATGAATTTTTGTCAAATACAGTATTTTAATGTAAATTAAACTAAAGTAAAAAAAAGGAAAAGTAAAAAAACTGTTTCATTTTTCGTTCCGTATAGCTAAAGGACTTATAGAAAGGATAATTTTAAAACAATTACAGAACTTTTTTGTAGTTAGAATAGATATTTGATTTACAAGAAATTAATATATATATATATATATATATATATATATATATATATATATATATATATATATATATATATATATATATATACCAAGCTCGAAAAAGGATAATTTTGTACTTATTTTAAAGATAATCATTAAATATAGCATTAAACAGTATTTTAGAAAAAATTAATTAGCCCATTAATTTTAAATTACATTTAGCGAGTAGTAAAAATATACGCGACAGATTAAATAATATCACATATTAATTGCAAAAACATCAATAACTAGTATAACAACCATTGTTTAAGCTGGAGTACAAAATTTCTTTAGCAAAAAAAACTAAAATCACAATTTTATTTTAGCAATTTGTTAAAATGATTACGAGTTCCATCACTTGGGATGTTTAATTTAACACAATTAAAACACTTTTTTTACTATAAAATCATTATTAACTTTAAATATAATGTTATTTTATACCAAAATCTCGACTGAAAAAATACTTTTCACTTTTGTTTACTTGAGCTTTTAGGCTGATGACTAACCTTGAGAAAACAAAAACGGTGATTTTGTACATTTAGTGTCAAAATGTTTTAGCAAAAGAGCTAAACAACACTTTCACTTTTTAGCATTTAAGAAAGTTCTTAAGCATTTTGTTAAAAATGCACCCACAGCGTAATCGCTAATAACAATATTCATTTAGCATTATAAAACATGAAAAATTGTAGGATAGAGCCATTGAATTTATGCATTACAACCAAATTCAAAAACTTCATCCTTAACAATATCGATTAGAAAAAGAAGGAAATCAATTTGACTTTTGTACAATATTTCAGGTCCTTGACTTCTAAGAACTAATTTTTTTTTTCATTCCAATACAAACCAAACATACTAGTAAGTGAAACAGAGAGGAACTGTCGTTGATGGACGACGCTCAAGGGTAGAGAACTCTGTGTTAAAGACGTTCTTTTTTCAACTTTTTATGCCTTTGTAGCATTTCTAAGGAAATTTTAGAGCTGGGAATGTTAAATTATCTTAAAGGCAATTTTTGCCGATTTTGATCAAAAGCGTTAGAGCCGTTTTTTTGGCAATTGTTGAAAGACTTAATTTAATCAGTGGAAGCTACCTTACGTGCATACGCAATTTTGACGAAAACTTTAATGACAGGTCCTATAGCCACCACTAACACGTATTCCAAAGTAAACTGTATTCCCAGGACGGAGATATAAAATTTCTACTATAATACTTCTGACATTTCTACTTAAAAATCAGTAGGCATTCCAAATAGAATTTCTCAATTCACGGTTTTTTCCCTTCGATTAAAAAAAACCATTCTTGAATGTATTCTCCCTTGAAATTTAGGCCTTTGTAATTATTTAGGTGTTACGAAGTAGCCTTCATTTTGATCGTTTTGCCCCATGAAAAAATAAAGAACCAATCGATTTGAATTCGAAACCTAATAAGATTGCAATAAATTTAGCTTCTTGGTAACTGGAAATTTTATGAATATTTCAGGAAAACGCAAAAAACACACATAATCGACAATTATTGAATAAATTACAACCTTTAGAAATTATATCGAATGTCTGCAACGATGGGATTGTTTTTACATAAAATGTTTAAGAAATATCGAAGTATTATGTTTTAACAAGTATGAATTTGTCCCCTTTAAAAAATGTTACATTCATTGCTATGCTACATTGCATTAGAAAATTTACATGAATTAAAAAAAAAAAGATTTATGAAATACCACTTTTTTACCTTTACGTTTGTAAAACATATAAAACTTGGGATGTGGAACATCGCACAACTTTCAATTATACCATAATAATGACGTGGTTTTGTGTCATTTACCATTTTCATATTTTAATCGTTCATTTAGAAAAAATGGCCAGTTTTGGCGACATTTTTTGCGATAATTCTTGTAAAAAAAAAAAAAAATTAAAAAAAAAATGATTTTAGCGATATACTTTTCAATAATTATTCTTTCTTGTAAGTAAAACTGAGGAGAAAAGAGAAAACGGTCTTTGACGAGGTATGCTCAAGGAAAGAGAACTGTGTTACAGACATTCGTTTTTCAACTTTTTACACAATTAAAGCATTTTTATAGGAATTTTTGAGGGGGGAATGTTTAGAACACTTTAAAAGGCATTACCCCAGTGATTTTGAACAAAATCATTTGAGCCGTTTTTTATCAATTACTGAAAAACATTATTTTTTCAATGGCAGCTACTTTATGCGCATTCGGGGTTTTGACGAAAACCTTAATGGTAGGTCCCTGTGCCATCACCAACCCGCACACCAAATTTGAACATCGTAGGTCAATTTGTTCTGGAGTTATGCTGACCACGTACACACACACAGGCATTTTTTCTAGATCACTTTTTTGAAATCAGGATGTTCCAAAACAGGAAGATAAGCCAAAAAAAAATAAAAAAATAAAAAAAAAAAAAAAAAAATTACCGTATACTATACTTTTATTACCCGATACATACATATTTTTAGGTAATTGAAAATAATAAGTATGATATAATTAAGAAAAGTATTTTATCAATATCAGATGAAACCAGAACCAGGATATCTGTCCCCTCTGATCGCTGACCCTCGACAACCCCCTAGCAATACAGCACCTTTATTCCAGTCAACTTTTGAAATCCTGACAAAATTTATCCGAACACCTTGTACCACTTGGACGCATTTTTTGTCTGCCCAAAAGGTTGGATGGGAAAATTCCATAGTACCATTTCTTTCTAACTTTACAATTCTCTCTCTATACACAGTGGAATAGTAAGTATAAATAGTGTTTAGCTCCATACAAAGTTTTTAAAAAATGCGCAGATGTACTTAATTGACATCTTCCAACTGAAATAGTAGGATTTTAACTTTTTTTAGCAAAAATCATCATATTTTTGAAATTATACAGATTTATAATACATCTTCTTTTTAAAAAAAATAAAACTATGTCTCAAAGATTTTACTAAACGACACATATCCTAAACAAAAATTAATTGAAATCGATCTAATGAGCAGATATTAACATATCAAAATGCATGGTTTGAAAATCGCAAACAAAACAAATCCTGTTAGAAGCTGTCATTCGGTTTGTCAAATATACTTGTCGTAGTAGAGACATGTTCAATAAAGCAATGTTGAAAAATATTGTAATCAAACCAATTAGTAAAATATTTTTCTTCACATTTTTAGAACTTTCTGGCTCATCTACAGTTTAAGACCTTTTAAAGGACATCTTGATTGTAAAGAAGAGTAACTCTTAATAAAATAAGTCTTGCCCATTAAATATATAGATGTATGAATTTTATATTTGTCAATTTTCGATCTTAATTGGACTGCGTGAGAGGTTGCCCCATTTTCAACTTTGTTTATGAATTATGTTAAAATAAATTCGTTTCTGATTGAGATACTTTACTTATGTTTTTAACATCTTGTTGAACACGACACATGAAATCCAAGTTGTTTTCGAGAAATTGTAGACTAATACCGTTCTGAAACACGCGTTCATTAAATACCCATGCTTTAATTCTGAATCTTAAAAATACACTCCTCAATATCGAGATCTGCTCCACGCGGTTTTTCATTAAAATGAACTAGAAACTAAACGAAGTATTCTAGATCGAATGAAAAGACGAAATAGAGGTTGTTAGCATAGACATTTTCAAATGTAATCTTCCCAAAATATTGTTTGAAAACCGTTTAATACGCAATTCATGATAAATGCTGTTAAAATTTCTTATTAAGAAATAATATTTTGTTTGTGTGCTGCGCTTAAATTTATTTCCTTAGAGTTTAATTCTCTGTGGTCATTAGTAAGTTCTTTTTATCAATCCGGCTTTTAATATTTGCGCCTTTATTTCTTAATTATGATTGCTGCTCTTAACTATTTAATATATAAAAAAAATTAAAAAGTATCTTTTATGTAAGGATTATTTATTTTTAAATATATTATCTTAATTTAAAATGACGAAAAGTTCTTTTTTTATCAAAATTTTCAGGATTGATATTTCGGAATTTTTAAATTAATTACTTCTTCTGAATATTTTTTTAATTCTCGCCCCCCCCCCCCCTCCACCAAGTGTTCATACTTCACAAATTCAGAGATCGGTTTAAGAACTTTTTTTTTTTTATTTTTCACTTTTTTCCATTTTTATTTTATTATATAGATATAAAGCAAAGGGAAGGTTTGTTAATAGCTATAGTAAAATGAAGTATATTATGTTTTGACCATCTAAATGATTTTATATTTGTTTAAATGCCATCTTAACATTTTAAATCCCTAGCCGACCCAACCCGCCTTGTAGAAAATTTTCCAGCTAGACGCCTTATGGTCGAATCGTGGAGTGTAGGGATATTTCAAAGTGTGATCAGTGGCCCCCGGTCGCAGGGTGTTAAGGGAAGAAGGTCTTTTCTAGTTTCTTGACTAGATAAAAAAAACACCTGTATACCTTTAGGGTGAAGCATCAGTGAGGGATCTTCATGCTTTGTTGACCACTCCACCTTCAATACGCCCCTTTGAGACTACAAAAGAAGTGAACCACCACACTTGAAGCTGGTAAAGGGGAGAGGAAATATACCTTGACACTTTTTTCAAGTAGGAACTGTTGGAAGGCCAATTCATTCTTGAAGCGAGTTTTTGTTAACCCCCAGAAGGTTAAATGTTTGTAAATAATGATTGTTTTTCTTTTATTTTTCATATTGAAAAATTTTATACACAAATTTTTTTACTTTTCAGATGCAATTTTTGCAAGCATCATTCACAATATAAGGGTTAATAAAATTCAATAAATATGAAACTGTAAATACTACTCCAAAATTTAAAAAACCTCACTGATAGAACACGCAATGTCTTGGTGAAAAGTTACATCCTACTGGTAATATTTAGAAAGCATTTAATAGTATTGATCGGATAGGCTTCATATCTAAAGTATTAAATTTTTTTAACAGAAATACTTCTTAGTAGTAATTTGTTTCGATAATATTCTAAAATATAATACTTTTCGATACTTAAATTTTACTTTTAATTTGTTATATTACATCCTAGTTTTATGTATACGTACTACTCATTTCCAATTTTAAATTCCAAATAAGTGCACCAAAATTAAAAAAAAAAAAAGTAACGCCAATCCTTAGGAGCATATTATATTTGTTATTCAAATTGTAGTAAAATAGAAACACGCGGACAATTTAGCATAACAACTCTTATTAAATAAAATGTCTCAATAGTAATAAAATCTGTGACGCAATACAACTCCTACTAGTAAATCAATACATCCAAAAAGATTCTAACTATACACTCCTTGTATTATATTACATTTCCCTGCATATGTTTCTATTACATATACATCGCTCATAAGAAAAAGTGTCCATTCTATAAACATTCTTTTGCCCTACTAAAGTATTATGCTTATGACAATTGAAAACGCAATACATCTATCCATTTCTAAGTATACTATCAGACATGTTAATTTGATTTTCCATGTAAATATGTTGCACACGGAAACCGTATACACAAGTTTAGATAACATAATCTTATTTAGTTGAGTAAGTAAAAACCGGGTGACTTTTCCCAGTTTAATTTGTAACCGGGGGACCGTTTTGTCACCTAATGAAGAGACCTTATAAAGTGCTTTGAAGAACAATCGCGCCATAATTTTTTATTTTTTTTTATTAGATGCAAGAACTTTCTTTTAAAATATAGGCACATTTCTCCAAATGAAGCAATATTATTTTAAACCGAATATTTAAGTGGCTGAAAAATAGGCAGCAAATAGAAATATATATAAACGTTGGAAATAAATTACATTTTGATAGGCAAAATGTAATATAAATATGTAAAATTTAAGTTGATTTTTCTTCAAAACTAAAGGAAGAAAATTAATACAATATAAAAATAAAATCGAAGGTAAACTGAAAAATGCAATGAAATGATTAATTGACAACTTCAACATGTTCCACTTCATAACGAATCAAAATCTATTTTTTATGAATGGCAATTGACCTCATTAATTTTTAAAGTTTATAAAAAAAATATTGTTTTGAAATATCTGTTAACACATTTTTTGGTCTGATGAGATTTCCCCGTTGGTAGGGATTTCTCTTGGTTGATAGGGATTTTGGCCTTTCGGGATTATGGCTTGTCGGGATTTCGTCCTATTCGGGATTTTGGCTTGTCGGGATTTCGTCCCATTCGGGATTTTGGCTTGTCGGGATTTCGTCCCATTCGGGATTGTGGCCTGTCGGGATTTCGGCTTTCGGGATTGTGGCTTGTCGGGATTTCGGCTTTCGGGATTTCGTCCTAGACCCGCTCTAGTGTACAAGCCGCCACTGGCAATATGATGCCTGCTGAGTTCGGGCGCAACAAAACTTAATAAAGGCAATTTGACGTTCGTTCAAACAACTACCAAGTAATGAATGTCATTATATGGGATGTCATAATATGGGATGTTAAGAAATATTTAAAAAATTGCAAAAAATATATATATTTGACATACTATGTGTTATGTAGGAGAGACGATAATATTTTCGTTCTGTACCTGACAGATTAAATGCTTCTGACTTAATTTTGAGATCGTTTATAATATGAATTATTTATTGAAGACGAGTGATAGAGTTAATCTTTTCTTTCTTATTTATTAGGACAAGCTTTGGAAGCTTCTGGAGCAAGTTTAAAAAATGCTGCCGGATCTGGTCTTACGGCAGTTACTGAATCTGGAAAATATGTTGGAGCAGGCTTAAAATTTGCATCTGAAAAAGGAGCTGTGTTAAGCAATGTTGTTGGAGCTGCTACTGAAGCCAGCTTAAAGGCCGCATCTGGTGTTGGAGCTAATTTAAAATCAGTAGCTGAAAGTGATAGTGTGAATACCGTTCTGGGTGCTGGCTGGGAAGTAGCATCGAACGTTGGAGAAGGGTTTAAAAAAGCTGCAGGAGGGGTTATGAAGTCTACAACTCAGGAGAGCAATCTAAATATGACATCAGGAACTGACAAAAGATCAACAGGTATTGATGTTTCAACCTACAGAAATCCAAATGATATACATTTAAATAAAGATGAATTTCAAACAGAGAGTTCTAATGAGGAAGAATCCGAAGAAACTGAAGCTAAAAGTGTTATAAAAAATTCTATGGAAGTTGGTCAAACTGCAACGTCCAAAGTTGTAGCAGGCCTAAAAAGTGTAACTGGAACTGGCTTTGAAGTGGCGTCCAGTGTTGCTGCATCTAGCTTGAAAACTGCAACAGAAGTTGGAAGCTCCATCGGGATGGTTTTAAGAGCTTCAACTGAAACTGGAGGGAGTTTGAATGGAGTGAGTACGACCAGTAAAAAAGTCGCATCAAGTGTAGGTACTGGTTTGAGATACGCAACCGAATCAAGTTTAAGTGCAGCTCAGGGAATTGGAGCAGGGATGATGGTTGCAACTACAGGTGGAATAAATGGGGCAACTGAAAGAATATCTCGTTTGAATACAAAAACTAAAACTTTGATTGGAGTAGGAATTGCGGCTGGTGCTGCAGCAGTAGCTGTGCCTCTTGCAGGAATTGCCACTGCTGGTGCAGCAACAGCACCCGTGATTGCAGCTACACCAAGTTTAGTTGCTACTACATTAGGGGCCTTATCTTCTGCCAGTACAGTCGCAGGGTCTGCGTTTACAGTTGCACAGGGTTATGCTGCAACCCTAGCAACGGGAGGTGCCTTAGCTTCTGCCAGTTCAGTTGCAGGGTCAGCGCTTGTAGCGGCACAAGGTTATGCTACGGCCGTTACAACAGGAGGTGCATTAGCTTCTGCCAGTGCAGCTGCTGGGTCAGCACTTGCAGCGGCTCAAGGTATCACAATGGGAAGTATGTTAGTTTCTGCCGGCGCAGCGGCAGGTTCGGCTGTGGCAGCAGCACAGGGTTGCGCTACGGCCATCACTACGGGTAGTGCCTTAGCCTCTGCCAGTGCAGCTGCAGGATCAGCACTTGTAGCGGCACAAGGTTATGCTGCTACCGTTACAACAGGAGGAGCATTAGCTTCTGCCAGTGCAGCAGCTGGGTCAGCACTTGCAGCGGCTCAAGGTATCACAATGGGAAGTGTGTTAGCTTCTGCCGGCACAGCAGCAGGTTCGGCTATGGCAGCAGCACAGGGTTGCGCTACAGCCATCACTACGGGTAGTGCCTTAGCTTCTGCCAGTGCAGCTGCAGGGTCAGCACTTGCAGCGGCACAGGGTATTACAACAGGAAGTGTCTTAGCCTCTGCCGGTGCAGCTGCAGGCTCGGCTTTGGCAACAGCTCAAGGTTGTGCCACAGCCATCACTACGGGAAGTACTTTAGCAAGAGCTGCTATTGGAGCTGGTGTCGCTGTAACAGGAGCAACACTTGCTTTGCCTGCTGCTGGTTTTACGTCTGCTGGTGTAGCTGCAGGTTCTGCAGCTGCAGCTGTGCAGAGTAGTATAGGATCAGTTGCGGCAGGAAGCACCTTTGCACTTTTGCAGAGTGCTGGAGCGGCCGGCATGGCAGCATCAACACAAGCGGCTATAGGAACTGCAGGAGCTGTTATTGCCACTGTGCTTTGATTGTTTAATCAAGTTACTTCTTTAATCTCTCGTCAGAATTAGTCTGATATGTTACTGCAGTTCTTTTTAATATTCATCTAAAGTGTTTCAAACATAGGTATTATAATGTATAAAGGTAAAAGTCTAAAGATTGTTGAACTTTATAACTTGTGTGCTATCTAACTCAAATAAACAATAATACGTTATAAATATTTTTAAGTCAATTGTTTTTAAATAAACTGATAATTTAAATAATGTTTAACTATCTTTAAAAACTATAATGTCAATCACACATAAAGCAAACCCTTTCATATATCGCAAGATTTTCTGACCAATAAAACACTTCATTTGAAAAGCTGGAGCAGGAAGGTGATACCTCCCCCCCCCCCCCTCCTCTCCTCCCCACGTTTCAGTTTTGCTTTTGTTAACCTGGTTTTATTTATTTTTGATTAGTTTTTAAAAATGGTGTTCTTTTGGCGGAGTTTGGCCCTTGTGCCTTATAAATCTAAAATACAACCAACCAACCTTATCCCCCCCCCTCCCCTGCCGGTTTTTACATTTTCTCACCAGTCAAATGCGAAATTGCGATTTACGAAGAAACGCCTAAAGCTAAATTGCGTAAAGGGGAAAGCTTCATAAATGATAAATAAAATGAAGCCGTACTGCTTCAGCGAATAAATTACGAGCTCTTTAATGCTATTGCGAAATATTAATTTTTAATGAGTCACGTTGAAAATTGCAAAGAATTCGGATGTCGTAACAGTTGTGTTTGTTACCTACTAATTTAAAATTTACCTGACATTATTTGATGCAGATGTACAACCGACATCTGACGATTTTTAATAAATTTGCTTGATGTTGACCTTTACCAATTTTTGACAAGTAAATGAACTAATGGGTTGAAGGATTAGCTTTTCATAAATTGCGAATATTTCGAATTTGTGTAGCAAGATGATAACTATAACAACATTATTCTTGGAAAAATGATACAAATTACTGAAAATGTCGCTGTGTCCAAAATGAATTTGTAATAATTTTATTCCTAAAAATTAATCTATAAAAACACATTTTTAATGTGAATCCTTCGTATATACTGCCAACTTTTATGTGAAATTATGTTTATTTAAGTGATTTGGAAATTTGATAGAATGCATTGTCATCGACATCGAATCTATCTGCCAAGTTTCAGTTCGATTGGATTACAGAAAGTGGGTTAATTAGGTTTCCGCAGATTTTCCCGGCAGGCACAAACATACACTCCCACACACAAAATCGAAGTTTTAAAGGGCCGTAAATCCAAGCCCATTACAAAGTTGTTGTTTTTTATTTGAGTTTTATAAAACATCGATACATCAATACAATTGAACAGAATCAGCATACATCTCTTTTTATATAAGAAAGTGGAGAAGGCATATGCCCAAACATTCAGTAGGGACCGACACCAGACCACACTTTTGATCAATTGAAAACACTACCTATGGGCTTAAGGCTCAAGGTAAAAACTATGTAGAATGCATTGTCATCGACAGCGAGTCTATTAGCCAAGTTTCAAGCTGATTGGATGAAGGCACGTAGTTTAGTTTTTCGTAGCTGTAATAGTAACGTGTGTAAAAGCGGCCTTTTAATGACAAACCCCACAACTTCATAGAGTGCATCATCCTCGACAACGAATCTATATTTCGTCAAAATGTGGACAACGAATTTATATGCCTCTTGTTTGGATGATGGTGAGTGGGTTAATTAATCCTCCACAGATTTGCTCTTCTCAAATGCACTCACAAACAAAGCTAATTTAAAGGATTTATAAAAAATAAAAAAGCTATAAAAAGTCATGTTTTTTATGTAAATCCTTTATATTCATTGCCAAATTTATGTGCAATTGCAACTTATTTAAGTGACTTTGAGTTTAGATTGACTTTTCATAGTTACTTCACCCAAACGGTATAGTGGTTAGCGTGCTAGCTTCTAGACCGCGAGGTTGTGGGTTCGAGTAGTCCCGTGTAGACATGGGTGTTTGTAAATGTATGTTGGCTTGTCTAATGACGAATGTTTCGGCGCATTATAGCCCTCGTGTTAGTGACGGCGCCAGATAATCTGAATAGAACCAACCATAGTTACTTCAAAGAAAACTATCAATTGCGTACCATGCAATAACTTTTTTGCCAACCAAAACTTGTTAGATTGTATTGTCATCGGAAACGAGTACGTAACAGTAATTACGTTAATATTTTCTAGACAAATCTTTAATGGTGAATTATCGGTTTCTAAATCGTGTTTATATGGCACCTATGGCATATTTATATCCAACTTATGGCCTTATGGCATATTTTATCCAACTTTTGCTTTGGATAAATGATTAAAAAATATAAATATCGCCCCTGTACGTAAGCCAGATCACTCCTCTAATCCAAATTTCATGAAGCATGTGTGGGACGCTTCACGATATCCATTGTAGAAGGATTTAATGTATTGGGAACTTTCCATTACTTGCAAACAGTTCAAAAGGTGGGACGTGCAATTAGCCTCTAGAATTCAAGAAACTCAAGTTAAGTATGAGAATACATTACCTAATAATCATTGATGACAAGGGAGATCATATCTTACACTAAAAGTCAACTTTTTGAGTTTCGTGATTTTTAACGTCAATGCATAAGTACAACTGCACATTAATGGTACTCAATTCTTTTGCATATACCCCATTGTACAATTTGCATTTCAATTTGCGACTGAGTTGTTTTACTTATCGTTATGTTACATAAAGATGTTTCTTTGATGTGAATTTCATGTGTTTATGTTGTTCCATTGAGAAGTTATTAGGTAAATACTGGTTTTCCTTTAATTTTTTTTGACCAGTGTAAAATATGAGATTCATACACAATATGAAAGTCGCGCATAATATGAATTTCTTATTTATATTATGCGGAATCGTGTTTTCGTATAAAACGCACAATTCATACACAAAATATTTCTATCTGGACATTATTTTTTCGATTTCACACAAAATCTAACAAAACAATTCGATTTTGAAAAAAAAAATATTCCAACATTTCGCAGTGGGCTTCTATTTCAAAGTCAAACTAACTATTGATAAAAAAAAAATAAAAAAAAATACTAAGTTTCATCTTAACTTTATCAATATTTTAGTCATCTCCCACACGCTACCTGCGGGTCCAGGAAATACCAAAACACACGCTTCCCTTGTAATTACAACCATAAATGCTAATTCAAAAAAGCGGAAGGGGCATCATCCGAGGTTCTCCACTGGTCACCACCTGTGCACAAACTGGATGAAAGTCACACCACATGTCCAAAAACCCCGCACTCATCTGTTCAACTCCGTTTCCAACCCCATGCATACCACCTGCACCAGAAAGGCAGTTCAGTTCAGGTTCGGTGGTCAAAGTGGGCCTCGTTTTGATATCATCTGTCGCGCGGAGTGGATTTCTGCCAGGTGGCACGTGCCGGCCACGCGCCACCACCTGGAAATTGCCGGGGTCACGATGTCGATTGTCTTAGGACCCTCCTTGGTGCCCTTAAGGGGGTATTAGTATCATCTCAGTACCTTCTGGTGGCAAGAGAGAAACACATGTTTTGTTTTCTCCAGAAGGCTCATTGATAACCCGGGTTCGGACATTTCTTTTAATTGGTGTATATTTTAAGGGGAGAGGAGAGGGGGTAAACAGATGGAGCTGGTTTCAAGATGCAGGTGAGATAATTTATTATTATTGTGAAGTCAGCGTTTGTCGTATAAAACGAATAATCTAAATCAAGTTTTTGTTTAAAAAAACCCGAATCTGTGGTAAGCAAAACCTTGGTTGAAGGTTGGATTACTCTCAGGCAGATGTAGATCGCATGCACAGGGGCGCAAGGCGGTTAAAGATTTTGATCAAACCTTGATTTTTCGAAAATGGAAATTAAATTTCCCATCGAAGTATAAATTTGTAGTTATGTATAAATTTTTTGTTCAAATGAAATATAAACTAGGTGTGTGGAACATGGGGTCTTTAAAATAGAAACTCGCCAAAATCATGATTTTGACGACATACTTTTCGATAATTCTTATATTATCCTTTCTTATAAGTGAAACTGAGAAGAGGAGAAAAAATAATAGTTGATGAGGTATGCTCAAGGAAAGAGAGCTCTGTGTAAAAGGCATTCGTTTTTCAAAATTTTCCGCTATTAAATCCTTTTTATGGAAATTTCGGAGGTGGGGATGTTTAAAACCCCATAAGAGGCTTTACCACAACGATTTTGAACAAAATTGTTAGAGCCGTTTCTTAGCAATTACTGAAAAACATATTTTTTTTTCAAAGGCAGCTACCTTATACGCATGCGCGATTTTGACGAAAACTTGAATGGTAGGTCTCTGTGCCATCATCAACCGGCACACCAAATTTGAACATCTTAGGTCAATTTGATTGAAAGTTATATTGATGACGTACACACAGACAGACATTTTTTAGATCACTTTCTTGAAAACAGGATGTTCCAAAATGTGGAGTAATGGTTACCCTATATATACATATGGGTAATTGAAAGTAAAAACCCAAATAAACGTTTTACCTCGGGATTTTATTACTACTTTCCACTTTTAATTTTCGAGGGGCAGGAGCGTGCAAGTCCCTTGATTCTCTGACAGGGTTCAAAACCAAACCCATCCATAAAACTTTGAAAAGGAAATGCTTGTAAATTAAAATAAACAATTGTGGATAATTTTGTTCGTTATTTCAACTTACAGATATCAACATTGCAAACTTAATGATTTTGTTGATTCATGAAATGTTTGATTATTAAATAGCTATTAGTTTTTATTTGATGAAATATACTTATGATAATGAAATTTAATTTATTTTTCTTTTAAATTTTTTCTGCTAACTTTGAATTTGTTTGAAAATCCGTGACATTCGAAGATAGTTATAAAGTTTTTTGCTTTTTATTAAATTTTAAAAAAATTTCAGGTTTTTTTTTTTTCTTTTTTTTTAATTTTAAGATTAAAAGTTTTCAGTGCGAAGATTTTAGAGTGCGGTCATTTCATTACGGGCAGAACCACAGAGAATATTACTCTACTAGAGAGAGCCAGAAATAATATTAGAGAAGAAAAATTAGAAGGAATTAAGTGATTTTTATGTGTCACATTGAAAGTTGGTTGGTTGGTTGAATTCAGATTATCTGGCGCCGTCAGCAACACGAGGGCTATAATCTATAATGCGCCGAAACATTCGTCATTAGACAAGCCAACATACATTTACAAACACCCATGCCTAATACGGGACTCGAACCCGCAACCTCGCGGTCTAGGAGCTAGCACGCTAACCACTATACCGTTTGGTCGGCGTGTCACATGGAAAGAAAAATGAATATGAAAAAATCTGAAGAAATAGATCGAAATAATTTTTGCCACAACACCATCATCTCAACTCGTTTTTTTTATACTTTTTAATTTTGAAGATGAACTTATATAATAAGCAGAAAATTAAGTGTAATGAAGGTTTTCATATTTCTATAATAATGAAAATAAAGATATTGAAAAAATTCAAAATTTCAATAAATTCACAATATTTTTTTTAAATTTTTTTTTTTAAAGCAATGGACGCATTTAAAACCAATAAAACAATTAATGCCAATTTTGAATAATTATCTAAAGGTTCGACTTGCACACCATCATCTCAACTCGTTTTTTTTATACTTTTTAATTTTGAAGATGAACTTATATAATAAGCAGAAAATTAAGTGTGACATAACTACCCAGACTCGAACTTGAGGGGCATGTCCTATCACCTACTTTGTACATTGAAGCAACTATTTTTAAAAAAAATATCTGTTTTTCCAGAAGGCTCATTGATACTTGATTTCGGACGTTTCCTCAATCACGATGATAAGTGTGCATCAAGGTGTATTTAGAGTTCGGTATGAGGGGGGGGGGGGGGAGATGCACAGATGGCAAGTTTAGAAGCAGGTGAGATGCTTTTTCGAGGGACGTGATTGTCGTAGCAAATTGTGAGCAGGGCAGACCCTTCTTGAAGTTGATGCTATGCATTTGTGTCGTTTCAAGGAATAGAGAATTACTTTATGATATCGGTTGCAATAAATGAATTTCCTCTCCGACATCAGTTTGCGGAAGAGGAAATAGCTCATATAAATAAAATCATTTAATTTATGCACGTATTTGACAAGGTCGCAATCAGAAACGTGTTTATGTTGTTAAAGTAGAGTTATTAGTGAAATGGGGGAAAAAGGAAAAAAAAAAGTTCTTTCGTTTTTAAATATACACAGACAAATTTCTTTTTGAAACCTATGTTACACAAAGGAATTATTTAAAGCTGTAGCATTCAAGGCATTTCAGTTAGAACTTGCTTCATATGCCGAATTAGCAAAAGTACTGGTTGTTAATTATTAAAGCTCTCTTGTTAAGAGCAGTCTGGAAGGTGTAATAGCAAACATATATCTTCGTAAAGTATTGTATACGAACTACTGAGACATTAAAATGATGTTCGAAGAAAAAAGTAGTTGTCTTTGAAGTGCCCTTTGTTTTTATCACTTTTGAAATGACGAGGCACGTCTTAACATTATCCGATTGGGCTGAACATTTGAAAAATTATCTTTTTCCACTATTAGCAACTTTTTAGGGGTTGACGTACAGTGGTGAAAGTGGGAAGAAAATTATGGGGGGATGTCTAACAGTTGATGGCAAGTGCACCCCCCCCCCCCTCGTATTTGTGAATAAAATAAGAATATTCTTTATACAAAAGAGTGCAATACATTTTTGGAACAGTATGATATATTCACACCATAAAGTTTTTTTTGTTTTTTTTAATAATATTAATAATTTTGAAAACTTTAAATCACCTTTTCTCTGTGTCACTACATTTTGCATTTCCTTACATGCTTTATATATTTTTTAAGAAGAAAAAATCTACGTCTATCTAATTCTAGTACTAACTGTGCCATTATTATTTAATATTTGTACTTAGCTTCCATCCATGCTCCTTATTATTAGTAGACGCTTAGTAGATCCATGCTCATTGTTATGTAATACTTCAAGAAATTTAAAAACAAAATTTAGTGATAAAAACTGAAAAAATTGCAGGAAATTAAAAAAAAATTTAAAAAAATAACTTTTATAAAAAATTATATGCATATAATGCATGACTAGGAAGACATGCACTGGTAAGGCAGAGGTAGGATTATTCTTTTTCAACAATTTTGTCATTGATAGTATAACAAGTATCGTCAGTACTGAGCATACCTCATCAACGATCGTTTTTTCTCATCTCCTTAGTTTCACTTATAGGAAACGATAAAAAAAAAAATACGTGAAAAGTTGATAATATAATCATCGTGCATTCAAAAATTAAAATTAAAAAAAAAAAAAAATCAGAAAGGGAAATTTACCTTCTTGTGCTAAAGAAGTTAATGTTATTATTCATTAATTTTTAAATGGATTGAATGTTTTTTAAAAGTGGGGGGGGGGGGGGATGGATTTCAGTAGTTTTAGAAGTGGAGAGACACATGGATATTTTCTTGAAAAGTATATATATATACATAAAAATCCTTTATATGCATTACCAATTTTCCCCCTAAAAACTTGATTGAATACATTTAATCTACAACGATCTACGGAAGCTGATAAGTCTGACGTAAGGAAATAAAAACACATATTTTTTATTTTTTATATATATTTTGATTAAAAAATTTTAGGCAGCAGGATTTTTCAACAATGATCGTTTAAATGGGATTTATTCATATTCCGAAGGCCATTATAGAAGCTTGTGTAAAAGCTACCTTTTACAGACAGTAACAGCCCCAAACTTTGGTAGAATGCATTGTCATCGACATCGAACCTATCTGCCAAGTTTCAGCCCGATTGGATGACGGCAAGGGGGTTAATTAAGCCTCCATCGACAAACACACAAAAGCGAAATTAATATAAAGGATTTAAAATTTTTATTTTTACCTTTATATTACTTCTTAATCATGTTGACTGGAAATCGTAATTTTTTCAATGTTTTTACTTTCAATTACCCACATGCTGACATAAGGTAATGGATTAGGTAAAAAAAAATTAGTTGTCTTTACATTTCGTGACGTTTTGGAACATCCTAGTTCGAATAAGTGACCAAGAAAAAATTTCTGTATGCCCTTATGGGTGTCTGTGGTCTGCATAACTCCCGAACGAATTAACCCATATTTTGTATACGGGTTAGTGGTAGCCATGGGACCTGTCATTGAGGTTTTCGTCACACTTGGACGTGAGCATAAAGTAAGGTAACTGCCATTGAAAAATTTTTGGTTTTCAGCAATGGACAATTCTCGCATTTTTTAAAAACGAGTGAAATTAGTTTATATTGATGAAGAATTTTTTTCTGATTCCAAATATTTAAACAAAAGTTCTTAAAAAAAAAAAAATTAGTTATTTGAATATGTAGAAAAGAAAATGTCCCAAAACCAGTCCGATCAAAACACTCAACAAAATCTGTGACGTCAAGAGATCCTTCCGTTTCTATGGTTATCATGAGGTTTCCTGCCAACTAGTTGACGTTGATTTGGTAGACCATTGCCATATCTCGTACAGGTTGGCGCGATTTGCTAGAAACTTGCAAAACTGGTTTCCGCTGCTGCTTTTCAAGACAAGATGATTGGGAATCTTGACGTCACATTCAATTCAAGCCGAATGAATCATTTTCTCACCAACGTCTAATAGGGGAACTTGGATTGAAAATTTAAAAAAAAAACAAAAAAAAAAAACGTATTGAGCAGAAATGTTTGTGTTTGTGGGCTTTTCGAAACATTTAGAATTGAATAAAAAAATGTTCGAACTGTCCATTGCGGGGGGAAAAAAAAAAAAAAAAAAAAAAAAAAAAAACCGTCTCAAACAATTTTGTTTAATATCTGTTGAGCCTTTTTTTTTTTCTTTTTTTTTTTCTTTTGTGGTATTTAGTAGTTCCTTTTAAGGTGCTCAATACATAACCACCTTCAAAATTTCCGTACAAATGCGATAAATTCGTAAGAAGTTGAAAAAAGAATATCTTTAACACTGTTCTCCACTTGAGAATCGCCCATCAATGACTGTGTCACCTCTGTCTGTTTCACTTACAAGAAAGGATAATGTAATATTTATCAAAGCACATATCACCAATTTCACCGTTTTTGGTGGTTTAAATTATTTTCAATAATTATTGTCAAAATTGGCCGTGTTTTTTAAAATTATGCAAATGATAAATTACACTAATCCATTGCAAATATAAGTACAGTGACCAGCATTAATGTAATTGAATATTCGTACAATGTTCCACACCCCTAGTTTTTGTTGATATTTGTACTGATTTGTGAGAAGGTTGAGTATTGATGTAAAAAAAAAAAAAAAAATAGTACCTATCACAGTAAGTAATACAAATTACACCGATTCATGGCAAATACAAATATAGTGACTAGCATTAAGTGTTATTGTATATTTCTACAATGTTCCATACCCTTACTTATTGTTGACATTTGTACTGATTTGTAAAAGATGGAGCATTGATGAAAAAAAATTAGTATTACCTATCAAAGTAATATTAATTTTCTATAATGAGCATGAACAACAAATTTAAATTTTATTCAATAATCCTTTTCTCACATAATTAACAAAAATTTCGAGTGTAAATAAAGATAAACAATTCCATCGGGTGCATGTCTTTTGTACATAAATTTGTTTACTATGCAGGTTCAGACGTCAAAACCTCTCCACCAGACACATCATGACAATGTTGCTTGATTTTGAGGTATAGATAATGTAAGATGTAGAGTCCAAGTATAGTTGCGATGATAATACCAGTGACCTGGAGAACATAAATGAAGAGAGAAACCTGCAACGCTGTAGTTTCTACCGTTAGTTCAGCAGCACCCATTCTAATAGTTCCTGAAAAATATTATCGCATAAAAAACAAGTTTTTATTAAAAATCTTTTATATGTGTTATCTAATGCATGAAAGCCAGCATTCTATTGAATACCTATACATTTTATATAATACCTTGCGTTTTTTGGCAAAATATGAAATATGCGAGTTATTATATACTCTACCTAAGCATTCTGCACAATACCTAGGCATTCTATGGAATGACAAATGCTTTTTAGGCATAATATGGAAAAAGGGTCATCATAAGGCATTCTATAGAATGCCCTGGAATAATATGAAATGACTATAGAAAAAGTATATGCAGTCAACTCGCGATAACTCGAAGTCTCATAAGTCGAATATTCGTTTATCTGGATGTTTTCATTAGGTCCCAGACAATTTAATGTTTTTTAACACTAAATTATCTCCATATCTCGAAGTGTACACCTTCTAATTAAGAAGAAGTTTTTGTGAAAATTTTATTATCATTACTAACACACAAAAAAAAAACCACCACAATATACTAATAAAAAAATAAATATTTGTTCCTCTTTACATCATGTTTTACAATTTAGCTTGTTACCTGGAAAACCCCCTTCCATTGACACATGCAGAAAGTAATAGAGTTTTTGCTTTTACATTCCATTCCAGATTTTAAGTATTTGAGAATGGTGCTGGTTTATGTTGGCTTTGAATAATGTTGAATACGCTTAGTGTAACCACAAATTGATAAATTGATCTATGAAACTGAGCAAAATCTGCGATGTAAGAAGAAAGACGTTGCTTTAAACTACAGAATAACTCCGAATACTCTTTCAACGATTTTGTAAAACAAAGACGATTTTTGAGAACACATGCATCGAAACTCGATCCTTCAAGTAAATGAATGAAGGTATGTGCCTTTCTTGGTGTCGAAGCTGCTCTTCTAAAATGGTTTGAGACACATCAAAACTATAATTCCAAAATCCCTCTTAGTGGGGAGATGTTAAAAAAAAGTTTTTTTTAGAAAACTTTTCCCGTTTACTAAAATTTGAAGGATTTATAGCAAGTGCAGGATGGCTAGAAAAGTTTAAAGCAAGGTATTGTCTTTCGGACTCCACATGAACAAGCAAAAGATATCTCTAAAGAAATATGCCTTGAATAGAAAATAACTTCTTCCCGATAACTCGAACTTCAGATAACTCGAATAATTTGGCCAGTCCCTTGAACTTCGAGTTATCGCGAGTTGACTGTGATAATCATTATATTTCATGCTTTATGTAAAAACGCCGGACCGGAATGAGATGTATTTCATACTTTACAGGTTTGTCATTTGACATTCTATAGAATGCCTTGGTAACGTGAAAAATGTTAATTTCATACTTTGCCTGCCAGTTTTCGGCATTACATAAAATGCTTTGATATTCTATAGAAAGCCGGCTTTTATACATAGCCGGTAACATGTGCATTGTCAACTTTTATTGTGAGTAATAGCATCTTAGTTAACTTACTGACACGTAATTTTTTTTTTTATCAGAAGTCCACGGTATGAATTACTGAAACTTATTCCGATATTTTTTTCGGATTCTACATTGAAATACAGAACAAATATCTTGGTGTTGCCAGTTAGATTTTTTAACTTTGATTCAGTTTTAATAGTTGACACTTTTGAAATAACATACTTTTCCTGAATTAAATCGAACACTTTTCTTTCATCAATTGAAACAAAAGATGTAGCCAGCTTTCGGGATTCAGTTTTTACTATAGAATGGAAGGGGTCATACTTTGAAACAGTTTTTATTTTACTGTCTCTTACTGGATAAGCAGCAAGATAACAACTACCAGTTTACCGTTTTCGCACCGTTTCGATTTATCATTTTATTGTATCGATGATGGTATGGTACTATTGTAATCGCGAAACATGGAAATTATCTTTAATAATAAAACAAGCTGTGTGTCTGTCTGTGGATCTATAGAAACCTACTTAAAATTGGAGTAGAGCTCTGAAATTTTCAGCATAAGTAGTTTTGGCCTTCTAATTGGACATTAGAAAAACAGAATTTTAAACTTTGTTTAGTTCGTTAGTAATTAATTTTTTTAATTAATTAATATATATATTACAAAACGATTTTTTTTTAATTAATTAACAAATATTTAACAAACAAAACGATTTGTAATTGGGCTACATTTTTGAAATTTTCAGCACAAGTAGTTTTGGCCTTCTAATTGGACTGACAAAAAGAATATTAAAACTTTAATTTGTTTTTCAATTAATTTTTTTACAAAAAGCGATTTCGAATAGGCCTAGATCTCTGAAAGTTTCAACATAAGTAGTTTTAGCCTCTAATTTTTCTTTCCACAAACACGTGTTAAAATAATCTTAAAAGGATGTTGTATTATTGTATTAACGGTGATTTTTTTTTTTTTTTTTTTTTGACAAGGGAGAGGCTTCCAATATTAAGTCTTTACGTAGCAATTAGATTTTAGTGAGTGAAGCGAGCTTATGCTTGCATAGCACTGAACCTTTTAATGAGTGAAATAAGCCTGTGTTTATGTGTCCATGAACTTTTCAGCGAACGAAGCTAGCACGATTTTGCGTAGCGATGAACCTTCCTGCGAGCGAAGCGCCAAAAACTGGGTCCTATACACGAATGATAGATTTCCACAACCCGAGGCCTCACAGCTAGCAAAAATATTGCACGAGTTAAAATTGAAGCACGAGTATTTAGCTAGTGCAGTAATAAATGTTTTTCTTAAGGCTGAATTACACGTTACTAGTGGGCGTACCTTGCCAGTCATTAAATCATTAAATGCCAATCATTACTTAATATAAGTGTTTCATTCTAGTCAAAGGAGAACCATGTGTTACGTGCTCGCCTGTAGTTGGCAGCTCCAGTAGCTCCATCAATTTCTATTTGCTGGTGCGACGACTCCCTTCATCCAATCATCAGTGCTCAACCGTGACTAGCGACCGTTGGCAAAATGCTCGCTTAATAACTGGATTGTCCCTGATGCTAGCAATGGGTAAACGCAAAGCTGGCATACCAATCAAGTTACCCGTTCGCGTCCAAGTCACTGGCAAAGTGCTATTCAGCCTTTAGTAGTATTCAACCTTTAGTACTTACACGTAGACGGAATGGACAATTCCAGTATTTTTTAAAAACGAGTAAAATTAGTTTATGTTTATGAAGAATTTGTTTCTTAAGAAAAGAAAATGCCTCAAAACCAAGCCAAAACCAGTCTGATCAAAACACACAACAAAATCTGTGACGTTAAAGCTTCCTTCTCTTTCTATGGTTATCGTGTGGTTTCTGCCAAATAGCTGGTGTTGGTAGACCATTGCAAAATCCCGTACAGGTTGGCGCGATTTGCGAGAAACTTGCAAAACTGGTTTCCGCTGCCGCATTTCAAGCCAAGATGTTTGGGAAGCCTTGACGTCACATTCAATTCGGGTCAAATGAATCATTTTCTTGCCAACGTGTAACAGGGGAACTTTAATAGTAATTTTTTTTTTTTTTTTTTTTTTTTTTTTTTTTTAAAGCGCATTGAGCAGAAATTTTTCTGTTTATGGCCTTTTTGAAACATTTAGAATGGACAATTCCCGCATTTTTTTTTTTTTTTTTTTATTCAATTCTAAATGTTTCGAAAAGGCCATAGACACAAAAATTTCTGCTCAATGCACTTTATCTTCTTTTTAAATTTGCGATCAAAATTACCTTGTTTGACGTTGGCAAGAAAACGACTCATCCCGCTGGCATTGAATGTGACGTCACATCTTCGCATAGATCTTATCTTGAAATGCAGCAGCGGAAATCAGATTTCCAACCGGTACGGAATGTGGCAATGGTCTACCAACGCCAACTATAGAAACAATAGGGTGTCTTTACGTCACAGATTTTGTTGAATGTTTTTATCGGACTTGTTTTGGGGCATTTTGTTTTCTTAATATTTAAATAACTCATTTTTTAAAAGAACTTTTGTTTAAATATTTGGTATCAGAAAAAAATTCTTCATAAATATATACTAATTTCACTCGTTTTTAAAAAATGCGGGAATGGTCCATTATATCAATTCCCTTAAGGATTGAATTCTAACGACTTACTTGTCATACTTCGGAATGTGTTGATAGTCCTCTTTTGCTCCTTGTAGTGCAAATGAAATATATAATCATGCTTAAAATACAGCCTATCAATGCTACTACCATTAATTTATAAACGAGCATGTATCTCGGCATGATGTGAAAATTAGGAGATATGCGACTTATTTACTTTTGTGTCCCAGTACGAAAGGTTCATGTAGAAATCTGAAACAAAACAGAAAAAACTCATTCTCATACTCTTCATCAGAAGTCTTTTCTTTTAATATAGCTAAATGTTATCAAAAATTATTAAGAGGGATCATCAACCAGATGTCTTGTCCCATTGACTTAATCTTTAGGTTTTGGTTGGCGCAGTATGGCCCATGTGTTGCCCTTGCGCCGTTAAACTCCTACCAACCTTTAGGTTTTGGGCCACATATTCTGACGAAGTATTGCTTTTAAATGTATGATTTTTTTCAACTAGTTATAACATTAGTAATAATAACTCCTTAACAAAATGTCAAAGAATGGTAGTGAGGGGGGTCCAGCCCATGCTCTGTAACGCTCGATAAACCCCGAGCATCTTACACTTGCACATTACTGATAGAAATAAATAATAATTGAAAATCGTCAGAGGAAGCTTTGTAACGGGCTGACGGGATCTTGGAAATCAATAAATTATTAATTACTATCCATAAAATGTCGAGTACATGGACTTTTCAAGCAAAAGCATTCAACTTGACATCGAATCTAACTCAACTCTCAAAACTAAAGTTGCCAGATTTTCAACCAGAGTATTTTTATACTATTATATATATTAAAAAAACAAAAAACTATTCTACATTAAATAAAATTAATACATCCAAAAGAATATATTCTGCATTTTTTAATAATAAAATATACCACATTTTGGAAACAACCACTTAAAATACTGGGCCAAAAATGTATGTGAAAATGAAGATATTTTACGTCACTGGAAACTGTTGAGGTATTTTGACCAATCAAATCGCTCCTTTAAAACAGTATTGGAAACTTGTGATTGGTCACATGTTCTGACTAGTTGTCAGTGACGTAGCCATGCATAATTCTTATACTACTATAATCAAAACACAGTACCTAGCAACACATTTTCTTTTTTGAACAAGGAAGGAGAAAAATACAAAATAATCGTTTTTAAATAAACTAAATTAGTTACATCAGCGTCGATGTTTTACCAATCTGAGTTAAGATTTTTTAATCGAATCCTGTTAATCTGGTCTATGTTATGGCATAGTTTATTTAAGAAAATGATTTTTCTTTGACACTTTTCTGTTGCTTATGTATTAAAAAAGCTAAACAATCACGCAAGCTTAAAATTAAATTTTCCAAAACTTAGATATTAAGTAATACCAAAACTACATTGAAATAAAAAAAAAGAGCAGAAAAAGGACGATAATGTTTTAATAAGACATATACCACTGTGACTGGAAAAGATTATATTTTTATCCTTATAGAAGATGGTGCTTACGAAACAAAATTTCTTTCACTTTGACTTATAATATATGTAACACAAAAACTAAAGCTTTTTCTCTAAATTTTTCTTCTCAGCAGATTTACCAAACACGTCTCTACAAATGTACCAGATTTCTTATTCTTAAATTTCGTAGTTTTATGCTGTGAAGAATAAAAAGAAGTGTGTTAAGAAAAATTCTGAAGGAGTGGTGGTTTTTTCTAAGCCTTTCCTTACTCTTTTTTTAATATATAGAGAAAAATAACTTTTATTACACTTAAAATTTTATTTTTCCATCTTGCTTATAATAAAAAAAAAATCCAGTTATTTTATAGTTAAATTTTGTTAATGAGCTTTTATTGCTGGTGTTTCCGTTGAATTTTATGTAAATTTTCACTATCTATTGAGAGACACTGCACAATATTTTGTTAACCGAATTGAGTGAAATATCGGGTTTGATGACAAAAATATACCAACATTTTAAGTTTTTTTTTTTTCATGTTTAATCACACTCTAATGTGTTTTATAAGTAATTTCCTGCATTTTACTTCTGCTTAAAACTAGTCGCAGTTGTACTATTGAAAGATTTACTTACTGTTCGCGGTTACTTTGTCAAGTTTTGATGCTTAGAGTAAATATGGTAACAAATTCTTAAATTGTACGACAAAATTACGACTGCAAAAAAACTTATGTATCAATTGAAAATAGTTTATAAAAAAAAAACAATTTATGGGTAGTGATTTTAGGCCTACAATCTAAATAATTAAAGATGAATATTCATTAATGGCTTCATTGCTTGATAATAGATAATCAAACAGATATAAAAACACAAAAAGAAATTTATCTTTTATCGATACTTTTCCGTTGTTTATGTATTAAAAAAAAGTTAAACAATAATCTAAAAATGTGATAAAAACTTCGAAAAGGAGGTTTGGAAGCACATTTCTTCTAAAAATTCCTTATGTAAAAAAATACATGCATACATACATATAAACAAACAAACAAAAAGAAAGTTATCCTTCATCGATTGTTTATGTACTAAAAAAAGTTGAACAATAACCTAAATGTGTGGTAAAAACTTCAAAATGAAGGTTTGGAAGAACATTTCTTCTAATAATTCATTCTGTAAAAATATATCTTAAAAACATTTTCTTTCAATGGACAATTCTCGCCTTTTTTAAAAACGAGTGAAATTAGTTTATATCTGTGAAGAATTTCTTTCTGATTCCAAATATTTAAGCAAAAGTTCTGTAAAAAAATATTAGTTATTTAAATATTAAGAAAAGAAATTGCCCCCAACTGTTAAAGTAATCGATTTTAAAATTTTCAATTCATTTATTAATGCCAAATCATTGCGTACTAATAAAATAATGTACTGTAATGAAAATGTATGTATGTAGAAGAGGAAATTTAATGAGCTGTTATCAAAAATCCTACTTATTTCCTTCTTAACGATGAATATTTTCATGTGATGCTTTAATTACAAAGCTCATATAACTCTTAATTAGAAAAATTACTCAACAAATATTCAAAAATTCACTGGATTATTTTCCTTTTAGCCTGAAACTAAAATAGCAACAGTTCTAACTGAACATACACAGCGTTAAGAACTAAAGTCAACTGTCATATGTCATCAAGAAATTAATTTTAGTCCTTAAAATACATTAACGATTTAAAGAATAACCTTAATTTCTTAATGTTCATCCTTTTCATTTTATAGCAAAACCATCCTGAATGTGTATTAAATCTGGACTACTTTGGACTTATTTTATATCCTCATTTTATCGGAAATATTTGTCACTTAAACCCCGTTAACGCTAAATCGCTTAAGACGAAATCCCGTTAACAGAGAAGTAAAAGCAGTTCATCCTACTTAAAAAAAAATTTAATTTATTCGTTTAACATGAAATTCGGTTAAAGCGAACAATTTCGGCGGCTCCATCGACTTCACGTTAAGGGGTTTGACTGTACTACGTTACATCTAAGTAATTTATTATTTAATTTTTATTTTCAATTTTTGGTGACTTCCTAACTTACTGTCATTTCGTTCTTATATATTCGTACTCTGAAGAATTTTACAACTTAAAACTAAAATTTTTAAATAATTCGATTGACGATTCCCGCATTTTTTAGAAACGAGTGAAATTAATTTATATTTATGAAGAATCTATTTCCGATTCCAAATATTTAAACAAAAGTTCTTTAAAAAAATTAGTTATTTAAATAATAAGAAAAGAAAATGCCCCAAAACAGGTCCGATCAAAACACTCAACAAAACCTGTGACGTCAAGGCTCCTTCAGTTTCTATGGTTATCGTGAGGTTTCTGCCAAATAGTTGGCGTTGATTTGGTTGACCATTACCATATCCCATACAGGTTGGCGCGATTTGCGAGAAACTTGCAAAACTGGTTTCCGCTTCTGCATTTCAAGCCAAGATGTAAAAAAAAAGCGCACTGAGCAGAAATTTTTGTGTTTATGGCCTTTTTGATACATTTAGAATTGAATAAAAACATGCGGGGATTGTCCAATGTATTTATTTTGAAAGAAAGTATAATGGAGCTTTGTTTTAAAAACATCTACTCTTTTGGAAACAATTTATATTAAAGCGCAATTCTAACTTAAGTTCCTTACTAAAGTTCCACCGCTTTAGAGATTTGAAAGATAGAAGTTAATTTTTCTGGCTGAACCTTATCGGGAAAGTAGTAAATTAAGTATTAAACCTAAAGAATATAGCTTTGAGTATCTTGACCTATAATTGTTTTACATGTAGTTTCCTTTTTAAAAAATTAAACTCTTTTATAAAACTTTATAGATTATTTCCCACCAATAAGTAACAAGAACAACAAAAATTACTACATCTCCAGAGGTTTCTAATCTAAAGAAATTTAATTATGAACACACTGCATGTATGAATGGGATAAAGAATGTTGATTAAAAACAAAGATGCTTCTTCGAGTGACTATAAACAATGCTTTATTGTATGGGCATACCATGCACTTGTTGTACTTCTTCGACGAAGGTTTGGCCATCAGTACTGGAAACGTCTGTGACTGCGCGTACCGAAAACCGTCGCTTGTGATTCTAGATCAGCAACTCTGTTGCAGTGCTCCTTTATAGTGCGGCAAACATAGAAGAGTATGTACAGCCCAAGTCCGACCAGCAAAACGATTGAGGCAATGAAAATTATTTTACCGAAAATGCCCATTTCCATTTGATCAAAAATGATCCTTTCGGACTTTAGCAGGTGGGTTTCCATAGTTTCTTTTGAGGTCTGGAAAGAGAGATACAGTCAGAGTCGAGAGAGGGATTTTAAAAGTACAGTCAACTCGCGATAACTCGAAGTCTCATAAGCCGAATGTTCGTTTATCTCGAAGTTTTCATTAAGTCCCAAGACGATTCAGCCGATCAAACGGTATTGTGGTTAGCGTGCTAGCTTCTAGACCTGCGAGGTTGCGGGCTCGAGTCCCTTGTTAGACATTGGTGTTTGTAAATGTATTTTGGCTTGTCTAATGACGAATGTTTCGGCGCATTATAGCCCTTGTGTTGCTGACGGCGACAGATAATCTGAAAGCAACCAACCAACCCAAGACGATTCAATGTTTTTCAACATTAAGTTATCTCCATATCTCGAAATGTTCATCTTTTAAGTCGAAGTTTTTGGTAAAATTTTATTGTCATTACAAACATAACCCCCCCCCCCCCACAAAATGCTAAAAAAAGAAAACGATTTTTTTTTATTTTGTTTTCTCTTTATATCGTGTTTTACAATTTTACTTGTTACCCGGGAAAAACCCTTTTGCTTGCATTGACTCTTATACAGAGAGTAAACAGACTTTTGACTTTACATTCCATTCCGTATTTAAAGTGTGAGTCAATGGTGTTGGTTTCAGTTGGCTTTGAATAATGTTAAAACGTAAGATGAGTATTAGTTTAACTCAAAAAGTTAAATTGATCAAGGAAACTGAACAAGATCTGCGATATAAGAAGAAAGACGTTGTTATAAAGTAAAGAATTTCTCCGATTACTCTTTCAACCATTTTGAAAAACAAAGACGATTTTGAGAAGACATGCCTCGAAACTCGATCCATCGTGTATATAAGTGTAGGTATGTGCTTTTCTTGATGTCGAAGCTGCTTTTTTAAAATGGTTGGAGACATATCAAAACCATTATTCCAAAATCCCTCTTAATAGTGAGGTGATATTAAAAGAAAAGCTGAAGGATTTTGCCCGTTTACTAAAAGTTACAGGATGGCTAGAAAAATTTAAAGCAAGACACAATATTGTCTCCACTTGAACAAGCAAAAGATGTCTACCTTAAATAGAAAATAACTTCAGAGCGACTTCCGATAACTCGAAGATTTTGGCCGGTCCCATGATCGTCCAGCTATCACGAGTTGACTGTATTTTCAAGCGTGTCTATAATGAACACTTTTTTTTCTTCAAATAATTATATTTACCGTATTTACCACAGATGGTACGTATTCCGTGGTACCAACCCATAGAACTAACAATATTTCGTCCGCTTTCTGTACCAGCGACAAAAAATTACCCGTTTTACTGTAAAATTCTGTGTAAGAATATTTATAAATAATGTTATTTCCTCTTTAGATGTGTTATTAATCATTGTCTAAATATATTTAATCTATATATATAAGGCAAAGCCCTCACTCACTCACTCACTCACTCACTCACTCACTCACTGACTCACTGACTCACTCATCACTAATTCTCCCACTTCCCACATAGTCACAACTCTGAAAATCGGCACAAATATCAACAATGGTAAAAATAGAAAAAGTAAACTATTCCGATCTCGATTAACACACTTTAAGGGGTCGAAAAGGGGTCAAACGTTCCAAACGGGGGACATTCGAAAATCCTACTTCCCACATAGTCACAACTCTGAAAATCGGCACAAATATCAACAATGGTAAAAATAGAAAAAGTAAACTATTCCGATCTCGATTAACACACTTTAAGGGGTCGAAAAGGGGTCAAACGTTCCAAACGGGGGACATTCGAAAATCCTACTTCCCACATAGTCACAACTCTGAAAATCGGCATAAATATCAACAATGGTAAAAATAGAAAAAGTAAACTATTCCGATCTCGATTAACACACTTTAAGGGGTCGAAAAGGGGTCAAACGTTCCAAACGGGGGACATTCGAAAATCCTACTTCCCACATAGTCACAACTCTGAAAATCGGCACAAATATCAACAATGGTAAAAATAGAAAAAGTAAACTATTCCGATCTCGATTAACACACTTTAAGGGGTCGAAAAGGGGTCAAACGTTCCAAACGGGGGACATTCGAAAATCCTACTTCCCACATAGTCACAACTCTGAAAATCGGCACAAATATCAACAATGGTAAAAATAGAAAAAGTAAACTATTCCGATCTCGATTAACACTTTAAGGGGTCGAAAAGGGGTTAAACGTTCCAAACGGGGGACATTCGAAAATCCTACTTCCCACATAGTCACAACTCTGAAAATCGGCATAAATATCAACAATGGTAAAAATAGAAAAAGTAAACTATTCCGATCTCGATTAACACACTTTAAGGGGTCGAAAAGGGGTCAAACGTTCCAAACGGGGGACATTCGAAAATCCTACTTCCCACATAGTCACAACTCTGAAAATCGGCACAAATATCAACAATGGTAAAAATAGAAAAAGTAAACTATTCCGATCTCGATTAACACACTTTAAGGGGTCGAAAAGGGGTCAAACGTTCCAAACGGGGGACATTCGAAAATCCTACTTCCCACATAGTCACAACTCTGAAAATCGGCACAAATATCAACAATGGTAAAAATAGAAAAAGTAAACTATTCCGATCTCGATTAACACACTTTAAGGGGTCGAAAAGGGGTCAAACGTTCCAAACGGGGGACATTCGAAAATCCTACTTCCCACATAGTCACAACTCTGAAAATCGGCACAAATATCAACAATGGTAAAAATAGAAAAAGTAAACTATTCCGATCTCGATTAACACACTATAAGGGGTCGAAAAGGGGTTAAACGTTCCAAACGGGGGACATTCGAAAATCCTACTTCCCACATAGTCACAACTCTGAAAATCGGCACAAATATCAACAATGGTAAAAATAGAAAAAGTAAACTATTCCGATCTCGATTAACACACTTTAAGGGGTCGAAAAGGGGTCAAACGTTCCAAACGGGGGGACATTCGAAAATCCTACTTCCCACATAGTCACAACTCTGAAAATCGGCACAAATATCAACAATGGTAAAAATAGAAAAAGTAAACTATTCCGATCTCGATTAACACACTTTAAGGGGTCGAAAAGGGGTCAAACGTTCCAAACGGGGGACATTCGAAAATCCTACTTCCCACATAGTCACAACTCTGAAAATCGGCACAAATATCAACAATGGTAAAAATAGAAAAAGTAAACTATTCCGATCTCGATTAACACACTTTAAGGGGTCGAAAAGGGGTCAAACGTTCCAAACGGGGGACATTCGAAAATCCTACTTCCCACATAGTCACAACTCTGAAAATCGGCACAAATATCAACAATGGTAAAAATAGAAAAAGTAAACTATTCCGATCTCGATTAACACACTATAAGGGGTCGAAAAGGGGTTAAACGTTCCAAACGGGGGACATTCGAAAATCCTACTTCCCACATAGTCACAACTCTGAAAATCGGCACAAATATCAACAATGGTAAAAATAGAAAAAGTAAACTATTCCGATCTCGATTAACCCACTTTAAGGGGTCGAAAAGGGGTTAAACGTTCCAAACGGGGGACATTCGAAAATCCTACTTCCCACATAGTCACAACTCTGAAAATCGGCACAAATATCAACAATGGTAAAAATAGAAAAAGTAAACTATTCCGATCTCGATTAACACACTATAAGGGGTCGAAAAGGGGTTAAACGTTCCAAACGGGGGACATTCGAAAATCCTACTTCCCACATAGTCACAACTCTGAAAATCGACACAAATATCAACAATGGTAAAAATAGAAAAAGTAAACTATTCCGATCTCGATTAACCCACTTTAAGGGGTCGAAAAGGGGTTAAACGTTCCAAACGGGGGACATTCGAAAATCCTACTTCCCACATAGTCACAACTCTGAAAATCGGCACAAATATCAACAATGGTAAAAATAGAAAAAGTAAACTATTCCGATCTCGATTAACACACTTTAAGGGGTCGAAAAGGGGTGAAACGTTCCAAACGGGGGACATTCGAAAATCCTACTTCCCACATAGTCACAACTCTGAAAATCGGCACAAATATCAACAATGGTAAAAATAGAAAAAGTAAACTATTCCGATCTCGATTAACACACTATAAGGGGTCGAAAAGGGGTTAAACGTTCCAAACGGGGGACATTCGAAAATCCTACTTCCCACATAGTCACAACTCTGAAAATCGACACAAATATCAACAATGGTAAAAATAGAAAAAGTAAACTATTCCGATCTCGATTAACCCACTTTAAGGGGTCGAAAAGGGGTTAAACGTTCCAAACGGGGGACATTCGAAAATCCTACTTCCCACATAGTCACAACTCTGAAAATCGGCACAAATATCAACAATGGTAAAAATAGAAAAAGTAAACTATTCCGATCTCGATTAACCCACTTTAAGGGGTCGAAAAGGGGTTAAACGTTCCAAACGGGGGACATTCGAAAATCCTACTTCCCACATAGTCACAACTCTGAAAATCGGCACAAATATCAAGAATGGTAAAAATAGAAAAAGTAAACTATTCCGATCTCGATTAACACACTTTAAGTGGTCGAAAAGGGGTTAAATGTTCCAAACGAGGGATATCCGAATGTTCCTCTTCCAATGTAGTCATTTTTCTGATATTATTTTGCAAATGTTAAAAAAATAAGTCATTCCAATATCGATTAACGAATTTTTAAGGGATGAAAAGACGACGCAACATTGAAACTATACGAGGATTAACTTAATGTCTAATTAACTTAATTCCAATACAGCTACTACTTTGAAATTTAGAACTAAGAGCAAACATAAACACAATAAACTATTCCAGTTTACTATTCACAATTATAAATTTCGTTTAAAATGTCAACAAAGGAAAGTTCCTATTTTGATAAATCAATTTGTCGGGATCGAAAAGGGAGCAAACGTCTGAAGTGTAGAATACATGAATGTCTTTTGATTGCTAAAATGCTAATGGTAAAATTTCGTAGCGCAGCACGGGTATTCAGCTAGTGTAATATAATTTTGAAACATTTGAATATCCTAAATTGAAACGGAGTTGCAATTAACAAAATGTTTTGGCGTTACTTACTCATCGAAATCACGCCAAACCTTTAAATTTTTTATGCCTCAACAATAAAACAAATTTTATACTAATTAAATTTTTTTGGGAATTATTTACAAATGTTTATACAGAAATTGCAATCAAGATTAACTATATATTTTTAAGAATTTTCTTGTCAAAAGTATCATATTCAATGCGATATACGATTTAAAATTAATAAAACGCTGAATAAACTGTCACTTGTTTAGGTAGCATGTAGCTGATAAAACTAATAGGCAATTTACGAAAATTACTGAACAATTTTTAATCAAAAATAAGCTTAAATTTCTTCGACTCTGACTGTAACCTCTTTTTTGGAAGCTTAGAGATTTCCTCTAGAGTATTTTTGAATTAAGTTATCAATAATCTATGTCCTGCCCCACTGTTTCCCACCTTTAAATAGTACCTTTTTCATATTCGAGCTAGTAAGTGCAGTATGAATAGAATAAACCTAACTAAGTGGGTAATTCAGAACTGGCAGCATGAATAATATATAATCCATTTGAGTCTTAAGTAAAAAGTGTTTTGAAACCAGAGTGAAGTAAAACTTCCAAGTACGATACGGTTTCTGCGCCAAATTATGACAACCATAGGCAGTTTACATGTTATTAAAAAAAATGGCGACGGCTGCCATTTGTTGGCGAAAATCCCCTTGGCGCAGAATCTGTGCCGTACTTAGAATTTTTACTCAGAGGTATTTCTGTAACTGTTACAAATCTCTGATTTAAAAAACATTCTTATTTTAAAGAATAAGGCATATGTACTAATGGATGATCATTGATAGATCAATAATATTTATTCTGTTTTCCATTTTGTATATTAGTTGGGTTGAACTTCCAACTCCGGTGCGGATTCAGCGCCAAGGCGATCAATACTAACTTTGCCATATCAGCCGCCATTTCATTCTAGCAGTGGTTGCCTTCACTTGGATCTGGTTTATGTAAATTTTTGACGCAGAATCCAAACTGGAATCGGAAGTTATACTATTTGTTGTTTAATGATTCTTTTTAAATCAAAGTAAATCTACTTTTTTACTGGTAAAATGCTGGTAAAACGTTTTTGATAATGACAGGAAAGTCATGAAAAAAGGCGCTTTGTTTCTATCGCCTTAATAAAAGGAATTATAGCTAAAGGTAGTATATACTCCGTCTATTAAACATATAAACATTTAGGTTTACCACACTGATTAACTAAAACTTTGAATTTAAGTAAACGCTATAGTTATTACTTGGCGCCTAAAAAAAAATCTAGAAACCATATACTTCTTTGCTAGGCTTATAAAATAGTAACATTATGTTTGCTCATCAGAAGATTTAGTAATTAAATTTTTTTGTATGTTTATCCAAATTATGATGTATATTTATCTAGCTTCATTTGAATAATGCAAAACAGCAAATGGTTTTTAAATGCATAGCTGAACAAGACCGTCATTGTTTTAATATAAAAGCATTAGTACTTACGGAATAAGTAGATAGCATCGTAAAATTTTCACCCTCAGACATGATGTAAAAATTAGATATATTTTTGGACGAATTACTTATAATTGAATTAAAAAACTATATTTGACTTGCTATAATCCCAAATTTTTATTGCATAATGATATATTTAATTACTCGAATTTGTATAAATTTTATCGTAGGGTAACTTCTTGGTTTCCATCAAATCTATTGCCATTATTAAATCACTATTTTTTCTTGTGTGGAATGACATGATAGGTTAAAAATATATATTTTTTAATTTGACAATATATCCGACTTGAATGTGGACTCGGAAATGGGACCTTTGAAATTCAGAGCTTTTTGCGTTGTAATCATCACTACATCAAACAGAAATAAAAGCCACTCATAATCTGCAAATTGAATGCAATTTTGTTTCCTGGTAGAATCAGCACAGAAACGGTTCAAAACACATCGCATGCTCCAGATATTTTTCAACATTTGTGACTTTACGTGCATGGTTCTAATTGTTAATTTATTAGTCTCAAAAATGACATTTATGTTTCACCATTTCATCAAATAAAACTTACTATCAATCACAATAACACCTTTAAAAATAAATTCTAATTCTTAAATACTAGAATACAATGGACAATTCCCACATTTTTTTATTATTTTTTTTATTCAATTTTAAATGTTTCGAAAAGGCCATAAACAGAAAAATGTCTGCTCAATGCACTTTTTCTTTTCTTTTTTTTAAATTTACAATCAAAGTTCCCTGATACACGTTGGCGAGAAAACGATTATTCATTCGACTCGAATTGAAAGTGACGTCAAGGCTTCCCAAACATCTTGGCTTGAAATGCAGCAGAGGAAACCAGTTTTGCAAGTTTCTCGAAAATCGTGCCAACCTGTTCGGGATATGGCAATGGTCTACCAAATCAATGCCAACTATTTGGCAGAAACCTCACGATAACCATTGAAAAGGAAGGAAGCTTTGACATCACAGATTTTGTTGAGTATTTTGATCGGACTGGTTTTGGCTCGATTTTGGGGCATTTTCTTTTTTTAATATTTAAATAACTAATTTTTTAAAAGAACTTTTATTCAAATATTTGGAATCAGAAAAAAATTCTTCATAAATATAAACTAATTTCACTCGATTTAAAAAAATACGAGAATTGTCCATTAGAAACCAGTATTTTTTCTCGACAGATATTTCGAAGAGCTGTTGCTTACGATGTTGCCATGCAAACTGTCCCCATGTATGGAGTTACTGCATACATTTAAAATCCCTACAAAAACATATTTGCAAAAAGGCGGCAAGTTCTTCATATAATAACTATGGCAGTGAAAAGTATTGAAATCTAAAGTAGAACAAAGCTTAAAGTTGTTGTAAATTACGAGCAATTAAAATAAGTAAAATGTTCTTCTCAAAGCCAAAATTTCCCTTCATAGGCCTAAATATCCAGCTACAAAAATGCCTGTGCGACTTGACCATTAGTCTACGCAGCACCAAAGCAGCGTCTCAAGTAGGGGTCGGAAATATCGAACAAAATAAATATCGAAGCTATATCGTTGCATAGAAAAAAATATCGATACATCGATACACGATTTTTTTTTTTTTTAATTTGATTTTTACTTTTGCCAGAAACGAAGTTTTTCGGGGCAAATTTTTACTTTTCATGAATGTATGCCAAAATTGTTTTAATAAATAAATTATAAAAATTGATTTAATAAATAAGTTATACTATCAATCAGAATAAATAAAATACATTTGGATGTCTATGCATAAATTCACATTTATTTTTAAAGAAGAAATTTTGAAAAGTAATTTACTGGATATATTGCTGATAGAGATGTTTTAAATATTTAAAATTAGATGCAATTTCCAGGCACACGTTGGCAACAGAAACGGCGCTATGTTAATGACTACTAATAGATGATCTTATCTTTCCATTACATTATATTTTCTTTTTGGTTAGGGTGCCATTTTAACTGTCTCTCAGCCAAGTCTAAACTTAAGTTTTGAAGTTTTTGAAATGGGAATAAAGAAAATCGAAAAAAAAACTGATGGAACTACAAAACGATCATCAAAAAACTAAAAAAAATGTTTGAAAATATCAATATATCGGTGACTTGTATCGATACTTTTACTATCGATATTTAAAAAAAAAATGGTAAAATTATCGTTGCATCGATATATCGTCGACCTCTACTCTCAAGTGATCCAGAATAGGTGATGGTCAATGGCAAAGTGTCCAAAGTATTTTTGTAGCTGGAATGCATGGCAACACTTGTGACAAGCTTGTAACTAATCGCAATACATCTTGAAAAACATATTTTAATTTTCGCATTTCATTTGCCAATCGCAATTCAAATTTTGTTTCCTAGCTGATATCACAGGTGACTTTGATGTAGTCTAGCATAAGCTATATACATATTAATCACGTGCAACTTTGAGTGATATATGCATTTTGTTTGTTTTTTCTAGATTCGATATTTTGTCATTTTTAAATTTATCTATTTTAGTGCTTTCCTATAAATTACGTACGATGGGCTTCTGAAAATAACAGAACAATCTAAATTTCATTATGAAATTGCCTTCATAAATTCATTCAAGTTTCGGAAGAAATAAAGCATAATGTTGTGTAACCACTGATGTAACCTATCCCCTTAAGTTAAAGTTATGTTAATCCAGAGTTAGCAACTTAAAAACAAGAATTACTCAAATTAACCGAAAATATCTTTGTCATTTAGCAAACGCTTTCATTTGATACTCATTTGTTGCAGTGCATAGAATTTAAAAAAATTAATTCTGAAAAAATGATGTCATACATTTTCTGAATTTAGAAACAAGTTCTTTAAACAAAGAAAGGAAAACATCATTAAGCTCATGCCAGATGTCGTTCTCTATTGATGACCTTGCCTGTCGACAGATGGCGTTGATTTTAATGTTTAAAGATGCTTACTGAGTCGCTCAACAAAAAAGAAAAAATCTTTTTTATTTTTAATGTTGCAAAACCTCCAGATTCTGTAACAATTTAGCGGATCCCAGGTGATCTAGAAGGACAAAAATTTGCGTTTGTGAGTTATAAATCTAAATTTTTAAAAAGGAAACTAATACAAGGTGTAGAATTGTATAACAAATTTGCAAATGTACTTAAATGATAAATAGTATCACATGTAAATATGTAAAAATATACAATAGAAATGTGCGAATATAATTGCGAAACACTCAACTAAATACACACTTAAAGCTAATTTTGGATGGAATCTCCTGATCATAACTCTGCAAAAAAACGAAAAACGAAAAAGTTTTTTTTATTTTTACTTTCAATTATTACACATATGTGTACATGGGGTAATGAAAGTATAGTATTCAAAAAAAAAAAAATTCATTTCTCCACGTCTTTGAACATCTTGATTTCAAAGAAGTGATCTAAAAAAAATGTCCGTCTGTGTGTATGTGTTTACTTGTTCAGCATAACTGCCGAACAAATTGACCTACGATGCTCAAATTTGGTGTCCGGGTTGGTGAGGGCACAAGGACCTACCATTGAGGTTTTCGCCAAAATCGCGCGTGCGCATAGGGTAGCTGCTATTGAAAAAATCATGTTTTTCAGCAATTGCTAAAAAACGGCTCTAACGATTTTGATAAAAATCGCTGTGGTAATGCCTCTTAAGGTGTTCTAAACATCCCCACCTCTAAAATTCACGTACATGGTGTAAAAAGTTGAAAAACGAAAGCCTTTAACACTGAGTTCTCTTTCCTTGAGCATATTTCATTAACGATTGTTTTTACTCCTTTGTTCAGTTTCACTTACAAGAATGGAAAATGTACACTGTTAAAAAAAAACTGAAATTTCAGGGGAAAATATAACTGATTCCAACGGAAGTTTTCCATAATGCCTGAATACGTGTTATTTCCCTCTAAACACGGAAATTTTCCATAAAGCACGATCGGAGAGATGAGAACGGGATTTTCCCTTCTTTAGAGTTGTCGTACTTTTATTAACTGATATAGAGTTGGCGAAAATGCACTAAGAATACACGCATCGAAATGCGAACATCAAATAGCTGTTTTACTAAATATTTATTTTGCTTTTGAAATATTTTTTTATTATAGCATCCAGCTATCAATTAAATTCAAAAAGTAAACTTTTTTTTATGACCGGGCGCAACTGTATTCATGTATTTAAATTTGAAATATTTTCGCTATCGCCGAACACTGCAATATGTCGCCAAATGTGGGAAGAGAAGACATCCATTGGCGTCGTTCATCATCGCGGCGATCGAATCGAATCACAAAGACTGTTTTCCCGCGCTCTACTGATTTTTGAGGTAAGTAATAGTATATTATTAACTTATTTTGAAACTATTATCATTTTAAATTGTGATTCCCATTCCTTAAAAAATGCACTACCCTGATAACATGTATTAATACATTAAAGCACCGTTTATACGACTCTCAAGGGACCGTTCAAAAAAGGCTTAATAAATGAGAAAGACGGTAGAAATGTAAACAAAACATGTGCAAACGATTTGAAATTTTGATTTCGCTTTTACAATAGCATTATTTTTTTAACATACTATTTCTTTTTGGTTGTTCTTTTCAAAAATGAGAATTATTGGATCGAGTTGTACTTGGGGGGGGGAAGAAACAAAGAACTTTGAACTCATTTTTAAGAACGGGATTTTCGCATAAGGTATGCCTGTACTACAACATAAATATATCTCAAGTTAATATAATCCGATTTTAAAAATTCAAATTGAATTCTGTACGTTATGAACCAGTGCATGTGACCTACTAGAATCAAATTGTTCTAACAAAAATTAAATTTTTTACATGCGTTTTAAAATAAATATTAGTACAAAAATTTACATTTTTAAAGCCTTCCATTTCAAAAAATCATATTTAAATAACTACTTTAATTAGGGCTTAGATTCTAGTAGATCACATGCATGGATATTTACTGTTAACTTTTCAGCATAAATTATCTCATAAAAATTATTCAAAAATTAGTTATCACCGTTCAAAGTTTGCCATAATTAATCATTAATTACCTAATATGTTTTTAGTAAAGTAAAGTATTTTTATGTTAGTTTTTCATGCCTGGTTCTTCGCTGACCAAACGGTATAGTGGTTAGCGTGCTGGCTTCTAGACCGCGAGGTTGCGGGTTCGAGTCCCGTGTAGGCATGGGTGTTTGTAAATGTATGTTGGTTTGTTAAATGACGAAATGTTTCGGCGCATTATAGCCCTCGTGTTGCTGACGGCGCCAGATAATCTGAATACAACCAACCATGCCTGGTTCTTCAATGCTAGGTCGACCAAACGGTATCGTGGTTAGCGTGCTAGCTTCTAGACTGCGAGGTTGCGGGTTCGAGTCCCGTGTTTGGCATGGGTGTTTGTAAATGTATGTTGGCTTGTCTAATGACGAATGTTTCGGCGCATTATAGCCCTCGTGTTACTGACAGCGCCAGATAATCTGAATACAACCAACCATGCCTGGTTCTCACAAAATTTTAAAAGTCTATCTCAAAAATTAAAAAAAAAACTTGTCTAAGGTAAATGGATACCTTAAATATACAATAGGTATGAATCGGGACCTAACTTAAACGACGCCTAACTGTATAAAAGTCGTATAAACAGTGATTTACTGTACAATGTTTATTCTTTTGTTTCTATACCTTATGTGTTTATGTCCCCCCCTCCCCAATTTCTAAAGTTAATCGATACAGTTTCGATGCACTTATTATTTATTTTCAAAGAGCTCAATTATAATTTTTTAAAAGCATGTTCATTTAAAAACACAAAACAAAGGGACAGAGACCGTTTTTAATTTTTTTTTTGTAGATATATATTTGTGTTTCAAGCTCTTCCAAATCCATCTCTCCCATTAGGTAAAGGACCAAACGGTATAGTGGTTAGCGTGCTGGCTTCTAGACCGCGAGGTTGCGGGTTCGAGTCCCGTGTTGGCATGGGTGTTTGTAAATGTATGTTGGTTTGTCAAATGACGAAATGTTTCGGCGCATTATAACCCTCGTGTTGCTGATGGCGGCAGATAATCTGAATACAACCAACCAACCCATTAGGTAAAGACATTATAGAAAAGTTTGCTCAAGAACTCCCCACAAAAGGAAAGAAAATTTATGACTTTATGAAGACCAAAACAAAACTACCAAAAGTAGTTAAATGTATCAAGGAAATAGAGATGGCTAAAGATGTTAATTAAAACTTAAAAGCTGAATACATTGGAGCTTTTCCACTTTTGATGTCTTTCTTTGGAGAAGAGGGGTCACTTCTTTTTAAACAAAAAATGGTGTGCTTTTTACAATTTTAATATTTTCTTTAAGATGCTTTTTTATTGAATCGAGATACAGTAGAAGATCTTTATAATACACACCTTGGGACGACCAGAAGTTATGTATTATATCGTCGGTCAAATGACAAAACCACGAATGTACAAATTCTAGGGATTGGCGGTTTTTGAAAACGGTGGGCTTAACAGTTTCCAGTTTTGCATCCTTGTGTTTTTGCACATTCGTGGTTTTGTCATTTTACCGACGATATGGAATTTTGCATAATACAGATCATTTTACCACGCTAAAATTATTTACATTCATTTCTGTTTAATTTACACTCCTTTTTTTTAGCAAATTAATCACGTGATACAGTAACTTTTAAAAGTTTTGTATTGAAATGACGTCACTGGAATTGTGGAATGTGTTTAAAAAATAGCTTTTATAGACATATGAGTGTTATAATAGTTCTTATAATAAATAAATTTTGTAGGGTCCAGATGACATTGAAGCTGAGTCTCTGTTGACACCATATTTGTCACATTTGGTATGCTATATTTTTTTTCTGTGAATACTTTCATTCTTCTATTGTGACACGTTGTATTCATGTGAAATAACCAAATTTCAGAAATCTATAAAGTAGCTAGTTATTAAATTTGGTTTTATGATTTTGTTCTATACGCAGAGTCCAGGGGTCGCAGACGTCCTATATGTCCTATAAATCCTATATATTTTTTAAAATCGGCAAAAACGTCCTATATTGTCCTATATTTTACAATTGTCCTATATATCCTATATTTCTATATTGATTCGATCTATATTTTCTTCGAATTCGTAATAACGGCGCCGTTCATTGCCATTTTTTATATTTCGGATTCTTTGGCGCAATCGAAAGCGATGTTTGTAACTGCGGCGTTTTATTTCTTGTGACGTCACGTGCTGCAATAACCTACAACTCAACTCTACTGGACCGGTAGACGCGGGAGTTGTAAAATGTAAACATGTGAACTTTTCCATTGCACGCGGTCGGGAATTTCAGATTTGTTTTCTCTTCCAACGTAGTAAATTAATTGGTCATAATACAAAGAGAGATGCAGCAACAAAACTCTGCCTTGATAAAAATGGATAAAAACAATTTGTGATTAACTTGCAGGACTACTAAAGAACATTTTGAGTGCTAATTGATGAAGGAAACAAAAGGGTTAAGATTTACGATGTCGAATGGCGATTTTTTTATTCCAATACCGATACGGATTCTGCACTACGTATTGTTTAACTCTCCACTGTTCTCCCACTTTTCGCCGCCAATCCAACCGACGCTGAATAGTAAATCTGAGCCAACAAAAGACTGCAAACAGGGATATAAAGAAATTGGAGTAGTTATTGATGCTGGAAGCAAAAGACTCAAGATTGCAAATAATGTAATTAATAAAACTTGATTTAGGGATGGAATATTGAGGCAATAACGGATGACATATTCAGGATCAGATGACTTCTTTTTTTTAAAGGTGTGTTTTCTATTCTCTTAAATTCAATATAACGAGGATATAAATATATTGCGAGATAATTTTTAAGTTCAGTAGCAACTGTGTGCAGTTATTTGATGTTTTAAATTGTCCTATATTTTTTTTTTATAAATCCTATATATTCTTATTTTGTCACTTTGACCCCTGAGAGTCCGTAGCTCCTTGCAAGATCAGATTTTCACTTTCTTTAGTGCAAACTTCATTACTACATCATTCCTCCACTTTAAATTCTACATAATTTTCTTCAGAAAATTCTGTTTATATCTCCCCTCTCCAAATTTAGGAATAATCTGCTGAAAGATAGTTTTTTGAGTAAGAATTAAATGAAAGGGTGTGGGGAATTCTTCTCCCGTTGAAATATGGGATGGAACCCTTGTAGCTTACACAATTTAAAACTAATGCAAATTCTTTAAAAAAAAAAAATGCTTGAATTCAGAGGGGGCCAGTCCATAAGCCGCCCCTCAAAAAATTGGATTTTGGAGACTCCATCCTAGAAATCAATGCCGTATGACAAAACCACTGTTACTTCTTGAATTTAGTTGACCAAAACAGGGCATAAATCTGACTGCCAGTTGTTTAAAAGCAAATGCCTGTTATTAAAAATACCCTTCATACATTAAAAAAAATTCTTCATTTGATTTGAAAGCAAAATCTCTTTCTTCGACCTCTTGTGCCTTGCTTTTAATTAATGAGGTGCTTAGGCTATTTTTCTCCTGCCCCAAACACTGTGCCTTTTTCCAGTAGAATATGTGAAATAAGTTTATTTAAGTAATTTTTTATTTATTTTACAGGAAGTGATCTTTATACTTCAAATGAATATTCATTAGTGATAGACGGCAAAATAACAACTCATTCTGACGATTTTATCACTGCAATGAATGTCCTGTTCTCCTCTTCCTTTTGTATTCAATATTGAATATAATGCAGACACAGCACTAACAATGGAGTTTATCCAAAGGTATTGATGCTTCTTTCTATCTTATTATAAATTGGTATTCAATGCATACAAATCAATGCCAGTTGAATTAAAAATATGCATTTATTTAAAAGAATAAATCAACAATGTGTGTTTTTCATTGTTGTGACATAGTTTAACTCGCACTAATTGATTGAAAATGATGTTTCTAAAAAGTTTTTTTATATAAACAAGACCAATGGGTTAGTCTATTGACAGGAAATGGAAAGACATTACGTTTATCATAAATGGAGATTTTTAACTGATTGTTTTCAAATTTTAAATGTAAATCCAAGAAGTCTAAACTATTATCAGAATTACTAGGGGTTTCAATTAATTTTAACGTAGATATGTAAAAATCTAAGGATATAATAGATGGAGTGTTTACGAAGCCAATCAAGATATCGTCTACATATCTAATATATAATATAATAATTCATTAATCAAAGAAGATGTTTCAAAAACGATTGTAATTATAAAATGATAGGGACAATAAAATAATTTACATGTAATAGCATAATTTGATGCTACGTTATCTAAATAAGTAATGATTGTTGTAAATTATTGACAATGGAAGGTAATCTAGACTAGGGGTAACCTGGTAAGGGTGGTTTGACATGGTTAATATTAAATTCGTCATAAACTGCTTTAAAATCTGTCAGTATGTTATATTTCCATTCTTCGAAGGCTGACAATGGAAAACTATATTTTACAGCTATAATATTAGATTCAAAAGTGGTATAAACAGAATGAAGTTTACTATACAATAACATGTACCCCATGTAAAGGAATTAGGTGTTATTTCAATATTTCCAGTAATAATATTCATCATAACCTACATCAGAAGCAGTACATGAATAGGAAAGGAGGGGGGGGGGGGGGAGGATAATAAAATTTAGATATGTGATTATAATTATATATAGAATGTCCTAAAGGTTTATTTAAATGAAGCAGAAAATATGGATGTTGTTAATGGGAAATAAGTGTTGCTTAGAAAAAGGAATATAATCATAATTTTTATTCAAATAATTAATGATACAATATTCTTTTAAGATATCATTAGTCGGTTGACAATCCACAAGATTGACGTTAAGATGGTGTGCTCGATATTTAAGATATTGTAAAATAGAAGAATATATAGATGAAGTAAATTATAATTCCATGGGAATTAAATTATTGATATAAGACCAGATTTTACTTAATAGGTTCTTCTTTACACCTACTGCAAAGTATTTTATCCAATTGTAATTAATAATATTAGAAGCAATGAAAGAGTACACTAAAAGGTTTAGCCTATCTATTGTAGATTTTAAAGTAGTTAAGTTTGTGACTGCCTCTATTGTGAAATTTTTTTAGCAGTAGTAGGGGGAGGTATAAATAAGCTACCAGGATTAGAAATATTAGGTGTTGATACACAACTATTATACACCAAAGTATTCCACATCTCTAGAAAAAAAAATCCAGACTTTCGCAGGTATTCCCTAACCATTAAGGGAAACTTTTCCTGACCCATCACAACTAGGGTTAGTACGTACTTGCACATGTATCACGTATACATTAAGTAAATGTATTTCCAAGAACCCCAGCACCACCTAGTGGATTTCGAGATGGCTGGTTATGCAGCACTCCATGATTTTCAAGCACAATAATTCAAATTTTCAGCTATCATATCAATTTTATTTTGTGTCTGTCGATTTATTAAAAAAAATTCCAAAAATATGTTTTCCAATAGCTAAAATTATATTCTACTATTAAGTTTATATAACAGTAACATAATTATTTACACCCAGTCTACTGTACATAACATCCACAACATTTGAATATTTGTATGCAATGTTAAAAAAACATTTAATGACTTAAAAGTTTTTAATGATAGATTATGTGTTTATTTGTTAATTTTAAGACTATTTTATCTTTTATTAGGTGTATTGCAGATATTAATCCAAAGAGAAGAACAAAAGAAAGCTAAAAAGAAACAGGAAAACAATATTCATTTACCAAAAAAGTTATAAATTTAGCCAATGAAATAAATGATTTTGACAAAGTTTTCAAACTGTAAATAAAATTAAAAAAAATTCTAAAATATATACAAGTTGTGCTTTGTTGCGGTTTTTTAAAAAAAATTCTTATTTTACAATTATTTTCTTAATAAAAATGTTTAATAAGGTATGGGGTGAGTCTTTTAACTTAATCAGTTTCAAATTATGCAAGTAAGGTTTGCTCTATATATTTATAAATTTGTTGTTATAAGAAATTGTTTACTGAGAAATTATGATGTGTTTCAATCAATGTTTCTTCTGCAATGTATTTTAACAAGTTTCATTGAACTTGGTAGCGAATATTCTTGAAATTTGAAGAAAAAACAATGTTTAGTTCTTAATAATTTTAAATATTGCAGTGTTCGAACTTTTTATATTGCTAGAAATATGAGCATGGAATTTGAATATCTTGAATGTTGAATTTTCAGGGGAACGGATACCTGCTGGAACTGCTTTCACCAAAGAGTGCCCGCTAATGTTTAAGTCTATGGAGAAAAGTCGAGAAGAATCTCAAAAAATTATGCATATTTTTCATGCGCTTTTTTGCAATCGTTAGAATGAGGTAAAATCTTGTTTTATTAGCGCTTTTTAATTTTTTCAAAATGTTAAATTTATCTTTTTTGTACCGAAAATAGCTTTATGGGAAAATTCAAAAAAGCACTTCATTAGATTTCACTTCATTGATTGCGAAAAGGCACATGAAAAAAATATGCTTAACTTTTTGAGATATTTCTGACTTTTCTCCATAGACATTTGCATTTCATTAGCAAAAAAAAAAAAAGAACGAAAAACAGAAATTTAAATAATGGGAAAATACAAAACGGAAAATTTAAGTAGATTCACGGAAAAATGCAAAATGGAAAACTTACTTACATTCACGGAAAAATACAAAACGGAAAACTTGAACAACGAAGAAATAAGAAACGGAACTTCAGTTGATTCACGGAAAAACACAAAACGAAACGGGAAAGTCCCGGCAACTCTGCTGCCGGTACTTTTTCCGTTATTTTCAGTAAATTTTTTTTACAGTGTAAGAATTATTAACAAGTATATCGCCAAAATCATCATTTTGGCAGAGTTCTTCTTTCTTTTTTTTTTTTTAATGATCTCTACAATATAAGTACGGTAGATGACACAAATCCACGTCAGTATTGTAGTCTAATTGAAAGTTGTGCGATGTTCCACACTCCTAGTTTTTAATTCTTTATATAAACCATCTTGCCGTCATCAAATCGGGCTGAAACTTGACAGATAAATTCGCTGTCGATAAGGTTGAGTATTATCAAGTTTTTAGGGATGTCCTTATCACTAAAGGACGTCTTTTACACACGCTTCTATAATCACTTCGGAATAGTATGTTCAATTTGGCGATATTTAATGACTGAAAACTTCCCCTATTAAGGTTGACGAGGCAAAATCTTCGGAGCCCTAATTAACTCACTTGCCGTTCAAGTGAGCATCAATCAAGCTGAATCTTGGCAAATGGACTTATTGTGGATGACAATGTATTCACTCGTGTTTTGAGAAAAAAAGTTAATAACTTGTTCGGTATGGATGTTTTGTCGTAGTTGATAAACGCTATGAAAACAAAATCTGAGCTCAATAAGTTGCAATATAGCACATAAAAATAGACAATGCATTTAATGGATATATATTAAATGCTTTGTTTTTATCAGTTACACTGTTACGGATTTTACGATATGTTTTTACTCGATACAAAGTCAGCTTATCACACAACTTATTATGCGTAGAAATAAGGAACTTATCAGTAAGAAAATAAGATGGTGCGGTCGACACCTGAACTAGCACGTTCCTCTCCACATATATATAAGTACTTCAATGTAATGGTATTCTAGCCCTCCGATTTAGCTGACCTGGGACGCATCTGACTTTAAAAACTACGCATCTTTCATCCTCACAAGATTTATATTGCGATTCAGTTGTTACATTTGAAGACAATGGACAATTCTCGTATTTTTTTAAAAACGAGTGAAATTACTTTATATTTATGAAGAATTTCTGTCTGATTCCAAATATTTAAGCAAAAGTTCTTTAAAAAAATTAGTTATTTGAATATTAAGAAAAGAAAATCCCTCAAAACCGAGCCAAAATCAGTTCGATCAAAACACACAACAAAATCTGTGACGTAAAGGGGTCATACCGTTTCTATGGTAATCGTGAGGTTTCTGCCAAATAGTTGGCGTGGGTAGATCATTGCCACATTCCGTACAGGTTGGTGTGATTTGTGAGAAACTTCCAAATCTGGTTTCCGCTGTGGCATTTCAAGACAAGATGTTACGAAGCCGTGACGTCACATTCAATGCCAGCCGAATGAGTCGTTTTCTCGCCAACGTCAAACAAGCTAACTTTGATCGCAAATTTTAAAAAAAAAAAGAGCATTGAGCAGAAATGTTTTTGTTTATGGCCTTTTTGAAACATTTAAAATTGAGGGGAAAAAAAAAAAAAATGCGGGAATTGTCCATTGAACATTGATAAATCCTTTAGAGAAAATTGATTTGAAGGATATAATATGTTTGATGTTATATTTCAAAGCAAACATTTGACAAATTAAATTAAAAATGAAGTAGCTAGATTTAGGCTTTTCACCAACTGCTAAAAAATTATGGCTCTAAGGATTTTGAAGAAAATTGCTGTGCTAATGAAATTTAAGGTGTTCTAATTATCACCACCTCCACAATTCCGGCAAAAATTCGATAAAGGTATCAAACGAACGTCTGAAAAACTGAAGTCTTCACGTTAAAGATCATCGTTTCCAGAAGTTTTCTCCTCATTTCATTTTTTTACTCATTGAAAACAGGAAAGTAAAGACGATAAGTTACACCATTCCATGTCAAATGCAGTGACCAGTACTACAATGAAATTGAAAAATGTGCTGATAAACATAATGTTAGTTAAAATTATTAAGTAAATATCCTGAGCGTTTATAAAATGTTCCCAGTTCAAATAAATAGTAGTTTCATCAAGAAACGAATAAGAACCCGAATATGTCGCAAAAATATTTAAAAAAAAAAAACTTTAATTTTTGCATTCAATATACATTTATTTAAGAATATGAATGTAAATACATAAACTTATCAAAACTACTTATTCTCATTAACATAAAAAAGAGGCCGACCAAACGGTATAGTGGTTAGCGTGCTAGCTTCTAGACCGCTAGGTTGCGGGTTCGAGTCACGTGTTAGGCATGGGTGTTTGTAAATGTATGTTGGCTTGTCTAATGACGAATGTTTCGGCGCATTATAGCCCTCGTGTTGCTGACGGCGCCAGATAATCTGAATACAACCAACCATAAAAAAGAGATATATCCGTTTATAATTTTAAAAGAATGACAATTTTGTTCTGAAGATTTCAAAACATATGTGATTGTGTTAAGGAATTGCTCTGCTCCGGTATGTAATGGGGTTGTTTTTTTTCCTTTCGATCGCGCGTTGTTTCTGTTGTTGTGGGGGAGAGGTTAACCGGATGCGGGGGTCAAAAAAGGGTGGAATGTCTCCCCTGGTGGGGGTGAAAAATTCCAGTTCGAGGGGTTCAATGAGAGAGCGCGTGGGACGGTTGCTGGGTGAAAAGAAATAAATCGAGAGACGGAAAGAAAGATTTGACGAAGGAGGCAGATTCTTCTTGGCGCTGCTGATCCGTCGCCCTTGGAGACGAGAGCCCGTTGAGACCCTGAACTCTGGGATAGCCCTTCCAGCCACCATCGTCTGCTTTATAATTGGAAAAGCGATATTCAGGAGAAATCAGCCACGAGCCCCACTGCCCTTACGACCATGGACGCCTATTGAGAACCACCATCTTTTCACCGGACTTCGCTTCAACACCAGAGAGCTCTAAATCCACAGACGGAAGCCGGTTATGTCGCCACTCCCCATCCACCGACCCCACAACAGGAATCCGGCCTTTCATTAACTCTTTAGACCAGCTAATTTTTTATACTTGTTTTTTATATTTATAATACTCCCTAGTTCTACAAAATTGAACTTTTACTTTTAATTAAATTCCGTCCCCAATTATATCCACGAGTTGAGCAATTCCCCTCTTGGCCGTTAGTGCCCTGTAATTTAATCAAGATGTTTGCCTATGTTTAAACCAGATTATAAACAGTTAGATAATAAAAATATTGTGTATACAATTTATCGTGTATTATCATTTGAGAACGATTATACCAAATTTTACCTTTTTCCTGTTTTGTGCTTTATTATTATTTTTATGTATTGGCCACTATGCGATTCACTTTTCCTGCCACAACAGCGGGCAGAACTACTGATTCAGAATGTTGAGAGATCATGCCTTGTACATTTTCAACTAACTTCCATTCTCGGTCGTACAATTTCATTTTTAACAAGCACGATAAATTTTAATAAAATAGAAAGAGCATATCATAACGAGAGAGGAAAAAAAAAGAGAAAAAAAAACCTTAAATATACCATTTGCCGTTAAAATTAACCCTTTCTATTTATTTTATGTTATTTTAGCTTTCATAATTGCATCATAAACATAAAACGATCATGAACTTATTGTGCCTCTAGGTCTCGACCCTAAGCACATAGCGTTTATTGATATTTCATGCACATCATGAAAATTTTAATGATCGCAGTAGAGTTTTCCATGCCACAATGATCCTGAATGAATCTTCTGACGATTCTCTGAAAAGCCATTTAATTTTCTTTCTAAGAATGACAATAAAAGAGATTCTGGTTACAGATTCCTGAGAACAAACATTGACAAATTGACCTTTTGTAACACTTTGTCTTCTTTTTCAATGCAGTTTGATAAGGAGGGACACAAAATGGCGATTGTTGGATACGATATGCAAATATAGTTCTATTTCCTTTGCATACTTTGTTGGAATAAAAAAAAATTGAAGTTAATTTCTTTTCATTGCTTATTTACATTTGGGCCAGGGTGTTACCGGATAATGTGACGATATTGACTGAATATGTTTCAAAGGTGTGTTAATCTAATAAATTGATGAATAGAATACCTTTTAAATAGAATGGTACGGTTAACTACGTAGCTTGTACACTGTTAAAAATATCAGTTCAACCTTTCACCACTTTTCTGGTTTAAGCTACTGAAGCTGTGAGATTTCACCAGAAAAGTGGTTCAACTCAATTCGAGCTACTTTTTCTATTTGGTAGCTTTCATCAAAATTCGGTGAAATGAAGGATCATCCCATCATGCATTGCGGTCGGGCTCGCATAACAAGATGGCCGACACTCGTCAAGCAAGAACGGTGATTTCGAATAATATTGAATTTCACTTGTGAGGAAACTGCTGAAGTTGAACAACATATGAAAGAAATGTTACTTCTAGATTGCTTCTCCTTCTAAAGTATTTTCTCGAATTTGAAGATTAGATCTAGACTTTGTTACTGTGACATATTGCGCTCTTGCTACAAAAGCGGCAAAACTCGAACTAAAGTGTGGTCAAAATCACAGATTGAATGAACCTGAAGCTTTTTTAAAGACACAAAGTTGTTTACAAGTTGAATTCAAATTGAAATTGACTTATGACGTTCCTCTAGCTTCGTAGTCTGTAATTTTGTACACACTTTAATTCAAAGAGGAATTTTTAAATCTTTTATATTAACTTCGATTTTGTGTGTATATTTGTCAATGGGAGCGGAATCTGCGGAGGCCTAATTAACAACTTTGCTGTCATCCAATCGGGTTGAAACTTGGCAGATAGGTTCTATGTCGATGACAATGCATTCTATCAAATTTTGGGGTTGTATCTGTCACTAAAAGATCGCTTTTACTTAATATCAATAAACGAACTTGCCCGTCATCTAATCGCGTTAAAATGGCATTGAACTGATCACTGTTGAAACAGCCAATGTAGTCATTTTTTTTTTTAAATAAATAAATAAATTACTGTAATCAGAATAAGTAAATGATATTTCAATGTGAGAGCATAAATAAATGTGAGATATAAATCATAAAAAAATTCTAAATATTTTCTGGTTGACAAAATGTATCGCATTTCCACGTTGTTATTAGTTGAGATAGGGATAAAAAATACTCTGCAAGAACTATTTGGTTACAAGATACTACCAAAAAAAAAACAGGAAACGCCATGCGATCACGTAAACGTTCCGAACATTGCTAAAGAGGCAGATGTTCCCAAGTAAAAAAAATAATAATAATAAGGATGGTTGTGTTTCAAACCCTCCGACCTGAATACCCGAAAGAAGACAATGCTCTTCTTGAATGGATTATTTGCATAACAGCTGTGTCTGTTTGTTTTGGAGATAAATGTATGCCAATACGAGAGGAAATTGAGTAAAAAATAGTTTCCGAACTTCGCACCGAACTTATGAACCCATATAATGCTAAAATGCTTTCAATTAATCTTGAAAATACTTAATTCGTGAAGAGATCTGAATTTAGATAGTAGAGTTATGCTTTCCTAGAAGCTTTAAAATAATCCATATAAGATTCACTGCACAAAACTCAAAACTATAAATAAAAACATCTCTATTTGGCCTTTTTTAGGTTTATTTGAAGACTAGCTGAATACCCGTGCTGCGCTACGAAATTTTACCATTAGCATTTTAGCGATCAAAAGACATTCATGTATTCTACACTTCAGACGTTTGCTCCCATTTCGATCCCGACAAATTGATTTATCAAAATAGGAACTTTCCTTTGTTGACATTTTAAACGAAATTTATAATTGTGAATAGTAAACTGGAATAGTTTATTGTGTTTATGTTTGCTCTTAGTTTTAAATTTCAAAGTAGTAGCTGTATTGGAATTAAGTTAATTAGACATTAAGTTAATCCTCGTATAGTTTCAATGTTGCGTCGTCTTTTCATCCCTTAAAAATATCGATATTGGAATGACTTATTTTTTAACATTTGCAAAAAAATATCAGAAAAATGACTACATTGGAAGAGTAACATTCGGATATCCCTCGTTTGGAACATTTAACCCCTTTTCGACCCCTTAAAGTTGGTTAATCGAGAACAGAATAGCTTACTTTTTCTATGTTTAATCTTTTTTGACATTTGTACCAAATTTCCGAGTTGTGACCATATGGGAAGTGGTACATTCGAATATTCCTCGTTTGGAACGTTTAACCCCTTTTCCACCCCTTGATCCACCGGAGATCGGAATAGTTTACTTTTTCTGCGTTTGTCTTTATTGATATTCACACCAGTTTTCAGAATTATGAAAATATGAGAAGTAGGACATTCGAATATATCGCTCGTTTGGAACGTTTAACCCCTTTTTGACCTCTTAAAGTGGGTTAATCGAGATCGGAATAGCTTACTTTTTCTATGTTTACCATTGTTGATATTTGTGCCGATTTTCAGAGTTGTGACTATGTGGGAAGTAGGATTTTCGAATGTCCCCCGTTTGGAACGTTTAACCCCTTTTCGACCCCTTAAAGTGGGTTAATCGAGATCGGAATAGTTTACTTTTTCTATTTTTACCATTGTTGATATTTGTGCCGATTTTCAGAGTTGTGACTATGTGGGAAGTAGGATTTTCAAATGTCCCCCGTTTGGAACGTTTAACCCCTTTTCGACCCCTTAAAGTGTGTTAATCGAGATCGGAATAGTTTACTTTTTCTATTTTTACCATTGTTGATATTTGTGCCGATTTTCAGAGTTGTGACTATGTGGGAAGTAGGATTTTCGAATGTCCCCCGTTTGGAACGTTTGACCCCTTTTCGACCCCTTAAAGTGGGTTAATCGAGATCGGAATAGTTTACTTTTTCTATGTTTACCATTGTTGATATTTGTGCCGATTTTCAGAGTTGTGACTATGTGGGAAGTAGGATTTTCGAATGTCCCCCGTTTGGAACGTTTGACCCCTTTTCGACCCCTTAAAGTGTGTTAATCGAGATCGGAATAGTTTACTTTTTCTATTTTTACCATTGTTGATATTTGTGCCGATTTTCAGTGTTGTGACTATGTGGGAAGTAGGATTTTCGAATGTCCCCCGTTTGGAACGTTTAACCCCTTTTCGACCCCTTAAAGTGGGTTAATCGAGATCGGAATAGTTTACTTTTTCTATTTTTACCATTGTTGATATTTGTGCCGATTTTCAGAGTTGTGACTATGTGGGAAGTAGGATTTTCGAATGTCCCCCGTTTGGAACGTTTGACCCCTTTTCGACCCCTTAAAGTGTGTTAATCGAGATCGGAATAGTTTACTTTTTCTATTTTTACCATTGTTGATATTTGTGCCGATTTTCAGAGTTGTGACTATGTGGGAAGTAGGATTTTCGAATGTCCCCCGTTTGGAACGTTTGACCCCTTTTCGACCCCTTAAAGTGGGTTAATCGAGATCGGAATAGTTTACTTTTTCTATTTTTACCATTGTTGATATTTGTGCCGATTTTCAGAGTTGTGACTATGTGGGAAGTAGGATTTTCGAATGTCCCCCGTTTGGAACGTTTGACCCCTTTTCGACCCCTTAAAGTGTGTTAATCGAGATCGGAATAGTTTACTTTTTCTATGTTTACCATTGTTGATATTTGTGCCGATTTTCAGAGTTGTGACTATGTGGGAAGTGGGAGAATTAGTGATGAGTGAGTCAGTGAGTGAGTGAGTGAGTGAGTGAGTGAGGGCTTTGCCTTATATATATAGAGACAAGACGAAACAGGAAGACAGAATATTTACCCTCTTAACAGCTCAGGGTCGCATCGTGATCCAATCTGCTACCTGAAGATTTCGGCACCAGACATTCCTATTACATACTAAAGAGAGAGCCATCTACAATTTAAAGTTACAACAAGCTTTTATGAATGATTATTCTTAAAAATAACATACAACGGAAGATTTCTGTTATGATTTATGCTTTGACTAAAAGAAAAATTTAACACTCAACTGTTTATAAAAAAAATCATAAAAGTTATAAATTGAATTCATCTTATAAACATACTACCCCCAGTAGCACTAATACGCTGGCGAATATTGTTGCACACTGGCAAGTCAGTCCCGATGTGGATCATTGTAGAGCGGCCGTTGCTTCAGATCTTGACCCATCTCGCCAAGTGATGGGTAAAATATACTGGAAGTTATATATGTTGTTGAATTTTAAATTGAAATATATTTTTATATGAAAGGACAGAGTGATAAAATATATGTTTTGTTATGTTTTTGACCTGTTTTTTGGAACGATGTATTTTAGAACGATGCTCGAGATCGGGCATGGATTGGCCAAATCTTCTCAGATTTCCTGTATGCGACATTGGGCAATATCGCTGTGATACCTGGAAACCCTAGACGGGGTTCTTTTTGTGATAATCCTGTTACTTCCTTTGTACACAATCATAATTAATAAATGATGTAACAATATAGCTGCTGAGACCTTTACTTCTGACGAATATTTTGTTTACAATCGCACATGGTGTATTTGTTTGAAAACCGAAGTTAACTAAGGGTGTGGAAAATCGCACAATTTTCAATTACACTATAATACTGATATCAATTTGTGTCATTTACCGTTTTTATATTTTCATCATTCATTTAGAAAAATAGCTAGTTCAGCGATATTTTTTACCCTACTTCTTGTATGGGTCTTAGGGAGAAAAAAAAAAACTTCGCCAAATAGATGATTTTGGCGATATACTTTTCAATAATTCTTAAATTATCTTTTCTTATAGGTGAAACTGAGGAGAGGTGAAAAATAATCGTTGATGAGGTATGCTCAAGGAAATAGAGCTCTGTGTTAAAGACATTCGTTTTTTTTTTTTTTTTTTTTTTTTTTTTTTTTTTTTTAAACTTTTTACGCCATTAAAGCATTTTTACGGGGATTTCGGAAGTTGTTTACTGAAAAAGTTGTTTATTGAGACCAATTCAGCTGCAACTTGTCAGAATTCATGAAATTAAAAATGAATAGTTAATGAAATAGCATTGAATATACGGCAGAAAATATTTGTATGGATTATTTTTGTTTCATTGCAGATTGTGTCTTAAGAGTCGTTTTCTAACGAACCATAATGCTGTAATTCATTCAAAAAACTTCTAAGGTATTTTGATATTTATAAGAGAACGTTATGGGCGATTCTGAAATTAAAGGGAATTATAGGAGGTAAAATAACATAAACATAAAAAATAGATAACAAAATTGAAATTTTACTCTTAAAATTTTATTAACAAAACTAATACATTTACCACTTCAAATAAAGGTAAAGGAAAAATATATTTTCTAAAAAAAAAAAAAAAAAAAAAAAAAAAACAGTTTTCGAATTTTGCTTGTTACCTCCGTGGTTAACACAACCCATAGAGGTTATAAATAAATAGAAATAAGAAGATTGCCAAGCTTAAAACTTAACCTAAACGACTGAGCTTTGCTTTTAGAGAGAAAAAAAAAATTAGCTATTTGATAAAAGGTAACGCCAAAAATATGTTACAGGAATAACATTACTGAACATGGAGGTTACATGAAAAAAAGAACTCACCAGATTTTTGAGGATTGAACAACTTTTTCACAAACAATATAAAACTATACACAGCCAACAACATCACCAGACAAAATAGTCGACTTGAGCTTCACTTCAGCTCTGGTAAAGAAGACTGTACTGCTATCTAGAAGAATTTTAATCAAGTTAAAGATATTCCATGGAAGTTACCTTTGCAGCCAGGAACAGCTTATATGTTTAAAATAAAGTGGTAAAATAAATTAAAATTTATATTTCTTTGTGACTAGTTAATGGACAATTCCCTCATTTTTTAAAAACGAGTGAAATTAGTACATATTTATGAAGAATTTCTTTCTGATTCTAAATATATAAACAAAAGTTCTTAAAAAAAATTAGTTATTTAAATATTAAGAAAAGAAAATGCCCCAAAAGTGAGCCAAAACCAGTCCGATCAAAACAGTCAACAAAATTCGTGACGTAAACAGATCCCTGCGTTTCTATGGTTATCGTGAGGTTTGTGCCAAATACTTATCGTTAAAAAAGTTGGTGTTGGTAGATCATTGCTACAGGTTGGCGTAATTTGCGAGAAACTTGCAAATCTGGTTTCCGCTTCTGTATTTCAAGCCAAGATGTTTGAGATCTCTTTACGTCACGTTCAACGCCAACGAAATGGGTCGTTTTCTCGCCAAACTCTAACAAGGTAATTTTGATCGCAAATTAAAAAAAAGAAAAAGCGCACTGAACAGAAATTTTTATGTTTATAGCCTTTTCGGAACATTTAGAATTGAATAAAAAAAAAAAAATGCGGGAATTGTCCATTACCTACATAATAAATAAGTGTTTGATCCAGATTTTCCCACAAATATACTATTAAGTTTATTTCTTCAGTTCACACTAAAAAACAGTGGTGGGGACTTTCCATTGAGGTTATATTTTTCTATACTTTGGATTTTTTTTTGTTTTAAATAAATAAATATGCAAAATAGAGACTGAAAACATTAAGTAAATTTTTTTTCTACTTAATACTAATTTCCTCACTTAAAAGAATAAATATTAAGCCAGTAAACGCAAAGGAACTGAAATTTTCCCTGAATATCTGAATCGTCCCTATATACCAATAGGAGTCAATTTTTCCAATTTCCTAGAAAGTTGCCCAATCGGTAGGCTTGTTTGATTCTGAAATACAAATATATGAATTTTTTAAAAATGGTTTTTATATTATAAAGCGTAAATCTTTATCCTGCAATGTTCCAAACTAATACAGTGTTTTCACTCTTAAAATGAATAAGAAGAATAAGAATGATATAAGAATCTATATAATAATAAGAAGTCAAATGAATAATAATTGCTCTGCTGACGAATAATCGCCATATTTTTTTCTCACTTTCGAAAATCGACCCCAGTAGAACCCCTATTTATACGTTAACGCCCATAGATGAATCATGATAATTATATACACCCCAACTCGCAATATCGTTTTATATTAGCTACTCTACAATGTGGTTCAACAATTCCGTTTAAGGCTTCAACAGGCTGAGTCAGTTTTTGGAGTTGCTTGATACGATATACATCTGCCGTGAGCTAGGTGTTTTTTTTTTTTGTTTTTTTGTTTTTTTTATAAGCAACAATAATTTGAATAACTATTTTTTCTCCAACTGCAAATTTTAGTACATTTTACAAACTTGATCAAAAGAAACACTTGAATTAATTAATTTTAATACAAATTTATAAACAAACTTTATCGTAATACCTTTGCTTAATTTTGTTTTTCGATATATGATTCGCTGGATTTTACAAGAAGACATCTGCAGTCATGGCTGAAAAGAAACTTCTTTTTACTTTCAATTACCCGTATGTATACATTGAGTAATGAAAGTATAGCATTTTGTCAAAAAGGTCTCTTTTTTTTTAAATCAGGAACATCTTGATTTCAAAAAAGTGATTTAGAAAAAATGTCTGTCTATGTGTCTGTGGTCAGCATAACTTCCGAACAAATTGACCTACGACGTTAAAATTTGATGTGCGAGTTGATGGTTGGCCATGGGAAATGACATTAAAGTTTTCGTCAAAATCGCGTATGCATTTATAAAAGCTGCCATTGAAAAAATCATGTTTTTCAATGATTGCTATTAAACGTCTCTAACGATTTTGATCAAAATCGCTGTGGTGGTGTTCTAAGCATCCCCAACACCGAAATTCCCGTAAAAATGCTTTAATGGCGTAAAAAGTTGAACAACGAATGCTTTTAAGACAGAGTTCTCTTTCCTTGAGCATACCTCATCAACGGTTGTTTTTTCTTCTCTCCTCAGTTTCACTTATAATGAAGGATAATATAAGAATTATCGAAAAATATATAGCCAATATCAACATATTGGCAGAGGTTTTTTTTTTTTTTAAAGACCTAGACAAAAAATTTCGCAAGAAATATCGACAAACTGGTCATTTTTTCTAAATGAATGATGAAAAAACAAACAAAAAAAAACGGTAAATGACACAAATCCACGTCAGTATTAAAGTGTAATTGAAAGTTGTGCGATGTTCCCCACCCCTAGAGTTTAGTTAAGATTTTATAAAGGTATGCCGACGCATCATTTAGTGTTAAACATGGACTTCTGTCCTTAAAAATCGTGTTATACTAGACAGGGCCTGATTTAGAATTTTTTTTACTGTAGGCCCAACATTCTGAGAGGGGCCTCCAATTGCAAATATTTATTTCCTTACGTCACAACGTTACCAGATCAAGCTACATTCGTTAAGACTAACTTTTTACAATTAAAATTCATAGTTTACTTTCACACGATTTTTTTGTTATAATTAGTATGATTTTAATTTCCTCAAAACTTTTGAATTAATCAAGACCCCTGATGAGCACTGATTTTAAAGCACACTTTCCTGTATTTTAAACTTACATTTTACCACAGGGTCCACAAATTATGTAATAATAAAGATTACTTAATTTTATAACAATAATTATAAATAATACAAAGTAACCTTTCCACTGTTTCCACGATCTCACCAAAAAGGAGGGCCAAAAAAGTCCAAGGAAGAGCCTGCAAATCAACCAATCACAAAGACTCTTTCATTTCATAAAATAAGAAGTTGTATATGGTTGGTTGGTTGGTGAACATCTCTTTACAAGAGGCGAGAGAAGGAGAACAGCGGCGTAAAGCCAGGGCCTGATCATGACAATTTGGGACCTAAGGCCCGGACACATTCGGGGGTCCGGTTTTCAAACGCTTGATCACAATACAAATCCCAATATCTTCAGTATTATTCACCACTTCAGAGTCGACATTTGCTGATCTCACGATAAATTCATCAAGATTTCCTTTAATTTTTTTTCTCTATGTTTAAAAAAAAAGCTTGCTTTTTACGTATTTAAATAATGGTTTGGTTTGTTTGAATAAATATACTCTGGGATACTAAAGATGGTTCAAGATCAATACAAAATGATTTTTATAAAAATATATTTTTATGAATAAAAGATATTCACATAGCTTTGGTGAGACAAAAGTATAAGTTTACATTCAATTTCGGGGCCCCCTAAAATCATTGGCCCAAGGCCTGGGCCTTGTGGGCCTAGGCGATTATCAGGGCCTGCGTAAAGCCCTTGTCTCCGTGTACATATGAAGAAATTGTATATGATTGGCTGAACCGGAAATATTTGCTTAGTAAGGTTTATTAGGTTATTCTATCTAACTTAACTCTCTGTGACTGTAAAAAATATGGAATTTGCGGATGTGTATCTAAAATTTTTTTATTATTTTTGTTCAGTACTTCCCATTAAAAGACCATTATATTTACAATTTTCAGAAAACTTTCAAAATTTGGAGGCCCCCAGATTTGGGGGCCCTTAGGCCCGGGCCTAGTGGGCCTAATGGTAAATCAGGCCCTGATTACTAGAACAGCAAAAAAAAATTATGATGTTTGAAGTGGACTTCTGACCAAAAGTTTCCTTTTAACAAGAATTTTGCTTTTTATCGCTAAGTACGTAACTATTTCTCACTTCAATTTATGATATCCCCAACTTTATCAATCCTGTTTCCTTATTTGTGTGAAAACTGCTGTTGAAAAAATATTCGTGTGCAATGTCTTTAAGTTGAAGTGAAAGTTAAGGGCTCTGTCTACTTTGGATGCATGAAAAAAACGTTACTTTTTTTTTAAGAATACTGTTCTGTTTGTACATATAAAACTTGTTAGGCTTAAGCAAAAAATTCGTAAATTACTAAGAAAGAAAAAAAAAAGAAAGAAAAAAAAACTTATTCATTATTACCACTTTTTTAGGTGGGAAAATTCCAGGTAAACAGAAGTCCTCAAAAAGTAGTAAGGTGCGCTGTTGAAAAAATCTGAACAACGGCCCATCTGAAACAAAAAAAAAATGAATGGTTTTAGGTTTAGTGTGACAGTGGCTATATCCCGTACCTCTAATATTAATTTATATGCCAAAATAGTAAAATGGCGGACAAAAAAAAAGACAAAAAACGAGGATTTTTTTGCAAGTTTTTTGCCAAAAATAAGTAAATAAATAAATAGTAAAAATTTAAATTTTACAATAATTCTGGTACGGGAAATAGAGATAAGTGTGCAGAATATGTGGTTAAAATTTTATAAGGATCAGTTCAGTAGTTTCTGAGATTTTTTCAACAGCGTAACCTTTTGAGGACTCCTGTTTACCTGGCATTTTCACACTAAAAAAGTGGTTAAAATCAATATTTTTTTTTTTTTTTTTTTTTTTTTTGTAATTTACGAATGTTTTTGTTAAGACTAACAAGTTTTATATCAATAAACATAACAGTATTCTTAAAAAAAAATAAAAAAATAATAAAAATAGCTTTTTTGTCATGCATTTAAAGTAGACAGAGCCCTTAATCTAAAATATAGACTGCAACTAAAAAATGAGGACCTGGGAAGCAAAGGGCTCTAAGTGACTTTTCTTAACTTTTGAGAAAATACCCTTTAAAGTTTCTTATTTATATTAAATTCTATGAAAACTATTGATATCTTCATTCCAAAGGTTAGCATTTGAACTGCAAATAATTTTCATTAAAATTTAATATAAATTAGAAACTTTAAAGAGTATTTTCTCAAAAGTTAAGAAAAGTCACTTGGACCCCTTTTCTTCTCAGGCCATTAAATGACTTTTGCAATTATCGGAGGATAATTAATTCCTCCCGACACACAAGTACAACTAGAATAAAAATCAAGCCGCAATACGCCTAAGGTGGCTTTGGTTGAGCTTAAAAGGTCCGAATCAATCGGGATATGCTTCTATTTTTTTATTTTTTTTTTTATTTTATTTTTTTATGTGATAGAGCCTTTGCCTTTATTTATTTTTAAAAAAATTGTTGAGGAAGTATGAGAGGATATGTACACTAGTGTGAAATGGAAAAAAATAATAGTAATAATAATTCCAATTGACAAGGGATGTAAAAGTTGTTTTGAGGGCTCATTAGATTATCATTTAAGTTTAATAAAAAATCCTTTATTATCTACCGATGGCCCAAACTCCAAGCCCCCTGAAAATTTGCTAAAAAGAATTTCAATGTATCCTACATATTACAAGAAAAAATATGCTTCAGTGATAGCTTGTATGATAAAAAAGTACACAAGCTTCTTAATAAGATTTAAAAAAAAAAAAAAAAAAAAAAAAAAAAAAAAAAATAGAGGGTAAAGTTTTATGTTTCATTATTTCAAGTGCATCAACTGTAGCTTACGAGTGCTACTTGCAAGAATTTATATTTATGGAATTACGGAGCATAAATTTAATTAGAAAAACACGACAAAAATTTGAAATTACCCACCGAACCAATGATGAACAGAAAAACCATTAATTTAGTCACTTTTTACAGTAAAAAGTTACTAAAATACAAGCTTTAAAGTAGTGAATTTAGTTTCTTCGAGAAACTCGTCGTCCTATAAAAACTGAAGTGGGATTTAGTACAATCCCATCCAGTTCAGTTCCGCCTATCTATAGTTTGGTATTGAGCTGATGTGAATACAGCTCTGGATTTTAGTGTAGCAAGAAGCTTGTGTTGAGCAAGTGTTTCTCAATAACATAGTATTAAAACAAAAAAGTTGGTTGTGCAGAATATAAAAGAAGTGCGGAACTTTGAAGAAAAAAGTTTTAAAGAAAAACGAAGTATAAAAATATATATAACCCTCAAATTATTTGGGGGAAAAATTATTTACACACTTAATATTTACATAAGAGGAACTCGTATGGATACATCAAGGCTCGACCTTGACCTCAAAAAAATCGTACGACTTTTCATCGCTTTCAAAAGCAACTTTAGAACGAGTTTGACAGTGAAGGAAGACAGCCAATTTTTAAATGATCTTATTTTTTTTTATCCCATACATTAGTTAGATAGTAACGCCTTTTTAACGCACTTTACTGATGCAGGTCTCACAAGTCTAGATCCTGTTTCCTTATAAAGGCATAGACGCGTTGCTCCATTCAAACGGAAGACTTAACACCATAATCTCATTTTTTAGAACCTCAGAAACGATCGTCTTTTTTTTCCCCTGAGCCACACCTTGTCTACTCTACAGCCTATTTGGAAAATCCACTTGAAATTTTTATACCTTTTCTTTAGCAATTGTTATTAATTCGCAATAAAATGTACTTATATTTTTAAATCCTTAGTATTAACTTCGGTCGAGTATCGAGTACGAGCCTTGCGGTAGAGTATAGTGCTCATAACCGGAGGGTTTTGGGTTCGGGCCTCCGTCAGCCAAATATCGGTGTGTACCTAATGGGGGCTGGTGCACATTAAATCTGTCGTGGCCTCAATGTCCTCTCGTTGGTGTGGTAGGGTCGGAGAGAGGGGTTTACACTAGAAGATTTCGATCTCGTATTTTTCTAGATGCTCAAAATTACGAGACGTATTTGGCTGTGTTAAGCACTTTATAAGTGGCAGAAATAGACAGTCTGTGGTTTCAAAACAAAACGAAACAAACTTCGCTTTTATTGATGGGGACGGAATCTGCGGAGGCCTAATTTCAGAGCTGTAGCCCTATTAGATATCTTTTTGTTAAATATATATTAATTAATTAAAAAAATTAATTAAAAAAGAACTAAATAAAAATTGAAAATTCTGTTTTTCAAAAGGCCAAATAAAAGTCCAAAACTACTTATGTTGAAAATTTCAAAACTGTAATCCTTTTAGAAGTCGTTTAGTAAAAAAAAAAATTTAATTAAAAAAATTAATTAAAAATAACTAATTAAAATTTTAACATTCTGGTTTTTTTTTTAAAGTCCAATTTGAAGGCTAAAACTGCTTTGCTAAAAATTTCTGAGCTATATCTATTTAAAGTAACTTTGTAAAAAAAAAAAAAAAAAAAAAAAAAAAAAAATTTGATTGAAATATTAATTAAAAAATAACTATAAAAATTTTAACATTCTGTTGACATACATAAAATTAGAAGGCCAAAACTTCTTGAGTTGAAAATTTCAGAGCTCTACTCCAATTTCAAGTAGGTTTCTATAAATTCACAGAGCCACAGACAGACACACAGCTATAAAAATGTTGGTTTCAAAAATAAAATTAAAACTGAAGACTAATTATTTCATATTCGTTCTGTTGTAAAAAGAGGCTGCAAGTGATGACGTTAAATTGAGGCTAAGTAATCCTTTGATATACCAGATTATATATTTTTTTTTATTAGATCTCATCAAGTGAAGTTAAATTCGTGATGAGGAACGTTCACGTTTTTTGGTTTTATTTTTAAGGGGGTATGGTACCGAAATTTCTTTAAAAATCCCAATTTTTTTCTTTCTGATTTTAAAAAATAGTTCATACATATATTATCCCCAGTGATGTAGAGGGCGCTGCTAATGTAATCCCCTAGCGGCGACTTCGTCGCCAGAAAGAGAGTATGATTGAGGGAGTGAAGGTGAACGGACGTGAAGTAGCCTCTCCTAGTTTAGGTTTAAGAACCTATTTATAACTTATGCCACGAATAAACCTGCTGTCTATTTAATTAGCCTCTTCACTTTTATCCCTTCGTCATACTACATGGGGGCTCGCCGTGCTTTTTACCCGCGAAAATATGATGAAAAAAAATATTTAAAAAACTGCACTTCCACGCATCCAGAGGTCAAACCAAAATCCTCTTCACGAAACAAAAACTGCACTTTCACGCCCATACAGAGGTCAAACCAAAATCCTCTTCACGAAATAAAAACTGCACTTCTACGCCCATCCAGAGGTCAAACCAAAATCCTCTTCACGAATTACCGCAGCAATCAGCGACCACCAGTGGAATCTACAAATAAAAGGCAAACTCATCAACCAGCGTCGTCATTATACAACTGCATAACACTCGCTTCGCCGAACAAGTCCCACTTCAACCGTCAAAGCAGAAGTTCAACGAAGCTAGCATCGTTATTCCACATAGCCAGCAAGAATCCAGAATCCTGAGCCAAATCGAACCTGCAACTACAACACTGTCGCTTCGCCGAACAAGTCCCACTTCAGCCGTCAAGCAGAAGTTCAACGAAGTCAGCAAAGTTATTCCACATCGACCAACTACCACGAACCAGAAACCAGAAGCAACGAGTACTCTTCGAAAGAGCAACAACATAAAACGGATACAACTCCAAAAGCGAAGTAAAATCAAGAAACGCAGGTAGGATCCATCTTATTATTAATTATGTTTAAAAATATCAGAAAGCAAGATCTCGCAGTTGTCGCCGCTGAGTTAGATATTATTGTACCGGATGGTGCCACAATTCTAAAATTAAAAGACTTAATTGAAAAAAGTGAAATTTTCGTTAAAGATCCAGATTTCGTTAAAGATTTAATAACAACAGTTTTAGAGGATAGAAAAACCCAAGAGGCTAATGAAAAGCAAAAAGAAATCGAAAAAATTAAGCTTGAAAAACAAAAAGAAATCGAAGAAGTTAAACTTGCACAGTTAGAAGCTAAAATAAAACTAGCTCATCTAAAGAACAAAATCCAAACTGCAGAACCCTCTGATATTATTTGTGCTAATTCAATAACACCAACCAATGTAAACTTAAGCATAAAAACACGAGACCCACTTCCGATTGAAAACCAATTCGAAATCCGCACGGAAAAAAAATGCTATGTTGCTTTAAAAAAGGAGGAATATATCACTTTTCCTGCTGAAAGAAATAACAACATTTTAAATGCTCCTCAAATCCTTCCGATTCCGGAAACGCAAGATGACACGTGTCAAGGTCATACAAAAACTAACTCAACGGAAAATATCGGTTCTTCATTAATGGAGGCGGGGCTTAATGTCCCCATGAGAAAAGACGAACAATCATTGGAAGATCCCGATGAAGTTTGTGTTAGAACAGAAGACGGAGAAAAAGGCCCACCAGCTGAAGCACATGGTCGAGAATGTAAACAAACAGAAACACATGTTGATTGTTTACCTTTTCTGTTTACGATTGGGGATAGCGTGAGTTTAAACGAAGCGGATTTCTTGCACATTAACGACGATAATTTACGGAATACTGTTATGAATATGGTCAAGATTTACAAACCAAAGAAAATGGAAAGTACAAATTTTCAAATGAAGCTTTTCCTACCAGTTGAAACTCCAATCTTCAAGCCAAAATACATCGATGGAATAATTTCCGAAAGTACTTATGACTTATGCAACTCACCGTCTGCTATTCAAAGATTTATGCAGATTGTTTTTCGTGAACTTTTAGTAGCTAAAATATTAATCTTTATGATGAAGTGCTGGGAAGATACTTAAGTTTCTTCAATCTTCTTCTACAAGAACTTTTTACAGAAGAGACCTTTTTTTTTTTTTTCTTTTTATGAACTTTTGGAAGAAGAGACTTTTCTCTATCTTACAAACTTTTAAAGAAGAGACTTTTTTCTATTTTCTTTCACACAAAATTTTTGAAGAAGAGACTTTTTTTCCCTTTCTACAAACTTTTGCAACTTTTTATGGCGCAAGAACTTTTTGCACAGACTTTAAATTTTTAAGAACTACACTTTGTGATCTTCAAGACATTAATGTTGTTTAAATTTTATTATTGTGCTGTATTTTTCAATATCTTTATTTACAGGTTTAGTATATATCAATGAGTCGGTGGTCCTCCTCAATCAGGATGGCAGAGTATATTATCCCCAGTGATGTAGAGGGCGCTGCTAATGTAATCCCCTAGCGGCGACTTCGTCGCCAGAGAGAGAGTATGATTGAGGGAGTGAAGGTGAACGGACGTGGAAGTAGCCTCTCCTAGTTTAGGTTTAAGAACCTATTTATAACTTATGCCACGAATAAACCTGCTGTCTATTTAATTAGCCTCTTCACTTTTACCCCTTCGTCATACAACATACATTCCTGAAGAGAATGATGTTTTTATCTTATTCCTCCGGTGATTAGAATGCCACAAAATTACCTGTGATTTAAACATCACTAATGGGCGTAACACCTTGAAGCGTCTGCTTAAAGTGCATTTTTCGAGCACTAGTGCTTTTCACAGATGTTGCATATTCAAATCGATATATCTCCAGAACCATTAACAATTGGCTATTCAAATTTTTGGAGCATTTAATTTATATAGTTTTAAATATTTTGCATTCACAGAATTATATTTTTTTAATTCTGTTTTAAAATATAATTTTTAGCGTAAAAGATAACATAAAAAAAAGCAAAAATTTCAATATTTTAACTTTGAGAATTTTTTTAATTTTTTTTAGTTCACCTATCAAAATTCTGTGAAGACAAAATTTTCTTTTTATAATTATGTATTACAGAAAGCTTTCACTTTGAATTTTTTTTTTCCTTGACTTATATCAAAATACGCAAACATCAATTATTATGGATTTTTTTCTTGGTTTTTAATTTTTTTTTAAATAACCTAAACACAATATTTAATAAAAAACATTTTCTCAAAGATATATAAATAGTATCTCATACATAAAATAAATTTTTGACGTAAAAATGTACATAAATAAAGTTTTTTTTATTTTCGGTACCGCACCCCCTTAAATAAAAGTAGAGAAAAAAATCATGAAAAACAATATCATTCTTTCAAAAATTTGAGCTTAGATAGATCAAACCGAATTTATATGAATAAAATGCAATTAAGCAGTTTGGAAAAAAGTATTTGACTTGATACGTGAGTAACTAAAAACCTTGGCAAATGTTTAAGGGGTGGTTATTTAATGAGAAAGATTAATGGAAAACAGGGCTCGACTGCAGTTAAGTTAGCAAACTCTACAAAAAGAATTGATACCCCCCCCCCTTCTCCCCCCCCCCCCAAAAAAAAAAAAAAACTTGACGTTGTAAACAAACCCGCAAAGTCAGCCAGAAAAAGTTATGAAATCTAATGTTTGCCACCAAGCGGCCGCATTTAGTTTCTTTGGGGTTCTGGTACACTCTGAACTAAATTGTGATTATTTGGGGGGATAAAGCATAGGCAATCAGTACTTGGCAGGCTACAGTTTTTATAGAATTAATCTCAATTCAGCGCAATGGGTGCAAAGTGGATGAAGCAAATGAAATGATATTAATCCGAAAGAACTGCAGCCTGCCAAGTTCTGATTGCCTACGCATATCCTCCTTTTAATCACAATTTAGTTCATTGTGTACCCCAAAGAAACTAAACGCGGTCGCTTGGTGGCAAACATTAGATTTCATAACTTTTCTGGCTGACTTGGCAGATTTTTTTACAACTTCTAGTAGTTTTTTTTTTTTTGGGGGGGGGGGGGGTAGTATGCAACTTACCAAATTACAGCAAGGAACTTGGACATCGACCATTAAATAAATGTTTCACATTTTAAATGTTTATCTAGCATTTTAAAATTTCACATTTCATGTAAAAAATATATCAGTCATAAGCATCGTTGCTTAATTATAAAACACTCATCAAAATATTTAATAAATCGACTTTTGACCTCTTTTTGTACTAAAATGTTTCTTATGTGAAGTCTAAATATGTGGTCTCTGACAAGAAAAGTATTTTTAAAAAAATCGCATCGAGATATAGCGCTTGTCACATTAAAAAGTGTTTGATGCTTCTTCTTAGATAAGGAAAATTATGGCATAGAAAGTTTCTATTATACGTAAGTATTAATTTTTTTTTATACCAAAATCAAAATTGTGTTAAAATATTTGATGATACAGTTAAATTATGCAAATTAGAACTCGATGCCTTTAGAACATTAAAAAAGGCAACAAGTATGGTCCTTATATAATATATAAGGTACATACAAGTATGGTCCTTATATAATATATACGGTACATACAAGTATGGTCCTTATCTCTATATATATAAGGCAAAGCCCTCACTCACTCACTCACTCACTCACTGACTCACTCATCACTAATTCTCCCACTTCCCACATAGTCACAACTCTGAAAATCGGCACAAATATCAACAATGGTAAAAATAGAAAAAGTAAACTATTCCGATCTCGATTAACACACTTTAAGGGGTCGAAAAGGGGTCAAACGTTCCAAACGGGGGACATTCGAAAATCCTACTTCCCACATAGTCACAACTCTGAAAATCGGCACAAATATCAACAATGGTAAAAATAGAAAAAGTAAACTATTCCGATCTCGATTAACACACTTTAAGGGGTCGAAAAGGGGTCAAACGTTCCAAACGGGGGACATTCGAAAATCCTACTTCCCACATAGTCACAACTCTGAAAATCGGCACAAATATCAACAATGGTAAAAATAGAAAAAGTAAACTATTCCGATCTCGATTAACACACTTTAAGGGGTCGAAAAGGGGTCAAACGTTCCAAACGGGGGACATTCGAAAATCCTACTTCCCACATAGTCACAACTCTGAAAATCGACACAAATATCAACAATGGTAAAAATAGAAAAAGTAAACTATTCCGATCTCGATTAACACACTTTAAGGGGTCGAAAAGGGGTTAAACGTTCCAAACGGGGGACATTCGAAAATCCTACTTCCCACATAGTCACAACTCTGAAAATCGGCACAAATATCAACAATGGTAAAAATAGAAAAAGTAAACTATTCCGATCTCGATTAACCCACTTTAAGGGGTCGAAAAGGGGTTAAACGTTCCAAACGGGGGACATTCGAAAATCCTACTTCCCACATAGTCACAACTCTGAAAATCGGCACAAATATCAACAATGGTAAAAATAGAAAAAGTAAACTATTCCGATCTCGATTAACACACTTTAAGGGGTCGAAAAGGGGTCAAACGTTCCAAACGGGGGACATTCGAAAATCCTACTTCCCACATAGTCACAACTCTGAAAATCGGCACAAATATCAACAATGGTAAAAATAGAAAAAGTAAACTATTCCGATCTCGATTAACACACTTTAAGGGGTCGAAAAGGGGTTAAACGTTCCAAACGGGGGACATTCGAAAATCCTACTTCCCACATAGTCACAACTCTGAAAATCGGCACAAATATCAACAATGGTAAAAATAGAAAAAGTAAACTATTCCGATCTCGATTAACCCACTTTAAGGGGTCGAAAAGGGGTTAAACGTTCCAAACGGGGGACATTCGAAAATCCTACTTCCCACATAGTCACAACTCTGAAAATCGGCACAAATATCAACAATGGTAAAAATAGAAAAAGTGAACTATTCCGATCTCGATTAACACACTTTAAGTGGTCGAAAAGGGGTTAAATGTTCCAAACGAGGGATATCCGAATGTTCCTCTTCCAATGTAGTCATTTTTCTGATATTTTTTTGCAAATGTTAAAAAAATAAGTCATTCCAATATCGATTAACGAATTTTTAAGGGATGAAAAGACGACGCAACATTGAAACTATACGAGGATTAACTTAATGTCTAATTAACTTAATTCCAATACAGCTACTACTTTGAAATTTAGAACTAAGAGCAAACATAAACACAATAAACTATTCCAGTTTACTATTCACAATTATAAATTTCGTTTAAAATGTCAACAAAGGAAAGTTCCTATTTTGATAAATCAATTTGTCGGGATCGAAAAGGGAGCAAACGTCTGAAGTGTAGAATACATGAATGTCTTTTGATCGCTAAAATGCTAATGGTAAAATTTCGTAGCGCAGCACGGGTTTTCAGCTAGTATAATATATACGGTACATACAAGTATGGTCCTTATATAAGGTAAAAAATAGATTTCAAGAGAGATAAAATGCATTGAAATATGTTAACGTTTAATATGTGACGAAGTTAGATGACTAGAAGTAGAGAATTTTAAAAACTTAAACATTGGTGTTATGATAATAATAATAATAATAAAAATAACAAAAATGTATTTAAAGCTAAATTTGCATTAACGTTTTTTTTTTTTTTTTAAGCTAAAATCTAGTTAACAATTTATTTATATATATATATATATATATATATATATATATATTTAAACTCCTTAAAATACATTTTTCTTAAATTACAATGCTAATCTTTTTCTGCATTCGCAGCAAGATAACAAAGGTCAAATCATTATGTTCAAGAAGTGTGAGAATAATAAATAAACTGGCACTAGGCACGGTTTAACTGCAAAATTCTGAAAATAAAATAACAGATGGCAGAGATGTTATAGTCCATTACGCCTGGTTTACCCCTGATCGCAAATAACAACAAATAAAGCGAGGATTCTAATGTGATAATTTTCCCATGACGCTTGGCTGAGTTTCATGAGAGTATCCCTTCCCTCAAAACGACTAATTGGCGATCCAGAACGGCGGATTTTTCACTTCAGGAACCCAGTAGAACTAGTTTGTATACACAGTTGCAGCTCCATATGGCGAATTAGCCACACATTCTGCACGACATCGCATGACCATTCTTCTTTCACTCATCATGCATCAAAATGTCGCCAAATGTAGCTCGGAATATGAAATTTCCCACGGATCAGTTGGCGCCGTTTTCACTTTCAATGGCCGGAGGGCGAAGTCGTAGTGGAAGATAAGGGTAAATTTATCACCTTTACTGGATTCGTGAAACTATGATTATTGTTAATAACAAAGATAATGTTGCATCTTCTTTTAAAAGAAGTTTTTTAAAGGAAGTTTGAGAGACATTTCTGAGCATACTTGGCGGCGCCAAATTGAGCTTTAGTGCTCATCACTCGGAACAATTGAAATTAAGGGTGTGGAACATCGCATAACTTTTAATTACTCTTAATCCTGCTTTTAAATTTGCCATGGATTGGGATTTTCCTGTTTTCATGAATTTAATAAAAAGACAGCCAGTTTGGGAATATTTTTTTCGATAACTATTACCTCGTTCTTTCTTGAAAGCGATACAGAGGAGAAAAAGTTTATGGTGGGCGATGCTTAGGGAAGTGAACTTCGTGTTAAAGACATTCGTTTTTCAACATTTTACGCCTTTATTGCATTTCTACTGGAATTTCAGAGGTGGGCATCTTAGACTGCGCTTAAAGAACACCTTATAAGGTATTAAAAAGCGAGTTGGAACAAAATCACTGAAGGCATTTTCTTACAACTGCTGGAAAACATGAAGTTTTCAATGGCAGTTATCTTGTGAGTATGCGCAATTTTGACGAAAACCTTAAGGACAGGTCCCATGGCTACCACTCACCCATATTGCATCGTAGCTTAATCCGTTCAGGAGTTATGCTGACCACACACAGACATTTTTCCCTATGTCACTCTTTTAAACTCGGCGAGTTCCAAAACGTGTAAAAATGCAAGAATTCTTTTCTTACGTATACCGTAGTATGTTGACGTATGGGTAATTGAAAGTAAAAAGATTAGAAAAAGATACTAAATGGTATTTATTAAATGCTTCATCAACAATAGTTTAATTATTTATAACTAACAATTGGTTTAAGAAGCAAAAATATATAACTCGGTGTGAGATGTCGAATTGTCAGCGAAAAAATTTAACACAAAATCCCACAATTAATAATGCGTGCATTTTATTTCAAGTGTGCCATCAGTTTTCTTCAAATGTTTTACATAAAAAATAATAAGACTCAGATTATTGAAGAATATTATCTTGATCCTTCTGATAGTCATTCTGCAAGTTTGAAGGTAAAGTTTTTCTAGGTTTTGCATTAAATATTATCTTCAAATGTTAGTAACGCAACAAATAGAATTTCTCCACATCCATGGCAAAGACAGTGTCAATTATGCGTTTAGTATATTCACATACTAATTGATGGGCGATGTGAAAGAAAGGGGTACGTGACACTTTTTAAAAAACTGAAATCGCAATAAATGAAGGGGGGGGGGGGGGTAGGTTAACTTCTGACAGTTACGTCCCTGCTTAGCGACATTTACTTTGATTAATGAAAAAAGCATGTTACATACAGTGGTAGAAGAGTGGGGGGAAAAAGTGGGGGATGCCCAAAAGTTAGTGACGAGAGCACTCCCCCCCCCCCCCACAAAATTGTTATAATTTTTTTATCTTATAATAAAAATATTAACTAGCAAGGACATAATTTATACTTCCAAATACTAAAATTGAACAAAGGTGCAAAATGTATTGTTATTTTAATGAATGGTTATTTTACTTGGAAGTAAGAGATAAAGTGAAGTGATTATTAAACATTATACACATAACTGGCTATTTAGATTTAAAAAGTGCTTCCAAATGTGCATACTTTCGTGAAATTAAATTAATAGAGAACTCTATTTTTTTTTTATTTATTCATTTATTTATTTATTTATTTATTATTATTATTATTTTAAATAGCTGGTCTTTATAAGAAACAAGAAGAAAAATTTAACTTAAAAGAAAGTTCCTCCAAAGTTAAAAGTTGACCGAGTGTAACAATATTTGTTAATAAAAATACTTATTTGCAAATATTATTCAAAATAGTATAAAACATTTTATAATACTAGTATGTTATACATTCACCATAAAAAGTTTTATTTTACAAGCGAAAATTTTAAATCACTTTTTTTCAGTACATTTTTCAGTACATTTAAGCGTTAAAATTATTTTTCTTCAGTAGTTTTTAGACGGATTGAGTGTTTTTAAAAGTGAGGGGATGAATTTCAGTTGTTTTAGAAGTGGAGGAACGCATGGGTATTTTTTAGAAAAGTAGGGGGACGCGTCACCCCGCGTCTACCCATACTTCTAGCACTGGTTGCGTATGAAAAGAATACAAAAGTAATTACTTCAAGAGGGAATTTCTCAAAAACTAGTTTTTGTTTCATTCCTTCATCATCCACTTTCCCCTCCAATTAATTATGTTTAAGCTTTGGTAGTCTGACGCCAACTAGGTGAAATGCATTCATTACACATGCATGCAATGTCTCTAAATACAATCTACAAAGGGTATCAGTATTCTTGGCATAAATAAAGAGTCCTATATAATGCACTGCGAATGCAGCTCGTTTTACTTGGTCTAAGAATTTGAGTTATGAGGGCATTTGAAGCATAGATTTTCATTATTCCATAGATAAGGCGTATTACATATGGAAATTATTCTTTTACAGAAAGATGGTACAGGATTTTCTCCAAGTAACTGATAAATAAGAGAGAGTTAGACCTGTTGGAATTGAATTATAGAAAATATTGAGTAAAGCAAGCTTTTGTATGATTGTTGTTTAATTTGTACGTATACCCTACAATTCACAAAAATCGTTTAGAATATTCATTTTTTTTTATTTTATCATAATATTCTCTGATACTTTAGCTTTCAAATAATACTAAACTTTTAACCTTAATATTTTTTAAGTTACAATCAATTATAGGTAAGTACTACCGCTGTTAGGTACTACGCTTCTAAAACTCTAAACCTTTTTTCTGAAGAACTGTATTTGGATTATGTCACGCTTTATTCAAACAATGATAATTCAACAACAAACTCTTCAATTATCATTTTTTTTACTTCATGGTAATCTATCTAATATGTTAGATGTTTTGAAATTCTATTATATAAAATTGGTTGAGAAATTGATTTTTTAGTGATTTTTAAAACTTAAAATTCATTGAAAATATTGATTTTTTTCATGTTTTCACACAAAATAAATTGTATATATATATATATATATATATATATATATATATATATATATATATATATATATATATATATATATATATATATATATATATATATATATATATATATATATATATATATATATATATATATATATATATTGTTTTCACACAAAATAAATTGTATATATATATATATATATATATATATATTTACAATTTATTTTGTGTGAAAACATGAAAAAAATCAATATTTTCAATGAATTTTAAGTTTTAAAAATCACTAAAAAATCAATTTCTCAACCAATTTTATATAATAGAATTTCAAAACATCTAACATATTAGATAGATTACTATGACACTACTATTACTATGATATATATATATATATATATATATATATATATATATATATATTGTTTTCACACAAAATAAATTGTATATATATATATATATATATATATATATATATTTACAATTTATTTTGTGTGAAAACATGAAAAAAATCAATATTTTCAATGAATTTTAAGTTTTAAAAATCACTAAAAAATCAATTTCTCAACCAATTTTATATAATAGAATTTCAAAACATCTAACATATTAGATAGATTACTATGACACTACTATTACTATGATATATATATATATATATATATATATATATATATATATATATATATATATATATATATATATATATATATATATATATATATATATATATATATATATATATATATATATATATATATATATATATATATATATTCTATGTAAGAAACTTAATTGAGTTTCAAAACATTAAGAATAATATTTCGAATGATTTCCAAGTGGAATTGCATTTCTAAGTAAATTAGAATTTGATATATCATTGTTTGAAAAAGCTACTAATTACCTTATTAAAGCTTAATTTACAAATTAGGAATTGCCGAATTTTTTTTTATGGAAGGATTTTAATCATATACTCTCTAACTAATGTAAAAAAGATTTGGATTTTTAAACTCTGAATTTAAAAAAAAATTCTAGGGTATACGTACACCTTAATGCGGTCAGAAAATGTGAGAATGAGCTTTTTGGAAATAATCCAAGAAATAAAGATTTTAATTAAGGATTTTAGATAAATTGTATAAAAGGCCTTTTGCTATAGTTACGTTACATGCAAACTCATTGTCATTTTAAATTCGTGTAAATAATTTAAACCAAACTGATTCAGTTGTTAGTAAAACAAGATGCAAATCGTGCATGTATTATTAAACTTAAATTCTATCCTCTAAAAAGTAGCTTCGTTCGTCATAAAGTTATCAAAAATCGATTGGTTCATTTTTACAAGCGAAAATATGATTCGCTTCCCATTTGATCATCTAATCTAACTTTCTCCCCCCAAAAAATGAAACTTTCAAAGATGATTAACTTTTATTCAAACCGCAACCGTTTCTGATGCGATGGTAAAAAAAAAAAAAAAAAAAAAGAGCAGGTGAAAACGAAACATCTTGAGCAGAAGACAAGATAAATTCTGCCAACACCTAGCGAACCTAAACCTCAAAACAGCAGGTGACGAACCTTCCTTTCTTTCTTATCCCTCTAACTTCACTCGCCAATCATATTCAAAGCACATCTGTTTCAAAAAGGCATGACAATGTTGCAAAATTTGACAGCACAGTTTAAAATTTCCATATATACTTGCTGGGAAAAAAAAGCCGATGACATCCAAGTGGAATTGAATGCGTCAAATGACAATGCCGGAAATTAAAATATGTCAATATGTTCGATTGATGTAATTAATGAGATAAAATGTTACTATATTTTGGCAACTGAAATATTGTATCAAGGGATTCGTTCCGTTAATTGTTACCAATTTTGTTTTCTCAATGGGTTGATTTTAAAAGGATTTTTTTTTTTTGTGCATTTTGTTTGATAGCATTTTTTGTTGGAAAACGTTTTTACTATAAAATATAATAAAATGGTTTCGAATTCACAGCTATTGAGGTATAATTACTTTGAAAGTATTTATTAAAAAAAAAATTAACCGCAATTAAGCAAGTGTTCTTTGAAAGCGTTACAGAGTTCTTATAGGTTTTAGTGTTGGATTGTAAAAATTTATTTTCCTAATCATATATACCTCAAAATGGTTGAAAAATTATCATTATAATTAAATGTTATTGTTAATTATAATCCAATGTAATTGTTAAATGTAATTATAATTCAGTGCAAATGGAAATTATAATTAAATATAACTGCAAATTAAAATTAAACATAATTACAAATTATAACTTAATGCAATTGTAAATTATACTAGTTGTTTCAAACTCACAGCTATTGATTGAAGTATAATAACTTTGAAAATATTTATAAAATAACTGAACCATAATTTTGCAAATGTTCATTGAAAGCATTACAGAGTCTGTACAGGTTTCCTGGTTGGTTTGCAAAAATTTATTTCCTCAATTACCTCAAAATACTTAAAACATTTCATTATAACTAAATGTAATTGCAAGTTTTGTAATTAAATGTAACTGCAAAATATAATTGTAATTATAAATGTAATTGCAAATTATAATTAAATGCAATTGTAAATTATATTAATTAAATAATTAAAAATGTACTTCCATTTGTGTATATCGTGCCTGTTTCATGGCTGAGAAATTAGCTCTTTGAAAATTTCGTTAAAATATAGATCACATGGTCAATAAGGGATAGTTTTGTTTTTAAGATCGTTCTGAATCCAAAAACAAATCTCTAAACCACATGAAATGATCCAACTAATAGATCATTAACTGATTTTCAATTAATTTACGGTGTGTAATCGTATTATTTTACCTTACTATTAACAGTTAGAAATACATTTCCAGTTCATTTTTTTATACTCTCTCCAACACTGCTTTCATTTTTTAGATCAATCGCTTATTCCCATTCTCCAGAAACCCTTTTTCGCAAACCATCACTTTCCATAGTGAAAGGTCAAAGACCACCTCTATCTACTCAACCCCTTAAAAGCCGGACCTTTTAACAAAAGCCAGGACTATAAAAAGGATAGTGCTGGCTTATAGAAACCAACTATAAAAAGCATGAGCCCTTGCACTCTAGATTCTCTTCCCACCAAACACACTTCTCGTGTAAAACTCGTCGACCAGCTGTCACTGAGCGAGCCACAGCAGGACGGTCACGTGACGTCCAGCCCTCAGAATATCGTTTTGCCCACAAATTGCCCACGGGCTGCGATACTTCTTCGTATGACAGGTGGCTATGCTATCCCCACCTCACCTGCGATATGTGAAGCTCTAGGTTTTGTTATTGCTCCTCTTTCATGCCTGTCCCCCTCTCAACCATCTTTCGCCGCTACACGTTGTGTATGTGGTTTTGATTGTGGGAAAATATGATTCCCCCTGCTCTATAAGACAATATTTATGTCTTGATTTTGGCCTGGAGCGCTTTGGGGGACGAGTAATGGGCCGAGATTGGTTTGTATTTTTATGTTGTTAAAGCTAGAAAGATGTGGGGAGATTTGTTTTGTGTTATCGAAATACATCGTGCTAGTTTGTTTATTTGCTTTTAGTTAAGTGCAAGAGAGAAAATCGTATTATTTGGATAATTGCAGATAATAGGACAACAATAGTAATAAGAGACAAAACAGAATGGATTAAATTACAAAAAACAATAAACTCCATTGAAAAAATTTGACAAAGTCTGCTTATTATAGGTAGATGACATATTTTTAATGCTAAAAATACTAGGTTACAGTCTATGTTCTAATAATATTAATGTCATATATTTATTTTAGAAAAAGAGTTTATTAGGGGCTTTAATATATAACTATTTATGATAACTCAATTTTTTACAAAGGTTTGAGTTTTTGTATGAATTCTATGGCCAAATAATGGAATTAAATATTTCAATGACATGAATGCCCTTTGCAATTACATGGATGGCACCGATACATTTGAAATACAATAATTACCTGACCTTATTTTTATTCTAAATGACGTAAGATATTATCTAAAATCTATTTTTATTTTATATTTTTCTGATTTTAAAAAGTAGTATTAGGTGTTGTTTTCTCTTTAATGGATGTGAATAATCACCCAATATATGTTAACAATATTATTGCCACTCGTTTAACATTTTGTAATTCTACTTTGTATTGTATTTGTGTTTGGTGAACCAGGCAACAGAACATTTTGGATTTGCTTTGGTTTTGTCTTTAGCTTACACTTAATTAATATATGATTATTTTACGTTTAAGTTACTCAAGATGTACTTAATATGTCCTATGTGTGTAGTTACTTGTGTGAGCGTCGTCTTCAATAAACTATGTACCAGTGACTACGAACTATTATTTGAGTAAAAGCAAATATGTTTTTTAGTAATACAAAAGTACATTTATTTGAATTTTATAATGAAGCCAAAACAAATAAAATAAACATAACTAAAGTTTCAACAAAATTTTCTTTTTATAATTTTTCTTTATAAATTTTCAATATTAGGTCTAAAAGCCTACATAAAAAACTCATTTCAGTAATGTGATATTAGGAATGTTTATTAGTATTTTCTTAACAAATACACAATGTGAAATATTATGCTCATTTGCGAATTCAGTCTACAAATTTACAAAGATTGTTGTTCTACTACCCATAAAATTATTCCTTTATTTAAATATGTATATTTGTAACAATTTCAAGCTTTTTACTGAGTATAATGAAACGCAATGGAAACGACTTTAGCCAAACACTGACGAAAATTCGTGACTAAAGTACTTACTAAGAAACAATGAAATTCCTTGATTTACATAATATAGCAACACTTCTAAAATATCACGACTACATTTCAGATAGATTATAGTTCACATAAATTGGGATATGATTTCATTATGTTTTCTTTTTTTACCTCATACTTTCAGGAATGAAAGAAATTGAACGCCAAATCAGTATTTTAAAATATTCCTACTTTTGCAATCATTTAATTGGACAAAATTCTTTTACAAAGCGCTGTTAGCTTTTCTTACGCAAATCCATAACTGATTCGTATTGTCTTGAAATTGAAATGCTGACCTTCAAAGAAATTGTTGAATAATTAAGCTGCGGATGTGAAGTTGCAAAATTCTTTACTTGGATAATTTTCTTGTTTTGAATTCACTTTTGCGTTACTCAAACAAGTTCATAAACATGGGAAATATTTTTTCCTTGACAATTGAAAGTAAAAAAATTATATATACATAAATGTATTGCTAAAGTTGTATTTTGCAATGTAAAATACATTGCACAATATCTCCATCGAACTGAAGTTGTTTGTTTAGTGATTGATGCAATACACATTTAGTATTGAATAACATGATTCTATTAAGTAAATATTTATCTTTTATGCTTGATATTGTTACACAAATTGTCTGTATATAGTGTAAATAGTGACGTATTATTTTAAAATTCTATTGTAATTTATTTTTATCTTATTTTATTTTTTAACAGCGATTATACAGGTTAGAAAAAGGTGGCAACACCTAAAGCAATCGAGAAATTTCGAGATGTTTCTTTTCCGACGAATTGGCTGAAAATTTCGCAAATGTTCTCTCGTGCCAAGTATATAAAGACCGGAGATCGGGAAAGTTTGGAGATTGACTTCGGACTTCGACGAGAGCTGATTGCTTTGTTTACTGGAGAGAGCTTGTATAATCGCTGTATTCGAAGTTGTTCTTACTGAAGCTTGTGTTGAAGCTTGAGATTGATTCGATTGTTGTTTTTGAATAAATTTTGTGAGTTTTCTGAAGAGAGAATAAATATTTTTATACTGTAAAAAGTGTGCCATCATTGCCTCAGTGGAAAAATTCATAACAATATACAATAAATAAATTATTAGAATAATGCTTAGCAGTGGTACACAGCACAGACAGACACAGGCATAACAACAAACATCGTTTATAACATAGAAAAGACATAAAGAATTTAAGTTAAAAGTTGTTAAAAGAGAAAAACGTTACACCCGTTAAGATGCGAGCTTACAAGCAATCTGAATATGACATGCGCAGAAGAGGGGTTACAAAAAGAGTTCCGCCAGAGGTCGTTACTGCCTCGCAGGACAGTTGATTTACTATGAAGGAAGTGGGTGGATATTGATGATGTGATTATCCCAACATAAATAACCATTGAACTTCAAAAGTTATTATTGTTTTAATTTGGTTTCAAAAAATTGTTTTGGTTTTATTAAAAATCACTGAGTAGAACTAAAGTTAATTCTTTAAAATGTGTCCCAATTTGTTTAGAGAATGTTACTATACTGAATAACAGAATGTTATAAAGTATAAATACTATTTCTCTTTATAATTTGATATGGTATTTTGTGCTGATGAATTTAGTTAATGGAATAGTATCTTGACAGTCTGTGATTTTTACAATTATTTTATTTGTCGAGTTGGAAAATTTAATATAGGAGAGAAAAATATTTAATTTCTTTATTTTGACACGAGTCATTTAAGTTTAGTTAAGAACATTTTTCTGATTTCGATAAATATCATATCGCGGTGAGGAACTGTAATCTATAATGCTTACAAAGCATTTAAAAAAAAGTTTGTTTCATTTTAATTTTGTTTAAAAAAATTTCAGTATGAAAATTTAAATATTTTTTTTAAATAAAGACTTATATAGTTTATTTCGATTTAAGGTGTACGTATACCCTACAATGCACGAAAATCGATCAGAATATTATATATATATATTTTTTTTTGTCATTGTATCGTATCATAATATTCTCTGTTTCTTTAGCTTTCAAACATTACTAAACTTTTGAAAATATCCTTAATATTTTTAAGTTACAATTAATTATAGGTAGGTACAGTACGCAAAAAAAAAAAAAAAAAAAAAATCCGAACGGTGGCTATATCTTGTATTTTAATTGATGAAATAACAAAAGTCAAGTACCGTTGTAAATTGTGGAAGGTCTTTATTAATTGTATATATATTTATATATTTATCATGGGGGGTCATCTACATATTAAAACTAAACCAAACTTTAAAAAGTTCAATAGCAACCCCATAATATATCACATTTAGATTTAGGTAAAAAAAAAAAAAAAACGTCTAAATACCAAATTTCATAATTTTCCAATGAGTGGTTAGTAATTTAAGTGATGAAAAGGTAAAAAAAATGATAAATTAATCATAAAAAGAAAATTTGCATTTTGGAGATAAATTCTTATATAGTTAATATATTTTAGCAATTTTTATTTCGAAAGATAGTATGCTTAAGGCCAAACATAAATAACATGCAACTTTTATATTAAACAGTTTTTAATAATTAATTATTAATGAATCAAACAAGTTTACATTTTTTTTAAATAATTATTAATAATAATTAAAATAAATAATAATAAATTAATAATAAATTTTAAATAAACAATTTTTTTGCTTCCATTGGAATTATCATGGTCGAAAACCCTTCCAGAATTTTTTTTCATTCCACTTTGATTTTTGGTTCTCGATATTTTTGCTAAAATCTAAAAAAGCTCACTTTAAGAGACCGCGTAATAGATTACGACTTGAAGCATGCAAAATGTTCGATTCTTCCCCGAGATAAAGAAATTTACACTCAAGATCTTCCAAAACATTTTCACTCCTAAGTGACGTGTTTTTCAACATAATGAACTGAAATTTGGTACCTAAGGTAAACGAGTTATTCTAAATCGAATGTACTACCGCTGTTAGGTACTAGGCTTCTAAAACTTTAAACCTCTTTTCTGACAAACTGTATTTTGATTATGTCACGCTTTATTCAAACAATGATAAATCAACAGCAAAATGTTGAATTGAAATTTTTTTTTATAGCATAGTAATCTACATAGTATGTTAGATGTTTTGAAACTCAATTACACAAAATTGGTTGAGAAATGGATTTTTTAATGATTTTTAAAACTTAAAATGCTTTGAAAATATTGATTTTTTCCCCCTTGCTTTCACACTATAAGTTGTAAAAATAAAACTATTCTATGTTAGAAACTTAATCGAAGTTGAAAATATGAAGAAGAATATTTTGCATGATTTCCAAGTGAATTGCCTTTTTAAGTAAATTAGAATTTGATGTATCATTGCTTAAAAATATACTAATTACATCATAATTAACAAATTAACTATTGGTGAAATTTGATATTTTTTTATGAAATGATTTCAAACATATACACTCTAGCAACTGTAAAAAAGAATAGATTTTTAAACTCAGAATTAAAAATAAATAAATAAATAATGTTTTGGTGTATACACACGCCCTAATTGGATTTTACAAATTTTAAAATTTGGACAATTTAGATCTTTTGGAAGCTAACATTATTTACACAAAGAATTTTTATCTGACGATTAATTTGTAAGTAACGAATACCCATAGTGAACTTAAAATAGTGTTATTTACTCTAATCGGATATAATCATAGCGCAGATACAAAAACTGTTAACTTCTAACGTTTTCATTCCTTGATAATACATTTAGTTTCCAACGAAGTTTATTTGAATTACACGTTAGAAACCTATTTACTTTCTTATCAGGTGAAAGTGAATAGAGTATCCGTTTCGAAATCTTCGTCACCCCACCCTGTTTTCTTGTCAAACCTATAATTATTGCCTTCAACTTCCTGGTTTTCTATTAAAAAAATAAAAACATTATCCTTTATATTTCAGCCAGGATTTCATTATGAATGGTAGATAGTTTCCTTCCGAAATCGAGTTGTGCAAGTGAAGCGAACGTTTCTGGTTGTTTTTGAATGCAAATTGACAGGAATGAACTTTTTTGCGTTCAGTTTTTTTTTTTTTTATCGTGTATTGATATTTTTTTATGTTGTTTAATATTAATGTTAGTAACGTGTTGGTTTGATTATTATTGTTAAAATATCTGATCGCCCGCTTTGAAAATATTTAAATATTAGACAGCAAATAGTGGATCGATGGAATGAAAATGTCTCGTCTCGTTATTACTTTCTTCACTTTTTTACTATCTGTACAACAAATTATAAATTCTAGCTGCGTGGCTCCGCGTTGCGCAGATCCATCGTTATATATCTATCCCAGCTTTTGCTGATTAGCGAACCAGACTAACTTCACTCTTTGAAAGGTACATTGCTACATAAACCTTTACAAAGCATTAAAAGTTAATTTTCTATAACTTAGATTTTTTTTTTAAATTTATAATCTGATAAGATATCCAAATTCCATAACCTTTAGAACTAAATATCATGTCTATATATAAAAATCATCTATAAATTAAAAAATAAAGTTATTATTGAAAGGAGATTTCTCTGCTTTAAAAAATCCTAAGTAATTTTCTTACTCGATGCATAAGTGATAGTGCAAAGTAGTGGTTTTTTTGGGGGTTTTTTTTCGTATGTATTAAAGTCAGTGCGACAAAAAAAAAAGCTAATAAATCATAAATTAATTTACAATTTATAACTTTTTTTCAAATTTGTATACCAAACAAAATGATTTTGCAAGTGATAACGAACACATGCAAATCTCACCCACGACTTTTAACTATAACTAGCAACATTAAATAATATTTATTTAACATTATTAAAGTATATTTCAATTATTTAATTTGGATTCATCACTTTCAAATAGTTTTATTTTCTGATTAAATAAGTATTGTCTACAAAATAAGATTGAAAAACAACATTAATTTTTAATGAATGTCTCCTTAAACAAACAGGTCCTACTAGGATAGTCATACATTCAAAGTAATTAGAGATACTGCCATAATTTTTTATACACCATGCGTAATTCGGATGCTTTACTCTTTCCCATATGAAGTGAACAGATAATTGCGAAGAGATAACTGCATTTAATTAATCATCTTATAATCTACTCAGAGGACCGTAAAATAAGATAGGCACCTGTTTGTTAAAGGTCTTCGGTGGATTACTGGTGCAACGGAGATGTTTAGAGATTCGTAAAGAAAGAAAATTATGTCTTTTTCCTTTGAAGATATCCTTATTGAAAGTGTTAACATGTGTCTTTAATTTAATTTTCATATGGTTAGCAATGAATTAATTTCAAGATTTAATAAATTAATCTTCAAAACGTAGATTTTTATTAATGATCAGGAAATAATTCAAACCAATAGATAAAAAAAATTCAAAGATATCATTTTTTTAAATTCTATTCAGATAAAGAAGTTAAAAGGTATGAAATTGAGACAAATGTTTTATTTTACAGTGTACGGTATTTCAAATTTCCAAAAAAATACTATTACTTAAAATAGACTCTTGATTACATCTCTGCTCAGTTTTATCAGTTTTTTAGTTCACTATCTGCGTGGACCTGCATTGCTGGGTACCAGTTGGGGCATATAGGTCTTTGAATTTGACAATTCAGGTTCTTTCATTCTGCTATGCGAATGAAACATGTTCTGTTTAAGTAAAATCTTTTCTACTTAAATAGTTAAAGTTAAATAGCACTTTGAAAAAAAATGTGGTTTTCTATTTGATTATCGAAACTGATTTGAACAATAATTTATACGTTATTCAGGTGCACACCCACCATTTTTTGTGCCAGAACTTCCATTTCCCCAAGATTTTTTTTTCTTTTGAATTAATAATAAACACTTAGTAATAGAAAATAATTTAAAATTTTTAATTTTCCTTATTCAGACAGAGTAAGTATAGCGTATTGCACAAAAATATCTATTAGATCCAAACATTTTGATATTAATAATGGATTTGTAAATTTCATAGCATTAAAAAATCTTTATACATTATGTTTACTCTACATAGGGCTATTAAAAACTGTCTTTTAAAAAAATGTAAAAATACAAATGTCGTTTTTCAAATGTTGCTTCATGGACCATGTATTACAAGCCCAGTAAATATCTAATAAATTCAGCCAGATATGATATTGGTGTCAGTCCGTTCACCTTAAATTGTTACACTTTATCTAACTAAATTTAAACTAACATTAAAATGTTTAGATTAATCTATAATCTAAATAATATGGATAATACGTGATCTAGATATATTGCAGTCCCATGTTGAGGTGTTTTGTAAAACTCGAATACTAGAGAAAAACCATTTTAATATTTCGGCTTATGTAAATGAAAGACTAAGAAACTTCAAAAATGTTAATGACCTGATAAATATAAGGTGAGAAAGTTGTGCATAGACGTTGTTTTTTATAGAGAGAAATACAAAAGCAATTATTATGCTTGATTAAAAACCTTCCCGCAGAAATTGTCTGGTTTAGCCACTGACGCTATTACTATAAAAGTTACGATAATCACTTACTCACTGATTCTATAACGCTGTAAGATGATGCCGTATTTAGCATCACCGTAATCGCATTCCATTAAAAACCCTTTTAGAGTATATTATAGCAACAATTTTACAGGTAACTTCAAATAAAAAACCCGCTTCTTATGTGAACATAGTCAATACTATATTTAGATAAATAAAACTAAAATTGTTTTCAATGAAATGTAAAATTTATGAAATACTAGTGCTAATCTCACAGTGTTGATAGTAAGAAATTGACAATGTTGATGTAAGATACGGTTTTTTATTTTGAGTCACCAGTAAAATTGTTTTATGAATATTAGTAAAAGAGTTACGCTCATCACTGACTCACTGATTGACCCTGTAATGATGTGTGGTGGTGGGAGTATCTTATAAAATTTACATAGCCAAAATTACAAAAGGAACATTTCAATTTTGACATATTTTTTTTTTATCATTTTATCATTAGAAAAAATTTTCGTTTAATTATATTAAATTAAGGTGTTAGGGTCATTTTTCCGAAACAGGCAACTTTTCGATATTAAAGTATTTTTCTTTAAAAAAAAATAATTAATAGTTTAAAAAACCAAAAAACACGCTTTAATAGAAAAGTGAACTAAAAAGTAGAAAATAATTTTAAATAAGTTTGAAATAAGAATAGAGTGATTAACAAGAAATATTTATTTTATCGCAAAAAAGCGTGGGGTGCTTTTTAAGATATTTTCATAATGGCTCTATTTTTACCAATATCTGTCATTAAATATTTACAACAATTGACATCAAGCTCCCCACGCTTTTTTACGTTAAAATAAATATTTCTTGTTAATCACTCTATTCTTATTTCAAACTTATTTAAAACTATTTTCTACTTTTTAGTTCACTTTTCTATTAAAGCGTGTTTTTTAGTTTTTTAAACTATTAACTATTTTCTACGTTTTAGTTTTGTTTTCTATTAAAGTGTGTTTTTTAAACTATTAATTATTTTTTCTGTAAACTATAATTTTTTTAGTTAAGTGTACAAAACTCTCCAGTTGTTCCTGCCAATAGTCACATGCTTGTCTCAAATTTAAGTCATGTGCATGCCTTAGTACACGCCGTATTACTTGGCACAAAACACTACCGTGTTTCTGAATATAAAAAATCACTAATCCTGATTCCTGAAGATCCTGGTAAGGATAATGCGACGAAAAAAAACTCACTTCGTATAACCGTCGTGCCCACGACAAATCTTTCAAATGTCTGCCTTATCAATTGTCGATGATAGGTTCTGTGATTACTGGGATTGTAACAGGTAACGGTACACCAGGGTTCGATTCCGGAGAAGGTTGGTTGGAATTTAACGGCGCAAAGACTACACGAGCTAATCCTCGAGGTAAAGCGACAAACTTATTGAATTATTGTATTGTCATCGGTCTTTGACAAGTGTGCAAAGTTTAAATCAAATCTGATCGTTCAAAGTAGGGCAAAATCGAGCCCAAAAGAGTCGGTTACAAGCATACAGATGAAACTAATAAAAGTGTGTTAAAAAGGAAGTCCTAGATGTTTGTTATATATTTTTTATATGATTTAGGCTTTATACAACAAGGGAAAAAATACCACTAGCGCAATTTTTTTTAATTTTGAGCAGAAAAAATTATTTTAAGTTGATCTGACTACTTTTCAAATAGTTTCAAGTTAAATTGAAGTCAACAAGTTTTCAATACATTCTGAAGAAACTTTTACAGCACACAATCGTTGATTTTTCGTAAATGTTCATACAATAAATCTCTTTTACCGTTCATATAACACTGTTGGGAATCTTTTCTTGGCTTGATTTGGATTTTATTTTGTTGTTTAAAACGTTTTCCTTACATACTAAACCATTGAATGGAATAATTTTAATATATTAGCAATAACCTCGAATTCATTTAACACTATTATGATAAAATATAATCAATTTTATAACAATTTTACAATGAAATAAAATCAATTTTATACTGTTGTTTGTTGTTTCTTTACGTCTACGAGCCATTTTGAATAATAAATAGATTATAAGGAATAAAGAAAGTAAATATTACAAGCAATAAATTTTTTAAATGTCACCACAATGCTAAAATTAAAAAAAAAAAAAAAAAACATTAAAAAAATAATTTTATTAATAAATTTATCAGAGAATGCTATGGTGTACGAACACTTTTGTGGCTTTTTTTTCTCTGGTTCTATGAATTTATATTTTTATAAATATAAAACGATTCAATACGTCTTTTAAAAATATCAGGTTTCATTAAGAATTAAATCAAAATTCTACAAAAAAATACCGAAGTTATTATTTAAATTCACTTCCAGACTACAGCATTTTTTACACAAATTTTTAAACTGTACGAAGACTTTTAGGAGCCACTATATATTGAAGTAATGTTGTTGACTTAAGTGAAAGTGTTGAATGAAGTTTTACACACACCAAAATCTAATTGAGATGTAATATCTGTACTATAATTGTTATTTAGCAGAACAATTTACGAAAAATTGTTTGTGCTTTTTTTTTTAAGTTAAAATTGAATATTTGATTAGTCATTGTTTTCCTTAATTCTTTTTTTTTTTTTTTTTTTTTTTTTTAAATCATTTCTGCAAAGAGACAATAGTTCTTATATTGGAACTCTGATTTTAGAACTGTTCATCGGCTTGCTTTGTTGATCAGATATTTTATTTGTTTATTATTTAATCAGTAAAGTTACACTCATATAAGAACACATAAACAATAGTCATAAATACCTCTTTATTTGTCAAGCTTGATGCCAAATCTTAAGAAAAAAATATTGAATTTTAATGAAGTCCAAATAAAAAAATATATACTTCTGTTAACTTACACTTTAATTCCTTCAACCAATTTAATGCAAAATGTGTAAATTACTCCATAAAATTAAACTGCCAATTTCAAATTCTTTAGTTTTAACCGATGATTTAAACTTCTACTGGATGTCAGTTTGAAATCATAAATAGGAATACCAATTCGCCTTTACTTATCTTTTATTAGTTTACAATTTCAGAGCGCAAACGATAATTTGAAACTTTTTAATCTCTTAATGAAACTTATATATGGGTATGTTTGTATGTTAATGTCAATTGCTTTTTTAGTAGGAAAATGAAATTTACATAATGATTGTCTAATGGAATGTAAAAATTCAAATTCGTTTATAAGAGTATAGTGTAATTGGTCGCAATCATGCTGCAAGTATTCCTATTCGAAAGAACACTACACAAAATAACGACTTGCATAAGGATAATTTTATTTTTCATTTTATAAAAAACGTTTCAGCAGTATTTAAACAAAAATATATTTCTTAATTCTAAAATGTTATTCTTTAAGAATAATAAATACAGATTTGTTCTCTTGAAAGTTAAAATTCAATTAGATATGTTATCTTGTTTTGTTTTTTTTGTACATAAAGAAAATAGAAATAATATCTCGATTTCATACCACTATTCTTTGGAACAGCAAAGCAAACGATAATGCGAAACAATTAATTCTGTCAAATCTTGACATTTAATGGCCGATTATTGCAATGGGGTCGAGTCTTGATAATGCCGATTACATCTAATAATTCCTATCGTTGACTATGTCAGATGACAATCCAACGTTTCCGGAATACAAAACGCTTCAATGACAGATAATCGTCACACGCGAGAGCCCACGATGTTACTAGAATTTTCTCAGGTGTTATTACGAACACTTGAAAATCCTCAATTTTTTTAGAATTTACAGCAAGAATAATACATCAAGGTATTAAAGTTTTTGACACCTATTCATTTCAGAAGCACTAAATTATTTTATAATGTTTTTATTATGATTCAGTTTAATAAGAGCTTAAGTATTTAGCGTATACAAAGATTTTTTATTAACTACCAAAATTGGCATAGCTTGGCTATTATTGAAATACTATTTTCTACGATACGTGGTGTATGTGTGTGCTGTAATTTTTTATTATCCAATACAAGTTATTACGAAATGGCTTTCATTTCTATAAGAAAATTTATATATTATGATTATTTTTTTAAGGTTTTATAATATTTTATATAATACGCTTTATTTTACGATTAAAATTTCATAGAAACTGTTATAATCGTGTGAATGTGGTATTAAAATTTAAAAAATCTTGTAAATTACAGAAAATTATTCTTGACATTGCTTAAGATAAAATAATCTACATTACTGATTAGTTTGATTTATAATTGATTTGTTTGATATTTAAAAAAAAAAAAAAAAAAAAAAAAAAAAACCTTTATTGCATTTGTTTACTAATCATATTTGTCAGGATTTCATTTTTCAAAGTGATGTGAAAATGTCTATTTTATCTTCTGTATTTTTTAATGTAATTTTCAAATTTTTATACATGAGGTTTTAAAAATATTTTTCCCTTTTTGTATAATGTCAGTATATGATGGTAGTGTTTTAGATTTTTAAATTCAAATATATAATGCGCTATTTACTTACTAGTGGACATTTCTTGAAACTCGTGATGAACTTCAAATAAAGTTTTAACTCTGATTATAATTTTTATTAACACATTTTTTACTTTCAATTACCCACATGTATACATAGGGCAATAAAAGTATAGCATTCGGTCAAAAAAAAAAAAAAAAGGTCAAAAAATTGATCCAGAAAAAATTTCTGTCTGTGTATATGTAGGCAGCATAACTCCCGAATAAATTGTCCTAGGATATTCAAATTTGGTGTGCGGGTTGGTGATGGCCATGGGACCTACCATTGAGATTTTCGTCAAAATCGCGCATGCGCATAAGGTAGCTGCCTTTGAAAAATTATGTTTTTCAGTAATTGCTAAAAAACGGCTTTAACGATTTTTAACAAAATCGCTGTGGTAATGGCTCTTAAGGTGTTTTAAACATCCTATCTCCGAAATTCCAGTAAAATTTCTTTAATGGCGTATAAAGTTGAAAAAAGAATGATTTTAACACAGAGTTCTCTTTCCTTAGCATACCTCATCAACGATCGTTTTTTCTTCTGTCCTCAGTTTCACTTATAAGAAAGAATTATACAAGAATAATCGAAAAGCACATCGCCAAAATCATCATTTTGGCAGGTTTTTTTTTCTTAAGACCCATACAAGAATTATGGCAAAAAAAAACTGGCCATTTCTTCTAAATGAATGATGAAAATGTAAAAATGGTAAATTATACAAATTCACTTCAGTATTATAGTGTAATTGAAAGTTGTGCGATGTTCCACACCCCTAGTTAATAATGCGTTTGTTGCCAATATGTTTTAGTATTGTAGCACTTTAAATGCATTATTTTTTGTACTAAATAATATATATGTTCATTAATATTATATTTAAGTCTTAAATTCTTAGACGTTATTGTATTACATTTTTATTTATAATTTTAGTTTTGATTATTTAATTTTTATTTTTTCAATTTATATTTTTATTTTTTCAATTTATATTTTTATTTTTTCAATTTATATTCTTATTTTTTATTTTTTCAATTTATATATACACATTTTTTATTTATTTTTTCAATTTATGTTTTGATTCTTCATTATTTAATTTATATTTTTGATCGAGGGTTTAATGTTCGATCGTAAAGATCGAACATTAATCTTTCTCATCAACTCTATTCATAATGAAAACTCTAGTCATAATGGACCAACTCTATAAGGCGTTATTTTGATTGGTATTTCATCGAATGGCAACACTTGTAGAACTCTTGTGACCAATCACAATACACCTCTAAAAACAGATTCGAAATTTCACAATCCATTATATAATCACAATGAATCATTTCTTCGTAAACTTGCCAGTTGACTTTGACATTGCCATGCAGAAATTCCATTGTATCATATCCATTATTCAGACAGGTTGTTACTACTCATCGATAACTATAACTTTTCAATAGCTTATAAGAAGTTTCTGCTCTACAAGCATATGAAGCCAATTGCTTTTTTAAAGCTGTGGTTACGGTTACAAACATATTATACCTTGTCTGGAGGGAAGTTGGTGGTATAGATCTGTACGGGGATTGCTAAGCCTTCTTCGGTTTCAAGTCAATTACCAAACATGCACTGTTTAGAAGTTGTAGTAAGATATCAGTGGTTTTTACCATCAATACAGATTAACAACTAGATAAACTGCTTAACGCTGGGAAAATGAAGCCATTGCCAGATGCCGTTGTGTGGAAGAAAAACACGGACTGCCGAGGATTGAAATTAAATTTTGGGTTATACACAGTAGAAATATCAATAGTAGACTTTAATAGTTATAATCTGCGAAAAAATATCTACTGTAGCACTTTACAAGATTTCTCGTATTCCCATCCAACTATAAAATTGAACTGTGATTGGTTAATCATCAACCACCGGCGCGTTTTTCTCCCTGCATTTTCATCGGAGCAGTTTATCCAGTTGTTTATCGATATCGATGGTGGTTGCTACAGGAAATACTAAATTAATTTCAATTGAAAGAACTAATTAAAAATATAGGTATGCTTATTAATTATTAAAACGTTTTCAAATATTTTGTGCGATCTATCATAAGTGCTTATAGTTCCCAAATTTTAATATCTAAATTGTACATAACTACTTTTAACTTTGGCAGAAAGCTTCGAGTGTTCATAAATTAGATATAACTTTAATGTTCAACTACATTCTTATTGACAAAAATCTTTTTTCTATTTAGAATATTTAATTATAATACTTACAATGAAAATATACGAATATTTGCAGTTTACAAGGGCTCTTCAATTAATACGTAACACAACAGAATTTTAATTTTGAATGAAGTTTAAAAACATTTGCCTTTTAAAATTTAAAAGAAGTTGGTACCCTTCAAACTTTATATTTGAGCTTTTAAAATTATAATTTTTACATATTTGGAAGTATTACAAAGTAAAAACTAAATTGTATTGAAAAGAAAATTCACATAGTGCTCTAAATTTTCAAAATTTTAAAAACTTAAAAATTAAAAAAAAAAAAAAAAAAAAAAAAAAACATCAAATAGAAAATTCTATCCTCTTTTTCATTTTTCAATATTTTTTCCTCATTTAAAAAAAAATTCCTAGTAATATACTCTAACTATAGGCATCGGATTTAGAATAAGCAAAATAGTTTTCGAGTAAAAACGATAATTACTGTACCTATATGTAAAAAAAGCGCAAAAAAACGGGTATTTTTCAACATTTAAATTTGTAAGAAAACAGTTTTCATTTTATTCAAAAACCCATGCCTATTTTATCAAATAGATATTAAGAATGACACACACACAAAAAAAATCAAGTAATATCATTCATATTTGATGAAGTTTTAGCATTTTGAGTAATATAGGAATTTCAAAAATCACGAACTGAGAAAAATGCGTTCGAAACATCAAAGGAGCTATTACAGCAATGCTAAATTCTCCATAAAAATATAGTTTTTCTGCAATTGCAGTTATCGGATCAGCTCTCAAACTTGCCAGAATAAGGAGAAGGTTTCCAAGATTATAAATAAGCAAAAAAATATACATAAAATTTATGTTTTTATTATTTTTTGTGAAAACAAGTGGTATTAAGTCCCCTTAAATCTAGATGAACTCATTTAAAATGTCCATAACTGAAATGTTTCTAAATATTTCTTCACAATCCTTCCTTCGATATTATTTTTTGTTAATATCCAAAAAGTAAATTTAAATAAAAATTTGAATTTTTCCAAAGAAAATTAAAATAATAATTTAATCAGTGAAATTTGTTTAACTAACATTATGATCATTAACAACTTGAATCGAAACTTCTTACAAAAACCTATCGTTGAGTTCGAAAAATCGAAAATATCCACTGCTACTTCCGGTTCAAAAAGGCAGCTTCTAGTCACATCTTAGAGGCCTTCCTTAAGGACCAATGGTTAATTACTAGCATCTCTAACTTCGATGATGTAGTGCATGGAATACAAATAAGTTAGTATTGAAAGTGCTTATTATTCAAGATGTACTTTCCCTTATCTATTTCAACCGAAATCATGAGAAGAAATTTGTAATGTTGTTTTAAGTGTATTTTCTCGGAACTAAGTAGGGTGAACATAGCCATGATATAATTTAATTTAATATCAGGCTAATAAAATGCAACAAAATATAAAATGAAGTACAGCTATTTTTTATGTAATTCAATTGATGTAATACAAGTTCAAGTGTGAATTATTCAGAAAGTTATGCAGAAATGTCCCATTAGATTTTCTTAACCGTCAAATTAAACTGCACATTATTAAAATAAATTGAAATTAAAGCATTATTAGAATATTACTTAGAGGGTACAAACGATTTTAAGGAAATATTTAGTACTTTTTTTAAAGCATTAAAGCAAAAAAAATAAATTGTTCAATAAAATTTAGAACAAAATATTTGTTTCTAAACTTCTTAACAATAAGTTGTTTTTTTAAATAGAAAAATTGGTGATAATTTTACGCGAAGTTGATGATTTGATGGCTTTACCGAGGTCGATTTTACAACACAGTTTTATAAAAGATATTTTTTTTTATTAAATAAATAACAAAAGCAATAACCTTTCTGGTATTCTCTTTAAATTTGAAAAGAGGTGCTTTTGATAGAGCAAATTTTTTAAAGTTTTTTCCTCCCATTTAAAAATACAATTTATTCATAATTACGGTTCATTTGCTTAGAACTGTTTGGAGAATGTTGAAATCTACAATAATAAAAACTGTATGTTCGTTCTGTTGAATGAATTAAATAAGAGATTCAAGTTGACGATTCAAGTATGCCGAGTTGGCAAGATTATTTATTAATTTACACTGAATATGCTTACTAATATCCATTTTCAACTTGGCTCAGTTTTAAGTTAAGAACCAATTTGGTGGCGTAGAAGCAAGAAAATCGTCTGCTAAAGAGCAAGAGTTTCTTAAATGACCACTCGGGCAGGTGGCCAAGAAAAAAGAAAAACAATGATGATGATGGTCACACTCAAAAACTATAAGGAACAGTTGTTTAGTATAAAACTTTTTCGCTTGTATCAGTTAAAGAGGGTTAGCATCATAAAAAAAGACAAACAAACCTAAAAGAAACTGTGCCAGACATCATGCTTAAGCAGTGATAAAAGCGAGAAAAAAATATACTTTTGATTTAAATTCATAATTTTGACTCTAAACTTGACTTAAACTTAAATTATTGGGTTAATTTGAATGTTGTTTTTATAAACAAACCTTACGATTTTGAGGGTTTTGAATACAATTTATTGAAAAATGTAGATCGTTATTTTTCTCATCTAAATAGCCTGCGACAACCAATATTGTATTTGGGGACAAAAAAAAAAAAAAAAAGCGCTCAGGTGGAATTTTCCCCGAAAATTACCTCTTACCGCTATGATTTAGAAACTGCAAGAAAATAGAGTTATGCAATTGGATGCTGACAAAAAATGTAAACGTCAAAATCTCAAGAGCAAATATTATGACAACCTGCCCTGATTTCACCTACTTAAAAACATTTTTAAATGCACTCATAGACTTTCTCAAAAACTAAATATTAACCTAACTGAAATAAATTCCATTGCCAGTACGAAAGCAAATTCTTTCAACATCCACCTTTTACAAGAAAATACAGTGACCCAAACATATATCAGCTTCGAGTATCCATCACGAAAAAATCGCAATTCCTTCCACATCTCCAAAGGGGCCTCTCAACAGGATTTCCCTTCCAACCCACCCACTTTTTAAAAGTCAGGTTCCTTCCCTGTTACCCTTCGAGCCCTGAAGCCAATGCCGCTGTCTTGGGAAACTTTTATGGTCCAACCCTACTTAATAGCCTCGGTCAGAGTGAAAAATTTTCACACACGGCCAATTCACTTATGGTAATTCAAGCATGGAATCGCGTGCTAGATGCGTTCGAGATTTAAACTTAAATAAAAAAAAAAAATACCCGTGGATAAGGCGCGGAAATATAAAGATGAGACACTCTCCCAAAGTATTATCTTGATGTCAGTACGGGGCAAAACTAAGATTGCGATTGGCCAAATTATGCACAAGTTCTCTTATAGCCAATCACTTCACTGGATTTGCCTTCTAATAACGTCATAAGAAAGCTTTATTTTGAAAGTGAGAAAACTTTGTCTTTTTATAAGTCGCCTTGTTACACGGACACTCCGAGTGAAGGGTTTTTCTAAGATTAAAATTCACAAACGTTTCGCTGAAGGTGAAGGTCAGGATGGGTGTATCAAGCCTGTTTTACAAGCCCCATCTTTTGTAACCCGCCATGGTCTGACGATTGAATTAATTACCTGCAGGCGTGGTGACTTTTTTTTCTTCTTCTTTGGAACACCTTTCTCGCCAAATGATGGTTTTCTGCAAGGGGGTAGACAACTCACTCAAGCGTCAGGTGGTTTTTTGCTCATTTAGAGCTGAAAGGGTTGAGAAGGGTGGCTGTGCACTTAAGTGATCGGCTGATGAAGTCGTGATTTGTATTCTGATGGAAATATTTAATGGATTCTTGCACAAAATCGATCACAATGTAAATGGAGGTCAATGTAATTTTTTTGAGCTCCGGAAGTCACATCGTTAGGTGATTTATCTCGGATTTCTTTTATAATTCCCCTGCCGAGTTTTAGTTATTTATAATATGAATTTTAAACGGAGTAATCGACCTAGTTTCTCCTATATACTTCACAGCAGCAATTTAGTTCCGTCACTTCAGAAATATTTATTAATTTTTACTAAAGTACTTTAGTTGACTTTTTTAAATTCTTAAATGCGTTATACAAGTTAACTAACAAATATACAAATACAAATACAAATTTTAAGACCAACGACAGACTCAAGGCTCAACAGGGTTGGTCGAGTAAATATATATATACACGTATATAGAAATAGAAAATAATTTGCATACGATAGTTACACGATCATACATACAATATAGCTTAGTTACAGGATCATGCACACAATATACAATAGTTACAGAATTGTACAATACAATATACATAATACAATACAATATACATAATACAATACAATATACATAATACAATACAATGCACATAATACAATGCAATATACAAAATTGACACGTTTGACAATAATGCTGGAAAAATGCAATATATAATGCAAGCAATATATACAAGCTGACACAATATACAATAGTTACAGGATTATACAATACAATATACATAATACCATAAAATATACATAATACAATGCAATATACACAATACAATACAATACACAAAGTTGACACAGCGTTTGACAATCATACTGGAAAAATGCAATACATAATGCAAGCTGACAAATTTTATAAAAACCAACAGTACGCAAACGCAAGTAACCAAATATGGTAACAAAATAACCTAAATTAAATGTATACAAAGTACAAAATATAAGTTACTTACCTAGCCAGTGTAATCCAATTATTGCCTATTGATGATCCCCCAGTGCATATCTAACTGTTTCTTAAAACTCCTTACGCTCTCCGAATTTACAACATTTGCTGGCAAATCATTCCAATCATTGATAATCCTAATGTAAAAATAGTGTTTTCGCCCTTCCCTATTAAATTGAGATTTGAACAATTTGCACCCATTTCCTCGCGTCCTATTGTCAGTGACAAATTCTAAACCCCTAATTTCACCATGTGCAATAAATTTAAATAACTGGATCAAATCCCCTCTTGCCCTTCTTTCCTGCAGTGTATACATGTTTAATTTTTTCAATCTATCCTCATATGCCATGCCCGAAGTACCCTGAATTATTTTTGTTGGTCTGTGTTGAATTTTTTCTAGTAAATCAATGTCCTTTTTTAAATAAGGTGACCAAAACTGTACTGCATACTCAAGATGCGGCCTAACTAAACCTCTATACAATGGTAGTATGATATCACTAGATCTAGATAAAATACTTTTTTTATATAACCTAACATCCTATTTGCCTTGTCACTAGCCGCCCTACAAGCAAGAGCAATCAGAAACAAAATATTCCTCCTCTAATAATGTGAGTATCGAATAAAGAGCATACCTCTAACGAATCCATCCTAAATATTTGCAGATTCTTAAGGGCCAGTTGAATGCTTGAAAGGAAATTGCTTGATAGTTCAATGAAAGAACAATGGGCCTATTAATTTCTTCAAAGACTTAAGAGATAGAAAGTTAAAATCTAATAGCTCATATGAGACATTCTACGGAAAATCAGGAATTTGTATAGCTGGTGTTTATTACAAAAAGTAAGTTAATAAATAAATTTTTAGGTAAAAAGATTCTTAGTATGACTGATATAATTAATTGTAATTTCAAATTGCAATAAAATATTTTAATTATTACTCAAATTTTAATCCCAAACAGCAATGTCACATCCGTGGAGCACCACCATTTACTATTTTGACTTTTAGCAGGGTAATATTTTATAAATTAAACAAATTTAAAATTTTTAGACTAAGAAAATACTCTAGAACACATTTCTAACACTTATTAATCAAGTTAAAGTTTTTTATTAATTTTGTTTCAACAATTTTATGTGTGTAACACGTCCGTGGACACCCCAAAAAGTGTCATTAAATCCATTTAGATGATAGTAGTTTACTGTTTTAATAAGGAAATAATGTGTTAAGCAGATATTTAGTTCGATGCAAAGAACAAACTACACTGTTAAAAAAATTTGTCCACCATGCACCAAAATTTGGTTCCCATTTAGCTGCCACCAACATTTGGTGCTTAGTTTCGCGATTTAATGGTGCTTACGGTCCGAGGTTGCACCATTAAATCGTGAAACTAAGCACCAAATGTTGGTGGCAGCTAAATGGGAACCAATTTTTGGTGCAAGGTGGAACAAAATTTTTAACAGTGTACAGACTAAGTTATTGAGTTATACAAAGTTATTGAGCTTAACAAAAAAAAAAGTTTGAGATGACCATCCGTGGAACTCAATAGAAATTAAATTATCAATTCAATTTTTTAAATAATTGTTGGAGTCAATAATATATGATGAAATAGCTTTGTTTTGCAAATATTACGAAATAAAATCTAACGGAGAATTCACCACATGCTAAAAAGCTACGGTTTTTGTCACATCCATTGAACTAGTTGTCCATGGGTGAGAGAGAATGGTACATTAATTTTACTAATATCTATATTCCTGAGCATGTTAAACAGCCTAATGTACTACAAAAGAATCTTAAAACAATAAACAACATAAATAATAAGCACTTCTTTATTTTTGCTTCGTATATGTGACTTAAGAGGACATGGTACCCAAAAAATGACGAAAATGTCAATTTTTAAATTTTTATCCCATAATGTGGATAACATCTTTCTGAATAACTGTGCAAAAATTTACATTTGTACCTTTGATAGATAAAGAGTTATATTGTATTTTCTAAACCCTCTCACATTATCAAAGTTGAAAAAGAAATCTTTAACACTGTTTTTCTCAGTTCGTTATTTTTCAGTATGAGCGTTGTTTAATTCCATAGAGCTTTTTTCGAAATTTATTTAGGATTGGGAAATTTTTATAGCTTATTTATATACATCTGATAAACAAAAGTTAGTATGAAATAAGGTGTGCTATGTTTAGTTTAAAAAAATAATTAAAAAGTTCAAAACTTGAAAAAAACTGTTGTTTTTCTGCTGTTTTTAGTGTAAAAACATGTAAAACCTTTTCCATAGCTTGCATCTTCAAATCCATACTAACTATTATTAACAATTATAATACGAATATATTGTAAAAATTTCATGGAAAAATACTTAAAATTGAAGAAGGAGTAGCATTTCGAAAAAAGTTTGAAATTTTTTTAATAAATTTAATTAATCCAAAATTACTTATTCAAAATATTTTTTTAGGTTAAATTATGTTTATTTACCATCAACAAAAAGGAAAATTACTATAATTTAAATTTTAGTGGTGCAATTTCTGAAAATAATTTTTTGGTACCATGTCCCCTTAAAATGCTTTGAAGTTGGAATCAGGAAATTTGATTTTTAAATAAATACGATTCTATGCAAATGTTTCATAATTGAATTTGTTCTTCCAATTTTTTTCTTTTTTTTTTAAAGTGACTGGAGTTCAACTAACTTTCTTGGTAATTACTAATTTTTAGAGAAGTCAATAAAGAAGGGAAATAAGACAACCTTATCTTTCAAAATATATTTTTCTGCATCTGCCTTTTGATGATTCGAATTTTAAAATTAATTATTTTTGTTCAGGTTATTTTTCAGAAATAAACATAGTCAAAATATTGTTTCAGGATTTTTTTTTTATCAAATTCCTGATTCAAAAGTAGCCTTATTTTATACCCAAAGTCATAAAGGTCCAAATTAATACCAATTTTATTGAGCATGATTCTATTTATAATTTCACAAAAATAACTTTAAAGCTTAATTGGTACTCATTTACTACTAGTAGTATAGCTTTAAAGTATATTATTTATAATAAATATGAACAAAATATTTATGTAGCTTAATATGATCCAAACTGGCACACTTACTTTGTAAAATCGCATCAACATGGTCCAGAAATGTCCATGTTTTAATTATAAAACTCAAAACTTCAAATATATACAATTATACAATGAAAAGTATAATTGTATCTTATAATACACTATATAGTCAAGGGTATAATATTTAAATAAATTTTTAAATGCTTAAAAAATAATCTTTTATAATGAGTTTACTAGCAACTAGTTTTCCGCTTGATAATAGTTCATATAAAAAGTCTAATTTTCTTTATGTTTTTAGTATGCTACTATATCATATCGTTTTTCTGTTTTCATTTTAGTGCAGAACTAGTAATAATACACATATAATACTGTGCCAGTCTAGTATAAGTATAATTTCTTTACAATTTTATTATATGTAATATGTACTGTGTGTTACAATTATGACTTCAATATACTGAGAATGTGACTGTTGCTTACTTCTTACAAAGTTTGCATAAAAAAATATAAATAATTGTAATGTAATGAAAATTCTTACAGTTTCAGATATTTTGTCATGTTAATTATTTCCATTTAATTTACAGTGTTCTAACGATTATGTTTATTTGTACTGCCGTTTCAAATTGATCTGTAACTTGTTCACCAATGTCGTATAAAAACTTAAAAGTGGTTAACAGTTTTTTTTTTTTTAATAAAGTTTAAATTTAACTATCAAAGATAATGGAATGGGTAGCATTGTTATGATCCCAAAAACATATCAGCATACTCCTAACCGTTTACTACTGTCGTGTTGTGTAGAATTATACTGTCTGAAGATTAACGTGTGATGCTCTATGGTGGAGAACTGTACAGAATCTGATATCATCAGATACATAACAAAAAACTGCAACTCATTTTTATAATTGAAATGCACTTAATAATCACAATGTGTATATTCAAGACATTTTGTATATGTTACCATCTAATAGTTTCCATACAACCATTTGTTGAATACCAAAAGGATGAATTTATTAGAAAAATAAAACATATTTTTCAAAGGAATTATCATGGAAAAGTAAGAGCATACACTCAAATATACACATTGTATGTTTGAGTATACACTCAAAAATATTCACTCAAATAAGCCGCAACAAAATTTCACCCGACGAAATCGTTAAAATTTTAAGAAACAAGAAGGAACAGTACAAGCAAACTTAACCCACTCTTTATATATGTCTAAACCCTGTGTCACAGAACCGACATTCTACAACACCAGAAAATTTCAAAAAAAAAAAAGTCCCCCCTCCCCCCCCAATAAAAAAAAATATCGTCCCTCATAATCCCTTTTAAAAAAAGTTGGCAACAGCCGTTATCTCCGCAGCTTCTCCAGCCAACAATGCCACCATCCACCCTCCCGCATCCTACCACGTGACTACCCCCCCCCCATTACCCCCCCCCCCCCCCATAAGCCGGCTGCGGCGGGGGTTCACTCACAACTAAACGTCGGTCCAAGAAGGCGGTACCAGCAGCGAAAAAATATAACTGCTGGATTATTCGACAGGTGGCGGGGAGGGCAGAACTTTTTATCTTCTCTCTCTCTCTCCTTCCAGAATCAAACCATATCTCTCTCTGTTCGAGGCAAGTCGTGTGCGGACTGGGCTCTTCGTCTTCTGACTGTTTTCGTTCTTTTTTTTGGGGAGTGCGAGGTTTGTTAACTGATGTGCCCCGTGCGTGTGTGTTGATCGGAAGGTGGGGTTTTCGCAGTGTGATCGTGTACCAAAGGATGCGCTGGAGTTGTAAATGCAGATTATGAAGAAGGGATACCTGGAATTCGACCTGTTGCTCTTGTTGGCTTACTTCAGTTTGAATTATCAGGTGAGATTTATTTATTATTATTATTATTATTTTTTAAATAATTATGGTTCAACTAAAGATTTGGTCATTGAAGTTGGCTAGAGTTTTATTTAGCTTGTGGAAAGTGTGTTTTGTCGTTTTTTTGGTTAAGCTTCTTCAGCAGATTTTTTTTTTTTTTTCAAAATAAACTCCAACTCTGTGTAGTGATACATTTTAAAATTAAATTAAATCTGTGAGTCAATTTAAGTTTTAACTTCATTTAATAAGATGCGTAAGTGTATATAGGAATTATGCTTGTTTTCCAATATTTTATAGAATTATATTTTAGTTATAGTGGTTAACTTATATATATTTTATATAGTCAATAACTACATAAATATATTTTATAGAGTTATTAACTATATATGATTTTAATAGTTTTCAACTATATTTATATATAATTATATAGTTATTAACTATATATTTTTATATATAGTTAATAACTGTGCTTTTTCTATACTTAAAAGGAATTTTTTTAATTTGAAACTAGTTTCTAAATTTAAGGAAATATATTTACCCAGGATTTTAGTGTTGAATTTAAAATTTTTTACAGTAGAAGTAAATTGTGTACTAGTTTAAGTAGTACGACCAAAATAACTATTTTTGAATTCTTACAATATGACGGATTTAATCAAGTGAACCATCGGCATGTTAATGCTTTTCGAAATCAATTAATCAAATTATTTTTTTATTCTATTAATTAACAACTTATTCAGAACGTAAGAATTTATTATTTACAAACTTAACAACTTATTAATTATAAATTATTATTTACAAACAATCAAATAGTTTACGTCACTTCGGAATTTAAAAAATAGTTTTTCAAAGTATATTTCGCATAAACCTAAAGAATTAAAATTTCAATTTTCGAAATTTTATTCAAGAATTTCTTAAAAATCATTTTATAAACAAATAAAAAAAAATATTTATCATGTGCTTACAAATTATCTACTTCCATTGCAAAAAAGAAATAAATGGTTCCAGGTCACGTAAAAAAATACTACATCTTTGAAGTCCAGTCTTTACAGCCACAATAACTCATTAATATAAACATAAACTAATTAATATTAACACAAAATGATAGTTACAACTTCATTACATACATGCACGCTCCTATCGAAATAAATGGTACGATCAGTACAACGCATAATGGGACACATTAATAACTACCAATTCGGCATCAATTGTTTTGCATATGGAGAAAAAAAACAGCCTCATACGTAACTACGCTCTTCCTAGTTCTTTTTTCTGGAGTGAAAATAATTAATAAGACCCCGTTATTATTCGATCCACGTTTACGCCTTACGTTGCGTAAGGTTTCTGATAAAAAGACATGTTCCGATAGGAGTACTGAATATAATGGAGTTCAGTCACTAAGTAAGTTACAGAGATGTGATAAAAGCTCTTTTTTCTTGAAGGTAGATTAGTTTCGTGATGTAATGCATTAGATGTCAAATTTGTAAAATTGGTCTGTGTTGTTATTAATTTCAAAGAATTTTCCCACGGTTTCATTATTTTGAAGTGACTTTGAAAAGAATTTTTTTTTTTTTTAATGAATGATTTGCACATTCTTTGGGCATACGTTGGAAAAAAGATCATTTTGTAATTTACCATATGAATAAGATAGAAAAAGTGTAAAAATAAAATAATGTGCAAATACATTTTCACACTATATTTTATTACTCATTCAGATCAGCTCTAAAATTTAAATATGACAGTTTCTTCGAAACTTGATTGTTATAATTATTAAAAAATAATTAAAAATAAAAACACTTAATAGTTTCTTTACACTTGAGGGTTTTCTTATTAATAAATTTATTTAATTGAGAAGTTATTACAATTTCTAATTTGGAAAAAAAAAATAATTAGTATTTATTGGAAAAAATATAAGCAATTTATTAAAATGTATAATTTGTAATGCCTTTCACAACTTTTTTTGAAAAATGTAAGTGCAAAATTGTATATTTTACAATAATAGTAGTTTAATAAAACAAAACAAATGAAAGCTAAATTGCAATGATAGATCGAGACAATAAAGAAATGATGATAAGAACAAAGTTCAACGTCACAAAAACGTAATTGTATGCATATTAATGTATGGATATAAAATATAGTCAGTCATAAATCTCAAGAAACATAAATGCGTCAGTATGCAAAACCCTGCACTTTAAAAATCAGTTTCATGTCACGGCACACCATTGAACACCCATAAAATTCAGAAATCCGTTACGCAAACACATTTTACTCTCATTTCCCCCCTCTCTAAAAAAAAAGAAGGGGGAGAGGGCGATTCCCCCCCCCCCCTTAGAGTCCACCCCCCAAACAGACAGACGTCGCGCCACATTTTAACAGTTACATCAAAAAAGGTTAACTAAACCCGCACGTGGGGTGATACTCTTATTTTCATTTTCATCTCCAAAAACAGCAGGCCCGATCTTTTGTTGTCCGGAGATTTTCTGGCAGAAAAGAAGGAAAAAGTCGAGCAGCCTGTTTCTTCCCCCCCCCCCCCCCCCCCTACACCCATATCAAAAAGAAAGGGAAATATACCAGTCCACCCACCTGGCTATAAAAGAAACGAACGTTTTTGTTCCGTTCCTCCTACGGTACCTTCGCTCGGGGGCCTCAGCGGCAAACGATACATAAAGAGGATATAACCCCAGTATACCACCTTTCCCTTTTTCTTATACACACGCGGGCAGATGCGGTGGGATGCTCTCCCTCTCCTTTTCTCCATCCCCAACCATATCGTCTGCCATCGCTCCCCCCACTCCCCCTAGAAGTAACTAACTGTTTAAGAACGGGAAAGACCATATGCCGTTGTTGCACGGGCGTCTGCCACGCGCGTGCGGTGGGCTTTTTCAAAAGATGCAGATTTTTGGTGAAAAGAATGATTATTATTCTGTTATAGAGGGGTAGGCGTCTGGTAGGACTGGGTTATAATGGGGTTCTCAGCTGCGGCTTTTTTTTTTCAACCCTCGTGTTCTTTTATCTTACCTTTTTCTATTAGGACTTTCTGTTTCCTCGTTTTCTTGGAAGGATTTTTTCTTCTGGTTATTCTTTCTCCCATTCGTCTCCTTTTTTAAGGAAACGGGTGGTTTTATTTCATTAAAATGAGGTTGAGGGGGTATCGGGTGGTGTAAGGGGAAGTGGAAAACATGGACTTCCTCGCAATCGTTAGCAGAAGATTGCGGTGTTGAAAAAAAAAAAGAGGTTTGGATTTGTTTGAAACTTGAAGCTACTTTAAAAAAAAAAAAGGACCGTTATGAAATATTTAGATTTCGGCTACTGCTCTTGCTGGCAGCCGCCATGTGATTATTTCGAAATTGACTCTTCAATGGATTCTGTTTCTTGCAATTCATGTTATGAGTTAGAAATTCCAGTAACGGAAATTTTTATGGCTAATAATAATTATTGAAAATTGCTAATATTTTATTTACTGACTTTATATTTTTTAAAGGCAAATATAGTACAGCGATTCTAAATTGACTAATTTAATGTTTGAACTATTTATATTTTCAATCAAAATTGGGTCATCGACTCTATGTACCGAAATCTTGGGGGGGAAATTATAGAAATGTAAACTTCAATATCTAACAATCAATATATTTATTTCTATAAGATAGGTCCACTCGAAATAAATGAGAAATTTCAAAGTTCATAGAATTATGTAGAATTGCAGTTTAATGGTGGTATAGTACAAAATAAATTATAAATTTTCACATATTTTTTTTTTTTTTAATTTTAATATCAATATGAAATTGTCAATATCATTAGTTTATTTGAAAAGAAATCAGAATATATAAGTTTATGTTACTGTCATCTACCTTTGTTAACCTCAAAAATTAATCGAGAGCTGTTTATCAATTTATTGTTATAAAGCGGAGAGTCATGTCACCTACATTCAAAACGGAATTATATTTATCGAAATTTTAAGGTGATTCGATAAATATAACTTCTACTTCATGAGTAAGATATCCATATCTTGATCTACAGCATTGTGAAACAACACCTCTAGAAGTGGTACACATTGTATTGGTTACTCTTTATTCTGTCGCATATAGATCACATACGCCAGGAACATAAACGTACATTCGTCGCCAATTCTATCAGAATCATTTCAGTAGGATAAAGATTCTTAAATGTCACGCAACCTCGGAATGACTCGAAGAGACTTAAGGTAATGCCTTTTTGAATTGAAGAAAGATCTTAGAAGATCGAGATAATGGAGTTGTAATCTATACGTATTTCGTGAGTTGAATGAATATATTGCTTCCTTTAACCCAATAACTTTTATAGGAAAAATGAGGTTTAAAAAAAGATTTGTATTCCAAGTTACATTGCTTTATTTTTTCACTGAACTAAGAAAATAGTTTATCATATAAAAAAAAAAAAAAAAAAAAAAAAAAAAAAAAAAAAAAACTTAACTCTGAATTGTGCTATTAAGTAATAAGGGATATCCAGATTAAAATTGTCCCAAAAATTGACGTAGGGTAAATATTTGGCCTTTATATCCCTCTGTACCAAGAAAATAGTTTTCCATTAAAAGCAACTAACCCTGAAAAATACCATTAAGTATATTATTTGCCGATAAAAAATAATCCTACTGTGCTAAATCCTTTACGTAAGATAAATTGTATATATTTTAATAAATCATTTATTATTTGTAAATATATATATTTATTTATTCCATTTGGGATATCTCATATCAATACCATGTCCTTCAATGCAATAATTGCTTATAAAAAAAGAACCCGACTTATGCATTTTCAATTCAATTTTAAATATAACATTTATTAGTCATTATAAATAATTCAACTGACATGAAAACATATGCAGAAATATTAGTATAAAATTCCATATCCATCAAGTGGTTTATGTATAGCGCATGGACCAGAGCCCCTCATGGTAAACATTACCCGCCGATGGATCGCGATAAAATAGTGCACATCTCAGATGAACCAAATCGACTATTTGCATACACACCACAACCCTTTCTCAATTTCACGCGGTAACTTCAAACAGATCCTGCCACAAGTAGAAAAGACGCGAGCACCATCCTGTCATTGACCCGAAGGCATCTGACATCTGATGCGATGGTGCCCATTGTATTACGCTTCTTTGCGCCAAAAGCAGATGAGAGGATGGAGCAGAAAACACTGGAAAAAAGGGGAGGGAGCCCCGAGTTCCGGAGGCCCCAACCCTTTGATACCCCGGACACGTATGCAAAGGGGAGGAAAGTCTTAGAGGCGAAGGGGGGGGGGGGAGGTACACTCTAATGAAAAGTCTGGCTGCAGAATTCCCGGTTAAATTGTGCATGAAGCAAGAGGGTGCATGTCCTAAACAGTAGCGAGGTTGTGATTACGGAGCGCGTTTTCTAGTTAGATGCGATTGAACTCAGAGGGGGGCTTCTGGTTTCATTTAGACTGTTACCTGCCTCGTGAAGAATCGTTCTCTGGAGCTATAGCATCCGATAAAGTAGTCCAGACGTTGTTGGAGAGTTTTGACAAGTCTGGCGAGTTTTTTTTGTGTGTGTTTGTGTGTGACTACGCCTGAATGGTTAGGGTTTGTTAACTTCTAAAGACTGGTAAGTGGCGGTGTAGTTTGGGGTTTGGTGCAGCATCTGACAACCTGTTATTTGAGTATTGTTTCTAATTTCAGTGAAGGAATTTTCGATTTGCACCTTGGGAAGAATGGGCTATCTTGGGTTGTCTGGCTTTCGAAGAACTAGCATAAGTTGGTCTTCTGGAAGCAATCGAGAAAGAAAGAAGTGTTATTAGTTATTCAATATTTTATTTTTGAAGTAAAAGGATCAAAGCTGTTATAATGAATACAAAAACTAAATTATGTTTTATCTGGGTACTATAATCACACAAATTATTACACTTAGAAATTGTATTTTTTCAGTTAAGGTACAAGTCTTCCAGTTAGGATATAAATTTATGTAATTTGCGCTGAGAGAGAGAGATTGCAAAAGAGAGTTTTCAGTGATTGATTAAAAGCTTGTTCATAATACTTTAACTCAAAATAAACATAATGTTCTCCTATTTAATTTAAATTGATACCATTACTGTAATTTAAAATATATAAGTTTAAGTAATATATGATTTAAAAAAAGTGATAATATCTTTATACATGCATTAAAAGTATTTTTCCATTAAAAGCAAATAAAACATATAACAGACTTGTTTATGGTTATAAATTATTGAATAGGTATAGTTTGAGATTTTTAAGTACAGATTGCGGCAGAATTCGACCAAATATGGAAAATAACACATTTCTTATCTTCTGCACTTTCTGTTTGGTATTCGTAACATATGCGCTGAACTTAAGATCTCAATGGTTTAGCTGTTCTGCCAGGTGTGCGAAATAGATAAATTTGACTTATCTAACTACCTTTGATCTATTATTGACTGGACATATGGTAAAGATAAATCCAGATCTTAGCGATTGCGTTGAGAGTGTATTCAAAGCTTTTGGCAAGGAAAATTTTATTTTCCCGGCTTCGTTTTATCTTGCGACAACAGAGATAATGAATTTTAAGAGCCCGTTTCAAAGACTTTCTGAGAAGGAAACATTTTTTGGAGTTTATTCAAGTCATAGTAATTGATAACAATCGAAATGTGTGTGTGTTTTTAAATAAATGTTTATAATATTTTGATCAAACTAACATGTTGAACTTACCTGAGTTATCATTTTCTACATCACTCTTCGTCTGTCTTAAACAAATTGTGCAGAAATATTTGCATATACAATCTACAATTTCATTAAAAAATGTATAGTGGAAAATCAGTTTCAATTGCTTCTATAATATCTTGGAAGTGATCTAAGTGAAAATCCTTAATTTTTACTATATTGGAAGTTTTGCAATGCAGTATGTAATACATTAAATAAAATTTGATTTTTTTAGGCAAAAATATTTTTGATGCATAAAATGGTCAAATCAGTTAACATTTTTATTTCAATTACAAACACCCATTTTTTCCCCTCGCATCTACAAATATCTTCACTATTAGACCTCATCGATTTCGACTTTACCTTATGACCAAAATTCTTCTTTTTCGAACACAAACAATCGAGAAAACATAAGAGAAATCAAACCGATTATCCCTAGGAATCTCTCTAAAACTCGATTTCCACGAAACCCACCATAAAAAGTCACACTCCGACGATCTCCCAGCAGACGATACTTCATCAATACCCTCCTCCACTGCAACCTTACCTGAATCCTCTCGAAAACGTCATCTTGAAGATAGTTTACGAGGCACCCAAAGAATGGCTGAAAAGACGCCCTTTTACAATGGAAAGAGGAGGGGAGAATTCCACGCTGGAAAGTCGTCAATGCGCCTTATGTATACAAATTTCACATTCGCCATTATATGCGAGCGAGCACAGGTACTACGAGCGTTTGATGGCAAGGGGCATTATATTCGGCAATGTAATAGCTTCTTTTTCAAGATTTATGGCAGAAGCCACACGAGTTGTGGAAAGTGAGAGAACAACAGTTTCTTTGTTTTTTAGGGTGAGTTGACGAGAAATGCTTACAGTACGTTTGAGCAAGCCATTCAGACGTGTGAATTGCGGACTGATATTTCGAAATTCGCAACCGCATAAATATGTATGTATTTTAAAGTATCGTGGGGAGATGGAAGTGCAGGCTACTTAGTCTTTGAGATGTAATTTAGTTGCTGGCTCCGCAGTGTAGATCAGATTGCAATGATATTCAAGTGCCGCAAATGCAAAAAAAAAAAAATCTATTGTTTTCTTACATACGAAAGCAGTGCAATGTCATTCAGAGAATATAATATTCTTCATACACTCTATTAAGTAGTTGTATTTACTCATTTCGTACTTGTATGGTGTATAAGTAAAGTAGTTTCATCTATCATTGAGATTTGGAGGCAAATGTTACATTTGTCAAATATTTTAGCTAAAACGTAAGTTCAAAATTAAAAGAGGACTTTATTTATCATTCAGTTATGAAGCAAAGCAAATGAAACATGTTTACAGAACTGAAATACTATATTTAATAATGACATTACTTTAAAACACAATGAATTTATTTTAATGACATAGTTACTATATCTGGGGATACAAATTAAATTTGGAGAACAAATTAAGGAAGCAGTTTACAACATTTGTATAAAATCTTTTTAACTCTAAAGATCTATTGTATTGGCTTTACCATCTAACTTTATTTACATATCTAAAACAAAAAATTACGGAGACAAGTAATTTAAAAAAGTTTATTTTTCTTAAACTAAACAAGCTTTCAACCTAGCTTGGAGACCTCCCAGAGGCAAACATTTACCAATAACCTTTGCACCATTACAAATTAGTTCGCGTCTGCCGAAACTGCAACACTCCAGTAACTTCAAATAAACGATGAAAAATTACCATTGCCACTAGACAGCAATCAAGAACTCCAACAACATTCCCAACGAAAAAATAACTAAAAGAACATACCTGTCTATAAGAGTCTCCAGCCGCCACTTACAAAAGCGTCGCCAATGATCGCCGTTAATCCGATCCTACATTGTTAGCATTGTGACTTACGACTTTTGCCACAGAGCAGTCCTCCGGCACTTTTCAACAAGTAGTAAATGCAATGCCCATTCACTTAGTGCTCATTATAGGCATTTGCAAGAAGCAGCAGGTACAACGATTTGTTCATTATGGACGCGTCACTTGTGACTTTTTTATTGCTGTTTGCTTTTACGACCTCGGTCTTTTTTTGAAGAGCCCTAAGTACCTTTTATGTCGCTTTTCTTTGGTTTACCTGTAAGGCACAGGAGGGGAGTCTGTATTTTCTAAGACCTAGGGGAAGGGGGCAAATAATGGCAGTGCCTTCCTTGTTGCTAGAGGTTGGGTGGTATTTTCGGCTGTTACCTGTGAGAAAAAGTTTCCTATGATACCTTTAGGCCCTGTGATTTGTTCAGACTATAATTGGAGACAGTCTTGCTTTTATATAATAGGCCATTCCTTCCCGTGAGAATTTTTTAATTCGTTTTAATACTTTACAGTTGTATTTTTGAGATAGAACTTATAAATCGCTGTAAATTAGATTGTTTTGTTATATCCTTTGATATGGTTTTTTATAATTATTATTATTATTATTATTTTGCATGGTTGGAAAAATCTTTTGTATTTTGTTGTCAAATCTTATTCATCCCCAAAATAACTATTAGCTACTATGGTTTTTCTTGCAAACATTTTCATATATCTATGTATATAATTCTCTTGCGTGCCGCCCAAATTCGGCAGTATTTCTGTGAGCAGAATGGCAACGACTTCAAACAACCAATCACAAATCTTTTAAATGTGCTTTATGCACAAGTTTCCAAATTCAGCAATCCGGCCAATCACAATATATCTTTTGAAATTTGACTTCTGGCATTAGCCAACAACTTGAATTGGCTATATTTTGCTTTCTTGTTACTGATACAAATTATTACCTATTTAAACCGTATTGATTTACTATTTACGTTGATGCCGGAATAGATAGATACAAGATGTGTACGTTTCTTTTGGATTGAAATTCGATATAAGCCAGGTTTTTTCAAAAATTTTTTAGTAACAAGTGAATTGCCTATTGTTGCCATAATTTGGTGCTGTTTTATGTAAACAAATCTTGGCGCAGAATCCGTACCATACTCTAAAGTTTTATCCATATTTATATGTGAACGTTTTTCGAATATATATACCGATACAAACTGAGCACGGAATTTCCATTAAGAATATTAAGGTTTCTATGCTGAAAATTCACAGTAGATTGAATAAGTATTTCAGCATTCTGGATAAACCACAATTTTTAAAAAATAACTTTTTATGATAATATTCGTTCAGGTTATGATTTACAAGTATTGTAGCTCATCATAAATAATCCAATTTTTCAGTTTCATGGAACAATATCATTCTTCAAGAATTTTCTTGATTATGCAACTGAAATAGCTTTTTGCTAGGCCATATTTTAAATTCCTCACTTTGAAGTGAGCCAAATTCGCTTAGCGAACGAAAGGGAATTGGGTAGCAATCCCAGGGGTGGGCCAGCTTTAGCGAACAGGGACCCTAGTATTTTAATATTGTACATGTTTTCCAACTGGCCTTTTTATAATATGAAAACCATTTTTAAAGAAGTATCAGTTTATAACTTAATTCCCAATCTGCCTTAAAGTAGTTAAACTCATATTGTTTTTGAAAATCTAAATTTTTATCTCCGACTAGCAGTTGATTGAATTTTTTTATCTCTTCATATAGAAACTACTCAAATTTGCACTGCAAATAAATACATCTTTCTCGTTACTGAAACTACGGACATCATAACTATCCTAAACGTCAACAAATGTAATTGCAAGCTGTCACAACATTACGTCTTACCAGATAGGTTAATGGATCAAATTATCAATTGCATGCCTTCCAACGGAGTCAAGTAAACCTTCACAGTCATTCGTGCTTCAAATGTGCTCTAGCGAGCATTTATCCACATCCCTCCTTGCTGTTAAATCCGGCAGTAACTAAAACTCAGCGAAGCAAAAGACAGCTTAATGTCCATTGTTGGTCCTCCTCACTACACTTTCAACCCTTTCTTGCCCGGATAGCATCTGACAGATAGCAGAGTCACGCATCGTCTAGCTTCTTCCGTTTGAGCAGCAATAGTCAAGAGTTTCAGGCGATGCTCTAAATGCAATTTCGATGCACCATTCGACCATAATCATTCACTGCAGGCAGACTCGATAATTTAAATTAATGTATCCTCTGACGTCTCTGATTATTCTTGTTGACCATTCCGCAACTCATGACCATAAATCATTCAGCTTGGAGAGAACTACTGAGACGGGTAAATTGTGTACGTGTTTAATGCTACCAGCGACACTGCTAAGTATGTTGGAGAATACATTAATCTAAATGTTGATTAGTGTTCAAAAGCACTTTTTTTTTTAATTATAACAATTTCGTTTGTTCAATTGACATTTGTAATTTATAAATTATACTATAGTGCAGTTATTGTATAGATAACCCCTGAATTGTAATTAGACTTATGAAACTTGTGGTGACTTATAGTGGACTTTTCTTATGAAACTCTTATGTGGAAATATACTGGGTACTGATTAGATCAAAGTTATTGTGAAAAGTCTAGTAAATTGTTTGTGTTGTAAGCTTTATTATTATACAAAAAATACTTAATTGAAACTGCATTTAATCAAAAAGTAATGAAAAATAATAATTTCTATAAGAGTGATAAATAAATGGTATGTGCATATCTGAAAAATCTAGAAAGCAATTATATTTTCGTGTCAAATATCGATTATAAACGTTAAGCCTTTAATTTGATGTTCCATTAACTGCATTAACTTCTTATTCAAACACTACTTAAAGTAAGCTAATTTTCTCCCATGCAAATATCGAACTTCGAATAAATCAAAAACCCTACGATTAAATACCAACACTGCATATCCTTAATAGGGACTGAAATTATTTTATTCTTCAACCGACCTTCAAATAAAAAAAAAATCTTAAATATCGTGCCAATCCATGACCTTGGGTTTACACAATTAACTGAACCCTTTAGCACAATGGGCAGAAGAACCCCCCTTAGAAACAAAGGATACCTCAAAGGCTTAACATACTTCAAAATGGAAGAGTTGATTATGCAGTTGCAGCAAAAAAATTGATCCGGTGCAGAGCTAGTAGTCCGTTGACAAGAAACACGCACGCATAAATTTATATCCTGCAGACTTATTTATTGGAGGATCTTCGAGAAATGGGATTCCAATTTAGGGGTAGGCAATTTTTTTTTACGTATAAAAACATCCCGTCACGACAGGGTATGTAAATGTTGGTCAAGAAGTAGCAAGATAGTGCGTGATGAGATTTCTGTGCATAAAAGTACCGGCGACGCTTTATGTACCGCAACGTTACACATTATCAATGATTGCAGTAAGTGTTGGATTTGGCTTATAAGAAAACATATTATATCGCTCGTTTATTATAAACGATTTGTTTATTTGAATATTTCAACCTTCGCGTATACGAAAAGGTCATCAAATATGGAAAGTATTTCACGAACGTGTGTTAGAATAATCCTCATTGCTATGATCAGGAATAGCAGGCGTGTAGCCAGAGAATAGGATAAGGAATGCATACCCACTGTCAGTTTTAACAAGGAACCCAATTCTAATTTTACAAGATTTCTTTAATATCTGTTCTTTTTCGTTTGTTTTTTACACTTATGACCTTATTCTACCCACCCCCTCGAAAAAATTATGACAACTCCCTCGCTGAACAGAATAATTTTCTAAAATTTAGCTTCATTTGATTGCAAAATGACAAAACACAGTACCTTTAGGGTACCCTTTGAAAAAACAATGATTTGTGGCACTGAAACTTTTGTTTCATTATTAGATCTCACATACCCCCCCCCCCCCTCTGTTGCGTAAACTAACTAACATTGCTTATTTCAAAAGAGATCAACTGATTTTAAATTACGTGACCATGTAAGAAGACTTATGATTTATTTCAATTCAATTATTTGTCATTTGAATTCAATATAATAATTTGTCCTAAAAGAGTATGTTTATATTTATTTATACTTTAGATAACTGAAATATTTATTATCGCTAACTTTATCCGTGTATTCATAGAATTACCATCAGGTTCTGGGAATTGTCGTGTAAAACTCCTCAACAACAGATGTGATCCAGAAGTGATCCACAAATTTTTTATAATTTCATTGCGTGTCCAACACAACATCCTCCATACTTCTGACTAACTTTTAACTGGTGTAGTTCCTGAACAGAAGGGTTGTTAAATAGAGAAAGGCTTGACAATGCAGAGCGGAAACAATGCTTTGACAACTGGGAGTCCATCAAAGTCCATGAGGCAATTAAAATGTGTGGCCTCGAGTTGCACGCCTCGCTTTGCATAGCTGACATGATACATACGTTAATTTCCACTTGGGAAAGTATTCAAAATTCTGTCGTAAATATCAAAATATAGTTGAGTAACGCAAAAAACTACTTAAAACTGTTAAAGCTAAGGCTTTAATATTCCGAATACTTATGGTCCATATACCACTATCGAAATCAAGGGAATAACTTTTACTTTTGTGTTAAATAAGTCTACATCAATGTTAACTTGATTAAGATTAGATTTTTTGTGTGTTAACAATTATTAAATTTTCTTTAAATTACACCGAACTATTGGTTTGCAAATGCCTCGGATACATTTTATCAGAGAAGCTGATTGCTTAAATATTGCAAATTAGGTAAAGTTCACATATAAGGCGTTGAGGCCAGAATTTGCATCTCACAATTTGACTTTTGTTGTTTCTATCCCGTTTTTTCGAAACCTTTCATGTTAGAACTGAAAAAATGTGCTTTATCTAATGGCCAACTTAGGTGTTTTTCTTCAAAGGCTAACTCAGATTTAAAAAAAATCTTTATTTGATATCATCGAAGTTTTGAATGGTATATCAAAAGTATTACTACTTTTAAAATTCGAAACACCCTAAATAAAATGTCCATAAAAATTTGAATTAATGATTTATTAAATCAATAAAAATACCATCACGCCTCAATGTCCTCTCTTTAGTGTAGATGGGTTGGAGAGAGAGGTGTTCAAAATTATAAGACATATATGGCTGTGGTAAACAGTTCATAGTGGCAGAAATAGATTGCCGGATCTGAGCAAATTAAACTAAACCAACATGCTTGTAAAGCGTAGGTGACACTTATAAGTTGCAACGTGTTTTCTAAAGTTAGATGTTGAGCCCTTGAAATGATTAAAAAAAGGGAAAATACATCTAAAATGCTACAGAAATGATGATGAAGCACAGTGTAATACAAACAAAGAGAGAAACATAGAAAATAACACATGAAAGACGATATACACCACTCAAATTAAATGCTGAGCAACAGATTGCGGAAAAAAAGGAATATTTTTTTCGTTCCCGCTGTTTGTATTTTGTTTGACATTAGAAGCATCATTTAGAGGGTGGCACAAAAGAAACAAAACTATCAACTTCTTTTGTTTCCTATTTTTTTTTCTTTTCTAAAGTGAGAGGAGCGGTCTCAACAGAGCGTGGCCTAACGAGAGCCGGAAAACCTATTCACCCACATGCCGCTCATGGCAGTAGGGGAGCCCGACTCACGATTTCATGGACCATCGAACACACAATGCTCTTTTTTTTTTTTTCCATCCATCAACCAGTCTTTTTTTTTTTTTTTTTTTTTTTGCTTCTTCTGTAACGGGAGTTGCCGTTACAGTGGTCCGAATCTTGGTATCTATATGCTTCTTCCTCATAAAGCTAAAGAACATTGCACTATCCAATATTCAAACAATCATATGGTTATCCTGTAGTTTTATTATGGTGCGGTTAACGCATAACTGAAATTTAGTACTTTATGTGGTATGCAAATAAAAAATAGCCAAAGTTAAATATATGATAAAAAATGTTGCTTCTTTAGTAACGTCGGATTAATATTTGAAGTGCTATTGAATATATTTTTTATATTTAAAATTATTTAGAAGTACTACAACTTGCCAATTTTATTTGTTAAATTTAATACTATGATAAGACCGTATAGTATACATTCGAAGAATTTCCAGAGTTTTAAAGTAGTTTTCAAGAGTACATCACTCTTCAATCACTAAAGGTTTCATAACTCCCCCTCTTTATGATTATACATATTATTAAGGAATAAACAAGGTTAGGAAACAATACACACGTTCGAACTTCTTTACTAATTTCATGAAACTAGTTTCCGTTATAAGCCTTTTAACCATGAGAAACTCAATTTTTTTTTTTTTAATTTCATTTCTTTCTCATAACGCACATCAATCCAAACTATATTTTCTACCTTTCCTTCCAGCTTACCATGGCAAGACACCACCATCACCACCGAACCCAGAAACCAGACGATTGCTACCGCTGCCCCCCTGGCTATGGAGTGGAACGCCACTGCAACAGACTTCATGACACTGAATGCGGGGCCTGCGCCCCTGACCACTACTCCAGCCATTTTTCGGAGCTTAGGCCGTGCTACCCATGCTCGAGGTGCGGACAAGGGTTATATATTGCCCACAAGTGTACAGCCTCCAGTGACACTGTGTGCGACTCCTGCAACACTTACAGGGGCCCGCACAATGAGGACTTTTATGAGAGGTGCGTCAGGCCTCGGTTGGACTCTGCGGCAGATAGTGAAGTGCATAGTCAGGAAGGTGTTGCCAAAGAAGGTGGGTATATTCTGTGGTTTTTGGGATACTCATATCTGACTTTGAGTCAAGATTATTATTGGATAGTTGCTGTTATAAATTTTAGTTAATACACTGTTATTTTATAATTGCACTGAGTGGATATGTGTATTCTGTTGAAGTTTTTCTAAAAGACATGCCTGATAGAAAAAAGAAGACCCAAAAAATAAAATGTGGAAGAAAAAAAAAGACTTTTAAAATATAAACGTGATTCATCAAACACCAATACTAAAAATCTAACTGCCATAAGTTTAAACAAATATAGTTATAGGTATCAGTGGATTCTTCTCGTCAAGATTTATCGAAATTCGTCTATTTTAATGTATTCTGTTTAAAATTGAAAATGCTAATCACAAAAGTAAGAATCTTTCTCTTGTCTGGTTTTTGAGTATCTAAGTCTTATGAGGACTAATTTTTTATGATAAAATAACCACCGTTAAAACAAAACAAAAAACAAATCATAAAGTAAGGGATCAAAAGACTTAGAATGAGGAACTAAATGTATCCTTTTTGTGCCAGTGTATTTCTTCTTACAAAATCATGAAAAATCGACTCTGAAACCATAGGTTTTTTTAAAAAGAAGATATGCGGAATTTTCATTTTAAATCACTCTAGCATACAATTGATGAACATTTAATTTTTTTGTAAAATAATTGACTGTTTCAAATTAATGTCGATTCAGAAGTGTCGTTTCTCTTCTTCGGTTGAGTTGGTAAGCAAAACGTGCTCAGAAATGTTGTTGCATTTTAAATATATTCAATTCAATGTGACGTAATACATTGCATACGAATAAATTATGCAAAAGCAACCAATGAGAAGATATGTGCTTCACAGATAGTATCTCTTAGCATATCTTCTTCATCGGTTCGTGAAACATGCACCACCATGTTAAGATTCCTATCTACTTAACCGTAACCGTTACACCTTGGAGGATAATGTGGCGCGTTCCCTTAATTATCTCCATCCTGTTTTAAATATAAATACGCTTTCCCACAAACAAGTGCACAGGAGGCTCTTTAGTATTCTGCCCGTAGCGGGTTTGTGTGAATGAACCTGCTATCCAGAGTTCAAAAAACCGCCCGGAATCTGTCTTTACGATCAAATTAATGCAAAGGACAGGGATCGAATTTGTCATTATCTTCTTTTTACTCGGTCAGTTGGTGACAGACTGGCCAGTTTTGTTGCGACTTTGGCCGGTGTTACTGAAAATGGATCATGTAACCTTTGTGATGGTAATCGGCAGTTGAAGTAACAATAGGAGTGTATTTGTGTAACAATATTTTTCTTAAAAGTTTGAGGGCACTTATTGTCTGCTTGTGCTTTATTTCCTGGGTAGTCAGGTGGTATTTATTGTTTGACTTGTGTTGGTTTTTACAACCAGGAAGCTTAGTTTTTTTTTTTTTTTTTTTTTTTTTTTTTTTTTTTTTTTTGCTCAATTTATGACCCAGAGAATAAGTTTTGCATTTTTTCTAAAGAACAGGGACTGTTTTACTTAGTCGCTTTATACAGACTCCTCCAATCTTGAATGTTGATAATCATTTATAAAGATGAAAAGAAGTAAGAAATTGTATTAAAAAAATCTGAAATGACACTACTTATTTTTCTTCTTGGTAAGATGTAACATTAAAACACAGAGTTTGAGAATGAGTAAGTGTAAATAGGAGTAAATTATGTAGAATATAATTTATTGCAATTTACTGAATGGAGTAGTTCTTTTTTCTTGTACAGTTCTTGCATTATTATAATTATTTCCCAATATATCACAATAAATAAGTTGTGAGAGGTTGGACAAAGGACTATAACGTTGATTCACCCTAAGAAATTATCTTGATGAGGAAAACATCATCTCTTTAAAAAAAAAAAATATCGTTCATAATTTCACTCTCACTACTTCATCTACTGTACTTCACGAGGAAAACGTGAAAGATTGCAATTTAAACTTTCATCTTACAAACTAATCAAATTCACAACCATATTTTTTAAACTAACTGAAGGCCTTGCATCTACCATCCAAACTTCGTTGTCATGGACTATTAATGTTTATTTCATTAGGCAATACTTTTGCAAACGTACTCTCGCAACATAGGGGATGGGCGTGTTACCTTTCCATTGGTTGTTTCTTTTTCGTCAGCAGGTGCTTGATTTGGTATACGTAAAGGACAGGAGGGATAAAACGTTTGCCTGCGACCTACCCACAACGACAACAAGTGGTATTCCTCCAGGCAAAAACATCAGTCTCTCCTCGACAATCGCACCTGTGTTTTAGCGAATAGAACAATGGAAACTTTTTTTCCCCCTAGTCTGTAATTACCTTTTTTTTCTAACCCTTGCACCTTCGAGTAGATTGGTCGAGGTGAAAATATTGCATTGAAAGTGATTGCATTGAAAATATTGCATTGAAGTGAATCACAAAAACTCCGTTGAACTAATGAATAACATTTTTAATGAATATAACTCTTCATTGAGAAACTTCCGTTACTTGCCCGCTGTTTTTTAATCCTTAAAACAATCTATTTAAATTAAATCAATAAATACTTAAAAAAGAAAATTTAAATCAAATGGTTAGTGTTTTGTGACATTCAAAATAACACTTGCAATGTTTATACATTTATTTATTGAATCCGTTTCCCCTAAACACTTTGCCGAAAGTAATTTCATCGAATAAAAAATAATGAAATATAAATGCAAAACTAATTTGATAAAATTACTGATCCATCACAAAATATAGAATCTTCATTCCATGCTGTTTTGGCTACATTCAAGAAAATTGATATCATCATTCAGAGTTTTGCAAAAATCCGAATAAAAATATCAACAACATATTCCAAAAAGTTAAATGTTAAAAAGATTATTAAAATGCATACTTAAGTTCCGATTCCAATTACATGACATGCGAGCAAATAATTACCAATTTGCAATCTTTTAAAGCGTCTACGTGGTAAAATTACAAATTAGAACAGTTAAAAAAACAAGTTTTTTGCACCCCCTAATATCGTATGCAGATAACGTCTTCACTGATAGTCCAGCTCCCCCTTCTCTTATCCCATTTCATCTCCCTTCATGTATTTAGTCTCTTCTTCCGGCTTCGCTCTTCAAACGACTGGGATCAGTAATTCCACAACAGATGTAATCGTGTGTAATTGCCTAATTGCTAGCGTAATAACCGCAAATTGAGCTTCAAAGAAGTCGGTTTTTGCGCTCTTTCAGATCATCAAAGTAGTACTATATTACGCACAAAAGATGCAGTGGCAATTCTTTAAGCATTAATCTACATTCCAGATGTAAATGTTGTTAGAAATTGCTCTGCAACAAAATAAATTTGGAAAAATTATTTTAGTTCTAATTAATTAGTTTTTAAGTCTCTTAAAAATGCCTTGAATAAGAATGGTTGAATAATTCATTTAAATTAATGACTTTAAAAGTTTTAAAGTTTATCTTTTTCTCTTTAAAATACTCTCTATTAAAATTGATAATGTTTTTGGTTTTGTATTCCTCTCTATTGGAGCTAGATAAAGGCTTCTTCTAAAGCCTAACTTTAAGAATAAAGAGTTAAGGGCTTCAATCCAAATCAAAATAAGTTCAATTAAATTATAAATAAATCTGAAGTACCATCACGCAACAACAAAACATCCCGGTATTCTTGTGCAAAAATACCATTAAAATTTCTGTTTTTATTTATACCATAGGTATATAAAGTTACACTTTCATCTAACATATGAAAATGCGTAAATCATTGGTATGGCAGCGCTCATTTAAGAAAAAAAAAATCATCCCACATATGGCCATATTCTTAACTCATGTCTCTGCTCTGTTGCCATCTAGAAGAGCATAATGATACAAAATTATTCCACCCGCATCCTCTTCCGACCCACAGAAAATCTTTCTAAATCTGGCTCCGTTGACATTCCTCGGACATCTGTGCTGTCTGGCTTATACATGGGAAGAAGAAGGGCCTAGCATAGAATAAATAACCAAGGAAAGAAGAAGAAAAAGAAATTCAGGTAAGCTCACTTTTCACGTGAGCCCCCCCCTCTTCCTTTCGTCTCGTTGAAGGGCGTATGAAAAAGCGGGGGCTGTCACTTGGGAAGATATGATTCACTTGTATCTAGGGACATATCTAAAGTGAGTTTTATGGTTCTGTGAAGGACTTGTCTTCGCCCGTGAACTTTGAAGATTTGTTGTCGAGAGACATGCGCGGGTGTTGTTATCTGGAAATGAATGTGACGTTTTTTCTCGTGAGGATCCTGGGTGTTATTTATAAAATTAATGTTCTACACCTGAGAATCATGTGTAGGTTAGACATGAGGTATGTTTTTATGACGTAAGGAATGTGTGTATGCAAATAGTCTATAGCACGAAATGTTTAAAAAATATTCTTTAAATCCTTTTTGTTTATACATTGGGAAATTACTAATGTTGGAAGGACTTTTTATAGGTTTAACAGTTGCATTCAATTGTATTTTAAAATGATCACCTAAAATCGTGAGCTAAATGACAGTCTAAGTTTTGAGACTCAACATTTAACTTCGAGGACGATTGATAGCTTGGAGTTTATGGAGTAAAACAATTTTTTAATAACTCACACTGATAAAGCACATCTTACAATGAAAATAAAAGAAATTTGTTATTGTAAGTTTTTTTTTTTTTTTTTTTTTTTAGTTTATCTGCTTTTACATGAGTTGGGGATTGAATATTCCCCCCCCCCCCCAATATATATATATTTGTTCCAGGGGGTTACCTCAAATACTTATTTAAAAGATTAGGATTTAAAAAACGTATTAACCAGTGCAAAATTTTCAGCTCAAGTTGTCTAATTTAATCAAACAGTTATTAAATTACATACCATTCACAAGTTAATTTAAAAAGCTCTCAGTCAGTCTTTCAAAACCACAATCTAGCACATTTTCGATAACTCATTTATTAATCTAATAACCTGATCAATTCCTTTTGTTTCCTATAACGATTCCAAAGATTAGCAAAGACGTTTCAGACCCCTCCCTCTTTCACATCGAGCAGAAGAACGCTCAGAAACAATCTCAATCTCTTGATGCAAATTTCAGCTCGACCCACGTAATTACGATTGAGGTTATCTTTACGACTTTCCCTCTTAAAAGCTATTAATCTGCAGGCCAAAGGCCCTGTTGTCCAAAAGACAGAAAGGAAGAGTTAGATGCAAAAAACAATGATCTTGATCTCTCTAGGACCACACGAAGTCGCGTGTGCAGAAGAGCGGATTAAAAGTATCTCGTTATTGGCACGTGACAGTATCTCTAATGACCGTATTAGAAGGATTAGACAGGTTATCGATCACCAGGGACTTCAACGCTCGACATGGGTGCGAAGATTCTCCACAAATAATCGTCTTTATTTCGTCAATTTTGAATGAAGTATCACACTAGAGGTGTCAACTTCGAGAATTTTAAATGGAAATTATTTAAAGCACTTGGTGGGAGGGCGATGTTTTGTAGTGATTAGCATACTATGTGATTGGAGGCTTTGCTAGCTTTCAAGGTCTGTACGTGGACGGAATTTAGTGCTAGTAGTTGATCACAAATAACACTGACATTGCACATAATTTTGCTGTTTACCTGCTGCAAAAGAATTTATTGTTTAGAAGGAGATTTGTTTGTGTCTGCTTTCTAACGAAAGCCTCTGCTACCAAGTTTTGAAACGACTTCAACTACAAAACGTGATTAGTTTGACAACAGAATGAAGTCGAAACAACTGTATGCGAAAAATGTTTGTGAATTTGTGAACGTACTCTTAAAATTGTTGTTATTGTTGTTGGTTATTTAATATCAAAAAAATAATGCGATAAACTTGTGATTAAAAAATTTATTGTGGCTCGATTTCATAGCTTGTCAGTTTTAATAACCAAATAGTCTAAATACAAAACATAATATTTAAATGATAAAATATTTACTTTTCAATTTAATATAAACTGTACTGTAGATTACATAAGTTTAAGGAGGTACTTGTTATCTTTAAAAAATTGAAAATAAGTGCATTATCTGTTAAACTTTGCACAACTTTATATGCAACCAGTAAAATTTAAACTAATAATTATTTCATGTATGTTATCTAAGGTTTTAGAGGATAACATATTATGCCTTATTCTAAGCTAATCCTTTTATATACGCCCATGCACTAATTCATTATCAAGTATTCTGACCAAACTTTAAAATTGTAAAAATTAACTTAAGTGCATTACCCGTTAAACATTGCACCACTTTAAATGCAACCAGTTAAGTTTAAACTAGTAATAATTTCATGTATGTTATCGAAAGTTTTAGAGGATAACATATTGTGTCTTATTTTAAGCTAGTCTTATTATTTACGCCCAGCACTAATTCATTATCAAGTATTCTGATGAAACTTTAAGATTGTAAAAATATCAGCCCACGTTATGTTTTTCTGCTTTATAACTTTTTAATATACATTTTTGTTTCATAAAATCAAAAAGGCATATTTAAGGCGCCACAGAACCGTTCGTGGGCCGCAGGTCTCAACACACGCGTCACGTTCATAGGTCATTAAACGGTTACCAAGAATAAAAAGAATCTGACGGGTCAAAACAATCGAAAAGAAGAAAATTGCATAACAGCCATCGTTGACGCCATTTAAATACTTTTTACGGTTGACAGAAACTGTTCAAAGAAAAAAAAAATTGTATCGATTGTTTCATGGTTCATTTATCCAAGATTACGTTGCAAATCAATGATAAAACCTGCTATCTTGGTTTAGTGTTCAATGAATCGGATAAAAATCCTTTAGTTAATGATTGATTACAGACATCTTCTTCCCATGACAAATGTTTTTAAACGGAAATTACGTTTGCAGAAATCGAAAAAGAAACTACTATTTTTTTTATCTGTGTTTAAGTGCCATCCATCACCTACTACTAAACAGTGTAGTTTCTCTATTGTTAATCTTAAAATATGATTTGTAAATTTACAAACTTTTTATAAAGTCCTTTTATGCCATTCGTCCAGGCATATTGCAGTATTCATATCCAAGTAGCAAAATAGTATTATCCATAGAGGGTATATGGAAAAATGGCCAATCGTGTCCGAAACTCAAGCATCGTTCCAAAATATATTATTCTCTTTAATAAAAAAAAATTACTAAACATATTTTTTAGCCTTTCGTCCTTTCTATAAATAAAAATTTTAATTTTAAAACTATGCATCAACATTTCAAAACTTCCGGTATATTTTAACCTGCACAGGACGAAATTTACAAAGATCCGTAATAACGGTCGGTTTTCAATGGTCCACATCGGGATTGCCCTTTGTCGGTATGTATTTAAGATTTGTAAGAATATTGTTCATCTGATTTTAACTGCCATTCAAATTATGAGATACGTGTATTTGTTTGCGAACACGTACTGAGGTTTCATTGAAGATTTTATAAATCAATTTTTAAGTATTCTAATTAATATCCTGTTGAATTAACTTTCACAACTGTACCTAACGTATGGAAAATGATTAGTGTAATTAAGTGGCATTCTTTCTTATTGCTACTTTCGTATTTTGCTAAATCCAGAACATTTAAAATTGAACAGTAAATCTTTACGATTTACCACCAAATAAAACCCAGGATAAAAACAATTCCTACCTAGAAATAGATACTAAAATCAATGTTAATTTATCAGTGATGCACCTGCAGTAAATATTTTGAATATTTTTCAAAATCTGATTTTTCAATGATTCCGTTTACTATATGTTATTTTTGATTGTCTTTACAGAAAGCGAACCATACGTCTCTGCAGAGCACAGGGCAGGAGTTCATTCTTCAGTTGTCATCGCATCTAGTTTAGTCATCGCAGCTGTGGCTGTCATCTTCATGGCGACATGTTTTTTCATCTCCACGAGAAAGAAGTGCAAAAGGGTGAGTAAAACAAATTTGCTCTTTATAACTTTACCAAAAAAACAAGTTTTAACAAAGTACTTAAAGTTCGTATTTTTAAAACTTTATTTTTATCAATTTTATTATAATTTTATTTCGTAAATTTTTAGAGTAATGGTAAAGCTTATTGCATAATTTGATTCATGTTTCGACCCTGGTAGTTTTCAATATCTATCCGTTTTAATTTTCGTTGTAAATTTATGTAGGTTAATTGCCTATTGATTACAATCTTCCCTGCGTATTTCCTAAAAATTTTAGGGTATAATGGTTAGCGTGCTAGCTTCTAGACCGCGAGGTTGCGGGTTCGAGTCCCGTGTTAGGCATGGGTGTTTGGAAATGTATGTTGGCTTGTCTAATGACGAATGTTTCGGCCCATTATAGCCCTCGTGTTGCTGACGGCGCCAGGTAATCTGAATACAACCAACCAACCTAAAAATCGTAACTTTTTCCCTTTACCAGATATATTTTACTTATTTGTTACTAAATATTCATTTAGTGGTAAGTTTGTAATTTATCGAAGATGATTTTCAAAATCGTGTGTCAATTAGTCAAAACTGATAACACACGAATTTAACGATACCTGCTGATTTGCCTATGAAATTCATAAGTCTGCTTATCTTAGGCCAAAAAATAGGGAATCTCTGGAGTTACAAGTGCAAACCATTAAATAAATTTTATAACAGTGATAGCACTTGCGGATCTTTACTCATCTTTAAAACACCATCATCCGAGACACCGTTGTCCCACCTAAACAACCTTCCCCTATTTAAATCTACTATTTCTCCCGCCGGAACATGCACACCTCCGGTACACAAACGGATGGGAGTCACCTCTTTTAAAACACAAATAATCCCTTAGCATTTATTCAGACCGCATAATAAAAAAAAAAGATGAGCAATTCCGTCCGTCACAAGCGGTCAACTGCGTAACTAGGGTTAAACTCGCAACTAAGATAAAAAACGCTTAGCGAAGCGACAAAATGGACATCCGCACTCACTTTCAATTTCGCTCAGGATGGACATCGTATAAGCATCAGACCAGATACTTCCTCCGGAAACGCAGGAAATGCGGGCATTTTTTCGGTAAAAAAATAGTAGGAAATACAGGTGGAAGTGTCTTTTTTTCTTTTCTTCTTTTTTTCCGCATGCCTTTCACACTAACAACGCTGCACTGTTGCGCAAGCCTCTGATTGTGGAGTGTTCTCCAACGCTTTTTATCAGGAATAGAATACGATCCATTTGTTGAATAAATGCAGCACATTGACGATTGTGCGATTTGGATTTGAGATATTCGTCGCCAAAGCGGAAAAGCTTTATCATAGTCGGTTACGTTACTAAACGGTTAGAAAACTGAGAAAAAAATTAAAAAGATGATGGGTTATATTTATATACTAGCCTAATACCCGTGCTTCGCCACGAAATTTTACCATGTGCAATATTTTAGCTAGCTGTGAGGCCACGCGTTGCGGAAATCCGTCATTGGTGTTCAAAAGTCTAATTAAAAGGCTAAAACTACTTATGTTGACAATTTCAGAGCTGTAGCCCTATTAGAGATCGTTTTGTAAAATATATATTAATTAATGAAAAAAATTAATTAAAAAGTAGCTAAATAAAAATTTAAAATTCTGTTTTTCCAGAGTCCAATTAAAAGGGTAAAACTACTTTTGTTGAAATTTTCAGAGCTGTAGCCCTATTAGAAATCGTTTTGTAAAATATTTGTTAATTAATTAAGAAAGAACTAAATAAAAATTTAATATTCTGTTTTTCAAAAGTCCATTTAGCAGACCAAAATTACTTATGTTGAAAATTTCAAATCTGTAGCCCTTTTAGAAGTCATTTCGTAATTTTTTTTTAATTAATTCAGAAAATTAATAAAAAAGTAACTAATTGAAATTTTAACATTCTGTTTTTTTAAAGTTCAATTAGAAGGCTAAAACTACTTATGTTGAAAATTTCAGAGCTATATCTCTCTTTAAAGTCACTTTGAAAAAAACAAATTAATTAAAAAAATTAACGAAAAAAGAACTAATTTAAATTTTAATATTCTGTTTGACATACATAAAATTAGAAAGCCAAAACTTCTTATGTTGAAAATTTTAGAGCTCTACTACAATTTTAAGTAGATTTCTACATAGATCCACAGACAGACACACAGTTTGTTTTATTATTATAGATGAAATACTAAGTAACTGACTTTAAAATAACTGTAACTAATTTTTAAAAAATATTTTTGAAGGTAAGTATACTTAAATTCATTTTCATTCATATTTATCTATTTATTACACGATGGCATAAACAAATTAAATTCAAAAAGACTCTTAGGGTACGCGAGCACGCACTGGAGCCTCGCTTACGTGTGGGAATCAAATCTCTAATTTTCCATTTATTTATCCTATTACATTATTTTAAACTCCAAATATCGTTTGCAAACAACATTCAGAAATAAGTTAAGTCGGTTATTATCACTATTGTCGCTATGTAACGATTTCTTTGTAAAATAATCACTAATAAACCAACCTGCATCTGGGCTGAAAGAGTTAAGCATGTACTCTTACTAAGTACTATAGATCATCTACAACTCGTCGCTGAATGTTTATTCTAGTTGTCTCGGAACAGTGGTATAATTTCTGACGCTACAACGTTTTCATATTAATTGGCCAAGCTTTACCAGGCGAACCCCGCAAATAAATGTTCGGATATGGAGATGCAATGTGTTCACATGTTTAAAAAAAATCTTTTGTTGACGTGCCAATGCGCCTATTCTCTTCCATATATTCTAAAGTTTGCTACTAAAAATAAAAATTACCATTGAAAATTTCTAGATGTCTAGTGAAGAAGTAACGTTTAGGAAAAGCGTTTTACATCAATTTGTAAAAGAAACTCGAAATTCGGACAGTTGTGGTAGGAGTGTCCGGTTGTAACTTAGTAATCATTTATAGTATTCCACTTTACCTTTCTATTTTACACAAAGTATATTGAAATTGAGCAAATACAAATACAAAAATGACCACCAACCACAGGCAAAAGGTCCATCAAGGTTGGTCCAATTTAACTTTTCTAACAATTCCCCAGGATAGATCCGGCTGATTTTTAAAACTGTTGACTCCGGTACAATTTACAATGTAGTTCGGTACATTGTTCCACTTATCAATTACTCTATTGTAAAAACAATGTTTCCTATTCTCCAAGTTATAAAATGCGATTTAAATGGCATATATGCATAACATCTTGTCCAGTCCCTTGTATTGAACTCTAAACCTTTGAAATCACCCTGTTCGATAAATTTAAACAGCTGAATCAAATCCTCTCTGAACCTTTTGTCTTCTAATGTAAGCAAATTAAGGTTCCTCAATCTAACGCCATAATACGATGTCGAGTTTCCCTGCTTCATTTTTGTTGCTCTACGCTGAACCTTTACTAACAAATCAATATCCTTTTCTTAAAGTGATACTACACTTTCTCGCAAAATTTTTAGTCCTAGAAATCATGCATAAGATACTAACCCAATTTTGAAAATTGCAACAAAATCGACATCCTTCTTTTTTTAAACGGAAAGTCATTCTCATCTATTTACCGAACAGTATTTCGCAAACCCTATTCTACTCTTTCACCCAAGATGAAATTTCTTAGCTTTCTATTCCTGTGAGAGAAATCCCACCTGTGATCAGCCGCCAAGATGTCTCCAAGAAAGCAACAGATGGAATCATTCTCTTACCAGTGTCTTCAATAAAAAAAAATAATAATCTTCTTCAGGTCGATTTTTCTTCCTTTACCTCTGTCCTAATCGGACTGTCCCATGCCGCAACGCCCACATGGAAACTGGCTTCAAGAGAGAGGGAAGAGAGAGAGAGGGGTGGGGGAGGGGTCTAATGCGATTTATTGGTGAAGATATCTTTTGATATATGAGATGTGTTGCAAAGGATGGGTACTTGAATGTACGGTGAGCTCGAGGAGCCGATATGGTTGTCCTCTTTCCGAAACTAAACGGAAGCAGGAACTTGGGTTGATTTTGATTTATGGTTTAACAGATTTAAAAAAAAAAAAAAAAGGTTTTTTGTTTTTGAAGATAAATTGTGATTTCTGTGGTACAGGATGTTATAAGTAGGAGTCTTTTTGTAGGTGTGATGTAGGTTTTCTAATTATAATAAAGTAGTATTTTTGATTACATGCTTTTTGCTGTATACTTGATGAATCGTATTGGTTTTTGTTAATAAATTCCCTTTCTTATTAACTTCCAGTAGGATTTTGAAAGCAAACAATTCATGGCTTCCGTAGGATTTTGAGAGCAAACAATTCATGGCATTCGATCGACTATTTTGCAAAATATTAACTACCAGTAGGATTTTGAGAGCAAACAATTCATGGCATTCGATAAAATATGTTACAAAATATAAATCTGATTTATATAAAGAATAAAATTCGATGGAATATCTAGTTCAATTGCAATCATGGTATTTTCCCCCTCCGCATAGTGAGTTCAAACATCATTGACTTTCCACTCAATACTAAACCAATTATAATTGATCAATTATGAATCAACTCGATAAAGATTGAACAAGTATTGGAAATAAAAGCAAATTTATCCAACGACCAGAAAAATTTACAGATTAAGTTAACATATTACAACTGCAACACTTACACTTATTTTCAAATCTCTTGTAAATCATTCAGCTCAATACGTTGACCTCACCTTTGAATCTCTAATCCAAGTTCAAGGAAGCCAATCAGAACTTGTGAGGGTTCTAATACCCGGGACCCCCTAGCAACGACAATCCAATGGGGTCCATACATTTGAGGGACAGTCACGTGACGACTGTTTTGAAGATGTGGGAAGATCGAGCCCGGGCAATGTGGACTGAATAGAACGAGGTCACCCTCCGCACCTGCCCGCTCCCTCCCACCAACCCACGATCCTTGTTTACCTTTTTTTTTTAAAAACGAAATGAACATACCCAATAAATAATTTGAAAGCCGAGCATGATGCCCATTGCCCATATACAACCGAACAGAATGAAAGAATTAGATCCACTATAGAATGATAAATTTTGGAATAGTAATGACACTAATGTGCTTCCTTCACTTATTCTGCAATATTCAATGCAAATATTTGGAATACAGCAGTAGGAATTATATATATTTCCTATTTAAATTTTTCGATTTGTGAACTTTAAAAAATCATGTTAAATTTGACAAGATGGGAAAAGACAAACCATCTAACCTGTACACAACAGTTTAATTTTGCTTTTGAATAATTCATAGAAAATGTAATGAATATTATGTTCCAACCGACTCTCGTGCTGAAAAATAATAAGTTTATTTTATTTTCAGGTGGATCGCCATTACCCTTACCAAGCTGTAGCGACTAAAGAAGCTGTGATGTTATAGAGTACAAATGAACAAAGTAAGTTTCTGAGCATATTCTGAAGCATTTAAAAAACGAATAAATATCATCATGAAATAAAATTTAACAATCTTTCATGCAGATTATTCAAATATTTTTAAAGCACAAAAATTGCAGAAGCAAAGTTGGCTTTTCATAAACAATAAATATATTCTGCAGTAATCACAGTGAACATTATAGCGACTTACTTACTTTTATCTTATGTTATCCAAATTAATTATTATCGTAATCAGTAATGAAAGTTACAACAGCAATAATTTTGAACTGAAAGAAATATTTATAAAAATATCAGCAGGAGTGGTATTCGATCTGATTTTAACTTTATGTACTAGTCCCCTTTCTTTTTAAATTTTAAATATTTCACCATTTCTTTAGTCCTATTTTCATAAACTTTGATTCCTTTTCTTTTTCTACAGGAATGCATTTAATTCTCCAGAGTTATTCTAGTGGTGCCATCTACCGACGCTGATCTGTGATAAACACAGCTGGGACGTAATTCAGACGTTGCGTAGAAGCAGAAATTCAAATCAAAAGAAGTTTTGTTGACAGTGACCATGAAATATAAGAACATTTTCTAGAAGTGATTGAGAAACATTTCTTAAGGTCAAAAGAAATTATATCTCAACTTCCTCCTTTTCATCTGATTGAAGAATGTGTTAATTTTAGAGAATTGTACAGTAATTATGAATTTTTTAAAGGACATGATGATTAGTGACTTCCTGCAAAGTTAATGTTCTCTTTCTGAGAATATGACTCAATAAGTTGCGATTAAAGACTGAGATACAATTCTTTGAATACGAAAGAAATTGTTAGTTTATTTAGTTATGTGTGATTTCTTTAAACATATATGTGCATTTCGTTATTGAAAAGCAAAAAATAGTTCTTCCTGGATTTTTCGACAAATTCATACTACTCATTTTACCAAATACTTTCATACGAATTTTGAGAAAATTGCACTTGAAGTTAATGTAAATAAGAAAATATAAGTGCATGTGCTGAAAGTGAATTGAAACTTGTGAATAAAAAATAACTATTATTGTACAAAATTTAATAAAATTGATGTAAATAGAAAATATCACTATGACATTAAAGTGTGATTATTGTTTGACTTGATTTTTCTTTTCTTTTTAAAGATTAAATTATTATTCTTAGAATAATTAAATTTCTTTAGTATTGCAAATATTATGAATGAAATATACTATCAATAATTTATCTTTGAATAAAAAATATAATCAATTAATACTTCAGTTTTCAAAACTATTTTTATAATACACAACCAAAATGCAATTGTGAATAGTAAACTGAAATATCCGTATAAACTAAGACAGTTGAATTTTAAAATTAAGCCTTATTTATTAAATGTTCATAAACAATTATGTTATTCGCAAACACCAGAGCATCTTTAATAATAATGACTTAAATGATGTATCAATAGAATTTAAGTTAACATAAGTTTTATTGGATTCAAAAAGCACAAAACATCTCCTTTCATTTTACTAATAAACCAAAATACGGTTGCAAAATTTTATTCCTCATCGGACTATCTTCTTAATATTTTATAGAACGAAGAGAAGTTCTAGTTGATGTAGCTATAGTTTAAAATACCAGTCGAGAAAGAAAAGCCAAAAACTGTGCAAAAATTAGTTTTGTATCCGTTAATTTAAAATCAATATTAAAATATCCCATACTTTATCAAATAGCGAGAATACCTTTCTGTCTGGTAACCTACTACTGGTCTAATTTTCAGTGAGAAAGGGAACCGACGATTTTATTCCTTTCATACTAAATTATTGGTTATTTTGAAAACTGATCCAATAGTAAGAGAGGCAACTGCAATTTTTGGACCCCATCAAACATCATTCTGAATTTCTTATAGAAATTGTAGAAAAGTGAGTAGCTTACGAATCCACTGGTCTGCCGTGGCAAAAATGGCCGAAACTGATCAAAAATCGACTTGGAATTAATTGAACTCAGGGGCGTGTTGGCCATACGGGTGTCTGGCGTGATCACCGGGCCGGTCAGTGTCTGTAAAAAATGGGCTGGTTCGGTACTTAAGATTTTTTTTTTTAAATGTATATAGTTGTCTTACTTAACGTTTTTTTTTTTTTCTTCAAAAAGCCCAATGTATTCATATCCCAATAACTTTATTTTGAATATTTTACACATTACTTTATTATGATACAGAGCATGTATTTTCCAAATACAACATACATAATATATATTATCGTATGACGACTTTTTACCCATTTCATAGCTTTTAAGGTTAAATATATATTATAATTCCGGATGTAATTTTTTTATAAACATGCTAGTTATATACATGAACATTTTTAATTTTGAAATTTAGATTGTGTTGTTATAGGTTTTTCAAAAAATTCTCAATGGTTTATGGAAATCAAATTCACTCAATGGAGGTATAAATAGTATACAGATAAAATTGGATTTAATTGAACTAATTCTTAAAAAATTAAACTATTAAAATTAATTAATAACATTTTTTAATTATTGAATATAAATCTATATCTATAAAAGTGAGTTGTCTGAACCTTATACAAATCCACAGTTTTGCACCTAGAGGTACGAAATTTGTTACATAGAAGGTTTAGTACATGGAGATTGTAGAGAACAGCTTTTAAATTCGATTAAAAGTTGTTTTCATTAAAATTTAGCAACATTAAAAAAATTCTTGGAAAATCCAGCAGAGCGGGGCCACACTGCTAGTAACCATTAAATATAAATATTTAAGTAATAAAAGCTGTTATTAAAACTATTTAAATATTATAAGTAATTATTTAATTAATGAATGGAGTTATTTTATTATAAACAATAATTATTAAAGTTTAATTAACGATTATATTGAAAATTTGGGGCGGCACCAAATCCAAAATCACCGGGCCGATTTTATGCCCCAGTACGCCCCTGGTTGAACTAAAATCCGATTGCCAAATATGTCATAACTTGCCAAAAAGAGAACAAACTTTTTCGTCTGGCAATCCACTACATTTTGATTTTCAATGAGAAAAACTCAAACGATTTCTGATCTCTGGCTCGGAAAACTTGTATCTTTTAAAAGTAAGTCAAATTGGCGACATCAGATACGTCATCAGTGACGTAATGTTTATTTCCAATTTGGCTCATTTGTGAAAGATGCAAGTAAGCCATAGCCATACATCCGAATTGTCTGCAACCTTCTTAATTGAAAATTAAAGAGTGAGGGTTACCGAAAAAAAAAAAAAAAAAAAAGCTCATTATTTGGCAAGTTATGGGGCATTTGGAAATTGGATTTAGTTCAACTTATTAAAAGTCGATTTTTGACCAGTTTCAGCCATTTTTGCCCCGGCAGACCAGTGGATTCGTAATCTACTCACTTTTTTCCAATTTCTATAAAAAATTCAGAATGATGTTCGATGTGGTTCAAAAATTGCAATCGCCTCTCAGTCTACAAGTTGGTGATTTTTATTATGTCATTAGTGATGTAGTTAATGAATAATAACCTTTCAAATTAGTTTAGTTTTAAAAAAAGTACAGAAGAAATAAAATCATTTCAGGAGCCTCTTGGACTAAAAAAATGGTTGTCTTTTAAAGTTTTAGTGATTTTGAAGGCACAATCATGTTCATTTTGCAATTTTTCTTTTTCACTTTCGGCTATTGCCCAACCCTCCATCTCATCACTCTACACATGATATCCAAATACCGCCACTGGTTGTAGTAGTATTGCAGTTGGCAGAAATTACAAAGATGTTGTTCTGAATTTAATTTATTAAAATAAAAATTTAATACAAAGCATTGGTAAAATATAGGAAAAGTACTTGTAAAAATCTTTTCATAAAATTTGAAAGTTACTAAGTAACGCTTAATTAAAAATACACATTTATGGAGATTAGAGAGAGGGAGATATTATAACACTGTAGCATGGTAAATTATAAAAGTAAAATACAGTATATACAGCATGCTTATAATCCCAATAATTTCCTGTACCAAATACAGAGTGGCCACAGAACTGGGAAAACCTGGAAACCAGGGAAATGTCAGGGAACTCTTTAAAATTTCCTGAAAATCAGGGAAATTTTGTATTGTTTAAGGCACGTTTATCCATATTTTGGCGCTATTTACAAGGAGGTTTGTAGTGGTAAGCCATTAGAAGTTTAATGATACAGAATAATATAAACTTCTCCTTACCAGTAAAACTATTTTTTTTTAAATTGCAAATTATCTCTTTAGAATGCATGTTTTATTTGATAATGGTGTGTAGGCATCGGGAAAACCTTAGAAAATTAGGGAAATTTAAAAAAAAAGTTTGCCCTAAAATCAGGGAATTTTTTAGAAATCTGTCGCGGAAATCAGGGAACTTTTTGTCCTGAATTTTGTGGCCACCCTAAAATAGATCTGAAATGCTTTACTTTTCCAACCATGATATCTGTCAAAATAATGCTTCAAATCCCCAAAACAAACCTTTTGTTGCAATGTATCTACTTTTAAAGATAAAAGGAAATTCATTAATTTTGAAGGAAAATATATATATATATATTTTCTTGTCCTCTGCAGTAAAACACGATAAAAATAAGCTCAAGTAAAGAATTTGTTCAAGTCAATAATAAAAATAATCCAACTCTTGTTATGCCTTCAAAATACGTTAATTATATAAAAACTATCAATATAAGTAATATTATATGGTACACATTTCAAACCCTTTGAAGTAATGTTACATCAGATATAGAGTTTGAGAAAGTTGTAGCATTAACAGTGGTAAAAAAAAGAAAAAAAAAGTCTGCATATCACTCTAAAATAAAGAATATACTAGAAGAGCTTGCTGACGGCAGCACCGACAGCAGCACCTCCAGTGGCAATTGCAACTTTCGTAGTTGCGGCCAGTCCAAGGACCCCTGCACTTTGGAGGGATGCAAACAGACTCCCTGCTACAACATTTCCTATGGAGCTTTGTACGGTTGCTGCAACAGTAGTTGCAGCAATACCACTTGCGGTAAAACCTATCACCGGAAGAATCACAACAGCTCCTCCAACGGCAACTGTGGCACCGCCAGCAACTAGAGCAGCTGTGGCTGGAAAATAAATGAAGCAATGGGGTCACTTTATCGATACTTTTTAACGTTATAGGTATAACATATAAAAGGCCCCAAACCAAAAAACATTAAGATGTATAATTTTACTTATTATAATTTTTACAATGAACTTTTAATATCAATCTTAATCCATTATCATAGAAACCAAGGCCGTAACTAGACTTTTATTTCAGTTTCTTTTTTTAAACTATGTTTACCCATCTGAGGTCATACTTGAATTATTTCACGCAAAATTTTGACTGTTTCGGACCCCCTTCCCCTCTTCGATCCCCCGATGACACTCTCAGTCATGTTTGATTGACCCCCTCTCCTAAAATTACGTCACATTATTCCCACCCTTTCCCTTCCTAAAAAAATATTTTTACCAGTCCCCTCCTTCTATGAAATTAAAAAGAAATACATATTTATGTAGTGTTGGAATTAACTCAGAATAAACTCATCTCATAGCAAATTCACTTTAATTAACGTGATTCTTGATAATAAAATGTTATTTATTCTGTTTTTTTTTTTTTTTTAAAGCTGTAAATTAAAAAAAAATAATAATAATAATAATTACATTTCTTTCGAAAAATTTAAATTCTTACTTCATTTATGCAAGCGATTACCCCCTTCCGCTCTTCCTGGGCCAGGGTCCATCACTTTGGACAAACCATCTCCCTCTGCGCGTGACGTAAATTATGTACATCCCCTCAACATAAAATGGAAAAAACTGTGAAAAACCAACCAGTCGATTCGTATTTTTTATTAAGAAGTTCGAAATTATATGTGTCTGAGTGGGGACATACATAAATTACGTCACGCACATAGGTAGGAGGTGAGGGGGGAGGTCCAACGTGATAGACCTTGACATGGAGGTGTTGGATAATCGCTTGCGTGACATAAAAATTTCCCTTTTTCAAAAAAAAAAAAAAATTTAAAGCAAAAAAAAAAAAAAAAAAAAAAAACTTTCTAGTCACTCGAAATTATTTTTACCAAGAAAGTTAATGGGCAATAAGTTATACTTCATACTATTTAAGTTAATTTCAAAACTACATAAATATATATTTTTTGCAACTTTAAAATTATTTTACAATTAATAAAATTATGAATTTCGTTAAAATGAATTAAATTAAGAATTTAACTGAAAATAAATTAAAGATATGATAAAAAATTAATGAATTGATTGAATTAAAAATTAATTAAATCCCTGGATATAGACTAGATAAAAACCAATTGGAAATTTCGTTGGAGACGCGCGCGACATTTAACGCTCTTTATTTAACCCGTAAACAGATTAGAACAGCAAATTTATGATGAAATCTCTAGTTATGTATTTGTTTCTACAATAGTAATTGGGGACTAAGTTATAAGAACAAAATATTTTAAATAGGTCAAATATACATTTGCACGTTGATGCAAGCGACTCGGAGAAATAGCAAAAAAAATAGGGTTGTGGAACAATGTACGACTTTAAATTACACTTAATACTGGTCACTGCAATAAAATGGCGTTTTTCGTTTTCATAATTTCATTAATTTAGGGAGAGAAAACAAACTTTTTTACTAGTAGGCAATAGATTTCTCTCAAATAGTATTGATAATGAACTGATGTAATATACCAGTTAGAAAATCTTACCATAACTTGAAATTATCTTACCTAGTTTACCAGGCATTCTGAATAGAAAGGTTGATTCTATCTCAGCTCAAAATCTAAACACTCGCTGCAATAGAATTAATTAAATAAAATCAAAACATCTTCAAAACAAATGGTAAGCTAACGAAAGTTTAAGAAATCAGGAGTTTGTAAATCCACAAATAAAATAAATGTATACTCAATGTTTCATTCGACGTTAAAATTTAGAAGAAAATATGCTTTTTCAATTGCCAATTTTCTATTTTAATTTTCAATCATATTTGATGTTTGAAAAGTTTTATATTGTTTACGTCAACAAATCATTGATGTAGATAAATAACTGGATAGACTGCTTAACGCTGAGAAAATGAAGCCGTTGCCAGATCTTTGGGTGGACAAAAAGTACGGATTGCTGAAGATTGACAATAAAATCTTGGGTTGTACACAACAGAACTATCATAGTAGACATTAATTAGTAATAATGTGCAAAAAATATGTACTCTAGAACTTTACAAGGTTTCTCGCATTTCCATCCAAGTATAAAAGTGAACTGTGATTGGTTAATATCAGCCCATGATCATCAATTAAAGGTCGGCGATATATCGATACGACGATATTTTTTAAAAATATTGATGATAAAAAATATCGATACAAGTTACCGATATATAGATATTTTCAAACATTTTTAGTTTTTTGATGATCGTTTTGTAGTTCCATGTGTTTTTTCGATTTTCTTTATTCCCTTTTCAAAAACTTCAAAACTAAAGTTTGGACTTGGCTGAGAAACAGTTAAAATGGAACACTAACCTAAAAAGAAAACATAATGTAATGGAAAGATAAGATCATTTATTAGTAGTCATTAACATAGCGCCGTTTCTGTTGCCAACGTGTGCCTGGAATTGCATATAATTTTAAATATTAGAAACATCTCTATCAGCAAAATATGTGGTAAACTACTTTTCAAATTTCTTTTTTAAAAACAAATGTGAATTTATGCATTGACATCCAAATGTACTTTTTTTTATTCTGATTGATAATATAATTTATTTATTAAAACAATTTTGGCATGAATTCATGAAAAGTAGAAATTTGTCCCGAAAAACTTCGTGTCTGGTAAAATTGCAAATCAAATAAAAAGAAATCATACATCGATATTTTATCAATATTTTTTCCTATGCAACGATATAGTATTGATATTTATTTTGATCGATATTTCCAACCTCTATCATCAACTACCCGCGCGAAGAATCCCCCTCCCCCTCCCTGTCTGCCATCGGAGTAGTCTATCCAGTTGTTTATCTATACCGATTGACGCAAATATTTAGAAAAAAGTTACGATTACTAACCAAGTTAAATTTTACTGGGGAATAAATATTATTACATTTAAATTCGATTGTCAATTTGATTCGATTACGAACAACTGTTACCAGTATTAAAATAGTGTTTAAAATTTTTTGTATAAAAGGGCTCTAGTGATATTTTTTTCTTGTTTTTGAAATTCAATTGTTGGCAAATTAACATAACTGTGGTAAAAATTTAGTCTTCGATAAAGAGACTGTTCAAGATACAAAAAGTAGTATAAAAAAACCAAGTAAACTGCCATGCAAATGTATTAAATATTCAGGCAAAAATAGCAGTGATGTAATCTTATACTTCTACACAATGTATGGCTTAGCCCAGCGAATTAGTGGGAAAAACCATCTTTAATGAAATCACGATATTTTATATGCATGTAATATTTTTTCTTCAATTTCTTTACAACACACATCCATCTGCGCAGTTCCTTTCTTTTCTTACACAAGAAATAATCTGCGTAATTCTCGTTTATAAACACATTTTCAAAAGAATATCTATTTATTTTAATCACTAATCATCCTCCTAAACAACTCAAATGAATTTTATGGCCAAGGTGTCAGTTGAAAGGGCTTGAGTCGTAGCCAATTTTCTTGCCAATATACAAAACAAATAATCTTCTGATAATCTGAATGGCAGCACCTAACAGGATTTGTCACGGTATAGTGGTTAGCGTGCTAGCTTCTAGACCGCGAGGTTGCGGGTTCGAGTCCCGTGTTAGGCATGGGTGTTTGTAAATGTATGTTGGCTTGTCTAATGACGAATGTTTCGGCGCATTATAGCCCTCGTGTTGCTGACGGCGCCAGATAATCTGAAAACAACCAACTAACAGGATTTGTATTGTTTACACTTTTCAGATCTGACTCAAATTTTTTTAACAACAATTCGTTTTTTTAAACTGAACAATTTTCAATTGTTGTTCGAATTAGAGATTGGGTGCTTTACCCCACATATGAAATAATAGAAATCCAATTTTTTCAGACACTAACTGAGACATTCTTCACCCTCGTGTTATTCGGATATTTTAAAGGTTTTTTAAAGAAACTACGTCTGGAAGTGTTTCTGACTAATATATGAATATACCTTAAATATTGGAATTCATGGAAAAGAAGATTATTACGTAATCATTGTTTTTCATATTGGATCCATAAGATTTTATTTTTTTATCTAAAGTAAATATTATTTCAAGAAGAATGTGAACACCTTTTTTGAAAGATAATTTGTGAGGTGACATTTTGAATATTTAAGTGTGAAAGTGTTCATTAAATATAAATGCACATTTTTTCATAATGTTATTTCGAACTGAAATTCAGACATTGTATTTAATAATTAAATTTTCAAGCTGTAATGAAAACACCCAGTTATTTTCCTGAAAAAGTTTGTCCATGACTTTTCATTACTGTTTTCTTACCTAGTATAAATATTAACGTGAAAAATATTGTGGTCATTAACATGAAGCATCTGATATATGTGACATAAACATGCTCTCTCTCTCTCGTAAAATTTTAATTCCTGTTTTTGAAAAATCATGACTTTATCTCTTACTAAAATGTTTATTGATAGCTATGCGTAATTTTCTGTTTAAATCAATGTATTTAAAACACACGAAAGAGTTCATTTTTACAAGTGCAAATTACCACTTTTCCCATACTTTATTTTTAATTTTCAAAAGCAAGGGCATGCAAATGCACACCCGTTGCTTTTTGGAATGGCGCCTACGCATAAAACAAATACACTAACAGTGGCAGCGAATGTGTGCGAGGAAGGTAAATTGAAAAACTTTAACGATATCATCGCCATGAGCGCTACAAGTTCATAAATAAGAAAAGAAACTCACAACACACCAAACAAAAAGAGAGACAAAAAAAGAGAGAGGGGAAGGGGGAGATAAAGGAGAACTCATTGCAATTAATAAGTTGTGTTTTCTTAATAAAATTTTATTTAATATATAAGAGACCAATTTGGTACAAAACCTAATTATTTTTTTTGTTTGTTGATAATACAAAAAAACAACAGAAAACTTCAATCAGGTTGATAATAATAGAAATCCAATTTTTTCAGACACTAACTGAGACATTCTTCATCCTCATGTTATTCGAATATTTTAAAGATTTTTTAAGGAACCTACAGCTGGAACTGTTTCTGACTAAGTATTTGAATATACCTTAAATATTGGAATTCATGGAAAAGAAGATTACTACGTAATCTTTGTTTTTGCATATTGAATCCATAAGACATTTTTTTTTTATCTAAAGTAAATATTATTTCAAGAAGAATGTGAAGACCTTTTTTGAAAGATAATTTGTGAGGTGACATTTCGAATATTTAATTATATATTTTGTTGTTGTTGTAGAAAATACGAAAAAACAACAGAACACTTCAATCAGGTTGACCCCCCCCCCCCCCCCAAGCAAACAATACTGTCATTCCATTGATTTTTACTAACAAAAAAATATCCAAGCACGATAATATTTGGCATCCGACTTCTAATCAATTTCCGAACAATACGATCAATGCAAAATGAAATGCCAAGTACATACCTGTACACACGACGAAGTCTAATAACTACCTTTGTTTACAATGCAAGTCCTAAATGTTCCTTCACTTCGCTTTTTAGTTCCAGTTGTCTAAGGGGAATCCCCTTTTGCTAAAGATTGCCTCATCTACTTCCTGCAACAACGTAAGCAGCAACCGACGCGATGCCAACAGGTATTCAGAATGATACGCATTTATAAATAGCGCGAATTTCAAAAGATAGAAACGGTAAACTCAACTAAAAATGACGAAAAGGGAAGAACGACCGAGTCCTGAGAAACAATTTTAAATAATAAGGGAAGTTTAATTTATTCTTATTTCTTCTATTTATGAAATAGCTTACTTTTAATATTAATTATTATTATCTATAGGTATTGACTTATAGCTTATCTAATGGTCATTCAAGCCATTTCAAACAGGGCATTACACCCAATCCTTCTGATTTTGATAAAGATTAGTGCGAACCACTTTTTTATGGTTATTAAAAGTATCTAAATTATTTTTCGATATTCCGACTAGCTCAAGTTTTATATTTTAAAATTTATGAATTTTTCAAATTTGACATTCCTGGAATTTTTTAAAAAAAAGAGGCACGTGTCATAGAAATAATTTTTTTCTTAAAAACTATTGTTTATATCTTTACTTTTTTTCTATTATTTAATAAAACTATGTAAAATTAATGAGAATAATATATTATCACTCTAAGTTAATATAATCTACGGTTGTGGAACACCGGACAACTTTCAATTACACTATAATACTGACTTGGATTTGTGTCATTTACAGTTTTTATATTTTCATCATTCATTTAGATAAAATGGCCAGTTAGGTGATATTTTTTGAGGTAATCCTTTTATGGGTCAACCTCCTCCAAAATGGTGATTTTGGCGATCTACTTTTCGATAATACTTGTTATCCTTTCTTATAACTCAAACTGAGGAGAGGAGAAAAAAAAACGATCGATGATGAAGTATGCTCAAGGAAAAAGAACTCTGTGTTGAAGGTATTCGTTGTTCAACTTTTTACTCCATTAAAGCATTTTTTCGGGAATTTCGGAGGTGGGGATGTTTAGAACACCTTAACAAGCATTACCACAGCGATTTTGATCAAAATCGTTAGAGTTTATTTTTAGCAATCATAGAAAAACATGATTTTTTTCAATGGTAGCTACTAAATGAGCATGCGCGATTGTGACGAAAACCTTTAAGGTACGCATAGGCGATCCCAGGAATATTTGGTGCAAGACTAGATTTCTATCAAAATCATTAATTTTTTAGAAATATTAATTAATAATTCGGCATTATAAATTATACTCTTTGAGAATAGTTAAAATTCATGCTGTATATATTTGAAAGCGCAACCCTGTTAAAAATAAAAAATAGTAAAAATATCGAAATATGTATTTTTAACGATTTTTTTATCATCCAACTAGATCTCACGGCATTCAAGAGACAGTGTTTAGAATAGAGGAACTAGAAGATGCAAAAATACAGAAGAGTAATATTTTTTTTATTTCTTCCAAGCTTCGGATATAATAAAAAAAAAAAAAAAAAAAAAAAATCATAATGAAACACGAAAGCAGAATTGGAATATGTTCAATTGAATTCTAAAAATAGATTTCAAAATAGTATATCTGATGACTTAAAAAACAAAACATTTTCCTAGAATTTTGAGAACTACACAGGAAATGATTATACAATAAAAGAAACAAATACTTCTACTCATCACCTCTAATAATCATAGACAACAAGCGCCAGAAAATCGTCACGCAAGTAGCTATAAAAAACGACATAGAAAAGAAAACAATTTTAATTAAGAGGGAAAAAAAAAGTGCTCATACTAACGTAAAAGTATAAACGGCACATGCGCTTTTTTTTTTAATTATAATTTACATCATTTCCCTCATTTTTTAATTTTTTTTTTCAAGAACCAGGGAGGTGCAAGCGCACCTCCGTGCACCCTCCGAGGGGCGCCCATGAAGTTACATCTTATGGTCTCCACCAACCCGCACACCAAATTTGAACATCCTAGGTCAATTTGCTCGGGAGTTATGCTGACCTCAGAAAGAAATTTTTTCTAGACAATTTTTTGCAATCAGGATGTTCCAAAATGTAGAGAAATGATAAAAAAAAAAAAATCGTTTTTTTTTTTTTTTTTTTTTTTTTTTTAATATTATTTTTGTAAAAAAAATTAATTAATTACTTTTGGAACATATATTAAAGACATCAAGATATATCAAGAACATATATTATTTTTTAAAAAAAAATTAATTATTTACTTTTGGGCTAGGTACAGTAAAATAAAATGTGTCAATTTTTCTGGAAAAAAGTACGTTTTTTACGTTTAGGGTAATGAAAAGCATTTGGTCGAGATTTTTTTTTTTTTTTTTTTTTTTTTTTTTTTTTTTTTGCATTTCTCCACGTTTTGGAACATCCTGATTTCAAAAAAGTTGTCAAGAAAAAATATCTCTCTGTGTGTATGTGTGTCTGTGGTCAGCATAACTCAAGAACAAATTGACCTACGATGTTCAAATTTGGTATGCGGGTTAGTGGCGGCCATGGGACCTACTATTAAGGTTTTCGTCAAAATCGCGCATGCGCATAAGGTAGCTGACATTGAAAAAAATCATGTTTTTCAATGATTGCTAAAACACGGCTCTAAAGATTTTCATCGAAATTGCTGTAGTAATGCTTCTTAAGGTGTTTTAAGCATCCCTACTTACGAAATTCCCGTAAAAATGCTTTAATGGCGTAAAAAGTTGAAAAACGAATTCTGTTTACAAAGAGTTCTATTTCCTTCAGCAAACCTCATCAACGATCACTTTTCTCCTCTCTTCAGTTTCACTTATAAGAAAATATTATATAAGAATTATTGAAAAGTATATCGCCAAAATCATCTATTTAACAACTTATAATCCAAATTTGAAGAATTGGATTAAATTGATTCTATTAAATTTTTATAATTTATTACAATAGATCGAAAACATTTGAACACATATATTCGTACCTTAGATGAATTTATTAAAAATTTAACACACAAAAAAATAGAAATGTTTGCCACACAAAAATAAAATGAAAGTAGAAATGGTAATTCCTCATTCTTTTAATAAGTAAATCAGTATTGTTTTTTAAAAACCCGAATAAAAAAACTTTCACAAAACAATACATTCCTTCTCTTGGTTTTCTATGAAAAACTAAAGATTGATTTGTAATTCAAATTAATGTCTAGTCAAGTCATATACTTTAAATCCTTTCGTAATACTATAATATTATTTCCAGAAAAATTATTTCTTCATATTAATAAATAATCAATAAGAAATAATCTCATTTGAATATAAGGCCTTCGAAATGTTTAGATTCCTGGAAACGAATTTTTCAAATAATATAGACAAAAGTATGAAATTTAAATATGGGTTTGGAAAATACCATATTTTATTTTTCCAGAAGTATATTTTCTTACAATAGTTTTAATGTTCTATTACTTTGTCTTGTAGCATGTCAGATCAACATGATGAAAATTTAGATTCTTTAAGACAAAATTTACTTGGATTATTTTCTCTGTATCTTGCAAATTTAAGATATTAGGATGTGAGGATCAATTATTTTTTATACTTTAGGAAGGTATTACATATATTTAGAGTTGTTTTCATGCTCACTATCTTTAGCTTTAATAATATTCCCATGCTTCAAATTCATCAAGTATATTTGTATAGATAAAAAAAATTCGGACACGGGCCTCTTATTTTAAAAATTCCGGGAATGCTAAATTTGAAAAATTCATACATAAAGCTATATACGTGTTGAAATTCGTTTTTTTCTGGTCGATTTGAAGTGGAATGGTCCATTGTTTAAGCTGGAGTACAAAATTCCTATAGCAAAAAAAAAAAAAAAAAAAAAAAAAAGGAATTAAACTCAGAATATATTTTTTTAGCAAATTGTTAAAATTGTTGTTGTTTTCAGATTATCTGGCATGGTCAGAAACACAAGGGCTATAACGCACCGAAACATTCGTCCTTAGACAGGCCAACATACATTTACAAACACCCATGCCTAACACAGGACTCGAACCAGCAGCCTCGCGGTGCTAGTACGCTAACCACTATACCGTTTGGTCGGCCAAATTATTAAAATGAAGAGTTGTATCACGCTCGATGTTTATTTAAACAAATAATAATTAAGACACTTTTTATTATAAAATCATCATAAACATTAGAAAAAAACAATATTCGTAATCAAATATCAGCAAGTAAAGTATTTCTCCTATTAATTTTGAAAAAAAATTGGCTAACTTTTAACAAAAACAAAACTACTTTAAAAATAAAAAAAAGAAAAAAAAAAAAAAAAAAAAAACACCAACAGCTTAATCTTTAAAATAACGCCTAAACTAAATTTAAAATTAAGCAAAAACTTGAAGAAACATACATAATTATATACAATAAAGCTACTTTTTCAACACCATTTTTTTAAAAATCAGTACGTTCCGAAAGATGTAGAAATGCAAGCAAAAGCCCATATACAACCATAAAGAATGAAAGAATTAGATCAACTATAGAATGATAACTTTTGGAATAGCAATGGCACTTGTATGCTTCCTTCACTTATTCTGCAATATTCAATGCAAATTTCTGGAATACAGTAGTACCGAATTATATATATAATTCATTTATAAATTTTTCGATTTGTGAATTTTAAAAAATCTTGTTAAATTTGACAAGATGGGAAAACACAAACCATCTAACATGTGCACAACAGAATAAATTTGCTTTTGAATAATTAATAGAAAATATAATGAATATTATGTTCTAACCGACCCTCGAGCTGAAAAATAATAAATTTATTTTATTCTCAGGTGGATCACCATTACCCTTACCAAGCTGTAGCGACTAAAGAAGCTGTGATGTTATAGAGTACAAATGAACAAAGTAAGTTTCAGAGCATATATTCTGAAGCATTTAAAAAACGAATAAATAGCATCATGAAATAAAATTTAACAATCTTTCATGCAAATTATTCAAATATTTTTAAAGCACAAAATTGCTGAAAAAAAGTTAACTTTTCATAAACAATAAAATAAATTTTTTAGTAATCACAGTGGACATTATAGCGACTTATTTATTTTACTTTGATCTTAAGTTATCCAAATTAACATTATCGTTATCAGCAATGAAAGTTGCAACAACAATAATTTTGAACCGAAAGAAATATTTTTAAAAATATCAGTAGGAATGGTATTCGATCTGATTTTAACTTAATGTACTAGTCATCTTTCTTTTTAAATTTTAAATATTTCACCAATTTCTTTAGCCTTTTCTACCCATTAACCGCTGGAGTTGCGTTCACGCAACGCTTAGAAAACGTAACTGAAAAAAATATTTAATCAATTTTAAACTAATATTTGGAGGTTTATGTTCATTGGTAAGATTACACACTATAATTTCGAATAATAAAAATTATTCTAAACCATATTTTTTTCTGGTAGTAATAACTTAAACATTTCAGATATTTTCTAAGTTGAACTGACATTGCTAAATCAATTCCTAAAAAAAAAAAAAAAAAAAAAAAAAAAAGCAAGGGAAATAATTTTTATTAGACATAACATTTCATATCGCCATAGTTCACTTGAAGAGCACACACAAATAAAAAATGTTTTGATGAATTCATCTTCGAGCTACGATGTTGGAAATACTAGTGTTGCGCTCGCGCATCGTCAGCGGAAAAGAGGGTCTGAATTTTCTGAACTTTTTGTCTCACACGCGTGTGATTGCAACTGCTTCATTTTGATTTGAAATATCTCGAAAGCACTAATTTACGCTTAGTGAAGTTCTGGATACATTTTGCACCATTGATTCAGATGACAATGAAATGGACATTGTTATTATTTCATCAGAAGTTGGCGAAGTTACTGGCAATGAAGAAGGGGACGATACAGTAATAAGTGACTTGAAAGTTTTACCGAATGACATTTCTGGTGAGGTTGAATTACATTCAAATATAAAAAATAAGGACCAAAATGATGTGGATAATACAAAGACAAATAAAAGAAATTGAGCCTTTGAAATGGAAGAAAATAAATTCTATTTATACATCGATACCAAAAAATGAAGAAACATCGCCAAGTTGAGAAAATGAAAAGAGAGCGAGAAAATTTAAGTTGTGATGACATTTTAGAAAAGTTTTTTAACTCAGAAATGTATGCATTGTTCATTGATCAAACTAATATATATGCTCAGCAAAATAATAGGACTGACTTTTTTGCTTCTGAAAGTTACCTAAAAAGGTTTATTGGCTTGCTTCTCCTTACTGGATACCATACATTGCCACAAGAAGAAATGTACTGGTAATTATATAAAGAAGAATCTGTACCGTTTGCCACGTATTCAGTACAGGAATATAAAACAAGATTTGCGTATGGCAGGTTACATCAATATTGACAAAAATGACAAATTGTACAAAGTAAGAGTACAACTGTGAAATTTGTTGAATAAGAAATTTAAATAGTTTCAAATATTTGCACACGACCTAAGTATTGACGAACAAGTGATTCCTTATAGAGTAAAACATTCTGCAAAAATGTTCCTAAAAGGAAAACCTGTAAGATTCGGTTATAAAGCTTGGACCCTTGAATCACGTGATGGTTTTTGTGATGATGGATTTTGTTAGATCATCTACTGGTAGACCAAGCAAACTTAGTATTCTTTGGCAGTACAAAATCAAAAAGGACATTTTCTTATACGATCAATTGACAATAAAAGACTTCGCAGTAAACATTGTTACAATGAACTATATATCGCTGTAATACTTGTGAAGTGGCTTTACACCAAGAATGTAGTCAACATTTTCATACAAAATAAGGCATATTAAATAAATGTATGTACTTACATAGTACCAAAAGTTTATATTTTTGAAAAAAAAAAAAAAAAAAAAAAAGCTTTCAAATATCGCCTCCGGTAATTTAGTCTTTGAGTATTCAACATTAACGAAAAATGAAATTCTTGAAAACGGCCGATTTTAACTCGGTTTTATGCTGACGTTGCACCAACGCAACAGTCATTTTCTCTGAAGGTAATTTAAAAATTCCAACTTTTTCTTTAAATACGTTATATATGACCATAAAATCACAAATGTAATAAATACTGACCATGATTTTTAAGGATTTCGAGTTTTAACGGTTAATGGGTTAACATTTGTGGTGACATGCATTTTATCAGTTCATCGAACTTAGTCATAGTCATAGTCATAGTGAATGGGGAGGTCAGTTGAGCCTAGGTGCTGATTCCACTAGGGAATATTGCACCAACCCCTTTATTTTACGACCCCCTGTCAAAGAAAACCAGATTCCTTAAGAAAGGTCAAAAGGCTTTTGACAGGTTCCTCGTGGATTGTATCAAGTTCTGTTCCAAGACCTAAGCTTGAGTGCCTAATGTGAAGAAGAGCTTCACATTCAAAAAGTATATGGTGGGCTGTTTCCTCTACCATATTGCACTTCCTACATAAAGGTTCTTCTTTAAATATTCCCATTCTATGAAGGTGTTTTCTTAGGTGATAGTGGCCTGTAAGAAATTCAACTATCACTCTCACCTTATCCCTGCTAAGACGCAGGATCTGAGATGATAGTTTCATGGAAGGTTCTTGGATCATAAGCCTCGCATGTTTTTGATCGGTGGTTTGTTTCCACCTTTCTGTAGTTTCTTTAAGCATTTTTTCTCCTATCACCCTTTTTGCAGTAGTCTTGGAGATCCCACAAAAAGGTTCAGGACTTAAAGGTAGGTCTGCAGTTCCCAGTTTAGCAAGCTTATCTGCAGTTTCATTTCCTTCTACACCAATATGACCTGGCACCCATGTAAGAAGGATCCTGTTATGGGTCCCCAAGTCTTGTAGAAGGTTTCTGCATTCCCAAACAAGTTTAGAGCTTATTTGAAATGAGTTTATTGCCTTTAAAGCTGCTTGACTGTCGCTAAATATGTAGATCTTCCTATTTGAGTAGGATCTTCTACAGCATTCATGTAGACAGTAAATGATGGCAAGCAGTTCCGCTTGAAATACTGTGGCATGTTTTCCTAGTCTGCGGGCAATCCTTACTTTAGGTCTAACTCCACAGATTCCAGCACCTGCCTTTTCGTTCCGTTTGGAGCCATCTGTGTACCACACAATGTCTCCATTCGTAAGCTTGTAGTTTTCCTCTTTCCATTTCTCTCTTGGGTCAATAAGTACTTCGAAGGGTCTATGAAAGAGGAATTTTGTCTCCATGATGTCAGAGGGCATCAAAAGTATAGGATCAAAGAATTTTTGGTTAATGCTAGTGTGGGACACTTGGCTGGCATAATTCATCCACAATCCAGCATTTTCCAGTCTGTAAGAGCTTCTTCTGGAAACACCACTGATGAAGATATCAAGTGGGACAACAGAAAGAATAGTTTCCATGGCTCTGGTGGGAGTAGAGGACATAGCACCTGTTATACTCAAACAGGCAGCTCTTTGAAGGCTGTCTAGTTTGGTCTTAACAGTCAATTGTTCCGTCTTTTTCCACCAGACCACTGCAGCATAAGTCATAGTAGGTCTAATAGCCATTGTATATAGCCAATAGGTCATCCTTGGCTTTAGACCCCATGATTTACCAAGAACTCTTCTACATCGTAGAAGTCCTACTTTTGCTTGGTTTATTTTGTTTTTCAAATGCTGATTCCAGGTTAATTTAGTGTCCAGTATAACTCCCAAATATTTAACCTCATTCAGCATATTTACTTTTTCTCCCAACAGGGTAGGTGTATCTCTTTCGTCAATGCAGGTTCTTCTTCGCGTAAATGGGACAAGAGTAGTCTTTTGAGGATTTACTCTCAAATTCTTCTCACAACACCATCTTGCGATTCTGTTCAGGGTCCCTTGCATGATATTTGTCACTGTTTTTTCATCTATGCCTGATATGTATACGACGATGTCGTCTGCATATCCTTGAGCATAAATGCCGCTTTGATTGAGGTCTGCTAATAGGTCATCAACCACCAGGTTCCATAACAGAGGGGAGAGAACTCCTCCCCTCTGTATGTTGAAACTTTCAGAGATCTAGGACTATTCGAAGTCGCTTTTTGTGAAAAAATTAATTGAAAAACAAATGAAAATTTTAACATTCTTTTTGTCAGTCCAATTAGAAGGTCATAACTACTTGTGTTGAAAATTTCAGAAATGTAGCCAAATTACAAATCATTTTGTAAAATATTTGTTAATTAATTAAAAAAAATCTGTTCTTCAAAAATCCAATTAGAAGGCCACAACTATTTATGTTGAAAATTTCAAAGCTGTAGCCCTATTTGAAATCATTTTGTAATATATAAATTAATTAATTAAAAATGAACAAAATAAAAATTTAAAATTCTGTTTTTTAAAAGTCCAATTAAAAGGCCAAAACTACTTATGTTGAAAATTTCAGATCTTTAGCCCTATTAGTAGTCGTTTAGTAAAATGTTTATTAATTCATTAAAAAAATTAATTAAAAAAGAACAAAATAAAAATTTAAATTTCTGTTTTTTTAAAAGTCCGATTAAAAGGCAAAAACTACTTATGTTGAAAATTTCAGAGCTGTAGCCATATTAGTTATCGTTTTGTAACATATTTATTAATTGATTAAAAAAATTAATTAAAAAAGAACTAATTAAAATTTTCACATTCTGTTTATGATGAATAAAATCAGAAGGCCAAAACTACTTATGCTGAAAATTTCAGAGCTCTACTCCAATTTTAAGTAGGTTTCTATAGATCCACAGAGCCACAGACAGACACACAGCTTGTTTTATTATTATAGATGACGTATCCTTTTGAAGGGGAGAATTTAAATAAACAATAATAAACTGAAAATCGATTATTTATAAATTTTTGGATACCAAATCCTCTTAATGAATAATAACCTTTCTAAATTGGCTGAGTTTTAAAAGAAGCTATGAGGTGGCAAAGGAAGAATAAAATTGTATCACAGGAGGAATTGCATTTCTTAGTGTTTTGACTGCACACTAGTGTTAATTTTGCAGTTTTACATTGTAATTGTTGGCTATTATTCCCCGCCTCACTCTCCATACGACATACAATCGCCGCCAGTAGTTGGAAAGCAATATGAAAACATTAGAGGTCGGCGATATATCAATACGACGATATTTGTATCGATATTTCTAAAAAAATATCGATACTAAAAATATCGATAAAAGTCACCAATATATCGATATTTTCGAACATTTTTAGTTTTTTGATGATCGTTTGGTAGTTCCATGTGTTTTTCGATTTTTTTTTTATCCCCTTTTCAAAAACTACAAAACTAAAGTTTAAACTTGGCTGAGAGACATTTAAAATGTCACCAATATTCAATATTTAGCCCTACACCTAAAAGCTATTGAAAATTATATAAATTCTTCTTAAAATCACTGCACCAATTAAGCGAAAATATAACTTTCTTTTTTTTTTTTTTTTTTTTTTTTTGTAATAGATCCATTTCAGTTGAAAAAGTACTCACCTTACAAAAAAGCAATCATGGAAAACAGAAATTTGCTCTAAAAAACTTTGTTTCTGGCAAAATTGAAAATCAAATTTAAAAAAAAAAATCATGTATCGATAAATCGATATTTTTTCTATGCAACGATATAGTATCGATATTTATTTTGATCGATATTTCGGACCTCTAGAAAACATATATTATAAAGATATAAAGTTTTATATTTAATTTATTCAAATAAAAATTGAGTGCAGTACATCTGAAAAGAATAATGCATGACAGAAAAAACTACTACTAAAAGTTATTTTTATGACAAGGTTTAAAGTTACAATGCAATGCTTGATTAAAAAAATGCGTATTTGCGAAAATTATGAATCAATATATAATATTACAATAAGGTACATTATAAAACAAAATGTAAGTACATTTAACACAAGGAGCAAAAGATTATACTGAGGTCCAAAGCACAAGTATACTAAACCAATCTTTTCCTGTCTTTTACAGATCAGAAATGTTTTTACTCTTTCAACCACAATATCTATCGTAATATTGCTTCGAATCTTACGAAATTTCTGCTTCATTTTCTTGTAATGCATCTGATTTAAAAAATAAATGACGATACACAAATTTTGAGAATTTCTTTTTCTAGTCATTTGCAACGAAATATTAATATATATATATATATATATATATATATATATATATATATATATATATATATATATATATATATATATATATATATATATATATATATATATATATATATATATATATATATATATATATATATATATATATATATATATATATATATATATATATATATATATATATATATATATATATATATATATATATATATATATATATATATATATATATATATATATATATATATATATATATATATATATATATATATATATATATATATATATATATATATATATATATTTATATATATATAAAAAAATGCTTAAGTAAAGAATTTATAGAAGTCGATAATAAAAAATAATCCACGTTTTGCTTTGATCTTTAAACTTCATAGAAGGTACCTACATAGGTTATATTATCTGGTACACGTTTCCAAACCCTTCGAAGAAATATCACGGCAGATACAGTATTTGAGAAAGTTATAAAGAATTAGCAGTATAGGGTCATATAAAAAAAGCTGTATATCACTCTAAAATAAAAGTATTTTAGAAGAGCCAGCTGATGGCTTCACTAACAGCACCACCAACAGCACCACCCGCAGTGGCGATCGCAGCTTTTGTGGTGACGGCAAATCCAAGGACTCCTGCACTTTGCAGCGATGCAAACAGACTCCCAGCAACAACGTTGCCGATCGTGCTTTGTGCAGCAGCAGCGGCAGTACCTGCAGCGACACCAGTTGCAGTAAAACCTACAAACGAAAGAGCTAGAACAGCTCCAGCAACAGCCACAGTGGCTCCACCAGCAACTATGGCAGCAGTAGCTGAAAAATAAATTAAGTAATGTGATCATATGCTAGAACATTATGGGTATAACCTAAAAGGTATCAAAACAACAACAAAATAAATAAGATGTACATTTTTACTCCTTTTGTTTAGCGAATTTTTAATATCAATCTAAATCCATAGTAAAAAAAGCCAAATGAGAATTTTTGTTGATAGCGACAAAATAATTTCGAATGATAACTGATTGTTACTGCACACTTTCAGTATACTTTTAAGCTAAGTACATGAATAAATTATTCTAATTTTTTAAATAGTTATACTTTTTTTGCACAATTTTATTGGTTCAAAATTATAAGGACACCTGATATACTTTTTCATAGCTACCAATCAAGGGCATAATCGTAGATCCAGGGTTTCTGCCAATCTTAAATGTCCCAAATCCCTGACTTTTCATGACTAAAGCAAATGATTTTCCATGACTCAAGAAATCACATTAAAAACATTGAACCTGACTCACGAATTTTATTATTTTACTAACGCAACATAGTAAATTTTACTAACGCAACATAGTAAATTTTACTAACACAACATAGTAAATAAATTATTGTACATGATTGTAAAATGATTACTAAAAGTTTTTTATTGAGTTAAAAATCCTCGTTTCATCTAAGTAAACTAAGCATAGAAAAATAATACAGTAAAGGTGTTTAAAACATTTGTTGATAATCATTCTAAGGCTTTCTTCTTGCTCTCTAATATGATGATTTTCTCTTGCAATTCCATTTCTTCTTTTTCTTTTTCCAATCTCATTTTTTTCTTCTGACTTCTCAGTTGTTGCAAATCATTTTCTAACTTTCTCTTTTCTTTATTCTTCAGAGAGTCTTTGTCCAATAGTTCCTTTTTTTTCTTCTCTATAGATGCAACCTGTATCTTTGCCTTGCTGCATGAACAGCTAAGAACATCTTTTTATCAATATCAATATTTTCCACTCTTCCAAGGGCCTTTATACCATCATATTCTCTCCTCTGTGATACTAAACTTTCCTCTTGTAAGTTTTCGACTAACATAGTTTTGTTGATCGAAAAACCGCTTTCAACAGAAGCATTGCCATGTACTAAAATAAAACATAGTTTTACAACTTTCCATAGACTTTCCCATGCTTTTTCTCCTGACATTAAATTGTGAAAAAATGTGTCTAGTTCTACAATGCATTCAGCGGGCAAAAAAGATATAAACTTCTCTTCACGTCTTTCTTTAATAGTAGAGCAAAATGATACATATTGTTGTTTGGCGGATTCTGCTATTGTTTCAGTTATTCTATTTGCATCGTGTAAGATTTCTAGTACAATATTAAATCTCGCTGATCCAGTTGTTGGGTTATTTAATATTACAGATAGATGCAAGCTAGATAGTCCTCTCACCAGTTTGTATTTAAGTGGGCTTTTATCGAGAAGCTTTTGGCACAATGTCTGCAATTGTGTTTAATAAAATGTCAAAATAAATGAAAAAAAAATAAATAATAATAATAATAATAATCAAGTACAGCATCTAAGCTTTCTTGCTTATGGATGTCTATAGAATTGTTGAACATCTGTAACAGAGCTATTAATAGTAAATAAAACCGAAAAAAATATCTGATGGAATTCGCACACTTAAAACCATATGAAATTAAGTTATCGTAGATATGGAAATAAAAGACCGGTCCTAGGTGAGCACAATATCTTGTTTTATATGTTTCAGACGCTGATTGGAGACTATAAAAGTTCACGAGTTCTTGAATTCCAATTAAATTAAAATAATAATGCAACTCATGGCTTGTTTGGTTTGATATCTAAACCATTTCACAAAAGTTTTCTAGTAATTACTACCATGGTTCTTTTGTTTGTCCATGATACATTTCTCTTATAGCGAACGCTGTTGCTTAAAAGACGTGAAGCTTAGAAGACGTGTCATTATTCTATCGAAATATCTTTAAGAAATACTCATTTATACAACTGCTTAGCTTCTAAATTTTTACTAGTAGGTTCCATATTTATCTCTACAAGTATTTTATGAAACGTTGATAATGAAATGACACATAGAAAATGAAACAAAAAATGTAAAAGAACTCACCTATAATACCAAGCATTCTGAACAAAAAACGCTTCTTTAGTTTCAAAATCTAAAAACTAGCTGCAACAGAAATATATAAATAAAACCAAGAGTAATTAAAAAGAATTGTTATACTAACGAGAGTTTGGGAGTTTGTAAATTAGCAATTAAAATAACGTTGATTAACTCCAAATTCCAATCAAATTTAAAAGTAAAAAAAAATTAGGATTCTTTTAAATTTTTCACATTTGATGTAACAAAAACTTTTCGTTGGTTACGTCAGCAAATGTTTTTATACAAAACATGTGACAAAATATTGCATTTTTAGTTGTGATTCTCCCGCTTGAGTTTTTGAAGGAATGTTATAATTATCACCCAAGTTATATTTTATCTGAAAGTAAAGATTATTACACTAAATTTCGTTTATTGTCAAATTAGTCCAACTGTAGTTTGTAATACGTTGAAATAAAATTTTAATTATATTGTTATGATTATTGTATTGTACAAGTTTGGATTAGAAAAAAAAAAAAAAAAAAAAACTTAAGGGAATTACTTAGATGAAATTAAATTATATAGGCGAGAATTAAAGAATTAAATAAACGTTCGAATAGGCTTTGTCTTAGATAACGACTTCAAGGTACAAGAAATATTAAAATCTTTTACAAAATATCATTTTAAAAAAAGGTTTTTGGTAAGGTAATATTATATTTGAGTTTCTGAAAAAGCAGGATAATCAGGATAATCATGCATTCACTGTTTTTGCATTTGAAATCAAGATAACGATCTTCCTTACAATGCAAAATTCCTCCATTACAAAATTAAAAGGATTTGATCTATTAAAAATGAGAAATATATAGCTAACTGAGATGTTAATTGATAATTATTCAGTAATTTTCTGCTCAAATGAATAAATTTAAATTCCACACTATACTTCTTATTGTGTGCTTATTTTCCCACTTTTACAAAACTTAGAATTTTTAAACCAAAAGGCATGCTCCTCCCTGGTAGCGATAAAGCACAAAATATTAAAAATACTAACAGTGGTAGCGATTTTGTGCCTAAAAGTACTTAATCTTAATAAGGGTTAAATTGCACAACTTGAACAATATCATCATCAAAACACTGAAATTCAAAAGGAACATAGCAAACGCTCTCCTTCCTCACCCAACCAAATAGTCTCCGCCGTGAAATACGAAAATCTACCATTTGCATTGCCAGGAAGATGTAAGGGAAAATACATATGCACCCCCTTGCCTTTCAAAAATTGCAAAAAAAAAAAAGGGAAAAAAAAAAATGTTGTGTGCGACATAGAAGTTTTCTATTTAAACAATAAACTAATACATATATCTATTTATTAACATTGCATTTAGAAATTCAATTAATATTGTTAGAAAATCAAGATATGAACATAAATCTCAAAACTTCAATCCGCTTGCACCTCACCAGCAAATAATCCTGCCAGAAGTCCATAGAATTGTATAAATAAAAAAGAACTTTGATTAGCGAAGCACTCTTCGAATAAATTTTAATTTCACTCTCTAATTATGATTGATTGGTATCTTACTTTTAATCAATATCAGAGCTAATTATTGCCAGTGGTGTAGTATAAAATAAAAAGGTATGGGAACGCTATGTCGCGTAGTTAAAGAATGTTTGAAATATAAATTAACATAGAAAATAAATTGCTGACACAGCCTATCTTGTAGTGTTGGTGCGTCTTATTTTGTATCAATGATATGGATAACGGATACTTTTATTTTTTTCTGTTTTTTAATGGGGGGGGGGGGGGGGAGGGGTATTGAAAATTACAACTAAGAATAAATAACTTTCTTGATTTTACTTTAATAATCTCAAAACAGATAATGAGCTCCTCAAAACTGAAAAAAAAACCACGTCAGTTTAGAAATTTTTTATCTAAATATCTTTTTAAAACTATATTAAGTTATCTGGATTTTTTAACAATTTGCTTTGCACAACCCATTTTAACAGATTGTTTGACACTTTATAAATGGATTAGAAGATATTTCCAAACATATCATTGACAAAAAATTTTAAATAGATTTTTTGCAACAATTTTTAAACAGATTATTAACAATTCATTTTAAACAGATTATTTACATGATTTCTTAAACAATTTTGAATCAGAAAAGCAGTGGTGTAGTGTAAAATAAAAAGGTGTGGGAACGCTATGTCGAGTCGTTACAGACGTTTTTTTTCTTCTGTGTGTGGGAGAGGGGAGGGGAAAGTGAAAATGACAATTTTAAATAGTTTTATTAATATTTCTTTAATACTCTCAAAACAGCTAACGAGCACATCAAAAATTATTATTATTATTATTTTTTTTTTTTTTTTTAAATGTGTATTTCGACTTATTTTTTTATTCAAATAAATTTTTAAAACTATTAAGTTATTTGGATTTTTAAACAATTTGCTTTGCACAACCCATTTTAAAAGATTGTTTAACACTTTATAAATAGATTATAAGAAATTTTCAAACATATTATTGACACAAATTTTTAAACACATTTTGTACAACAATTTTCCAAAATGTCAGAGATGCCTTATATGCAATGTGTTCGGATATATTCCAAGATTCTGTAGATCCTCGAAATCTGTTTTCAAAACAAATTAAAAAGATTGCGATTGTTGCAGATGTCGATCGAGAGTTTTATGGTTTTTCTCTTTCTCAAAAAGAAAATGTAGAGAAGTTCCTCTTACTTGATAGACCCTTCCTTTTCTTTTCCAAATTTGCTTCAGTAATAAAATAATTGGTAAATTAAAATCCATCAGTCGATTTAAATTTTCTTGATAAAATATTAATTGGCATACCATCTCAATCATCTCTAATTTTAAGCTGGATATTTCAATGTAGACTCATTACTTGCCAGACGTATAAATTTGTTTGATACATTCCTGTTTTTTTTTTTTTTTTTTTTTTTTTTAAATGTTATGTAGTTCAATTTTGTCATTTCGGCAGTGGTGACGATTAAGTGACAATAAAAGTCAAAAGTGAGTATGAATCGTATGAGGATGCTACGGAGGAAAAAGCAAACTGCATTATATATATGATATTGCCATTAAAATCACTAGATTTTAAAATGGATTGGGGTTAATTTCCGCCCCTTAACGCCGCCACTGTAATTTTTTTTTTATTTTTAACTCGAGGGAAATGATTTTTTTTTAGGAACTGCTGCTGCATTTTTTAAATAAACTCTAAAATAACTGTAATTGTAAAAGCTTTCCCATTCTCAAACCGAGAAGCAATTTAATTTTGCATTTTAAAGTATACCTGAATTGCTTTCCTACTTCTTCACAGCTCAATTTCGATGTATTATACTCATTTATTAAACCATTAGCAGTTTTATATTAAGGAAAATCAAATATACACAGTGGTGTAGTGTAAAATAAAAAGGTATGGGAACGCTATGTCGCGTCGTTACAAACGTATATACTTTTGTGTTTTTTTTCTGTGTGTATGGGGCGGGGGAGGGGGGAGTGGAAATTACAACTAAGAATCAATAACTTTCTATATTTTACTTTAATAATCTCAAAACAGATAATGAGCTCCTCAAAACTGAAAAGAAAAACATGTGTGTTTAGACTTTTTTTATTTAAATATCTTTTTAAAACTATTAAGTTATCTGGATTTTTTAAAAATTTGCTTTGCACAACCCATTTTAACAGATTGTTTGACACTTTATAAATGGACTAGAAGATATTTTCAAACATATTATTGACAAAAGATTTTTTTAAACAGATTATGAACAATTCATTTTAAACAGATTATCAACAATTCATTTTAAACAGATTATTTATATGATTTCTTAAACAATTTTCAATCAGAAAAATTTCCATAAGAGATCGAGTTTTGATTCAAACCTGATGGCTCTATGGTTAGAGCTCTAGCCTCGCATGCCAAATGTGCTAGGCATGGATGTTCGTTATGATTCGAAATCCACTTTAAGCTGTTGGTCCCTGCCCGATTAGCCGTCATTGTACATAAAAGTAGGCCGTTGAGCGTACAAACAACCAACCAAATGCAGATTCATCAATTGATAGACGTATAGATTTGTTTAGAACATTCCTGGTTTCTTTATAAGATATTGATATTGTCATCAAAATCCCTACAATTTTAAAAATATCGGGAGCAATTTCCTCCCTTTACCGCCACCACTGTATTTAATGTTGATTTTTTTTTAAACTTGGGAGAAAAATATTTTTTTTTTAAGAACTGTTGCTACATTTTGGAATAAACTCTGCAATAACTGTAAATGTAAGATTTCCCAATCTCAAACCGAAAAGCAATTTACTTTTGAATATTTAAATTCATTTCCATTGCTTTCTTACTATTTCACAGCCCGATTTCGATGTATTATACCCATTTTCAAAACCATTAGCAATTTTGTATTAAGAAAAGTGAAATATATAACCTCAAAGCAAATATGAATGCCTTCACTTCTTGGAAAAGATTACATTCAATATCATGAGTTTCGGCAGTATCATTTGTCGGTTGCAAGGAACATTTTTTTTTCTTCTTTTTTTTTTCCCCTAACTTTGATTTTTCAAAACTATTTCTCTTCTCACTATGACAAATATAAAATCTATTATTAAATGGCACACAGTTTATTTTTTCCTGTGAATTTTGCCCTTTTCTCCACTTTTATAAAAATTTAAGTAACTATTAGGGAGGGAATAAAAGCATTCTCCCATGCACCTTCCTGAGGCCACCCATTTCCATTATTTTTATGTATTTAGTTAAAGTAAGCAGGAGTCACAAAATCAATACATTTTTGAATATATTTTGTCATGTTCAAACAACGTATCAGTTTGATTTTCTCAATACCTGGCAAGCCAATATAAATGCATAATTCTGTGATTTCAAAACACGTGGGTGATATAAAAAATTAAAAAAAAAAAAAAAATTACATTACTTTTGTTGAGAAATCGATTAGTGTTCCCGTTAAAATTAGAAGAAACATTCTTCAAGGAAAGGAAGCAAAGAACTGACAGACCGCAGTTTTGAAGAGAGTTGGCGTCATTTTGTGTATGAAGAACTATGCAATTTTGATGTCTGGAATTCATCCACAAACATAGAAGATAATCTACATTGGATGAATCATAGTTCTAATGAAGGAGTATTGAAACATTGACCCATGTAGGAGAGGGGGAGGGGGTATCGAATGCAGGTGTTGGATTGTTGATGGAATGGCCGTGCGAGTTAGTTGCCGTGCCTTTTACAACTTGCTTGCTCAGCTCTGAAGTTTCAGATCGAAAACAACAGCATAGTTCTCACGAAAGAACCTTTCCGTTTTCTTTCTTGACTTTGCGTTTATGAAAAGAAAAAAAAAAAAAATTAGGTGAGGGAACGCCGTTCCGCCTTCTAAAAAGGTAAAGGATCGCCGTTCCCACGCGTTCCCGCTCCACTACACCCCTGATTATTGCTAAGTACAAACCTATACACACGACGATGACTAGCTTAGTTTATTATAATTCTGAATATTACTTCACAATGCAGTCTCAATCGAGTGGGCTAATTGAGGGGAATCCCCTTTTGCTGAACTATGGCTTTGCCACAAACTTCAGACGACAACGTCAGAATCGACCGAAGCGACACCATCGTCAAGTACGCATTTGTAAGTGGAGGGAATTTTTAAAACTGGAGAAAAACTAACAAAAATTCTAAACTGGAAATAAATAGGACTAGATGAAAACTGATGGAAAGAGCAACCATTAAGTTTTTAGAAATGATTTTAAATACAGAGGGAGTTCAGTTTATGCTTATTTCTTCTAACTACTGCATAGTACACTTTTTGTATTAATTATTATATATCACATATTAACTTATAACTTAATGGAAATAAAAATAAAATTAAGCATGATTCTGAAGAGGTCATTTTCAGAAGCATATTTCGAAAATGTCTGGATATATAATATCAGTAATTTAAATGTAATTTTAAACTTATCCATACAGTAATTAAAATTCAACTTGGGTTTCGCTAAAGAGGCGTACAATCACATTTAAGAAAATGTAAATTTATTGCAATTTGTGGAAACTTAAGGCAAAATTCAGTTTTTCCTCTTTTCGAAATCTGCAATTTTTGTCAAATTGCAAATATAATAAGATTAGCGTTCACCTAAATAAAAGATATTTTACAAATGTTTATTAATTAACAAATGTCTTGTTTGGATAATAAATTTTGACTATGTGTTCTACTGAGTCTTTTTCCGTGTAAGACATGTTGCAAATTTTAAAAGAAATGTTTTTACCTGTAATCAGCAAGAATCAACGTTCCTTTGATCTAACTCTGCAATTGATCAGCAACTGTCTGCTTTTGAGATTCTTTTAAATGAAGATATAATATTTATACTTGGACAAAACGGGGGATTTCCCTTTATTAACTTTTTTTTGTGATAGAAACATCAACACAAACCAGATTTTAGTAAGTATATCAGCAACAAAGGTTACACAACGTAATCAGCCATTAAAATATCGATGAATTTTATCCGATGATCACAATACATTTCGATAACATGCCAAAAATCCGAGCGTTTGCAATATTTTTTGTTTTAAAATTCATTCATGCGCAGGTGGTGACTTTTAATTCCTTGAACTATTTAAATAAAATGCTCGTTTGTTTCTTCGGGTTTACCAACACTCTTCACTAAACATTTCTTTCTTTTTAAATATTTCACAATTTCTTTTGCCCCTTTTTCAAAAACTATGATTCCTTTTCTTTTTCTACAGGAAGGCATTTAATTCTCCAGAGTTATTCTAGTGGTGCCATCTACCGACGCTGATCTGTGATAAACACAGCTGGGACGTAATTCAGACGTTGCGTAAAAGCAGAAATTCAAAGCAAAAGAAGTTTAGTGGAGTTACCTTGTAGTTTACCTTGAAATATAAGAACATTTTCTAGAAGTGATTGAGAAAGATTTCTTAAGGTGAAAAGAAATTATACCTCAACTTCCTCTTTTTCATCTGATTGAAGAATGTGTTAATTTTAGAGAGTTGTACAGTAATTATAATTTTTTCTAAAGGACATGTTGATTAGTGACTTCCTGCAAAGTTAATGTTCTCTTTCTGAGAATATGACTCTGAGAATTAAAGACTGAGATACAATTCTTTGAATAAGGAAGAAACTGTTAGTTAATTTAGTTACATGGGATTTCTTTAAAACTTATAGGCATTTCGTTGCTAAAAAGCAAAAAAATAGTTCTTCCTGGATTTTTCGACAAATTCATACTGTTCACTTTACCAAATACTTTCATACGAATTTTGAGAAAATTGCACAGGAATTTAATGTAAATAAGAAAATATAAGTCATGTGCTGAAAGTGAATTAAAACTTTTGAATAAAAAGTAACTATTGTTGTACAAAATTTAACAAAGTTGATGTAAATATAAAATATCCCTATGACATTAAAGTGTGGTTATTGTTTGATTTTCTTTCTTTTTTCTTTTTATAAATAAAACTATCATTATTAGAATACTTAAATTTTATTAGTATTACAAATATTAGGAAATGACACATGAAAAATATTATGTATTATTCATCTTTGGAAAGCAATTATAACCAACTAATATTTTAGTTTTAAAAACTTTTTATAACATAAGCATTGGAAAGTAGTAAATTAAAATATCCGTATAAACCAGTGTTCGTCAATTCGCAGCTCTGTATGAACCGATGACGATTTTCATTACGCGCGGGTTACAGTGGTCGGAAAAGCCAGAAAAACGGCAAAAACTCTGATAAACTTCTATTTTTGCGAGGATAACATTGAAAACCTATGTTTTTAAAATATTTTGAACCCTCCAAGTCCATTTATGCTATACTCAATATCATACCACAAACAGTTTTTAGTAGGGGCGAAAACAGAAAAATTCTAACAGGGGGGAGGGGGGGGGGGGGGAGAGAATTAAAATTGCTTAACAAATTTAGATGATTTCATTATTTTAATTTACTTTAGCACTTAATAAATTATTCTTTAATTTATTAATCATAAGTATATGGTCTAATAATAAATAGTCAAAGACCAATAATTGTTAAATAACAATAAAGTAAATATTTCTTAGTGATTCATTACTTGGTTGATCATTAAATTATATTGGTAACTTGTTAGGATTTAATTAAAATTCTTTAATTTATAATAAATTACGAATAAACTATAAATGTCTACGCAAACGATAATTATTTTGAAAATATTACAATACCAGCTAAAACTTAACCTTCTTTATTTTTACAATTGAATTTTTATACATCACTACAAGTTCGTCATAACCTTGTGGATGTTTTTTTTTATGGTACTACAGCGCGCTTCACAGATTTATGCAGATAATTACCGCATCCGCAAGTTTCCTTAGCTGATTCTTGGTTTAATGGTTAAAATATTGTTTAACGAACAGTTTGATATTAATGAGACCTTGGAGCACATTAGTTATTAGCCTTTTATTTGTATGAAAATATGATAATGTAGGAATCGTCATGAAAAACGTACTTTAATATTTATTAAAAAAATTCTTTGATTAAAAAACGCAGAAAACAGTTCTAAGAATTCAGTAGAGTGTGAATATATACTTGTAATGATTTATATCATTAATGGCAAATCAATACATATTGACGTCAAAACGAGCTACTTTTGGAGGGATGACTTTAGGTGAGTGTAAATAAATAAAAATATGGTTATTTAATGTCTTAATTCTAGAATCTTACTAGCCAACTATCCTTAAAATAAAAAATAATGTTATTTTTCATTTTTCTAAAAAGTTAAAAACCAAGATTTTTGCTGCTCCCAGACCACTGTGCGGCGTGTTGTTTGTGTAGACATAGCACCGACTTCTAAACATAATATTTGAAAAAGAAATAGGCTTCCAAAAGAAATCTTAATCGTTGTACTGATGATCTATGACTCTTTAGACAAGTGAGTTAGAGAAAGACATTTGATTTTTAGCTTTAATCCTTTATTAAAGGGGTCTGAAAACTCAAAATGTTTAAAATTCTCAAAAAAAAAATATATATTATTGTAAAATATAATACAAATATTTTTAAACAAAATGGCATAAAATTTTTGTTTCTATCTTTAATAGAACTTGAAATAGTTAAGTTTTTGTTACATGACAACTGTATCTCAAACATGCTATCTTGAAATTTTGAAACTGTTTTTCTCGGTGATGGCTTTTTGTCCCTTTTTAGCTTAAAATGATATAACTTAATAACTACTTGTTATAAATCTATGAAATTTTCCGCAATTAGTTTTCATATATATTTCTTTAATTTTTCTTTAGGAATTATGTTTGTTTATTTAACTTTTTTTAAAAGTTTTTGGAACTTATCATGCTTTGAATTTTATACAGTTCTTGCACTAAATATATATATATTTTTCTAATTACTTCATGGAAAAATCATGATGACAATTTTTGATATGAATTATAAAAAGTAATTTTATGCAAAAATGAAGGGATTTTTTAAAAAAGTGTTTTAGATATATCAAATTTAAGAAACATCAAAATTTTGAAGTTTTTTTAATTTTGTTACAAAAAAAAAAATATTTTTTAAATTTGAAAATTTAAAACAGTTTTTTAAATTTCAAAGCATTATACATTACTGCATTAAAAAATTTCAGAAAAAAGAAAAAAAAAAAAAAAAAAAAAAAAAAAGAAAGAAAGACAAAAAAAAATTCGGTATAAAGAATTTTGAATCTCCTTCATAAATAATTCTGCAGACCACCAACATCAAAAATCTATAGCTATAATGACTAAAATAATATATCATTACGAGTATTTAATGTAACATGAGTTGGATTGGATCGAATAGGCACAGACATTCCAATGCATTTCACCAATTAACCGAAAGGCAAGTTTAGTTGGAAGTTTTGGTACCTCGTCGTGGTCGGACAACCATCTGAATTGTTTATAGAATGAAGATAAGTACTAGTAGTTTACGTGTCTGCTGGCGAAGAAATGGTTGAAACTGCAAAAATCAATTTTGAATGCGTTAAATTAAAATCTAAAAATAAATATCTAATAACTCACAAAATAATGATACCCTACCACTCTAAATTTCTGTATGAAAGACAGACGATTTTATTCACATCGCAACAAATAATTGCTTATTTTGAAAATTGAATTAAGTTGATTTAAATTATGTTATCACTGACATAATTAAGGTGAGTTGGTACCCTCTATACTTGTAATGTAAATTTATCATATTTCATGCACCTTTTTTGTCAGAAAGTATTTGAGACAGAAGCTTAATTTTTTTTTTCAATTCATTTAGCAGACACTTGTTATTCTACTGAAGTTAGCTTTAGATTGCGATTTTTTTTTTTAATGAATTTTTGTGAAAGTTAGTGAAATTTGTTACAAATCATAAGTATTTTTTTGGCCGAAAAAAGACGAAACAAAAAATATTGTTTAAATAACAACAAATGCTCACTTCAGTATATACAGATACATAATATGAATATGTGATAAAAAATTTCAGGAAGATAGTTTGAGCAGTTTCTGAGAAAAAGGTGCATGAATAATGAAAAATTTTATTTTGAGAAAAACGCATTTTCAAGAAAACTTTACTGAAACTAATAGTTACCAATTTTGTCTTCAAAAGATTATTAAAAATACTTCTAGTTGAGGTATTATTACAAATGATGTATCCTTTTAAAGGGGTGCATGAATAATGAAAAACGTAATTTTGAGAAAAACGCATTTTCAAGAAAACTTTACTGAAACTAATAGTTACCAATTTTGTCTTCAAAAAATTATTAAAAATACTTCTAGTTGAGGTATTATTACGAATGATGTATCCTTTTAAAGGGGTGTATGAATAATGAAAAACGTAATTTTTAGAAAAACGCATTTTCAAGAAAACTTTACTGAAACTAATAGTTACCAATTTTGTCTTCAAAAAATTATTAAAAATATTTCTAGTTGAGGTATTATTACAAATGGCGTATCCTTTTAAAGGGGATGATTTAAATTTTGATAAACAATAATAAAATCAAAATCGATTATTTATAAATTTTTGGATACCAACTCCTCTTAATGAATAACAACCTTTCTAAATTGGCTGAGTTTTAAAAGAAACTATGATGTGGCAAAGGAAGAATAAAATCGTATCACAGGAGGAATTGCATTTCTTAGTGTTTTGACTGCACAATAGTGTTAATTTTGCAGTTTTACTTTGTAATTGTTGGCTATTATTCCCCGCCCCACTCTGCATACGACATACAATCGCCGTCAGTAGTTGGAAAGCAATATGAAAACATTAGAGGTCGGCGATATATCAATACGACGGTATTTTTATCGATATTTCTAAAAAAATATCGATAGTAAAAATATCGATAAAAGTCATATATCGATATTTTCAAACATTTTTATTTTTTTGATGATCGTTTTGTAGTTCCATGTGTTTTTTCGATTTTTTTTATCCCCTTTTCAAAAACTTCAAAACTAAAGTTTGAACTTGGCTGAGAGACATTTATAATGTCACCAATATTCAATATTTAGCCCTACACTTAAAAGCTATTGAAAATTATATAAATTCTTCTTAAAATCACTGCACCAATTAAGCGAAAATATATATATATATATTTTTTTTGTAATTGATCCATTTCAGTTGAAAAAGTACTCACCTTACAAAAAGCAATCATGAAAAGTAGAAATTTGCCCCGAAAAACTTTGTTTCTGGCAAAATTGAAAATAAATTAAAAAAAAAAAAAAAATCATGTATCGATATATCGATATTTTTTTCTATGCAACGATATAGTATCGATATTTATTTTTATCCATATTTCGGACCTCTAGAAGACATATTACAAAGATATAAAGTTTTATATTTAATTTATTCAAATAAAAATTGAGTGCAGTACATCTGAAAAGAATAGTGCATGGCAGAAAAAACTACTACTAAAAGTTATTTTTATGACAAGGTTTAAAGTTACAATGCAACGCTTGATTAAAAAAATGCATATTTGCTAAAATTATGAATCAATATATAATATTATAATAAGGTACATTATAAAAGAAAATTTAAGTACATTTAACACAGGAAGCAAAAGATTATACTGAGGTTCCCCCCAAAGCCCAAGTAAATTAAACCAATCTTTTCCTGTTTTATACAGATCAGAAATGCTTTTACTCTTTCAACCACAATATCTGTCATAATATTGCTTCAAATCTTACGAAATTTTTGCTTTTTTCTCTTGTAATGCATCTTCATAATGGCTCTACTTTTACCAATATCTGTCATTAAATATTTACAGCAATTGACATCCAAGCACCCCACGCTTTTTTACTATAAAATAAATATTTCTTGCTAATCACTATTCTTATTTCAAACTTATTTAAAATTATTTTCTACTTTTTAGTTCACTTTTCCATTAAAGCGTGTTTTTTAGTTTTTTGAACTATTAATTATATTTTACTTTTTAGTTTGGTTTTCTATTAAATCATGTTTTTTAGTTTTTTAAACTATTAATTATTATTTCTGTAAACTATAAATGTTTTTAGTTAACTGTACAAAACTCTCCAGTTGTTCCTGCCAATAGCCACATGCTTGTCTCAAATTTAAGTCATGTGTATGCCTTAGTACAGGCCGTATTACTTGGCACAAAACACTACCGTGTCTCTGAATATGAAATATCACTAATCCTGAAGATCCTGGTAAGGATAATGCGACTGAAAAAACACGCTTTGTATAACCGTCGTTCCCACGACAAATCTTTCAAATGTCTGCTTTATCAATTGTCGATTATATTTTCTGTGATTACTGGGATTGTAACGGGTAACGGCACATCAGGGTTCGATTCCTGAGAAGGTTTATTGGAATTTAACGACGCAAGGGTAACACGAACTAATCCTTGTGATAAAGCGACAAACTTATTGAATTATTGTATTGTCATCGGTCTTTGACAAGTGTGAAAAGTTTGAATCAAATCGGATCGCTCAAAGTAGGGCAAAATCGAGCCCAAAAGAGTCGGTTACAAGCAAACATACAGGTGAAACTAATAAAAGCGTGTTAAAAATAATCCACATTTTGCTTTGATATTTAAACTTCATAGAAGGTACCTACATAGGTAATATTATCTGTTATTAGACGTTTCCAAACCATTCAAAGTAATATTACGGCACACACAGTATTTGAGAAAGTTAAAAAAGTATTAGCAGTATTATAGGGCCGTATAAAAAAAGCTGTATATCACTCTAAAATAAGAGTATTTTAGAAGAGTCTGCTGATGGCACCACCAACAGCACCACCCGCAGCGGCGATCGCAGCTTTTGTAGTGACGGCCAATCCAAGGACTCCTGCACTTTGCAGTGATGCAAACAGACTACCAGCAAGAACGTTGCCGATCGTGCTTTGTGCAGCAGCAGCGGCAGTACCTGCAGCGATACCAGTTGCTGTAAAACCTGCAATCGGAAGAACTACAGCAGCTCCAACAACAGCCGTTGTGGCCCCACCAGCAACTATGGCAGCAGTAGCTGAAAAATAAATGAAGTAATGTGATCATATGCTTGAACATTATGGGTATAACCTAAAAGGTCTCAAACAAAAAATATAAATAAATAAGATGCACATTTTTACTCCTTTTGCATAGCGAATTTTTAATATCAACCTAAATCCATAGTTATAAAAAACTGATTGAGAATTTTTGTTGATGACACGCGCAACACTTATCGCTCTTTATTTAACTTGTAAACAGATTAGAATTGCAAACAGTGCTACTCATAATTATAAGGACCAAGGACAATCGTAGGTTCCCAAAATAGCGACTAAAGAACTTCGAATAAGCAAAATGCAAATGACATAACTTATTGTTACTGCACACTTTCAGTATACTTTTAAGCTAAGTACATGAATAGATTATTCTAATTTTTTAATCAGTTATACTTTTTTACACAATTTTGATAGTTCAAAATTGTAAGGACACCTGATGTACATTTCCATAACTACCACTCAAGCGCATAATCGTAGATCACTATTCAATTTTTTAACTACGGGTCTGAGCATATTGTTATTTTCGTTCAGTACTATTTTTGACCAGACGTGATTTAAAATGCTTCGTGGAAAAGAACTTACTGAAATTGAATTTCGAAATTTGCTTGGAAGTGGTAAATCTATACATTACATTAGTAACGTTATTTAAAGATCAAAAGGTGCTATTTAAAATGTAAGCAGTTATACTTTTTTTACACAATTTTATTAGTTCAAAATTATAAGGACACCTGATAATAATTTACATTATTCCTAAAAAAAAAAAAAAAAAACTGTCCTTATATTCTTGAACATGCTAAAAGTTGTTTTTATGTCATTTTATTTCATCTCAAAGCAAAGTGATATAAATAGAGGTTAAAAATTTCTGATTGCTAATTTAAAGCAATATATATGTACTAGGGGGCTCCGCCCCCTGCTCGCTAGCGCTCGCCAACCCCCTGGATTGCTATGCAATCCCCTAGGTTCGCTCGCTTCAAGAGAGACATTTAAAATATGCCCTAGCTAAAAGCTATTTCAGTGATATAAGCATTATTGAGCCATGAAACTGAAAACGTTGGATTATTTATGATGAGCTACGATACTTTGGACGTCATTATCTTACTGCGTATGTCGAGACGCGTTAAGCAGGGACAGTTTGGCTACGTAGTAGAACGTTTTTTTTTTTTAAATATCAACACTCTCGTACATATATTTAAAAAAGATAAGTTATTTCAGAAGGCAATTTAAATTTAGGGACTGGCTTGTATGAAGCGCCAAAATAATTAAAGTTGCACATCGAAATTTCTTAACGAAGCAATATTAGCAATCATATGTTTGCATAATCCTTTTAGCGATACTTTAAAAAATAACAAAGTCAAATTGTTTATCCGTAATGCTGAAGTATTTATTCAATCGGTATGAATGTGAGCATGGAAACCTCAATATTCTTAAAGGAAATTCCGTGCTCAGTTTTTTAGCCACGTATCCGGAAAACGTTCATAATAAATACGTTGTGGTTATTTGCCGAATCCAAACAAATTTGCCTTGTTTTAATTGTATAAGAAAGAGAGTTCCCGGAATTCTAATCCAAAAGAAATGTACACATCTTGCATCATTAAATATCAAATCAATGCGTTTTAAATAAACAATAATTTGTTTTGTTGTTTTGAAACCACCGACTGTCTATTTCTGCCACTTATAAAGTGCTTAACACAGCCAAATACGTCTCGTAATTGTGAGCATCTAGAACAGCGTCAGCCACTAGGCGGCCCGCGACAACTTTTTCTCCGACCCGCCTGCAGTACAGAAGAGCAAAAATCAAATTTTGCGAAAATAATTTTAATTTGTCTACAATAGTTTTGTGTTCATTACCAAAAACCACGTTTTCCATTAAGTGGCCCGCGTCAGTAAGTCTGAAAAATCCTTTTTTTTTCTACGACTGCCAACGAGAAAAAAAAAAGAAAAAAAAAAAAAAGCAATAGTTTGAAATATTACCAAAGACGCATTGCTTAGTTTTGTATTTATGATACCTTATCCCCTCGATTCGTGAAGGGCACAATTCGATTTTTGCGTTTCTGAATGTGATGGGCAGGAGTTGGGTGTTTTAATGCATACAGCCCCTTTTGTTTTAACGTGAAATAAGTGTCGCGATCTCAATGACTCCAGTGCAATAATGGCGTCGAAGACTAGTTTTAAACACTAAGTAGATAGTGAAAAGCGGACCCGCCGTTATCGTCTCGCAATTAACATCGACTAAAATGGAAGATGTAAGAGGTATGGTTTAAATATCTTTATTGATTATGATTTTATGTCAAGTCACACTGTAATATTGTAACAAACAATTAACTTCTTTTATGACTTCGATTTACGCTGTAAAGAAAATTATTTTTTTAATTATTTGAAACAAGAATCAAATATCAATTTTTATTTTATTAATATGAAAAAGTTAAATTATTGTTTCAGTTTTCAAAATTGTTTTATATTGTTGATTCTTTAGTAATTACCACATTTCTAACATTGAACATTACATTTATTGGCGTGTTCGGTATAAATCTGCGGCCCGCGGAAAGTTCTAACATAAGTTATGCAGCCCGTCTCTAAAAGTTTGTGGCGAACGCTGATCTAGAAGAATACGAGATCGAAGTCTTCTCTTGTAAACCCCTCTCTCCGACCCCACCACACCAACGAGAGGACATTGAGGCCACGACAGATTTAATGTGCACCAGCCCCCATTAGGTACACACCGATATTTGGCGGACCGAGGACAGAACCCACAACCCTCCGGTTATGAGCTTGATACACTACCGCCAGAATATCGGGAGCCTTACAATAATTTGTTTCAGTAGACTTGTAATAAGAAAAACAAAATATAGCGAATCCAAGTTGTTTTCTGCTGCCAGTTGTATTGGTCAAATTTCGAAAGATATATTGCGATTGGCTGCATTGCTGAATTTGGAAATTCGTGCATAAAATGGATTTAGAAGATTTGTGATTGGATGTTTGAAGTCGTTGCCATTCTGCTAACAGAATTACAGCCGAATATGGGCGGCACGCAAGAGAATTATATACATACAGGGACGACGGGAACGGGGGGCGTAGGGGGCGACTCGCCCCCCTCAAAGTTTTAGAAAGTTGGGCAGTCGGCAAATTTTCAAAAATTTTATCAAGATTTTTCTTTTTCTAAAGTCGATCCACAATAAAATCGAATTAAATGGGGGGAAGAAAAAAAATGGAACAAAAATATTAAAAATATCTGAATGCAGCGTGACCCGAGTTTGACGAATCGACATTTTTACAATAGAAGTCTATTATAGGGGAGTCGGTGTCTTTTTTTCCGGCTACAATGATGGACTGCGAACGCAAATATTACCATATAAATATTACCATAAGTTTTTAGAAAGGCTGGTAGTCGGCAAATTTCTGAAATTTCACCCCTTCTTTTAAAAATCCCTACTGACGGATGTTTCAAAACATATTGAATGGAAAAAGTACAAATAATTAAACTCATCATTAGTAATATAAAATTGTGATCACAATGCAGCCTCAGTTGACGGTCGGCAATTTTGAATTGGAGTAGTTATATCCTTTTTGACAGGAACATTAAAATAATTTAATCATTGATATCTTCACTGACATTAGATAACTTTGATGTGTTACAGTAGATGATATACTTGTGTTTGTGGTACGTCAGACAATGCCTCAAAAACCATGACATACACATAAAACGTCATTTACATAAAGTATGTAATGTACATCATATGAGTTAAAGGTTTTATACAAAATTTCAAAACACCAAAATTTTGTATACGAAAATTGACCCGCATTTTACAAAGTTATTGTCAAGTAGAATTCCATAAATGATGCTATGTACAGGATGGTCATAAAGAAACTTTGCCGATATATGGATGTCTAAAGACAGTCTCGTTCAACAGATCGAGATGAGATTTCAGGTATTCAGAGATATGAGGTCGGAATTCTGTGAATTTCGACAAAATGGCGCTTACGATTACCCCGGTTATAGTTACGAATAGCATCAACGCCTATTTTTTCTATCGAGAAATGATCACCGCATGCGAAAACCATAAAGAGCGTTGGAATGGTACGTGTATCACAAAAAAACGGACGCACAAATACAGATCTGCAAACTGCCAACAAAAACTCGATCGGAGCAATGGAGGCCGCTCACCAAATATCCAGCTTGGAAATCGATTAAATTGCTTGTGATGGCACTCATATGAACTTTGGCCTCTGTCAAATGCAAATTTCCATCGTGCGCCTCAATCGCGTTTTTGTTGGCCGTTCGCAGAGCTTTTTTTTTGGTGCGAGTATAATGCGTCCGTTTTTTGTGATACACGTACCGTTCCATCTCTCTTTAGGGTTTCCTTATGCGCTGAGCATTTTGCGACAGGAAAAAGTAGACGTTGTCATTTGAAAATTTCGTGCATGTAACTATAACCATAATCGTGAGCGCCATTTGTTGAAATCCACAGAATCTCGAGCTCATACCTCTGAATTACTATACCTGAATTCTCATCTCGATCTGTTAAACGGAACGGAAGCTAGAGGCCCATATATCGGCAAAGTTTCTTTATGACTACCTTGTACTTCATATTGTTACGTGGACGGGTTCGAAAGATTTGAAGCCAAAGCAAATCAAAACTTGCAGAAATTTATTCCAATATAATTCTTTACATATTCTCTAACAGCTTCAGAACTTCTCGTTCTAGTAGACACAATACAGCTCTTTTCACAACAATAGAGCACAAAACAGCAGTTAAAAACTTGACAACACAACTGCTAAATCGCCGCAAAAGACAATGCAATACAGTTCGCTTTAGAACTACTCGGAATGCTCACTGAGACTCAGTAATTCCAGTCAACTAACGGACTCAGCTAACAAATCAGTGACTCAAAATCAGTCAACTAACTCAGTGACTCAAAATCAACTAACTAACCTCCTCGACCGACTTATATAGGAGTCAAACCTTCTTGAGACTTCTAGAAGTAGATATTTGGAGAACTTTCCAGATCGTAGTCGGAAAGTCCTATACATGTACATGGGGACCGAAAATGTCGCCAAATGGTCGCCAAGTTTGGCGACATTTGGCGATTTCTCGCCAAATTTGGCGACAATTTTTTTTCGCCAAAACCGTCACCAATTTGGCGAGATTGCCATTACCATAATGTTAAATGCCCTGTTCCTTAAAACTCTCTTCCCAGAGTTACCTCTGTAAAACTCGTTATCAAGCATCAATACCCATATTGCAGGGAAGCCAAGCTCAGACGAACTATTGCACTGCCTTATGCGAAATGAGCATAAATTTTCCCATTTACAAAATTACACTACGAAATATTTACAAAAATACAACAATTCGTAACAATATATTGAAAATGCATTCCCAAAATAATGCATGCCACTTGTAAACTGGATGGCGATATCGAATTTATTCTAACAAAATAATCTTTGGAAAAGTGTTGAAAGGTTTATTATAATACTATCTAAAATTCTTAATGTTCCCCGTGCTCAAATACCTGTGAACCGCCATTGTCCAATACAACCAGGTTCAGTGTTTTGCAAATTGTGAGTATTCTTTCACTCCTATCCTCGATTTCTGAAGCAATTTGGCCTTTGTGTTGCCCTTGCGTCTAATAAATTTGAAAAACAACCAACCAACCTATCCTGGATTTTTAGTCTAAATACCTTTAAAAATATTTCAAATTGGATCAATAAATCTCAAATTAGGTTCATAACCATTACATGTGGGTAAGGGAAATGGGGGTGGGTTTTTGGAAATTTCATGTTGACAGTGATGTTTCTCTTGCTTTGAAGATCAAATGGGCAACTTGTTCTTCTTCAAGATCGGATTAACATTGTAGATTTGAATACCTCCCCCCCCCCCACACACACACCTTTCCCAAAAAAACCCACACGTACTATTCCTTATACAGTTTGGTATGTTGTGCTAAAAATTATGGCATGCTTTTTTTATAGAGTATTTTGTCACTAAATTCGAAGTTCAATTAGTTGCAAATAACTTGCCTTTTTGCACATAAATATTATAGTTTGGTTTAATGCTAAAGTAATCCATTTTATTTTTAATACCGCTTAGGAAAAAAAAACCTAGCATTTTCAAGTATACTTTCCTTCTTGAACAAATGATTATTGTTAAAAAAAACGAGTAATATTTGCAGAAATTATTGCTGAAAAACCATACAACATCAGTGAAAAACCGCAAAAAAATCATTAAATTAAATCCAGCAATTTTGATAAAAATATATACTCGAAGTAATTATTTTTAAAAAGTAGGTTCCTGGATTGAATTAATACAAAAAAATTAAGTTTTACTATTAATACACGTTTCAAGAAAAATCAAAATCTTTTCTTTTTTAGTTAGGAAAATGTGTTCAAATGTATTCAAAAATTAAATAATTAACAAATCGTTTTTAATAATAATTGTTTTTTGCAATGCAACTTGTATCGAAATGAAGCACTCGTACTTCTCAGTTTACTGAATTGGTTTAAGATTGTGGGGGAAAATTCTATCTATCTGCAAGGTATAAATGTCTCCCCCCCCCCTCATCCCCTGCCCCCAAATAAAAACGTTTCCAAAAATAATCTCCATCGTTTGGAGAGGAGGGGTTAATTTACTAAAAAGAAATGAAAAATTAAATGAATTTGAAGGAACTTTAACTATAATGTGATGGGAATTTACTTAAAATTTGACATTAAGTACGTATTAATAAAATGCGCCATAAAATATTAAAAATTGTTTAGACGGTAATTTAAAAATAATTCAAACTAATTTCACATTAAATAAAACAATTCTCAATTAAATAAAAAAAAATGCATTAACAATTAGTTTTACATTAATTAATAATTAATTATGCAGGAATTATTCATATATTAATTAAAAATTATTTATACTTTAATTTTACATTAATAAAAATTAGATAACAATTTATTAGCACCTTAATTTATGTTTTCTACATTTACACCGGACATGCCTTGATTTCAGTCGGCAAAAGGATGTCTACGCCCCCCCAACCAATATTCTTGGTGACGGCCCTGTATACATAGATTGTTAAGCCCATGTCTTGTATTTAGTTTTATGATGAGAATTAAATATACGCTGTCCTTATAATTATGAGTCGCACTGTAATAATGATGACCTCTATAAATAGGTATTTGTTTCTATATAATTAATTATTGACTAAGTTAAAACAAAAATTATTTTAAATGCGTCAAATATACATTTGCACACTGATGTCTGCGACTCGGAGAAACAACAAAAAACTAGGAATGTCGAACAACTTTCATTGACACTCAATACTGGCCACTCCATTTAAATTTAAGATCCAGTAAGATAATCTCTCATTTAATCTCTAATTTAAGATCCCAAATTTAAGATAATCCATTAAAATTAATCTCTCAAATAGTATTGACTAGTTGAGACGGGCTAACTGCTTTAATATACTATTTAGAAAATCTTAGTAAAACTTGAAATTATCTTACCTAGTTTACCAGGCATTCTGAACAGAAATTCAACTTCAGTCTCAGCTCAAAATCTAAATACTCGCTGCAATAGAATTATTAAAATAAAATCAAGACTTATTCAAAACAATTGCTAAGCCAACAAGAGTTTAAGATATCGGGAGTTAGTAAATCAACAACTAAAATAAACTTTGCATATTCAATGTTTCATTCAACGTAAAAATTTAAAAGAAAATGAGCATTTTTTTTGTCAGCTACTATTTCGAAGAAAATTGCAGTACTCAAGTTAAATTTTATCCAGAAACAAATCTTATTACATTTGAGCATCGATATAAATAAACAACTGGATAAACTGCTCCATTGTCAATGAAAAGATGAAAACGCGCCGAGGATTGCGAAGCTGGTGGGAAGATTAACCAATCACAGTTCACTTTTATAGTTGGATGGGAAAGCAAAAAACCTTGTAAAGTGTCAGAGTACATATTTTTTTGCACATTTTTACTAATTAAGGTCTACTATTGACATTTCTGCTGTGTACAACCCAAAATTTTATTTTCAATCCTCGGCAATCCGTATTTTTTATCCCACCAATTGCATCTGGCAACGGCTTCATTTTCCCAGCGTTAAGCAGTCTATCCAGTTGTTTATCTATATCGATGCATTTGAGTTCACTCGCTGTCAAATTGATCCGACAGCAGTTTGTATTACGTTTAAATTAAAATTTGTTATGATAATTAAAAAAAGCGCTTAAAATGTTTGATAAAGTGGTTTTACTGATATTTTTCTTGTAACTGAAATTGAATAGCTGGCGAATTAAAACATAAGTGCGGTAAAAAATTAGGCTTCGATAAAAGGCTGTTTAAGATACAAAAAGTAGGAATATTTAAAAAAAAATTAACTGCTATGTAAATAATTTAAATGCGCAGACAGAAAAATCAGTGATATACATCTATATTCACAAGGTACGGCTTAGTCCACCGGACAAATAGGGAAAGTCACTATTTAATGAAATTGCGTTAATTTATGTGCATGTTTTAAGAGATTATTTCTTCTTCATTACAATACACACGGGTTATTTGCACTTTTTTTAGGTAAAAAATTAGGCATGAAACAATCTGCGCAGATTGCATTTTTCGTTAGTAAACAAATGGGACAGTCAGAAATCAAAACATATTACTAGAAATTAAGAAATGAATTTTCAAAAGAATACTTATGTATTTCAGTCATTGTGCCTCCCTCTAAACAACTCAATTGAATTTTATAGCCAAGGTGTCAGTTGAAAATGCTCGAGTAGTAGATGTACCCAAACTTGCCAATAATATAAACCAAATGACGGATCGATAATCTGAATGGCAACACCCAAGAGGATTTGTGATGTTTACACTTTTCAGACCTGCATTTTTTAGAAGTTAACAACTGTTCATTTACTTTAAAACGAACAATTTGCAATTGCTGTTCATATAGTCGATTGTCTTCTGGATTAAGCTTCGACTGTGGAGCACTAGCCAGTATCGTCTACATCGGTAACGAATGTCCTACACATAAAACTATGAAATAATTGAAATGTTGTTATTGTGACACAGACAGCGCATTCTTTATCCTCATTTTATTAGGTTGGTTTGTACGCTCAACGATCTATTTTTATGCATAATAACAGCTAATCAGGCCAAGATCTATAGCTTACGTGGATTCCTAACGACAACGAACATCCATGCCTAAACCGGGATTCGAACCCGGCACATTTGGCATGCGTGGCTAGTGCGCTAACAACAGAGTCATCAGGTAAATCTCATTTTTTTTTTTACAGAAAGTATTGCCGGAACTGTTCTAAGTAATTGAATATACTTAACTTTTGACTTCCTGGAAAAGAAGATTATCAGTCTTTCATTTGTTTTTGCATATCGAATCCAGGAGACAGTTTTTACCTAAAGGAAATATTACTTCAGGAGAATGTGAAGACCTTTGTTGAAAGCTAGTTGGTGAGTGGACACTTTCAAAAAACTGAAAATTTTCATTAAATATAGATGTATATTTTTTCGTAACTTTATTTAGAACTGAAACTTGGACACTTTGCTAATACACTATTTAAACTGCAACAAAGAACATCCAGTTATTTTCCCCAAAAATTTTCATGATCTTGTATTACTATTCTTATACCTAGTATAAATATATATGCGTCTTCTTAAGAAAACACAAAGTCAGATTTTGTAGTTAATGACATGAAGCATCACGTATAAGGGGCAGGGACAAACTATCTCTGGCAAAATTAAGATCTTTATTTTTCAAAAATAAGAATTACATCGCTTACTGAAATGTTATTATACAGTTCAGCGTAATTTTCTGTAAAATGAATAATTTAAAACTCATAAAATACCTCTTTTTATATTTTTAATTTACCACTTTTCCCAAACTTACTTTTAATTTTCAAAACTTTTCACTCTTTGCCCTCCCTGGTAGCGCCCACTCATAAAATAATACAAATATACTAACAGTGGCAGCGAATTTCTGTGAGGGAGGCATATTGTAAAATGTAAACAACATCATCACCATGAGCAGTAAAAGTTCGGCAACTTCTACCCCACAACAAAACAAAAAGAGAGAGAAAAAAAAAAACTTGGAAAAGGGGAATATCGGAGAAGAATCGAAAATAAATTTTGCGCCGAGTGGAATAGAAATTTTTCAATTGAACAATAAATTAATGCACAACTTTTAATTAAAATTTCTTTAAAAACTCAATTAATATTCTTTTGAAAAACAAGATGTTAACAAAACCCGAAACCTTCAATCAGCTTTACCCCCCCCCCCCCACCCCTTCTTCCATCACAACCTAAACAAACAGTTCTATCAGTTGTCAGAAACCCATTGAATTTTATAAACGAAGCATGATTTATTGGCATCTTAATTGTAATCAATTTCCGAACGATATGATTAATGTAAAATAAAATCCCAGCATACCTGTACACTCGACGAATTCGAATAACTAACTTAGATAACTTCAAGTCCTAGCTCCTAGATGTTACTTCACCTCGCTTTACTTCCAGACAGCTGTCTAAGGGGAATCCCCTTTTGCCGCCACATCAACTTCCTGCAACAACGTAAGCAGCGACCGACGCGATGCCAACACGTATTCAGTAAGATACGCATTTATAAATAGCGGGAATTTCGAAAGATAGAAATGGTAAACTCACTTAAAATTGACGAAAAGGGAAAAGCGAATGGATCCTGAAAAACAATTTTTAATCATGTGGGTTTTAATAATTTATTCTTATTTCTTCTATTTATGAAATAGCTTACTTTTAATATTAATTATTATTATCCACTTGCAGACTTACAGGTTATCTAATCTAATGGTCGTTCATGCCATTTCGAACAGGCCGTGATGGCATGATACCCATCACCCCCTCTGATTTTGATAGAGATTGGCGGGAATCCTTTTCTGATGGTTATAAAAAATATCTAAATTATTTTGCGATATTCCAACTAGGTCAAATTTTAAAACACTTTAAAATTTATGATTTTTTTTCAAATTTGACATTCCCGGAATTTTCAAAAAAAAAAAAAAGAAAAAAAAAAAAAGAAAAAAAAGAGGCATGTATAATAAAAATGTATTTTTTTTTTCTCAAAAACTATTGATTATATCTTTAATTTTTTTTTTTTTTTTTTTACAATTTATGAAAACTATGTAGAATTAAGGGGAATAACATATTATCACTCCAAGTTAATAAAAAAATTCTCAAAAAAGTTAACAAATTGCTCATACTTGGTTTTTTAATTCTAAAAAAGAATTTATTATGATTAAAAAAAGTAACATGTGATTCCGTTAATATTTATCTTATTTATACAGGACAGTTATTACAAGAACATATATTATCTTTGTAAAAATACAATTAATTTACTTTAGATTAGTGTTTTTTTTTTTTTTTTTTTTTTTTTTTTTTTTTTAATTTGAAGAATGGGAATGTGTTAGTAAATCTAAATATATTCAGCATTAAAATAGTTGTAAATTAAGTACTACTTTTCTAAGTAATAAAAATAATTGATATATTATTATATTTTAAACTAGCTGCGTGGTCTCGCGTTGTAGAGTTCCGTCATTGTGTAGGTCCCAGCTTTATATATAAATGTCCCAGGCACAATGGATTTGATGAATGACTATTTATTTAGGAATCATCCCAATGTTCCTACAAAACAAAATATTTTAAGCAACTTATAATACAAGTTTTAAGAATTAGATTAAACTGATGCTATTAAATTTTTATAATTTATTAGAATAGATCGAAAACATTTGAACATATATATTTGTACCATAGAAGAATTTATTAAAAATTTACATACAAAAAAAAAAAAAAAAAAAAAAGTTTAGCATACAAAAATAGAGTGAGAGTAGAAATGGAAATTCCTCACTCTTTTATTAAGTAAATAAGTCATTAAAAAAAAAAAAAAAAAAAAAAAAAAAAAAACTTATAAAAACCTTTCACGAAACAGTACCATTCCTTCTCTTGGTTTTCAATGAAAAACAAAATAATTATTTGTTATTCAAATGAATGTCTAGTCAAGTCATGTACTTTAGACACTTTCTAAATACTGGGTACCCCTAAATACTATGTATTATTTTCAGAAAAAAATATTTCTTCATATTAAAAAATAATTAATAGGAAATAATCTCATTTGAATATAAGGCATTCGAAATTTTTAGATTTCTGGAAACGAATTTTTCAAATAATATAGACAAAAGTACAAAATTTAATTATGGGTTTGGAAAATACCATATTATATTTTTCCTAAGGTATATTTTCTTATAATAATTTTAATGTTCTATTACTTTATCGTATAGTATGTCAGATCAACGTGATGAAAATTTAGATTCTTTAAAACAAAATTTATTTGAATTTTTTTTTTTGTCTTAATCTTGGTATTTAAGATATTAGGATGCGAGGCTCAATGTTTTGTATTCCTTAGGAAAGTATTGCATATATTCAGAGTTGTTTTCATGCTCACTATCTTTAGCTTTAATAATATTCCCATGCTTCAAATTTAACAAGTATGTTTAAAATAGAGTAGGAGCAATTTTTGATAGATTTTTTTTATAATTCTTTTATGAATTAGAATGGATTATATATATATACATTTTAACTTTACACAGTTTTATTAAATTTCAAAAACAATTTCATAAGGACATAATTAGTAATTATTTAAATAAAACTTCGGACACGTGCCTCTTATTTTAAAAGTTCCGGGAATTCTAAATTTGAAAAATTCATAGATAGAGCTACATACGTAATGAAGTCCGTTTTTTCTGGTCGATTTGAAGTGGAATTGCTGTTTGTTTGAGATGGAATACAAAATTTCTTTAGCAAAAAAAATTAACCTCAGAATATTTCTTTTTAGCAAAATATTAAAATTAAGAGTTCTTTCACTCTCGATGTTTATTAAAAAAATAATTATTAAGATACTGTTTATTATAAATTCATGATAAAATATTGCTAAGCAAATATCAACAAGACAAGTATTTTCCCTATCTCAGCTTGTTTTTCTCGGCTGTTGACTAAATTTAAGACTGCAAAAATAATGATTTTAAATTTTTTTGGCTAACTTTAGCAAAAAAGCTTAATTACATTTTTTAGCATTCAAGGAGGTTCTTTAGCACTTTTCAAGGAAGTTCTTGCGCACTTAATCCCCAGGAATCCTCGGAATAACACCTAGACTAAATTTAAAATTAAGCAAAAAGTTGAAGAAATATGCACAATTATACAACATAGATCTATTTTCTACAGCACTTTTTTTTAAAACAGCACGTTCCAAAAATGTAGAAATGCATTTAAAAAAAAAAAAAAAAAAATGCAATACTTTCAATACCTTATGTTAATATATGGTAAATTTAAAGTAAAAATTGTTACAAATATTTATTAACAAATGCCTTGTTTCGATGATAAAGTTTGACTTCGTGTTGTACTACCTTTCTCCGTATAAGATATGTAATAAGTTTTGAACAAATATTTTTTTTTACCTTCAATCGCCATGAAACAACGTTTCTTTGATTTAACACTACAACTGATCAGCGACAGTCTACTTTTGAATTTCTTTCATGAAGATATGATATTTATACTTCGACACAAATGAAGGGATTTCCCCGGTATTAATATTTTTGCGGCAGGGACATTAACATACACTAGTCTCTTTAGCCCTATCAACAACAAGATAAGACAACAGACAATCACCAGACTTAAAAGTATCTTTGAATATTGACGCGTTCACGCGACAATCACAACACATACTGATAAAATATTTTTAAATGTACGCACAAAAAATCCGACAGTTGCGTTGACTACGATAAGAATGAAAACGCATCCATTCCGTGTGATGACTTAAATATTAACCAGTGAGAACACGCGCTGGGTCGAATAGACGTAATCGTAACACATAGTCCGAGGGGCGACTGCAATTTTTGGACCCCATCGAACATCATTCTGAATTTTTAAGAGCAAGATTCTGAGAGATTGAGCCACTTAACATTACGGGGTGATTCACACCATCTCCGATTGTACCCAAAAAATTACCAGTTGCTAATACCCTTATTAGATAATAAAATCTGAAATTATTTGTTCAGCAGTTGCACCACTCCAATTCTATGACGTGTCAAAGATCACCTTTAAAAATGAAAAAATTGGTGTTTTTGAGACACATGAAAACTATTTTTATCCGTATAAAACTTCACAAGCAACTTGCCACTTGCATTTCTTCTGTTATGGAATTACTAGAATAGATTTTTATAAAACATATAAAAAGTTCATGGCAAGTCAATTGCGCAAGGTCATTCAAGGTCATGAAATGTCCAGGTTTTCATGTTTTTTACCATTTTCAAGACTGAATTATATCTTGCGCGTTTGATTTGTCACTTCAAACTAGGTATCATTGGATAGAGCTATATTAGTACTATTTATTAATACATAAAACATTGAGGCAAGTTGAACACGTTGGAAGTTATTTGGCGCCAAAATCGAAAAATCTCAGAATTTGACACAAATTTGAGCTTGTATATCTTGCTGCGGGAACAATATATTGACACAATGCTGAGACTATTTAAACATTCTTTTATTATACTTAATGAGAAATTAAACTTTATTGAGGCAAGTTGAAGAGAAAAAAATAAATGATTTTTTTTTTTTTTTTTGTAGCACCCCATCCTTACATATTGATGCATTACTGTTTCCATTCATGTTTTCAAAAATTAATCGGTTTTCACTTCACTCTTCCTCATGTTTATAACAGTTGCTTGCTGTATGTCTTTTAAACTAGGAACTGTGACTGGATTGGCTCCAGAAAGTTTCAAAAGACGGGGGAATAACCTAACTTCGATGCACTGTGTCGATAACATCAAGCAATGGCCACTTAAACTTAACAGCTCCTCTCTGGTGAAGAAATTCCATTTAAAAACACGTCATCCCCACAATTTTCTAGCAGTTTAGTACTGTAAAATCGTTTATCGTACAGGACTGTGTTTAAATAATGGGGCTGAATCTCATATTCATAGTCTTGATCAGCAATTAGTTTTACCTCTTTTATGATATTCTCCATTGGGGGACAGTAATTTTGATTTCAAATGTGAATTCACCATGCAATCAGTTCCAGGCACAAGTCAGACCAAACCCTAAAGACGAAGATAATATCATTTAGCCGAAAATTTATAACTCTGATGTTTTGCCCAGAAGAAAATTGCACATCAACGTTTGAAATTGCAGAGGATTTGTCCCTACATATTGCTAGAGGAGAACACAAAATTCCTAAAACAATCCCAGGTCAAGACAAATCCAGGAGTGCACTTTCAAAAAGAATAGAAGCAAGGACAAAAAAGACTAATTATGAAATTTCTGCAGATTTTGAAGAACCCACTATAGAGAATAGAAATTGCATCTATTCATGCCATCTACATACCTGATTGTCTCTAGTGATTCCAAGATAAAACTCGTCATCTTGTTCAATGACTTCATCTTCAATAACACTGCATATTTCAATCGTACCTTTCATTCTGTGGAAATGTGACATAACTTGTTCTCGTGTCAAATATTCATTTGAACAAAATTTCTTCTTTCCGTCAACTGTGAGATTTCTCATCATACTTGCAAAAGTTTGGGGTGTTAATTTATTTCCTGTTTTATTTCCTAAGTTGAAGTATTCTAAACTGTTTTTGATTTGGGTTCTTCAAAAGCTGCAGTAGTTTCATAATTGGTCTGTTTTGTCACTGCATCCATTCTTTTTGCAAATGCACTTCTGGTTTTGTCTTGACTAGTTATTATTTTAGAAATTTGATGTTCTTCTCTATAGCAATATGTAGGGGCAAATCCTCTGCAGTTTCAAATGTTGATGAGCAATTTTTTTCTGGGCAAAACATCAGAGTTATAATTTTATGGCTGAGTGACATTGTCTTCGTCTGTAAGGTGTGGCCTGACTTGTGCCTGAAATTGATTGCATGGTGAATTTGCAGTTAAAATCCAAATGACTGTCCCCTAACAAAGGAGAATATCATAAAAGAGATAAAGCTAATTCCAGATAAGAACTGTGGATATTAAATTCGGACCCATTATTTTTACTCTGTCCTATATACAATAAACGGATCTACATTAGTAAACTACTAGAAGATTGTGGGGATGACGTGTTTAAAATAAAATTTCTTTATCAGAGAGGAGCTGATGAGTTTAAGTGGCCTTTGCGTGATCCGAAGCTCAGTTTTCTTTGGTACTTTGCAACTTTCTGGAGCCGATCCAGTCAAAGTTCCTAGCTTAAAAGACATACTACAAGCAATTCTTATAAACATGAGGAAGAGTGAAGTGAAAATCGATTAATTTTTGAAAACATGAACGAATACAGTAATGCATCAATATGTAAGGATAGGGTGCAACAAAAAAATCATTTATTTTTTTCTCTTCAACTTGCCTCAATAAAGTTTAATTTCTCATTAAGTATAATAAAAGAATATTTAAATAGTCTCAGCGTTGTGTCAATATATTGTTCCCGCAGCAAGATATACAAGCTCAAATTTGTGTCAAATTCGGAGATTTTTCAATTTTGGCGCAAAATAACTTCCAACGTGTTCAACTTGCCTCAATGTTTTTAGTATTAATTAATAGTACTAATATAGCTCTATCCAATGACACCTAGTTTGAAGTGACAAATCAAAGGCGCAAGATATAATTGTCTTAAAAATGGTAAAAAACATGAAAACTGGACATTTCATGACCTTGAATGACCTTAAACAATTGACTTGCCATGAACTTTTTATATGTTTTATAAAGATCTATTCTAGTACATTCCATAATAGAAGAAATGTAGGTGGCAAGTTGCTTGTGAAGTTTTATACGGATAAAAATAGTTTTCATGTGTCACAAAAATACCAATTTTTTCATTTTTAAAGGTGATCTTTGACACGTCATAGAATTTGAGCGGTGCAACAACGGAACAAATAATTTCAGATTTTATCATCTAATAAGGGTAGCAGCAACTGGTAATTTTTTGGGGACAATCGGAGATGGTGTGAATCAGGGATGGTTCAACTTCTTTAGAATCTTGCTCTTAATAGAAATTGGAGAAAAGTGAATAGATTACGAATCCACTGGTCTGCCGTGGCAAAAATGGTCGAAACTGATCAAAAATCGACTTGGAATGAGTTGAACTGAAATCCAATTGCCAAATATGTCATAACTTGCCAAAAACAGAAAAAACTTTTTCGTCTGGCAACCCACTGCATTTTGATTTTCAATGAGAAAAATCGCAAACGATTTCTAATCTCTTGCTCGGAAAACTTGTATCATTTAAAAGTAAGCCAAATTGGCGACATCAGTTACGTCATCCGTGACGTAATGTTTATTTCCAATTTGGCTCATTTGTGAAAGATGCAAGTAAGCCATAGCCACACATCCGAATCGTCTGCAACCTTCTTTATTGATTGAATTTCTTAATTGAAAATTAAAGAGGGAGGGTTACCAAATAAAAAGAAATACTCATTATTTGGCAAATTATAGCGCATTTGGAAATTGGATTCAGTTCAACTTATTAAAAGTCGATTTTTGACCAGTTTCGGCCATTTTTGCCACGGCAGACCAGTGAATTCGTAATCTACTCACTTTTCTCCGATTTCCATAAAAAATTCAGAATGATGTTCGATGAGGTCCAAAAATTGCAGTCGCCTCTCAGTCTAATAGCAAAACACCAGCGCGTGCTTTCGCGGGTTAAATATCAGTGGCGGCTCGTGCACTACAGCCGGACTGCATCTAAATTTATTAGTTCAAAACTAAAATTATTTATTTTAGAATTTTCTAAAATGAAGATCGTGAAAAGTGAAAAAAAAAAAAAAATCCGATAAACAGCAATCTTCTTGCCTGAATAATTCAGGAGAAAAAACCCGCTTCCTATCAAAGGAATCTTCCTCCGAACACAGCAGCCGTGTTTCCTGAAACGTGTTTTGGACAGCCATGTTGCCATGGTAACCATGGAAACATAGTACATTCCATGGTACATGGACAGCCATGTAACCAATGGAAAGTAATAGAAGCCTTCCCTCTACGCAGTGTAATAGCGGTGCTGCTGATCTAGTATTATTTCTAACTTCGTCTGCCCTTGAGAATTCAATGGGCTGATTGGCTCAGCATGTGAGAATCAGCGTGGGTGGGGTGAGAGTGTTACCAAAACAACGCCATTTTATGACGACATCATTGACTGATTCGCGAGTTTAAAAGAAAGGAGGACGGATTTTGTTTTCAAAAATTAAGAAAGTGTTTTCGTTCTCATCTTATTCATTTTATAAAAATTGAAAGGAAACTTCGATTTGAGATTGAGTATTAAAGATTATTAAGATTAGAGACTTAGCGTTCCTGAATGATTGTGAAAAGTGTATGGTAAGGGGGGGGGGGGAGGCATGTTTCCGGTTGCACTATCATTTTCGATCACGGGGCACCACTGTTAAATATACATATAAAACAATTAATATGATTTCTTTAATAAAATAGTAATAATTGGCTTACCACGGAAGTCCAAGCCCACTACAAAGTTATTGTTTTTAATTGAGTTTTATAAAACATCGATACATCAATACAACTGAACAACATCAGCACAGATCTCTTTTATACAAGCAGGTGCATGCCACACAATACCTTTCCTTAGGCATACCCAAACACTAAGTGGGAATGGACACAGGACCAGACTTTTCACCAATTGAAAACAATTCCTTTGGGCTTAAGGTCTAGAGTAACTAGGGATGTGTAACATAACACAATTTTCAAATACACTAAAATACTGGTCACTAAATTTAAATTTCACGTGGATTGGCGTAATATACCGTTTTCGATTTAGTTTTCATTAATTTCAAAATGGATTATTTTCGATATCTTGGCACTATGTTGATTAGATTGAAAAATAAAACATCACCATATTGGCGATGTGTTCATTGATAATTGTTACATTATTCCTTTCGAGAAAGGGAAACAGAGTAGGAACAATCTTTAGTAGTGTTGCGCTCTAGGATCAGATGATAATGACGTCATAGCGAATAATAGAATTGTTTGCTACTTTACGGTGAGAATGTATCTGGCATAGAGTTTTAAAAGTTGAAACTTAGTGTTATAAGAAAAGTAATTGATAAATGTTGCGGCTGTCAAATCACTGAAATTTTCGTTGTTTAAAATTATTGATATTCAACAAGTAGTAAGATGGCTCAAAGACGTAATTTTTTTAACTTTTTTTACCATAATTGAATTTTTGAGGAAATTTCAGAGGTAGGGATTTTAGGAAGAAAGGCATTACCACAGCGATTTTGATCAAAATCATAAGAACCAATTTTTGACAATTGCTGAAAAACCACAATTTTTGTAAAGGCAACTACTTGAATTGTATTTGCTATTTTGACCAAAAAAACTTAATGACATGCACCATGACCACCACTAGCACGTAAACAGTTAAACATCGTAGATCAATCCTTTTGAAAGTTATGCTTATCACAGACAGACACACAGATAGACAAAACTTCTTTTTTTTTTCCTAGACTACTTTATTGAACTCTACTCGGGATGTTCAAAATTGTATAGAGATACAAAAAAAAAAAAAAAAAAATCCTTGATTTGACCGAATGCAATGTTTTCATTACCTATAGTAAAAGCTCAATCAGTAACTACACAATTAATTAAAGAATCAAATTAACTAAATAAATGATATTGTATAACATTTCATTAAAACAAGGGTTACATCATTAAAGGCATTCCAGCAATCCTTTTGAGGGTTTTTGGTTGTTATAATTATGGGACTTAATATTAATTATTTGTTTTCACTTTCAATTACTTATAATACATGGTCATAAAAGTGTTGCTTTAGGTGAAAACAAAAAAAATTGCATTTCAACCAGTGGTGTAGTGTAAAATAAAAAGGTGTGGGAACGCTAAATCGTGTCGTTATGCAAAAGTATACTTTTTTTCTTTGGGAGGAGGGGGAAGGTGAAAATGACTACTAAGAATAAATAATATTATAAATAATATTATTTAAACTATTAAGTTATATGGATTTTAAAACAATTTGCCTTACACAACCCTTTTTAACAGATCGTTTGACACATTATAAATGGATTATAAGACATGTTCAAATATATTATTGACATAAATTTTTTAAACAGATTTTTTAAGACAATTTTTAAACAGATTATCTGCAACACATTTTAAACAGACTAATGACATGATTTTTTTTTTTAACAATTTCCATTCAGAAAAATTTCCATAAGAGATCGAGTTTCGATTCAGACACTCTCAAAATCTGTTTTCAAAATGAATTTTAAAATATTGCGATCGTTGCTGATGTCTATTGAGAGTTTTATGGTTTTTCTCTTTCTCGAGATGAAAATGTAGAGAAGTTTTTCTTGCTTGATAGGCCCTTCCTTTCCTTTTCGAAATTTGCGCCATTAATAAAATGAAATTAGTAACTAGAAGCGTATTAGCAACTATAGTATGTGTTTTGCAAATACTTGAACTTTCCTGTTCAGCTCTGAAATTGTGGATCAAAAACGAAAGCATAATTCTAAGGAAAGAACTTTTTCGTTTTCTTACTCGATTTTGCTTTTAGTGTCACGTAAAGAAAAAAAAAATGTAAAATACAAATTTAAAAAAAAAATTTAGGTGAGGGAACGCCGTTCCCCTTTTTAAAAAGGTAAAGGATAGTCGTTCCCACGCGTTCCCGCTCCACTACACCCCTGATTTCAACACATTTTGAAACACTTTGTGTTCAATAAAGTGATCTAGATAATATTTGTGTGTCTCTTGTTATTAAGGTTTATCTCAAAATAGCGCATGCGCATAAGGTAGTTTCCAGTGAAAAATTAATGTTTTTTAGCAATTGATAAAAACAGCTCAAACAATATTGATGATCAAAATCGCTGTGATAATGCCTTTTAAAGCGTTCTAAACACATCACTACCTTCAAAGTTCCCTTAAAAATTAGATAAAAGAGTAAAAACTTTAAAATCGAACACATTTAACATTGAGTGATCCTTTCTTTAGCATTACCCATCATCGCCTGTTCCGCTACTATTTAAGGTAACCGGGAAGAGAATTGTTTTTAATGTTACGTACCAAAATTAGAGGTCGGAAATATCGATCAAAATAAATATCGATACTATACCGTTGCATAGAAAAAAAATATTGATAAATTATCGATATATCGATACATGATTTTTTTTCCATATTATTTTTATTTTATCAGAAAAAAGGTTTTCAAGGCAAATTTCTACTTTTCAGGATTGCTTTTTTGTAAGGTGACTACTTTTTAAACTGAAACGGATCTGTTACAAAAAAAAATAATATTTTCGCCTAATCGGTGCAGTGATTTTAAGAAAAATTTAGATTATTTTCAATAGTTTATAAGTGTATGGAAAATATTGAATATTAGTGCCATTTTAACTGTCTCTCAGCCAAGTTCAAACTTTAGGTTTGAAATTTTTGAAAAGAGAATAAAGAAAATCGAAAAAACACATGAAACTACAAAACTATCATCAAAAAACTAAAAATGTTTGAAAATATCGATATATTGGTGACTTTTATCAATATTTTTAATATCGATATTTTTTTAGAAATATCGATAAAAATATCGTCGCATCGATATATCGCCGATCTCTTACCAAAATGCATGAAATTTTTTATCAATTTTATCTCAATCACATGATAAAAATGTAAAATTTAAAAATTTATTTCAACTATTTCTCATTTTAGAACATTTAAATTTTTTGAAAATGGCTTGACCCTTTGAATGGCTTGAAAATTTTCGTTGTTTAAAATTATTGATATTCAACAAGTAGTAAGATGGCTCAAAGACGTAATTTTTTAAACTTTTTTTACCATAATTGAATTTTTGAGGAAATTTCAGAGGTAGGGATTTTAGGAAGAAAGGCATTACCACAGCGATTTTGATCAAAATCATAAGAACCAATTTTTGACAATTGCTGAAAAACCACAATTTTTGTGGCTTGAGAACCACTGCTCTAGTACATTATTTATTAAACGATATTTGTAAATAAAACAATGGCAATAAATATAAAATATGCGATTTTAATTCATTCCACGGTTGAAATCCTTATCGTTTAGGTGGAATCAGAAGAGTTACACATTGAAATTTTTTTATATAGTCGCAGTTACTTTAATGACGTTTCTTAAATAATATTTTTAAAAGAAACTAAAAACCTGTGAAATTTACGGATCATTGCATTACCACGTTATTATAGGTTCTAAACAAGTAAAAGACATTTTTCTTTAAAACATATTCACCTAATGGGTGATCATTTCTGAAGCTGTCACCCTAATTTTGATTTATATCGCACCCTTGCTGCAATAGAGATACCTCAAAATTGTTCAGTTTTAAGTTTAAGTGTGAACAGAACCTCACACTTTATAGACTGACTTACAGCTAAATGAAAAGCAAATTTTTTTGACAAGTTGATGCTGACTTGTGCCACTCTTAAAGCTTCAAGTCCATACAGTCTGCGATCTTGTACACATTTTAACTAAAAATGAAGAGTTTTGAGATGAGTTTCTTTTGAAGAAAGACAATGGAATTCAACCATTACAGAAGCAAATAAACTGAGCCGCAAAAGGAAGAAAAAAAACCTCGCATTTTCGAAAAAAGTATTCAATGAATTTATTTGAAGTATAATATTTCATAATAGAATTCTTCAGTTTATAAAATATAGTGAGTTAGTTTTAATACAATCGGTGCACTTCATTCGAAAATTGGAAATTTAATGGTTATAAAATATATAACTACTACATTGCACTAATTTTTAACGAGATTTTCTTGATGATTGTTGGATTCAGTGAATGATATTAAGCTAAAAGAAATTGGCGTAGTGGTCTTTTAATATTTTAGTGATTTTGACGTTAAAAAAATATTCATTTTGCAATTTTACCTCTTGCCCCGTCCCTCCTCATCTCTGCACATATGGCACCCAACCACTACCACAGGTTAAATTGACGTTTTAGGAAGGACAGAAATTATAAAGAAGTTTGAGTTTGAATTCAATCAAATAAATTTTATTAAAATTAAAATTAATTCCAGTACATTTATAAGAAATATCGCACAGCCATAAAGAGTGACAACTAAAAAAACTACCACGCTTAATTCTAAAAAAATTACATTTTCAGGAAATATCAATTGAAGAATAATAACGTTGGAGAATTGTGTATTATAAAAGTAAAAAATATAGTACAGTCAGCATAGCAGGTAAAAACAGACAAAAGATATGAGATCCAAAAACAGAAGAATATTATCCGAATCAATTTCTGTCCCATACAGATCTGAAATGCTTTTACTCTTCTAATTACAATATCTGTCGAAATATTGCTTCAAATCTTAAGAAATTTTCGCTTCAGTCTGCTGAAATGCATTTAATTTTAAGATGAATGACAATTAATACACAACAAATCCACAAATAAGTATTTTCTAGTTTCACTTCAAGAAACACAAAGGCTCATAAAGAAAGAATTTTTACAAGTCATATTAGTAATATTTCGGCAGACATGGTGTGTGAGAAAATTACAGCATTAGTAAAATAGGGCTAGAAAAAAGACGGTATATATCACTCTAAGATAAGAGTATACTAGAACAGCCAGCTGACGGCAGCAGTGATAGCACCACCTACAGTGGCGATGGCTACTTTCGTACTGGCAGCCATTCCGACAACCCCTGCACTTTGGGAAGCTGCAAAAAGGCTCCCAGCTGCAACATTGCCAATGGTACTATGCACGGCTGCAGCGGTAGTACCTGCAAGGACACCAGTTGCAGTGAAACCTATTACTGGAAGAATAACAATAGCTCCTCCAACGGCCACTGCGGCGCCACCAGCAATTGCAGCAGCTGTAGCTGGAATATAAATGGCGTAATAAGATCATAACTCATTTACAAAAGCTTAGAATAACAGTTGCTTTGTTTAATATTTCAAAAAATATACATCAGAAAGGAATACAATTTGAAATACAGGTAAAATTTGCCGAAGGAAAAAAAAACACGAAACAATGATAAAAACATAACTATTTAATCCAAATAATAGGAAAAGTGACAAGAAAATGTCTTTCAGTTTCACTGAAATTTTCTTTTTAAACTATGGGAATCCGAAAGATTATAGGGTGTGTGGCATCCACGCATATTGTACAAAGAATTTTCATGGCTTTCGATAAAGATTTTGATTAGTTTTGTGCTCAGAGACTCCCAAACCCAAAGTAATCTGAAAGGGGGCGTATTTTAATTCTGGAACCAATCTTGGTGAGAGGATGGGGCTACGGTACCCCTCTCGTGCATGTCCCAAACATGTTCTATCAGAATAAGGTTAGGACAATTGGCAGGCTACTACATGTGTGCTTAATATCTTTACTTTCAAGGAAGTCGCTGACAAGGTTTGCATGGCGAGGAGTTAGAGACGCGTTATCATCCATAAAAATAAAACCATGACTAACAACACTCAGGTTCAAGTGCATCTGTATTTGTCACTGAACGAGACATTTCTCCATTGGTGGTGATTCCATTGCCGTTGTTCTAAACTTCACTGTAAAAGCGCACGTTTATGAACAGAAGTCAAGGGGAGACAAAATAATGGTCGTCTGTCATAGAGACCAACTTGCATAGAGTCTGATGGCATAGAGATCAAGATTCGTTAAGAGAGTTTGTCGCGAAACTCCTGTGGCGATTAAAATGATTGAACTAAATTCACTTTTAGCGATCTTTCTCCGGCGACGTGCAATAATAGTCAAATAACGGTCATGTCGAGCAGTTGTTATCTTTGGCTGATCGTCGTGCAACAATTCCAGTTGCTTAGAGCCTTTTCTGCAGTTTAAAAAAAAATGAAACACTGATGCGTTAGGCGCTTTTGATACTTCCGTTTGTGATCGATTCGATTCCAGAGTGCTGATTATTCTACCTATTATCAACATGTGCAAGTAGTAATTTATTGCAAGTAGTAATTATTGACATCTTTACTTTCCTTTTTTTTTTTTTAATCGTTGAACAGCGATTCGTAGCAAAAAGTTGCATCCAAAAACGTTTCTAGATGCCTCTTTTTTTCTCAAATCTCTCTATATATAAGGCAAAGCCCTCACTCACTCACTCACTGACTCACTCATCACTAATTCTCCCACTTCCCACATAGTCACAACTCTGAAAATCGGCACAAATATCAACAATGGTAAAAATAGAAAAAGTAAACTATTCCGATCTCGATTAACACACTTTAAGGGGTCGAAAAGGGGTCAAACGTTCCAAACGGGGGACATTCGAAAATCCTACTTCCCACATAGTCACAACTCTGAAAATCGGCACAAATATCAACAATGGTAAAAATAGAAAAAGTAAACTATTCCGATCTCGATTAACACACTTTAAGGGGTCGAAAAGGGGTCAAACGTTCCAAACGGGGGACATTCGAAAATCCTACTTCCCACATAGTCACAACTCTGAAAATCGGCACAAATATCAACAATGGTAAAAATAGAAAAAGTAAACTATTCCGATCTCGATTAACACACTTTAAGGGGTCGAAAAGGGGTCAAACGTTCCAAACGGGGGACATTCGAAAATCCTACTTCCCACATAGTCACAACTCTGAAAATCGGCACAAATATCAACAATGGTAAAAATAGAAAAAGTAAACTATTCCGATCTCGATTAACACACTTTAAGGGGTCGAAAAGGGGTCAAACGTTCCAAACGGGGGACATTCGAAAATCCTACTTCCCACATAGTCACAACTCTGAAAATCGGCACAAATATCAACAATGGTAAAAATAGAAAAAGTAAACTATTCCGATCTCGATTAACACACTTTAAGGGGTCGAAAAGGGGTCAAACGTTCCAAACGGGGGACATTCGAAAATCCTACTTCCCACATAGTCACAACTCTGAAAATCGGCACAAATATCAACAATGGTAAAAATAGAAAAAGTAAACTATTCCGATCTCGATTAACACACTTTAAGGGGTCGAAAAGGGGTCAAACGTTCCAAACGGGGGACATTCGAAAATCCTACTTCCCACATAGTCACAACTCTGAAAATCGGCACAAATATCAACAATGGTAAAAATAGAAAAAGTAAACTATTCCGATCACGATTAACACACTTTAAGGGGTCGAAAAGGGGTCAAACGTTCCAAACGGGGGACATTCGAAAATCCTACTTCCCACATAGTCACAACTCTGAAAATCGGCACAAATATCAACAATGGTAAAAATAGAAAAAGTAAACTATTCCGATCTCGATTAACACACTTTAAGGGGTCGAAAAGGGGTCAAACGTTCCAAACGGGGGACATTCGAAAATCCTACTTCCCACATAGTCACAACTCTGAAAATCGGCACAAATATCAACAATGGTAAAAATAAAAAAAGTAAACTATTCCGATCTCGATTAACACACTTTAAGGGGTCGAAAAGGGGTTAAACGTTCCAAACGGGGGACATTCGAAAATCCTACTTCCCACATAGTCACAACTCTGAAAATCGGCACAAATATCAATAATGGTAAAAATAGAAAAAGTAAACTATTCCGATCTCGATTAACACACTTTAAGTGGTCGAAAAGGGGTTAAATGTTCCAAACGAGGGATATCCGAATGTTCCTCTTCCAATGTAGTCATTTTTCTGATATTTTTTTGCAAATGTTAAAAAAATAAGTCATTCCAATATCGATTAACGAATTTTTAAGGGATGAAAAGACGACGCAACATTGAAACTATACGAGGATTAACTTAATGTCTAATTAACTTAATTCCAATACAGCTACTACTTTGAAATTTAGAACTAAGAGCAAACATAAACACAATAAACTATTCCAGTTTACTATTCACAATTATAAATTTCGTTTAAAATGTCAACAAAGGAAAGTTCCTATTTTGATAAATCAATTTGTCGGGATCGAAAAGGGAGCAAACGTCTGAAGTGTAGAATACATGAATGTCTTTTGATCGCTAAAATGCTAATGGTAAAATTTCGTAGCGCAGCACGGGTATTCAGCTAGTACAATAGATACAATAATCGAAGCTTTTTTTTAGTGCATAATCATGGCGATGCACGTCTGAACCACTGAACTCTTTCAGAACTCGCAAACAAAATGAAAGATAAATCTCCGGACGATATCGAAAAAGTGAAAAAACTGTTACTGGCCATCACGATAAAACAAAACCGGAAGGCAATCGGTACAAATTGTCATCCGGTGTCGAGTAATGAAAAAGCGCTATTATGGTTTCGACACAAGTAATTTTGAATCCTTATGCCTGTTTTAATGTCTTCTTTTGCGTATTTTACGAATTATTCTCAACTTTTGAACAAATAAGTATTTTATAAGTTAGCCACCATAACTTAAAATTTTCATGCATATTTTTATTCTTTGTTAATGAACTTTTTGGTGTCAACGAAAGACCTAAATCCATTACCATCAAAATAAATTAGGCGATTTTCTAGCTGACGCAGACCCGTTATAGTGAATCGTCTGCGGACCCAACAACAAGTTCACTATAACCGATGGTTCACTATATTCAAATTCTTTGAAAAAATATTTTTTAGTATATGGCAGTAGTGGTTATGGTAAATAGTAATTGTGATAATACATAATGTTTATAAATTATTAATTAAATGGATAATTAATCAAATATGAAACTAAATATATGATTATATAACTAAAGCTTGATTTTATTCTCACATTCTGTAGAAGAATTTAGTTATTTTTTATGGGAAAATAATTTGATTTTAGGTAGAGTTTATTTTAACCTTATTCTCAGCTGAAAATGCTTTCCTTTTTATAGAATTCGTCATTTTTTTTTGCAATTTTTAGCTGCTTTTGAAAAGTCGTTTACTTGTTAGATTAAAGGATTCCTAGAACTATGGTGAGAGGAAGGAGAAGGGTCGTTTTTTTTTCAACCGGGGAAAGGGGAAGAAGAGAAATGCTGCTTAATAAATTGTGCGCCATAGTTCAAGCAGATGAGCATGAAAGAATGAAAATTGACCCATGTAAAGGAATGCAGTCATTTGCATTACCAATTCGCGCAAGTTTAAAGTTGAAAATCTGAAAAAATATCTGTGGAAATGAAATTTGAGTTCACTATAAGCGAACTACTATTTTCTCGGCTGTCCACTATAAGCGTATAAAATAACATGAATTAAATGGGAGTTCGGTCGGGACCACTAAAAAAGTTCACTGCAACCGAGTGTACACAATATCCCGTGTTCATTATAGTGGGTTCGACTGCATTAATTTCGATTTTGTTTTGCTTGTGACAAACAAAATCTTTGGAGGGCTAATTAATCCACTTGCCATCATTCAATCGAACTGAAACTTGGCAGATAGACTCCTGGTCAATAACAATGCATTCTATCAAGTTTTGAGGGCCCACATATATTTCTATGAAACTTCAATATGGTATATTTCTATGAATTTTAATCGTTTTTTTTTTTTTTTTTTTTTTTTCAAATTTAAAAATTTGAACCGATTGCGAGGAACTTCATTAACCGCACTTGAGTTTACATTTCAAATGAAAATTTATGAAAACTCTAAGCTCAAAATCTCTTAAATAAGTTCCAATCATTATGAAAAAGTAAAATTTAAAGTGGGTCGAAAAGGGTCTATATTGGGGGTGGTTCAAAAATATATGGGGAATTTTTTTTTTAATTAGAGACCAGGACATCCCCTCATTTTTTTACATCTACTTCTTTTAAAAGTGAGCCAAGCTGGCGTAATCCGTTTCGTCATTAACGACGTAATACTTTTTGCCAACTTGGCACCACATTCTTAAAAGAAGCAAGTCATACGCCACTAGAGATCAGAAATCGTCTGCATCTTTCCTCGTTGATAATTAAACAGAGGTGGTTTATCAGATAAAAAAGTACGCTCAAAAGTGACATATTTGGCAAGTTATGACTTATTTGGCAATTGGATTTAGTTTACTTCTTTCAAAGTCGAATTTTTAATAGTTTCGGTCATTTTTGCCATGGCAAACCAGTGGGATTCATGATCGACGAACATTTTTCTACAATCTATAAAATATTCAGATTGCTGTTCGAATTCCTAAACTTGCAGTCACCTATAGGAATATAGTGGTAATGTGATTTATATTTGTCTCAAGACTTTATGAAAGCTACCAATTTGTGACAGTTTTGTTTTGCTCACTTAAAACCATATGAAATAAAGTTATCGTAGATAAGGAAATAAAGGACCGCTCATATGTGAGCTCAATATCTTGTTTTATATGTTTCAGACGCTGATTGGAGACAACAAAAGTTCGCGAGTTCTTGAATTCCAATTAAATTAAAATAATAATGCAATTCATGGCTTGTTTGGTTTGATATCTAAACCATTTCACAAAAGTTTTCTAGTAATTACTACCATGGTTCAATTGTTTGTCCATGATAGATTTCTCTTAGAGTGAATGCTGTTGCTTAAAAGACGTGAACATTTTCATTATTTTATCAAAATATATTTCAGAAATACTCACTTATATAACTGTTTAGCTTCTAACTTTTTACTAGTAGGTTCCATATTTATCTCTACAAGTATTTTTTCCATATTTATCTCTACAAGTATTTTATTAAAAGTAGTAATAACATAGAAAATGTTACAATTTTTTTTAAAAGAACTCACCTAGAGTACCCAGCATTCTGAACAAAAAACGTTTCTTTAGTTTCAACTCAAAATCTAAAAACTGGCTGCAACAGAAATATATAAATAAAACCATGAGTAATTAAAAACAATTGTATACTAACGAGAGTTCGGAAGCTTGTAAATCAACAATTAAAATAACGTTAAAAAAATTAGGGTTCTTATAAATTTTTCAAATTTGATGTTACAAAAACTTTTCGTTCGTTACGTCGGCAAATGTTTTATACAAAACATGTGACAAAATATTGCATTTTTAGTTGTAACTGTCCCGTTTGAGTTTTTAAGGGGAGTTGGTACCCAAAAATGTATTATAAATCAATTTTGAGTTTATTGTTGCTTATTAAAATTTGAATTTTTCCCTTTAAAATGATACCTCATTTATAATAATACCTCATTTAGAAGTATTTTTATTAATTTTTGGAAGAAAAAATTTTGAACTTTAAGTGTAAGTAATGTTTTCTTTAAAATGCGTTTTTCTCAAAACTACATTTTTCATTACTCATGTACCTTTTTCTCAGAAACTGCTTAAGCTATCTACCTAAAATATTTATCACATATTCATTTTATGTATCTGTATTTACTGAAGTAAGGTTTTGCTATTATTTTAAAAACATTTTTTGTTCTGCCTTATTTCGTCAAAAAAAAAACTTGTGACTTTTAATAAATTTGAGCGAGTTATACGATAGTTAATTTTTAAAAAAAAGTAAATGCTTTATAATTAAAACCCAACTTCAGTAAAATAACAAATGTCTGTTAAATGAGATGAAAAAGGAATTAGGCTTCTATTTCAAGTATTTTCTGAGAAAAAGATACATAAGTAATGATAAATGTCGTTTTGAGATAAATGCATTTTAAAGAAAAGCTTATTTACACTAAGAGTACATAATTTTATCTTCAAAAAATTATTAAAAATACTTCTAAATAAGGAATTATTACAAATGAGGTATCATTTTAAAGGGAAGAATTTAAATTTTAATAAACTCAAAATAAATTTTTTATAAATTTTAGGGTACCAACTTCCCTTAAAGGAATGTTATAATTATTACCCAAGTTATATTTTATCTGATACTAAAAATTATTACACTAAATTTCGAGTCCAATTGTAGTTTATAATACGCTGAATTTAAATTGTACTGTTATGATCATGGTGTTGTACAAGTTTTAATAAAAAAAAAAAGCTTTAGTGAATTACATAGATAAAATTCAATTACATAGGCGAGAATTAATTAAACGTTTGAAAAGGCTTTGGCTTAGATAACGACTTCAAGGTACAAGAAATATTAATATCTTTGAAAAATTCTCTTTCAAAAAAAGGATTTTGGTAAAGTAATATTATATTTGAGTTTCTGAAAGAAAAAAAAAAAGAGGATAATCACTCATTCACTGTTTTTGCAATTGAAATCAAAATAACGATCTTCCTTACAATGCAAAATTCCTCCATTAAAAAATAAAACGAACTTGGAGCAGCAAAAAAAAAAAAAAAAAAAAAAAAAAAAAAAAAAAAAAAAAAAAAAAAAAAAAACGTTATGTGCGACATAAAATAGAAGTTTTCTACTTGAACAGTAAACTAATACACATATCTATTTATTAACATTTCATTTAGAAATTCACTTAATATTGTTAGAAAATCAAGATATGAACATAAATCTCAAAACTTCAATCCGCTTGCACGCCACCAGCAAATAATCCTGTCAGAAGCCCATAGAATTGCATATACAAAAAAGAACTTGGATTAGAGAAGCACTCCTCGAATAATTATGATTGATTGGTATCTTACTTTTGAATCAATATCAGAACTAATTATTGCCAAGTACATACCTATACACACGACGATGACTAGCTTAGTTTATTATAATTCCAAATATTACTTCACAACACAGTCCCAATCGAGTGGGCTATTTGAGGGGAATCCCCTTTTGCTGAACTTTGACTTTGCCAAAAACTTCCGACGGCAACGTCAGAATCGACCGACGCGACACCATCGTCAAGTACTCATTTCAACGTAGCGGGAATTTCAGAAGCTGGACTAAAAAAATAGGACTGGACTAAAACTTATGGAAAGAGTAACCATTGAGTTTTTAGAAATGATTTTAAATAATGAGGAATTTCAGTTTATGCTTATTTCTTCTAATTACTGCATAGTACACTTTTAATATTAATTATTATCGATCACATATTGACTTATAACTTATTGGAAATAAAAATAAAATGTAGCATATTACTGAAGAGGTCATTTTCAGAAGCATATTTCGAAAATGTCTGGATTTATAATATCAGTAATTTAAATGTCTTTGCTGATTTTAAACTTATCCATGTAATATTTAAAACTAAACTTGAATTTCGCAAAAGAGGAGTACAATCACATTTAACAAAATGTAAATTTATTGCAATTTGTGGAAACTTGAGGTAAAATACAGTTTTTCCTCTTTTCGGAATCTACAATTTTAGTCAAATTGCAAATATGATAAGATTGGCGTTCACCTATATAAAAGATATTTTATAAATGATAATTAATTAACAAATGTCTTGTTTTGATAATAAAGTTTGACTTTGTGTTCTACTGAGTCTTTTTCCGTGTAAGATATGTTGTAAATTTTAAACGAAATGTTTTTACCTGTGATCAGCAAGAATCAACGTTCCTTTGATATAACTCTACAATTGATCAGCAACAGTCTGCTTTTGAGAATCTTTTGAATGGAGATATAATATTTATACTTGGACAAAACGGGGGATTTCCCTTAACTAATTTTTTGTGTGACAAAAACAACAACACCAACTAGATTTCAATAAGTATATCAGCGAAAAAGATTATACAAAATATCGATAAAGATATCAAAATATCGTTGATTTTTATCCGACCATCACAATACATTTCGATAACATGCCTTTTAAGTACAGCAAAAAATCCGAGCGTTTGCAATTTTTTTTTTTTTTTAATTATTCATGCGCAGGTGGTGATTTTTAATTCCTTGTTTGCGCATGAACTATTTTAATAAAATGGTCGTTTGTTTCTTCAGGTTTACCAACATTCGTCAGGAAACATTTCAAACAAGTTTGTTAGGGTTAATATCACTTAAAGATCACTTCTGTAGACATTCAATTACCAAGAATGTACAACTTGTAACGTTAAAAAAATTTGTGTACAGTTTGTAGCATGATACCTCTAATTATAGCTTTATATAGTCTTTTACATAATAGTGCATTTTAAAAGTTATACAGCGTAAATTCCCATAAACTCACTATAAATATACCATTGTTTTCGAAACTTGCAGATTCGAATTATGTCGTTAAAAAGACACTTATCCACTATGTTTAGATTCAATGTTAAATATATATATATATATATATATATATATATATATTATAAATATATTACTCCTTATTGGAGCGCTGAATGATTTCTGTAATTTGTTTCAGAAATGCATAATATCTAATCAGGCGAGCATCTTTACCCCTTCCATAGGATCGTCACTATCTCGTTATTTTGAATAAAACAAATTTAATTATTGAATTTATTTTAAAATATTATGTATTTAATTAACTATACGTTTGAGTGCTTTGTGTTTAATTAACTGTGCTTATATTATGCCCTTTTCACTTTCAGAATATTTTGCAGAATGATGAATTCGTAAAATTTTTTGTACTTGGTACTAGCTTTACTGCAATATTGCAAATAACAGTGGCGACTCGTGCACTACAGCCGGGCTGCATTTAAATTTATTAGTTCAAAACTAAAATTATACATTTTACAGTTTTCTGAAATGAAGATCCGATTTCTACGGTAAAATTAAAAAAATCCCGATAAAAAGCAAATTTCTTGCCTCAATACTCAATTAACAGGAGAAAATAAAACGCTTCCAATCTAGGTGATCTTCCTCCGAAGAGCAGGCGTGTGTTCCTGAAACGCGTTTTGGCGGAGACGTTACCATGGGAACCAATGGAAACCAATAGAGCCTTTCCCTACACGTAATGTGTAGCGAGACAGCCAGTACGTAGTTTTCCAACTTTGGCTGCCCTTGAGAATTCGATGAACTGATTGGCTCGTGTGTAAGTGGTTGAGGATGTGTGGGTGAAAGAGAAACTACCAATCTAAGCCAATACTTCGAATTTTTTCTACGAAACGGAAATTGCTTTTGTGATAACTTTATACATGTGGTTTCTTGTTACTTCTTAAGTTAATACTAGAACTTATAATTGAACCATTTTGAAGCACGGAGCCAAGTTATAAATAAAAGTTTAAATAAGTTTTTTTTTTTTTTTTTTTTTTTTTTTTTTTAAGTTTTTTCTCATATTACTTTGTATATGTTGAAAGGAAACTTTGTGTTTGAGTAATTACGATTAAAGAATTTCATTTATGAATGATTGTTAGAAGAGGGGATGGGGGGGGGGAAGGGTCACTGTTTCGGCTGGACTAACATTTCTGACCACTGGCCGCCACTGCAAATAACGTTATTAGGGATTGTTGCGAATTGAAATAAAGTGTTTATTGGTATCCTGCTACTTAACCTTATTTAAATGTGACACCAGGACAGCAAAGATGCTATAATAATCAATCCAGGTGGATTTCCTAAGCTTGTCGGCGCCTTACAAAGCAATGCAATTGGTCGTGTCTAGGCAATACCAATGACTGATTTGGAGCAATCTCCCAACTCTCCCTACATGGGCAGGTGCAGTTCCATACAAAACTCGTGTATTGGTTTCGTATGGATCCAAAAACAAGACACATACACATGTGTTTTCATTAGTTGCCATACATGAAACATAGGGTTTCTATTGGTCAATCCTTAATCCTTCTATATATTAATTCCTTTACATATTCAATAGATTAATAGTTCCTATATAGTATCCTAAAAAGTATGCGATTTTGTAGTATTATTGTTGAAAATGCTTTCAATATTAACCTGCTGATTTACTGTGAGATCTTACACTGTAAAACAAAATCCAGAAATATATTTTAAGGTACTATTACTTATTTTTAAAATTAAACATTATTCAAGATGCAACATATAGGTGAAATTTAAGAATAAAATTGCTGCTCAACAGTGTGGTGTCTATAGTTTTATTTGATATTCAAGAAAACAAATTTATAACATTGGTTATTAATAATTTTATGAATGTCTCGAATTTTATGAATATTTCTTCTTTTAAAAAAATTCTTCCTAAACTATTGCTTTGAAAAGGAGTTCTTCACAGATATATATTTGAAGAATGTACTGTAAAGGGGAGCGGAATATGAATGTCTTAACAAGATAAAGAAAAAATATTGAGAGAAAACCTTTAAAAAAATACATAGATATATTTTTAATATACTAAACTTCAACTTGACTAGACATCACTTAGACGGTAGATCGCCACAGTGCTCATAGGTATTTAATCCATTTTGGAGGCGTGAAAGCATAATGTTCGCCAAACCACAACCCTATAGAGAACAAAAGGCTATAAGGTTTGGCGAGAATTATGTCTTCACTCCGCCAAAATGGATTAAATACCTATGAGCACTGTGACGATCTATCGTCTAAGTGATGTCTAGTTGAGTTGAAGTTTAGTATAGTAATAGTAGTTTTTTAAAAGGAGTGAATTGCGATATATAACCTTCCTAAATTCAATTATTCTAGTGGTGCCATCTGTAGAAGCTGTTCTGTAATAAACTCAGATGGTAACTTCAAACAGACATCCAATAATTATTTAAAAAAAACATTAAAAAATTATGATTAGTGACTTCAGGTGAAGTTAGCATGAAATTGTTGAAAATGAGAATGCAAATGTGCAAAAAGAAATTAAAATACTTTTGGAATTTTTTGTTGACTGGAAAATTTTAAATTACAAAATCATTATTTATATTGAGTTAGGAAAGATTACTTGTTAGCATATTTATTTACTCGTGATTTCTGGCAAATTAATTGTTTTACATGGCGTTGTTTATAAAGAAACTCAAATGCAAAATATACAGAGCACGTAAAAAAAATAAAAAAAAATGGCTACATAATTTAAAAAATGATTATCTGGAAAACCATTATGTAGTTGAAGTTCGTTGTATATTATTGGACTGTTAATAAAATTCATAAAATTTAATAGTTTTTACTTAAAAAAAATTACCAATAGAAAGTTTGCAGTAGATGTAAAAATATATCCACCTTATTTAGATTTAGATGGGTATTGTCAATAAACAATATCGGCAATTTTGGAAGATAGAAAATGCATTGGCTTGTTTAACTTTGATAACCCAAAAAACAGTGATTGGTTAAGTCAGCAGTTTTCAGCAGGACAGGAATAATTACACTTTTTTGGGGCATCAAATCTTTGTTTCAATGAGCTTCTTGTTATAATGAGCTTCTTGTTATAATGAGCAAAAAGAATAATTTTATTAGAAGATGCTCACATAATGCTTCGTATTTACGGGCCTGTCCACAGGACGATACACAAACTACTGCTACGATTTGGGCCAATAAAGAATGAAGCTTTAGAATATCCATAACACGATACTTTCTTGAGGCTCATACAAGAAAAGTGGAAAGAGATTTTAATGGACATTAGAAATTGGACCCTATTTCTTAACGCGTTAAAATTGTTTGAAGTAGTTGCTTTTAAGTAGAAACTTTTGAAGTAGTAGACAAAAATCACAAAGAAATTGAATTTTCAATTTACTTTATTTAGATTTCAACTTAAAATTGAGTACTTTAAATTTATAATTGATAGTGTAAGACAGAAATACAGTATTAATGAAAAAGTCAAGCAATTTTTTTCTTAAAGGTTTGAAAGTTACCCTTCAACATATATACAACTTGCTAAGATTTGGTATAGAACAATAATTCAGCAGCAAAATGATACAGGTAAGAAAAGTAAAAATAATTGACTTCTAAAAACGAAGTTTTTAATATAAATCCTTTATATACATTACCAACTTTTATGTGCAATTGCAACTTGTTTAAGTTATTTTGAACCCAGATCGACTTTTCATAGTGTTTAACAATTTCGAAGAAAACATCCATTCCACGCTTTCGAAATTTTTTTTGTGCCAAAAACTTAAATAAATGCATTGCCATCGACAATGATTCTACCTGCCAAATTTCAGCTCGGTTGGATGATGGTAAGTGGGATAATTAGTCCTCTGAAGATTTGCCCCCACAAACACGCAAAATCGAAGATAACGTAAAGGGTTAAAAAATGGTTAAGTGCACACACATTAGACACACAATTAGAGTCAGTCAAAAGCATAAATTATATCAGGGGTAGGGAAACGTTGTACCTTTGAACACTTTTAAATTCTTTTCGTTTAAAATACTGCATTTGTGAATTTTTAAAATTTCATAAATGCAGTACTTGATTTTAAGTGTCTAATTAACTATACAGATTTTATTGATCCCCAAATTTTGAATGTAATGTGAAACATAGTTTTTCACCAGATGCACAAAATATATTTAAAAATAAGCAGTCTCCACCCTTAGATGCCACTACAAGTTACATTGAAGACAAAGAAATAATTGAAAGGATCAGTATGGCAAAAGATTATACAGTGTTGTGAACAACTTGCAGCGATGTGAGCTAACGGGGAGTCGAGCCCGGTACTCATAGATCTGTAGACAGGCGTGCTAACCACTAGACAAAAGTAACTACTAGTGTCAGAGTGTTGTATCTGTGATTTATGCACGAGACCACCCCAAACTCTTCGATCAACTAAAAATACACTTTTATGGAACTTTGACGGTATTATCTTTTCAGTTTTAAAATAGCCTCCCCCGCTCACCTTCCTTGTCCCGACTTTATTTTTTCTATTTATTTCGAGAATTAGATACCATTTTTCAAAAACCGACATTAATAAAGCAGTACTTTGATCTTCGCCAAACATTGTGCTTGAAAAATTGTAGAATTAGTAATATATGGCAGAGAGAGAATGACTAACTTGGACCAAACATAATTTTATATTTATGGGAGGTCCTTCCCCCCCCCCCAATTCCCTCCTCGACACTATTTTTTTCTATTTATTGCGAGAATTCCAATCAGCACATTCAAACACAAAATGATGGGATCTTCTAAAATGGATACCGTCATTTTTTAAACCCACATTTAACATTTTATATTGCTAATGAAGCAAAACTTTAGCAGACATTGAGCTTGAGAAATTTTAGTATTAGCAATTTTCAAAAGATTGAGATAAAGACTGCTCATTACATTTTTAAATAGTCTACTTAATTAGCTTGGAAATTGCAGCAGCGGCGGCACCTCCAGCAGTGGCGATCGCAGCTTTCGTAGAGGCGGCCATTCCGACGACACCTGCACTTTGGAGGGATGCAAACAGGCTGCCAGCTGCTACGTTGCCGATCGAGCTTTGTGCAGCCGCAGCTGCAGAACCTGCAGCGACACCAGACCCGGTAAAACCTGCAATTGGAAGAGCAACAACAACTCCAACAACTAGGGATGGAACGGATGTGAGTTTTGCCAGATACCGGATTTCGGATATCCGGGGTACCATGTCTACCGGATACGGATATCCGAAACGGATTTCACCGGATATCCGGCCGGATATTCGGTCTATATACTAAAAACGATAGTTATACGATATGCTATACGAAAAAAATGGTCATGATATGAAGTATCAAGTAAATTATAATTAGTGGTTAGCGCACCGCACTCATGCCACAGGTCCATGGTTTGATTCGCGGACTGGGCAAGGTTGACTTAGCTGTTTATACCTGAAAGAAAGAAACTGAGGAAGACCATGCATGCTTGGGAACTAAACACTGGGGTTCGGCGTCAGAATGACCATCTGACCGGAACATCTGCTATGTGACACACAAATGCCACAGTCAAGAAAGCTGAAAAGCAGTCTTTAAATATAAACTTAAAAAGTTTTGAACCCAAAATTCATCAACATTATGTTATACCATATTTAAAATATATATTTAATATAAACAAGCATAATTAGTACTTACATATATTTGTGGTTAAGGCTTTTGCTTTAGGATCATCTAAACTCCACAATATTGGTACAAATAATGTCGATTCCAATGTTGTCTGGGTGCATTTCTTGTTTTGATGAATTGTTTTTTCTTGTTCATCAATATTTGATGCGTTTAGTGAGTCTTTTAAGCTTCGGTGAATTTCCTTATGTACACTCATTAAATGGTTCCATAAGGGTTTTGTGGAAATGGATTTTGGGCTTTTGCAGCGCTCAATATATAATTTTGAAACGATTCTGTGGAGCAAGTAACACATAGGGCTTTGCTCTCGTCCTTTCCATTAATTTTAAAATACTTCCAAATGGGTGATTTTAAATGAGCCATTATTAAAAAATTAAAAATTGGATTGTAATTGGAGAAAACTATGATTCAAGACATTCTAGAGAGCTAAATATAATTCCACGTTGTGGCGCTGCGTTAAAGACCTAAAAATTACAATACTTCATTTTACGTCAGAAAAAATATACCAGCTTTCAACTTCTGCCAATGAAAAATCAGAAATTAGACCATACCATTCACAGCATAAAAAGGGGTAGGGTATTATCGTCGATAGAACGAAAAAAAAAGCATTGAGGAGTGCGCATTGGCTATTTATTGCTTTTTACTCGCTAGCAAATGTCAGAAAAAAAGGAGGAAGTGATAATAACTAAAACTCTTAACAAGTAACTTATGTTATGGAATAAAAGTACTATTTATTAGTATTTCGGTTCGTGTTTTACGGAGAAGCATTCAAATATAACATCTGGAATTAATCGGATCATAAACTTGGAATGAAAAGAACATATTGCAAAACACGTATGAAGGATGTGTATGAAAAAACATTTGAGGAATGGTTTATGCTTATCAACTCGGCGCCAATAATACGGCTCCTCTTTCTGTGAATGCACCTGCATCTTCTAGCTCATCTCTGAAGTTAGGGATATGCGTAAGCATAGTTCTCACGAAGGAACTTTTTCGTTTTCTAACTTGACTGTAATTTATGTCCAAGAAAAAAAAAAGAAAAAAAAAAAAATAGTGTAGGATGCGGTGTCCCCTTTGTCCGAAAAAGATCATTATATTTTGCAAAAAATTATTTCTTGTTGATAACTGGTGGCCGGATATATAGCCGGATATCCGAATGAAATTATCGGATGTCCGGTATTTCAAATCGGATATCCGACGGGGTTTCGGATATTGAAAAATCAGCCGGATATGCCGGATATCGGATATTTGCCGGATATCCGTTCCATCCCTACCAACAACAGCCGCTGCGGCGCCACCAACAACTTTAGCGGCAACTGGAAAATAAATGGAGTAATGAGCTTAAGTCTGCTCTCATAAAAGCTTAAAGGCACCAAATCCTAAACTCGCGAAGTGCATATTTGTAAGCTTTCTGCTAAGCCTTTTTAAGTCAATCAAAGATCTAAATCTAATATTATAATAAACAGTTTAATAGCTGAAAAGAAAAGTAATTTATAAGGACGACTAGAAAATGTTTAAGTATGTGGATTGGAAACCAGGAGTGTGGAACATAGCTTTCAATTACACATATTGGTCACTGCATTTAAATTTGCTATGAATTAGTGTAATTTATCGTTTTCGTTCATTTATTTTCATCATATAAAAATAATTGTCAGTTTGGCGGTATTTTTGGCGATGATTATTACAAAGGCGAAAACAAACCAACAAAATTAAGATATTGGCAATAAGTTTTTCAATGAATATTACATTTTAATTTCTTCTGGTGAAACAGAGGAGAAACGGTCACTGATGGACATTGCCCGTGAAAAGAGAATTCTGCATTAAAGACATTCGTGTTTAAATTTTTTACTCCATTACCGCATTTCTACAGAAATTTCATAGATGGGAATATTTAGAACACTTTAAAAATCGTTACCACAACGATTTGGATAAAAATCAAAAAGCCGTTTTTTGAATATTGGGAAAAAACATAAAATTTTCAATCGTAGCTACCTTATGCGCTTGCACAATTTTGACAAAGCCTTAATGACAAGTCCAACGCCACCATTAATCCGTAAACAAAAGTTAAACATCGTAGGGCAGTGTGTTCGGCAATTATGCTGACAACAGACAAGCAGACACACAAATTTTTTTGAACTCAGCACGTTTTAAAACGTGTAGAAAATGCAAAAAAAAATAATATATATATATATATATATATATATATATATATATATATATATATATATATATATATATATATATATATATATATATATATATATATATTATTTTTTTCGTTATTGTTAAACCAAATCGTTATTGTTAAACGGAATATTTCTCTTTGAACGTTTAAAGTTCTGAAAGCATTTTTAAACTTCCAATTACCCGTATGTTAACATAAAATAATGAAAGTATACAGTTCTGTCCAAAGAATATATATATATATATATATATATATATATATATATATATATATATATATATATATATATATATATATCATACATGTGATTAGTCAAGCAAAAAATTAGCTGAAATGTTTTTCGTCATTTTACAGCATAATACACAAAAACATATAGCGCACAAAATTCAATACAAATTTTAGTTAAATTTTGGATATAAGATTGATTTCAATTATTAACTCTACAACAACCACGTCTCATTGTGATTGACACGCACACAATAATTAAATAAAGACAACTGTGTTCATGTATTAATCATAACTGAAAAATTTAACTTGACTTAAATGTTTTTGTACACATTCAGAAATTATAATACAGGGTGTCCATCAAAATTTCTAATAAAACTTCAAACATCATCAAAAAACGTTCAAGGACCCCTCTTGCGACCAATTATCACCATATTTTCCAAAGTATACCCCACTTAATAGTGTGCTGAACTAATTTTAGAAATTAAAAAAATTGTATGAAAATAAGAAATGGCTTATCAGAAAAGAATTGGGTTGTTATATTAAAAATAGGAAGAGAGGATTTTTTAAAGGCTCTTACTTGAGACTGAGAAAAAAAAAAGATACAAAATAGTTTACCAAGTCATAAATATGAAGGTCTAAATCTAAGCAGACAAAAAACACAAGGAATGTTACTAGGTGTACACTTTAATAGTTTGTACTAAACATCAGCCGCATTGGAATAAACAGCTTCATTTTAAGTATAAGATTCGAATGTGGTAGGATAGTTTGAAACTTAGGATTTTTTTTTATCAGGCGAACATTTCTCTGTAATTTGGCAACTTTTGTAGTTCTTTCTTTCAGTTTTCTTTGGCACTAGCTTTTTCTTTGAAAACAATTGCTTATCACTAACATTTCTGTTGATAAGTACTAAGGGAGGGAGATTCTACATGTAACTGACCATAACACAATACCTAAGCATAAAACTTCAAATTTCCGCAGTTGAAAAAGCCAATTTTAAACAATTATATAAAAAAAAATGCTTTAACTTTTTAACTATTACTAATGGCTCTAGTTAAAATATAAATTTTTTTAATTTTTTTTTTATGATAAAATACATTATTTTATATATTATAGCAGTTAAAATTGCAATTTTAAATAAGAATATACAGTAAAATTGGACAATTGGGTCGAATTTTTTGCACAAAATTAAATTAAAATCTTAGTAATTCTGTATATATTCAAATCAAAAGGCAAAACTGATCTTCACACAAACACTAATCACAGGCATAGCGGCTATCACATCACCGGAAACCTAGGCGAATGACACCTAAAGAGCGCCGCAAATTTCGCAATATCTACTATTAAAACGGCTTAAGCCCCTAGTTGAAAATTACCATTACTCCAAAGTAAATATCGGCGGTAGCGGCCACCGTATCGGCGAAAATCCGAGTAATTACATTAAAGCAACAATCGGAAAAAATGAACACCACAACAACGTAAATTTCGACGATATTGCCCGCCGTAGCAGCGTAAATTTACGTAAATACAGACCTTAAGTCAGCGCAACGCTCAGCGAAACTAAATACCATACACCAACGTAAATAATGGCGATAGAGATTGGTAATCTGTAGAAAAATTGGCCATTACATCGGAGGTTTGAGGAAGTCTGAACGCACATAAGATCCATGGCTGTCAGATTTGCCAGCAAGCTCAATAAGATTGTAATGTAGATTAGTATCGATCTCAAGAATAATCGAAATTTTAATAAGAAAAGAGCGGAAATCCGTATTTCAGACAAAATTTATCATCATGCAACAACGTAATTCTCAGCGATAGCGTCCGCCATAATCACGGGAAAACGGCCATTTCATCACCGTAACGTTCAGCAAAATGTCCATCGCATATCAACGTAAATAATGCAGATAGAAGCTATGATATTAAAGAAAAATTCTGAGGAAAAGTATTCATTCCATCGGTGGTTTGGCGGAGTTTAAACGTGTGCAGATTTCGTGTTTGTCAGGAAATTCCATCGATCTCCGGCATGTTCGAAATTTCGGTCAAAAATCTTCGAATAGAACCATGTTTAAAGAGAACATTTCTGAGGGAAGGAGAAACTACTTTCGATCCGCGAGATCAATGGGAAAATTGTGGAAAAACGTCGATGTAAGACGACTTTTTCCGATACTGAAGAGGAGTGTCAAATTTCTGAATTCAACCGGAAATTCCAACATTAATATGAATTTCAAGCATAATCCACGATTTTCCCGAGATGCCAAAAATTCAAATAAATTTCCCAACTACTGGACACCCTGTAATAATAGTTAAATACAGAAAAAGTCCGATTACCTGTCATTCACGATTCAATCCACTGGAATTTTTTAAAAATCAAATTGGTGAGAATACCTTTTTTTGCAAAAAAAAAAAAAAAAAAAAAAAAAAAAAAAAAAAAACCACAGCGATAAATTGCCAAATTTTATAAATTTTTTAATTTAGTTTGAGATTTTGAATTTGAATAGGATTTTTATTAGAAACATTTTAAGGGAATGAAGGACGAAAGCAGACTTTTCAATACGATTTCCGAAAAAAAATTGAATACATCTATTTTCAAAATTGACACAAGTTTTTTAGTGGATGATGGATAATTTTGATGCAATTCGCGGATTTCCGCAAATTTGCGGAAGAATCACATGTATGAAGACCACGTGACAAAGGCAACATCATCGAAAACCGGTTTAACTATTCTTTAACCAAGTTAGTTCAGACTAAAACAAGTCCTGAACTATAGTGGAAAAAGAACAGTGGGAAACGAGCGCACTGGGCATTCTTTTTATGAAAAAAGGAAATCGGATAGAATGGCCTTGACACGTCAGTTGAAATAATAAAACATTTTAGAGAATGAAGGAAAAGGCTGACTTTTCAAAACGATTTCTGAATATTTTTTTAAAACTTATCTAATCTAATTCCAAAATTTTAACGAATAACGGGATTTTCAGCCGATGATGAATTCGCGGATTTCCGCTAATTCACGTAAAAAAATTCGCGGATTTCCGCTAATTCGCGGAAGAATCACATGTATGAATATATATATATATATATATATATATATATATATATATATATATATATATATATATATATATATATATATATATATATATATATATATATATATAATGTATTATCACTTTAAAGATTATCCTGTCGATTTATGTAATATATTAATCCATTTTAATTAAAGTTATTGCAGCGTGGTCGTGGAGCCGTAGTGAAGAATGCATTTTTAACAATATAACACATTTATTAAGATATAAACCATAAATCAAAGTTAAACCCGGAGAGAGAGAGCGTTAAAGTTACGTCTTTACAACATACTGACAGGGAATAGAATCTCATACGTAGTAATGTCGAACAGAGAACATAGTTATCTAAAAAATCTGGCAGCGTGAGAAAAGCTGAGTTAACAATGTTTATATAATAAACATTGTAGTGAGAAGGCAAGTATATTGGCGCCAGAACGGAATACTAATTATGGGAAATGACTAACAAGACTGCTGATTCCGCAAAGATCTCACACATTAAATTGGCGTGGGAAGTTATCCTAAATAAGTTGTTGAATGAATTGATTAAAGAGGGTTTTGTGCTTTGGAAAGAGGAATTAATTTAACTGTCGGTTCTAAAAAAGGATTTCTATTACATATATATATATATATATATATATTTCTTTGGACAGAACTGTATACTTTCATTATTTTATGTTAACATACGGGTAATTGGAAGTTTAAAAATGCATTCAGAACTTTAAACGTTCAAAGAGAAAGATTCCGTTTAACAATAACGATTTGGGTTGAAATGAAAAATTGTCTGCTTCTAAAAGGAGACTTAGTAAGCCTGTTTAGAAATATGATCTTGTATGAGGTTAATTCAAAACAGGATTTCTTTTTTGACTGAAGTTATGAAAGCTGCCAGCGAACCTAATTTGTACAAACTTTACCTTTCGGATCGTTCCATTCTGGAACACCCTTTGAAGTGTTCAGTTCTTTCATGTTTCTGTCCTGTTTAAAAAATTTCCCAAATATTGGCGCTTATCTACAATTGATAAAAATAAATTTCATATGGTATATGAAAGGAATATTTTATTATAAAGATAATTTTTTACCAGAAAATACCAGGTTTCAAAACTACAATTTAGTTTATACATTTTTAACGTCAGCCTGTCCCTACCATATCAACCTAATGCTTCATTACACTGAGCAACAATGAAATTGTATTTTCGATGAAAGTGTCGAAATATTTATGAATTAAACCTGTTAAACACGAATATAGCAATAAATAGGGTAAAATGGCTCCAGTTTTTTGGTTATGTTCAAGTATTACTTTGTTATGATAAGGATAAAAGAACACATTAACGAATGCATTGTATGTATTATTTGCCCACCTTATTTATTACAGAAGTAAAAGTTACAACATGAAAAACAGTCTTACAAAATTATGTTTGATGAGTTAGTTGGTTCTTTCGATTATATTTCGTTCTTTCGTTTATATTTCGTTCTTTCGATTATATTCTACTTCTGGATTATCTCTGAAAATCATCCAGCAGTGGTTCGCAAGCAAGTACGCTGACCGCATTCTCTGATAACGTAACACAAACACAGACATAGTCTGATGAAAACGTTCACCCTGCTCGTAGTTGAATTTTCCACAGTTAACTGAGAAGAAATTCAAGTGAGAATCTAAGAAATGTAGCTTTAAGGACATTTGACATCCAAATTTCTGACATAAAGCCAGCATGTCATGAACAAGATCTTTGTAATATTCGGATCTGATGTCGCCAAGGAAATTAGTACAAACTTGGCAGACGATATCCCATACATGTTTTTCATCATAGTCCAACAGGTTTTCAAAATTTAGATCTTCGAAAATATCCCTAATCTGAGGACCCACAAAAATTCCCTTTTTTAATTTTTGCCCCGGTAAATAAGAGCTGATGGTTTGTTCGTATCCATAGCTTTAACCAATTGCTTCGCACTGCCCAAATTTGTGTGTAGAGTAGGTAAGATATTTTGTATAAACAACACATCATTAGAAGACAGTTTTTCTGGATATTGAGTAATTCTGTAACGCGAATGCCTCCTTAACAAAAAGAAAAACCAGAAATTTTCAATCAAAAGTTCCACTACTTTCAAGTCAGCAAAAAAACTCGACTCATATACAGTGTACTTAATTCGTGAAATAAAGCTTATCTGTACGGTCTGCAATATAAACTAGCTAACAAAAACTTTATAAAAATTAATAAGGAAACAGTTACTAGTTCCTTTTCCTTCAAAATGTGTTTATTATCTATAGATTTAATAGGCAATACGTTTTTTGGGGTTAGTCCGTCCGCCTAAACTGCTCAACCAATTTCAATGATCAAGGTGTCATTTTAAAGGAAATAAGCTGTAGATTTGCCAAAACGTGCCAAAATAATTTATTAACACTTTATTAATTAGTTAAATTTCAATATTTTTCATCATTAAGCTACTACAAAGCCTCAATGATTTTGAATATATGAATGGCAACATCCTTACGTATGTAAACAACAAATCCGTTGCTAATTTTAAAGCTCTTTTTAAACTCTTCGTTTCAAAATTGATTTTTTCTGTTTTTCTGAAGCATTTTTGTATTAGAGTAATTATTATTTTGAAGTATTTCTATCCAGAAAATGCCTCGCGTTGGACGTCGTTCTCTAACGGGGCGACTTATCAGAATAAATAAAAGATATTGGGACTTCAATGTAAGGGCATAGCTAATGAAGTTTTAAGTCAGAATGTTGGCGGATAGTATATTTAACTTTCTATTATAAAACTGCAATTTGGGTGTTTTCTCTATTAGGCCTTACATTAAATTTATAAAAATTTGGTTACATTTTTTATGGCTGGCAAACCTATTCGAGGGCAGCAAGATGTTTTAACCACAAATTCGAGCGGCAAAACCGCTCAATCCGAGCGCAGCGAGGCGTTTGGAGGTTGGCGAGCGTTAGCGAGCAGGGGGCGAAGCCCCCTAGTATTTTATAACTGTTTTTTATACTTAGTCTGAAATTCACACGTTTTAAAGCAAGAGTTTGGCAGATATTGTGAGGGAGAGAAGGGGGGGGGGGGGAATAAAGTATTAGGTTCATGGATCAGGGGCAGGTTGACGATCCCTCTTGTATTGGCCTATATCTATATTGGGAATTTTTTTTTTACACTTATATAAACATTATAATAAACTTACATAGACCGGTAGGCATTCTTTACAAAATATTGCAAAATGTTTCAATTCAAACGCAATACATTCACTGCAACAACAAAAAATTAGCATAATAAATACATAAAAATTCAAAGTTTATAAAATACAATTTAAAATATTAATATATATGTAACAAAGAATTACACATAAAACAAAGTTTTTTTTATTATAAATCTTGTATAGGCATTTCCAACTTTTATTTACATCTCACTTAAGTCTTTTTGAGTTCAGATCTTTATGTTTTAGCTTTTGACGAAACTAGGTGTTGAACAAATAGATCATCCAACTTTAAATTACACTTTATAAATTCAAAACGAACGCCAATTTGGCGATTATTGTGACATTGTTTCTTTTTAGAGTTAGTGAAAAGAACAGTGGCTGATGGGAAATGCTCAAGAGAAGCACACTCTATGTTAAAGACGCCAGTTGAGCAACTTTTTAGACATTTATTGAATTTTTATGATTGTTTAGAACACCTTTAGAGGCATTACCAAAGCGATTTCAATCAAAATCCTAAGAGCTATTTCCTGACAACTGCAGAAAAATATACATTTTTCATTGGTCTTATGCGCCTAAACTTTGTCGACGAATACCTTAATAACAGGTCCTATGGCATCCATGGACCTTATAGAAAAGTTGAGCAAGGAATGTCAATCCGCTTGAGAGCTATTCTGACCTAAAACCCACCTACAGACTTATTTTTTCTACATCACTTTTTTGAACTCAAGGCGTTCCAAACGTATGGGGGAAAAAAAACTTAATTTTTAATGATTGAATGCAATGCATATGTTTATATATAAGAGAAATTTAATATTCAAAATTATTAAAGAAAATCTCTTACCTATAAGCACTCTGAGTTGACAGTTCTTAAAACAAATCCAGCAATCGCGAAGCAACAGTCTTCCTTTACACTTCAACAAGAGTAAAGGGAAGTCCCCGTTATTGATTTTATTTTTTGCGAAATCATTTATCGCATGACAGCTTTTGGTAACCATATCAACAACAAACGGATTTGACGATTTAACACCAGCAAAAAATACAGTAGAATTTAACAGTGAGTTTCACACGATTTGATAACATAAGCATAAAATCACTAAACGCAATGGAACAAAATCCGAGCGTTTGTTATATTTTTTAGTTCTTCAAATTTTAAAATAAATTAGTTAGAACCCATGAATCTGGATTAAGATTTTTAAAACTTGTATTTTATATATTTCAGAAAAATATCGAGAATTCTTTATCAGAATCTGAGCACGGCTATTTTCTATTTGTTATAGTCAAGAATTGAAATAATATGAACTAAATAAAAAGACATCAAGGCTGGATCACAGAAAACTAGTGGCAAAACCATTTATAATAAAGCAAATAATAAAATAAGATGTTACAATGTACGGATAGGGTTGCGATATACTAATACTATAGTTTTGGCATAAAAAGACATTTTTAGAAAAGATTCGTTGACTGGATTTGCCAAATTTAGTTTATATATGTATTAAAGATATTTTTTGCACATTATTGTAAAATATATTGTATGTAGACATGTGGGAATCACTTTTTCAAATTTAACAAATTATTTGACTCGTGCTATCGCACTCGTCAAATAAACGATTCGTTTGAAAAATAATTACTTTCTTAACTATTTCCATAATTAACTAGATTTCCCAGGAACATTGTAAATTTAAGGTACTTGACCACCTTGGAAAGCTAAAAAATACAACATTTTCAATAATTTTTTCTCAGGTCCTGTATAAGATATTACAATGATTTTTTTTTTTTTTTTTTTTTAACTTTTATTTGAAGCTTACAGAATACAAAAATACTTGATTTTTTTCCAATTTCAGTTTTTAACAACTATCCAGGAACGCGAAAGTCGAAGCCTAAAAAAAAAATTGCATGCCAAGGGGGACACTATTGGTGAATCTTAAAAAAAACAAAAAAAAAACCGTCCCTGTTTTCATTATTTTTCGCTAAAAAACAATTTTATAATAAATTTTTTTGGAAAAATGTGGTAAATGCATACAAAACATTTCATCGTACAAAACAAGACAAAAATCCTTAAAATCGACCAAGTAGTTTCGGAAATTAAGTGTCCGCCATTTGAAAAAAGTAGTTTCGAGAAAAACGCGTTTAAAGTTTTTACTCGCTATTTTTTTCAAATAGTTTTTCAAAAATCAAGTTTTTTCACTTACAATTTGTTGATCTTCTATCCCTGGACCATAAAACCCTGGAAAGGATTGAAAAAACGCAAGAAACCCACAAAAAAATCGATTTTTAAAATTTTTTTAAGGTAGTCAAATATCTCAATCGGTCCGACTTTTATTTGAAAATCAAATATTTTCTTCAAAACGTAATATGTTTTGTGGCGCCATCTATCTTCTACAGAAGAAAAGAAAATATAAGTCGTTAACAATACTTGCTAGTATTGCTAATTACAACTTTGTTGAGATTGTTTCTTAACTTTCTAAAAATTAAAAGATAATTTACATTCAAAGAATAAAGTAGTCACCTAATCCTTTTGTTCTCATAGTCGACCGGCAACAAAAAGTTCGCCAACGGTTGACGGGATAATACATATTTTCCCTTTGGCTTTTTGTTGCATAGCAAAATATTTGCCAAATATAGTCGACGAATCTTAGTAACAAACTTATTATCGTCAAATTATTATTTTTAAATTATTATATTTATTAACAATAATTATTTTATCTTATTTTATTTATTAACAGCTATAATACAGGTTACAAAAAGGTGGCAACATCTAAAGCAATCGAGAAATTTCGAGATGTTTCTTTTTCGACGAATTGGGTGGATATTTCGAGAAAGTTTTCACGCGCCTCGTATAAATAAGACCGGAGATAGGGAAAATAGACAGATTGACTTCGGACTTCGATGAAAGCGGATCGCTTTGTTTACCTATTGGAGTGATCTTGTATAATCGCTGTATTCGAAGTTGTTTTTACTGAAGCTTGTGTTGAAGCTTGAGAGTGATTACACTGTTGTCTTTGAATAACTTTTGTTTTCTGAAGTGAATAAATAATAGTTTTTATCTTAAAAACTGTGCCATCATTGCCTCTGTAGAAAATTCATAACAATTCATATAATTCCATGGGATCATACATATTTTCCCTTTGGCTGTTTGTCGCATAACAAAATATTTGCCAAATATAATCGACGAATCTTAGTAACAAACTTATTATCGTTAAATTATTATTTTTAAATTATTATATTTATTAACAATAATTATTTTTTAAAACTGACATGGCCTACGTGAGGACTTGAACTTCGAATTCAGCTCACTAAAAATTCTTTTTCTAAAACACTCAAGCCTCTTTTATAATTTAACTAGCTGAATACCCGTGCTGCGCTACGAAATTTTACCACGTGCATTTTAGCGATCAAAAAACATTCATGTATTCTACAGTTCAGACGTTTGCTCTAATTTCGATCCCGATTAATTGATTTATCAAATTAGGAACTTTCTTTTGTTGACATTTTTTCCAAAATATATAATTGCGAATATATTGAAAATAAGACATTTGAATACGCCGACCAAACGGTATAGTGGTTAGCGTGCTAGCTTCTAAACCGCGAGGTTGCGGGTTCGAGTCCCGTGTTAGGCATGGGTGTTTGTAAATGTATATTGGCTTGTCTAATGACGAATGTTTCGGCACATTATAGCCTTCGTGTTGCTGACGGTGCCAGATAATCTGAAAACAAACCAAACCAAGACATTTGAATATCCCTCGAATAGAACGTTTAACCCCCTTTGGATGCTTTTTAATTAGTTAATAGAGATTGTTATAGTTTATTGTGTTTATGTTTGAGTTCTAAATTTCAAAGTTGTACCTGTATCGGAAGTGAGATATTAAGATATTCCTCGTATTAGTTTCATTGTTACGTCGACTTTCATCCCTTAAAATTTCATTCCCATTGGAAATATTGGAATTTTTTTTCTCCCTATATTTGCCCTTCTTAACATTTGCACAAATTATCAGCATTGTGACAACATTGGAAATTGGTCATTCGGATATCCCTCGTTTGAAGCGTTTAACCCCTTTTCCACACCTTAAAAAGGGTTAATCGATATCGGAATAGTATAATTTTTCTATCTTTTCCTTTGTTGACATTTGTATCAATTTTCAGAGTTGTGACCAAATGGGAAGTGGGACATTCGAATAACCCTCGTTTTGAACGTTTAACCCCTTTTCTACCTCTTAAAGTGGGTTAATCGAGATCGGAATAGCTTACTTTTTCTATTTTTATCATTGTCGATATTTGTACTAATTTTCAGAGTTGTGACCATGTGAAAACAGAGGCATTCGTATATCCCTCGTTTGGTACGTTTAACCCCTTTTCCACCCCTTAAAGTAGGTTAATCGAGATCGGAATATCTTACTTTTTCTGTTTTTACCATTGGTGATATTTGTACCAATTTTCAAAATTGGGACTATGGTGGAAGTGGAACCAAATCAATCGTTTAGGACGTTTAACCCCTTTTCCACACCTTAAAGTGGGTTAATCGAGATCGGAATAGTATAATTTTTCAATATTTGTCTTTGTTGACATTTGTATCAATTTTCAGAGTGGTGACCAAATGGGAAGTGGGACATTCGAATAACCCTCGTTTGGAACGTTTAACCCCTTTTCTACCTCTTAAAGTGGGTTAACCGAGATCGGAATAATATAATTTTTCAATGTTTGTTTTTGTTGACATTTGTTCCAATTTTCAGAGTTGTGACCATATGAGAAGTGGGACATTCGAATATTCCTCGTTTGGAACGTTTAACCCCTTTTCGACCCCTTAAAGTGGGTTAATCGAGATCGGAATAGCTTACTTTTTCTATGTTTACCATTGTTGACATTTGTTCCAACTTTCAGAGTTGTGACTATATGGGAAGTGGGACATTCGAATGTCCCTCGTTTGGAACGTTTAACCCCTTTTCGACCCCTTTAAGTGGGTTAATCAAGATCGGAATAGCTTACTTTTTCTATGTTTACCATTGTTGACATTTGCTCCAATTTTCAGAGATGTGGGCATGTGGTAAGTGGTAGAATTAGTGATGAGTGAGTGAGTGAATGAGTGAGGGCTCTGCCTTATATATATCTAGAGAAAAACAAACTTCATATCTAAAGTGTGTATATTCCATTATATGATATTTTCAGTTTCAACATTTTCGTTTCTATGTTCTTTTATTACGAAAAATGGTTGATGGTGTAATACTTCAATACCGAAAAGATCTGTTCCTGAAGACAGCTTTTCATGACTGCGGTTCTTACTCAGAAGAGAATAATTCCCGATGATTAATACATCTGCAGAATAAAAATTGAGGGTGTTGAACATCTCACAACTTTCAATTACACTATAATACTGATGTGAATTTGTATCATCTAACGTTTTTATATTTTCATCATTCATTTAGTAAAAATGGACAGTTAGGGGAAATTTTATGCGATAATTCTTGTGTAGGACTTAAAAAAAAAAACTCCGCCAAAAAGATGATTTTGGCGAAAATCTTATCCAGACATTCTTATATTATCCTTTCTTGTAAGTGAAACTGCAAAGAGAAGAAAAAACGACCGTTGATGAGGTATGCTCAAGGAAAGAGAACTCTGTGTTAAAGGCATTCGTTTTTCAACTTTTTACACCAATAATACATTTGTACGGGAATTTCGGAGGTGGGGATGTTTAGAACACCTTAAGAGGCAATACCACAGCGATTTTGAAAAAAAATCGTTCGAGCCGTTTTGTAGCAATTACTGAAAAACACGATTTTTTTTCAAAGGCCCTATGCACATGTGCTATTTTGATAAAAATCTTAATGATAGGTCCCTTTGCCATCGGCAATCCACACCAAATTTGAATATCGTAGGTCAATTTGTTCGGGAATTATGCTGACCACGAACAGACACACACAGACATTTTTTTAGATTACTTTTTTGAAATCAGGGTGTTCCAAAACGTGAAGGAAAAAAAAAAAAAAAAAAATCATGTTTTTTTCTTCTTTTCTTTTAATGCTATACTTTCATTATTCTATGTGTATACATATGAGTAATAGAAAGTAAAAATGTATCGGAAGTCAGTTACAACGATTTTTGGTTCTAGAGACTAACTCTAATAATTGAGTGTATAAAGGGACTTCATGACACATTTTTCGAAATTAATGACTAGCTAAAAAAATATTGCGATTTTTCACTTCTAAAATTCCATATGTTAATATAGGGTATTGAAAGTATTGTATTAAGTTAAAAAAATTATTCTTTGCATTTCTCCACGTTTTGGAACATCAGTTCCAAAAATGTTCTTGAAAGAATGTCTGTGGGTATGTGTCCGTGGTCAGCATAACTTCCGAACGGATTGGCCTATGACGTTCAAATTAAGCATACGGATTAGAGGTGGCCATGGGACCTGCCATAAAGGTTTACTTCAAAATTAAACATGCGCAAAGGCTATCTGTTATTGAAAAAATCATGTTTTTCAGCAATTGCTGCGAAACAGTTTTAACGATTTTCATAAAAATCGCTATGATAATGCCTCTTAATATGTTCTAAATATTCCCATCCATGAATTTCCCGTAGAAATTTCAATAAAGGCGTAAAAAATTGAAAAACGAATGTCTTTAACACAGAGTTTTCTTCCTTTGAGCATCGCCTATCAAAGACTGTCCCTCCTCTGTTTCATTTACAACACTTACAAGAAAGGATAATGTAAGAATCAGAGAAAGGTAAATTCGCCAATTTTGGCATTTTGGCTGTGTTTTTATTTGGGGGATAAGGGGGGGGGGAGGGAGATGGCATACAAGAACTATCGTCACAAATGTAGCAAAATTGGTTACTTATCTTAAATGAATGAAATATATTAAAACTTTAAGTAGCATCCCTCCATATCAAATTTAATGCCGTGACCAGTATAATAGTGTAATTGAAAGTTGTGCGATGTTCCAAACCCCTAGTTTTACTAACAAAACTGAAAATCATTTTATAAAATGTTCTAAAAAATCGAACTAACTTAATGATTAAAAAATAGTTACTTACGCAACTAGTGGGGGAAGTAATACTTTATCAAACGAGGTAAAACACTTATTTGACTACTGCGATAGCACTTGTCAAATAATTTACTAAGTTTGAAAAAGTATTTTCTCAGGTGTTGCATACAATATTTTTTATAGTCATGTGCAAAAAATATTTTTAACACACATATTTATTAACGTTGGCAACTCGAGCCAATGAATTTCTACTGAAAATATGTCATTTCAATGCCAAGACTGTATGATATTTGAGCACGAGGCGTGCTAGAAAGGACTTAATTCACACTAGTGTGAAAAAGCTATTTTCCCGCATTTCTCGTGAAAAAGTGTTACTTTCGCCACTATTTTTTATTCAAAATAATTAAAAAATTTTGCACGTTGTTATAAAATAGATTTTTTTAAGGTATTGAAACGGCTTGATATTGTTGCGTGGATGGGTTCGAAAGATTTGAAGCCAAAGCAGATCAAAACTTGCAGAAATTTATTCCGATATAACTCTTCTCAGATTCTCTTACAACTCCAAAACTTCTCGTTCTAGTAGACTCAATACAGCTCTTTTCACAATAGAGCACAAAACAGCAGTTACAAACTTGACAGCACAACTGCTAAAATCGCTACAAAAGACAATGCAATACAGTTCGCTTTAGAAATACTCTGAATGCTCACTGAGACTCAGTATCTCAACTCAGTAATTCCAGTCAACTAAATGACTGACTCAACTCACGGCCGGTCTTATATTGGAGTCAAACCTTCTTGAAACTTCTAGAGGTAGATATTTGGAGAACTTTCCAGATCGTAGTCGAAAAGTCCTATACATGTTAATGGGGACCGAAAATGTCCCCAAATGGTGGCCAAGTTTGACGACTAAAATTAGTCACTAAAACCGTCGCCAACTCGGCGCTATCTCGTCAATTTGAACCATAATGTTAAATGCCCTGCTCCTTGTAAAACTCGCTTCCCAGCGTTATTTCTGTAAAACTCGTTATCAAGCATCAAGAGACTCATTTCAGGAAAACAAACTATTGTACTGCCTTATGAGAAATGTACATAAATTTATCTTTTTACATAAATTACTACAGAATATTTACAAATATACAGAAATTCGTAACTATATAAATAATTTATTTATAATCAAGAAAGTTAGGATTAAAGAATTTTGATACAATTAACGGGAAATAGATTAAGGTAGTTAAAATAGGGCCATAGCAAAGGATCACCTTGTCTGTAGAGAAGACTGCTGATAAAACATATTGATCAGCAGTATCTAAGTGGTACAGAAAGCCAACCTTGTTATGAATGATACAAATTACTTAAGCAGTTATCATAGCAGCATATATGACAAACGGAATCGTTCTCTAACCTTTATTTATTCCCCCCCCCCTTTTTTTCCCCCTTCTTTTTTTTCTCTAATAGACTGAGAGGACTGCAATTTTTGGACCCCATCGAACATCATTCTGAATTTCGTACAGAAGTTGGAGAAAAGTGAGTAGATTGCGAATCCACTGGTCTGCCGTGGCAAAAATGGCCGAAACTGGTCAAAAATCGACTTTTAATAAGTTGAACTAAATCCCATTGCCAAATGCGCCATAACTCGCCAAATAATGAGCATTTTTTTTATTTGGTAACCCTCACTCTTTAATTTTCAATTAAGAAGGTTGCAGACGATTCGGATGTGTGGCTATGGCTTACTTGCATCTTTCACAAATGAGCCAAATTGGCAATAAACATTACAACGCTGATGACGTAACTGATGTCGCCAATTCGGCTTACTTTTGAAAGATACAAGTTTTCCGAGCCTGGGATCAGAATTCGTTTGCGCTTTTTCTCATTGAAAATCAAAATGCTGTGGGTTGCCAGACGAAAAAGTTTGTTCTCTTTTTTGGCGAGTTATGACATATTTGGCAATCGGATTTTAATTCAACTCATTCCAAGTCGATTTTTAATCAATTTCGGCCATTTTTGCCACCGCAAACCAGTGGATTCGTAATCTACTAACTTATCTCCAATTTCTATAAAAATGTTCAGAATGGTGTTCGATGGGGTCCAAAAATTGCAGTAGCCTCTCGGACTATAATATTAAACTTGTTTCGCTGAAATATTATATAAATGGCTGTTATAATGAATATAACTTATTCATGAAGCATTTTTAATCTTGTTTTAAAAATCTACAAATGTTTTTGTATCTTGTACATCAATAACGACTGCATGTGTCAGAGATATATGAAATGTGTTGTGTAGCCCAATAAGACTATGGGTAGGAGTACACTTGTTAGTGATACTTGACATTCCATTGATTCATGACTATTACTTGTTTACTGATTTTCAGTTTTAGCTATGTTTTATCTATGAAAACTTGTTGTTTTAACTATGAAAACTTGTTGTTTTAACTATGAAAACTTGTTGTTATAACTATGAAAACTTACGTTTTTAACTTCTATTGAGTTTTGCTATGAAAATTATTTTTCAGATTATTTCAGCTGCTAATAGAATATAACTAACTTGTTATTATTTTTGTAAGTTTCAAAATGATTGAAAAGTTATAATTTTATTTGTTTTGATAGTGAGGCCTATTTATATGAGTTATATTTAAGAGCTTTTTTGATTAAAGAGATATATTTCCTTTTTTAATTAATTTTGATCTGATATTATTGACCTGTCATACATTTGAATCAATTTGTCGGTGAAAGAACCTTCGCAATCAGGAATGCAAATTTGAAAATTCCCTTGGTAATTGCTTTTTAAATATACCGAAATGAATAAGTGTGTCGAATTAATTTGTTTCACATGATTCGTTTTGCCAATCTAGGCCTTCATCAAGTTTTAAGCAGATTGATTGAATGGTTCCAGAATTATTATTTTTTTTTTTTTTAAACTTTAGGGTTGACTTTATTTGGAACACTTAATTTTATGTTTAAAACTAACTATGGTTCTTGTATTCGCAATTGCTAATAGCAAATACCAGGCTATCACAAATCTTTTTCTTTTCATTTTTCTCAACTATTGAACATTTTTCTATGATTTTTGAAAAAAAAGAAGATTTTGACTAAGTTTTAAACTGGCTCTATGAAGAAATTAAAGGACATACAATTATATCAATAATTTAATTGCTACAATTAGAATAGTAAAAAGTTAGTCAAATAAAAAATGCGTGCATTTGAATTACTTATTTCAATATTATATCATAAAATTTGCAAATTAAGTATGAAGCGGAGATCTTTATAAGGAAATTTTAATTATGTTATTCAATATATGGCCGTTAAATCATTAGCTTGAGTGCAAGTAAGATTCAAGTTGTATTCCGTGAAATAGTGTCACTACAGCGACGTTTTTACATGCTCTTTAGAACACTACTTGTATATTTCAGTACGAAATTTTCAATGTTATATAAATAGATTTTTTTTTACCATGGATCTGTTGCTACAATTAATTTAAGGGGGTATGGTACCCCAAAAAAGACAAAAATACAGATTTTTAAATTTTTATCCCATTGTGTTGAGAATATCTTTCCGAATAACTCTGCACATAGGCGCAGCCAGGAGGGGGCAAGGGGGAAAACTTGCAACCTCCTGGCTCTAGAATTAAAAAAAAAAAAAATTAAAAAAAAAAAAAAAGGGAGTGAAAGTGTACATTCCGAAAAAAAAAATCTTACGCCGTTTATGTTTTAATGTTACAATGAGCATTTGTTTTTCCATTATTTTAGCATTTTGTTTCTTTTTTATGCCCTTTTTTTATAGTTACTTGTGCGACAATTTTCTGGCGCCTGTTGTCTAGGATTATTGTGGGCTGAGTAGAAGTATTTTTTTATTACTTTTATTGTATAATCATTTCCTTTGTAGTTCTCAAAATTCTAGGAAAATGTTTTGCTTTTTAAGTCATCAGATATACTATTTTGAAACCTATTTTTAGAATTCAATTGAGCGTATCCAATTCTGCCTTTGAGTTTCATTTTGAATTTTTTTAATTATTTCCGAAACTTGGAAGAAATAAAATGTATCTCTTCTGTATTTTTGAATCTTCGTGTTCCTCTGTTCTAGACACTGTCTCTTGATTACCTTGAGATCTAGTTGGATGATAAGAAAATCCTTAAAATTATATATTTTTTTAATATTTTTACTTTTATTGTTTTCTTTTTAACAGGGTTGCGCTTTTAAAAATATATACCATGATTTTTTTTAACTCTTCTCAAAGAGTATAATTTATAATGCATAATTATTAATTAACATTTTTAAAAAATTAATGATTTTGATTAAAAAAAAATCTAGTCTTGCACCCCCCCCCCCCCCTGCGAATATTCCTGGCGGCGCCCAAAGGCTCTGCAAACATTTATAGAGGAATCTTTGATAGATAAAAGTTATTTACATTTTCTAACCCATATCAAACTGTTTCGGGCGAATTTAAAGGAATGTTTCAGGGAAAAACCCGTTTTAAAACGCATTTAATGCCAACATTTTAAATACAATACAAATGCATTTCAATTTTATGACTGATTGCTGTAAACTGTAGTACAACTATTAGTATATGTACGGTAACAATTCTCTTTACTATCACATGTTTGTCAATACTTCAAAGCTGGAAAAGAAATATTTAACATTGTTTATCTCAGTTCGTTATTTTTCAGTTTGAGTGGATTTAAAATCCCTGACGCTTTTTTCTAAATTAAGTTAGGATTATGAAATTTTGGGTGTATTTTTATACAATTAAATAATCATATCTATGTATTGAATAAGGTCTGCTATGTTATTTTTTTTTTTTAATTGCTAAGTCAAAAACTTATCGTTTTTCTGCCGTATATAGTATAAAAAACATATAAAAGCTTTCCCCTAGCTTGCATCTTTAAATACATACCAGGTTTTGTTAAACATTATAGTGAGAATATATTGTAAAAATTTCTTGGAAAAATACATAAAATTAGGGAAAAAATAGCATATTTTGCAAAAAGTTAAAAATTTTTTTAAATTGATTATAAAACTTTTACTAATAAAAACTTTTAGCTTGGATTACGTTTACTTATCTTCAACACAATGAAAAATAACTATAGTTTATATTTTAGTGGTACAATAGCTTAAAATATATTTTTGGTTAATGCATCCCCGTAATAAAAGAATATTTAGTAAAGAATAATTACAGTGAACAAGTACAGAAGAATATTTACAGTGCTTTCCAGTATTTTATAAATATAAGATTCAGAGAAAATTGCATGCAATAGTATTTTATAAATAAAAATCACTAGCTCTATTTTTCAGAATTCTTAATTCTGATGTTCATTGTTCAATCTAAATGACCATCCAGTTATTTTTGCTTTACAATCAATAAACGGTTATCTTTTCATGTATCATCAGTCAATCCATAGTAAACCGAACTTTAGAATAAAAGTCTAATGTAGAATTTTAAATATTTGAATGTATATTTTAACGGTTCATCTATAGTATACAAACAGTATGAACACTAAGGACAGAATTTTAATAATAGTCATACCCTTCTAACTCGTATTCTCACGTGAGCTCGTGTCACGTATTTCATGTGATTTAAATATATCTATTCAAATTCAAATCCGTTACGTGAACTTATCACCCGATTACCATCTCCAATGTTAACCAAGTCGAAACAACCTAGGCCTCTTTCACCCACTTCCCCATTGACACCTCCGATCGGAACTAAAACTCAATATTTATCACATTTTACAAATTCATGACAACTTCCAACTCGTCATTGCATATCATCGATTTAGCCACACAAAACCGCTCACCAGGAATCGATTTGCAATAAGGTTAACAGAGGGTTGGTGATGGCCTCATAAGTTTAACTGCCATGCATGGATTACGTCACAAGCCGGTAGTTCTATATGGGAACTACCATAAGAAATTTTAAGGTAGTGTTTGCAACGCTTTTTAGGGGACATGGGACAGTGAAACTACAAAATATTAAAAAAAAAAAATATTATTTTTTGTTTTCGTTCTATAAAAATAGCTGACGTCCTTAGTTTTAATTTCGCGTTTGAATTTTTGAAATTCGATGATTTTAAGTGGCGAAATCATCTTGATTTTAACCAACTATTTTAACGTATTGCACACTTGTTGACAAAAGTTAAAAATGCATTTTTCTCAGCTTCGCTTTTTTCACAATTACGTAAATTCAAAAAGTTCCTTGCGATTCCTTTTTTGATAAATCCACCTATTTTTTTGTACAAATAATTTTTTATGATACGACACATGGTTTTTTATGTCATATAATTTTTTCTAACTTTTTTCATGTTGGAAAGTTAAAATATTAGCATTTTTTAATGAAAAATCACTAGCACCAAGTTTGAAATTTAGATAAAGAATTTAGAAACAAGATAAGAGCATGCGTGAAAATGTTTTTTATAAATTGTTAAATAACTTCAAATTTTTCTTTCATGTTCTTTAAAATACTGTGTCGCTAGGAGCATTTTGAAAAAAGTTAAAATTTCGTATCATTTTAATGAATTTTTCTCAATAATTTAATATATATCTTATATGATTTGCTAAAAATTTTTTGTTGTCTTATAAGTCATATCTTCTATGTTTGTGCCAAATTTTATTTAATTCTAAGCAAAACTAAAGAATTTTGGAAAAAGTGTCCCATGTCCCTTTAATTTACGTATAATTGCATTTTAATATAACCTGAATAAAAATTCGATGTCCTGGTAAATATTTTGAGGACATTATGCTCGAAAGGTCATGAAGACCAAAATGAAGGAAAACCACAAACCACATAGTTTATAATTTGACATATTATGGAAATGAGTTACAAAATCTTAATTATGTTCTAACGTCACTGCTTCAAATTGAGATTTAAAAACCGTTAATTATTCCATTAAGCAGCCACGATAGTAAAATTTAAGATATCATTGCCGGCGTCACAAGAAGACTGCAGCTAAATAATTTTTTTCTCAAAATTAAATTGAAGATTTGACTGTAAATTTCATTGAACAATATTACTTCCGCTCCATAATATGGCAGAATATAATAGTCTTAGCGTATTGTTTTTATTTAAACTCTTTAAATTTAAATTTATTGAACTTTACAGCAAGTTAAGCACACACCATCGGCCAGATTTTCAGCTTATTATTCACTTGGTATTCAAATGTAACTTGATTTCAAAGTTTTAATGTGTTTCTGAAAGAATTCTGAATTTCTCCTTTAAACGTTTGTACTGTAATGTATCTCAAAAATGGATGGGCACCGCTAAAAAAGTGCAAAGGGGGGGGGGGGGGGGTCCTGCACACACAGCCTGACTTTCGAAAATCTAGAGAAAAAATAGAGACTAGTATAAACATTCATATAAAAGTAATATTTTTATTATTGATTTTAAATCATTAACTTGAACAAGAGATAGATCCATTAAGTACAATGTATTAATTAATATTTCAGTTGGAAATCTAACGCAAATACAATATAAGATATTAGAAAATTCAATGTTTATACAAAAACCTTAAAGCTGGCTTTATGTGTGCTCTGCACTCAAATGTGTGACTTTACAAACACCAAATAATATCTTATTTTTGTATAAAAAAATAAAATTCGTAATTTAAGTGTATTCTTTTAACAAAATTGAAAAATTTACAGTTAAAATAGCAAGAAATGAAGAATTTTTTTTTACAGTTGACGCTATACAAAATAATATTTTATTCCCTAAAATGCAAAATCATAGTATTTGATATAAATGTTTAGGTATAATTTTCCCCGAACAATCTAATTAAACAGGGCGTACTCAGAAGTTAATTTAACGAAAGGATATGAAAATCATATGTCAAGAAAATATGACAATTACTTAAAAATTCAATTCAAATTCAATGAAGCATGCATTTTGAAATCATGGCCGAATTTAATTATTCTACTTTGACAATACAACAGAGCAAATCTCTAAAATAAGAAAATAAATTCAATTGAGTTACTACTGATGTTACTAACGAGTTAAAATAATTTCGGATAGAGATATATCCCCACCCATCCTGCTACATGCCTATAATTTAATTGCAAACGTGTAGCCGGGAGTATTCATTTTGATAAATTCCGATTATTATACATTTTTATTAATTAATTTTCATTTTTGATAATTTCTTATTCCTAAAAAGTATTATCAAATATGATGCGAAGTATGATACGAAGCAAAGAAATTAGCTCTTTTAATTTGCTCAGACATCGATATACAACCATCAGAGGCAGCGTTGCCAGCCTCAGATTTTTAAAAACACGCTGGTGTTTTTCCCATTAACGAATGTTTTGTCATGGTGATTTTCTTAATATAAAATGCAGTTGCAATTTTTAAATACCATTGATACACAAAATAATAATACAATTGATATCAACTTATGTACAATGGCCAGAACGCATTGTAAAAAATTGTCTACTTAGGAATTTCCTTTTAGTAACGCTCCCCAGAAGTAATGTAGAGAGAAAGAATGCTGAGAAACGACGTTCTACCAAAAAAATTTATAACTTACACTTCTGTTTTGATATTACACCTTTCTTATGATGCTCTATTGCTGAATTACTTTCCCCTTCCAGAACACTCCTGAACTAAATCAGGCACGCCACTGATTTATAAGTTATCCCCTAAAAAAAAGTTCGAGTCAACCTCCTTTACTCTATCAACCTTGGATCTGGCACTCTACCTTTTGGCGCGATTCCCAATTGATTCCGGCGACTTGGCGATCTCAGTTGGCGCGACCCTTTCCCCCCACGCGTCGGCCATGCCGGTATAGACGTCGCATGCACGTTAAAAAAGACGCATGCATAACAATGGCCCAAGTGGTGGTCAGAGGAAGTGTCTCAACGCTCGGACTGGTCAAGTGAATGTTGTAGGATGGGGAGGAAAGGCATCGAACCTTCCCATGCTGACCCGTGGTCACATCACCATCCAGGGAGGTTGGAGGACAGTTGACAGACGTTACCATGGATACGAAGGCTCGTGTGGGTTGGAGAAACATGTGCCTGGTTGCATGCGGTGTGTTGATTGCACTGGCGGCTCATACTACGCAAGGTATGTTTATCCGGTTGATGCTCTCATAGAATTGTTTGTTTTTGAAGCCTAAGTGTATTTTTTGTAAAATTGAAAAAGCTAGGAAATGAAGTTATGTATCGAATGCCGAATGTGGTAATTGACTCTTCGGCTTATTTTTTTTTTTTTATTTTCTTTTTTAGGAAAATAAGTGTTTATTTTTTCCTGTTTAACAAATTACACGATTGTCGTATCTTGGAATTTCTTTCTTGAAAGAATATTTATTTTGACGGTTGCAAAATAAATATAGGTCATCAAATAACAGATACCCCACACTTAGACCGATTTTCACAAAATTTTAATGCACATTTAAACTACTGTTAGCCAGCTTTACTTTTATAAAAAAAAAATTATACGAAGGTAATATCTAAGAAACTCATACGTAAATTAATCCTTTGCCATGTGTTAAGAATAAATAAACTGAACTAAATGTTAAGAACAAAAGAACTGAACATTTATTTTCCCAAAATTGCATTTATCAAATGTGGTAACTAATATTTCAAGTTCTATTTAGGTAACTCAATTTAATTTTTATCCTTTACTATAACTTAAACGTTTTATGAGAATATTCTTTATTTAGAAATTAAAAAACATATCCGACCATATGTGTTCAGAAAGGAATAAATATTCACATAAAATAAACTGTCTGATACTCAAAATCGACGAAATTTTCCCAAACATTACAGACAACATTTGTACGGTTAGCCGATAGCCATTGATCTTATTTTATAGATATGTATTTATTTGAATTTTTATCGCTAACCAAGTTAACACTTTTATACCTCAGAGGTTAACAATGTGGAAAATATGAACAATGTAAGTGAATAAGTTTTTATGCTAACTGTCGTGTAAAAGCCTATATTTTCCAAACTTCAATTGCCACATCAGTACCCCGGAAGTAAACTATCGTTAGGGCTATACATTATAATTATGATAGTTCACTACTAAGTTACAAATATATTAAGGAGCACCATTAATAGAGTGAACCTATAGAAGCATTAAATCATAGTCACACGGCCCATTAAAGTCCATAATGACTACTTATTTTTTGGTAGGTTCTTATATAAGAGCAGTCCTTATTTTTAAAGTCCTTATTTTTAAAGTCCTTATTTTTTTTAACTTAGGTCCCTTATTTTCGGTTGCAATTTTTTTTTTCTTTCAAATTTTTTTTAGCTATCCTAAATTTGATTTTCCTATTTCATTCTTTTGCCTGTTTTTGATCCATTTTTTATTGGTGGAGCAGTTTTGTTTTCCAAGATGCTTGGAATTTCTGATTTCCAGGAACAGAACTTCTTTTGAATTCAAGTGTGGATAGAGATTCGTTTGTCATAAAGTTGCCTAAGTTAACATTCCATTTAAATTATTTATTTGTCAATTTTGATTCTTATAATTTAACGTTTTGAATTTACATTTAAGAAAACAATGAGTTTTTGTTGCTACAAACTTTTAATGAGGTCCTTCAAAAATTTAAAAGTTCATTAAAAAGTCCTTAAAAACTACTTGTTTTTAAAATTTTCAAAAGCTCTGTAAAGAACTCTGTTCAAAAGCTCTGTTTCAAGAACCCTATAAATGTTACTGATATAAGTATTTTATACAAGAACTTATACTCACAACTGAAAACTCGATTTAAACTTTAGAAAACCCTCATCACTATACACTTCTGTCAGAAAGAAATATTTCAAATTGGAATATTACCTCAGAAAAATAATCTAAAAATAACAGTGAAACAAGTGGTCCAAGTTTCATATTTATTGATCGCCGCTGTCCAAATGTCCAGTGACATTAACTGTAACTTATTGGTCACCTGGTAATTTCCTGTTAGTTTACCGTTATTATGTTAGATAAAGGATCATTCGTAGATTTCATACATCACATTTTTGTTACAAAAGTTAGACAATTTTTGCAGAAGACTATCTGATTGAAACCCCCCAAACTGCTTTCCTAGGCTAATTATTTGTAACAGCGTCTTATTCCTATACTTTCAAGTTGATCATAATAGTAAAAACTAGTAAAACATATTTTGAATTATCTCATTTTACCGCCATTTTCTATTTTTTCTTTGGTCATATTGTATGAATATTGTACTGAAGATTTCATGCATTTTTAAAAAAAATTTCACCAGAGGTGCTCTTCCTTCTGCTGCCTCTCGTGAACCCTTCGTGTCCAAAATATTTTCTGTCCAAAATATTTTCTATCCACAAGGCTAGAACAAATTCTATTTGGGCAATCCCTCCCTCCCCCCCCCCACACCATTGGTATGCTGGTAGCCGCCCTGATCTGTCTCTGCGGTCTGGAGGCACAAGATCCACACAGACTGCATTGGCCAAACTGCGTAGTGGCCACATCAAAAGCTTGAAATTCGTCGACAAATAAAAGACTTATTCTTCTTGCCATTGTTCCTGTCCTGCTTCTCTTGTTCATGTCATTGACTGTATTTGTGCCTCTACGTGGCTTCTGTGGATGAGGAGAGAAGTGGACTTGTGATACTGTTAAAGCGACATGGTATATCATGGACCTGGTCTAGTGTTCTTTGACCAGAGGGAATATGACACAACAAATTTTTTTTACCTGCTGCTTGAACTTCTATTGTACTTAAATGAAACGATTATGAGAACATTATGAGAACAGTTATCAGAGTTATATAGAGATAGATATAGGTATTTACTTCAAAACTGACTGCCAAAACTGCAGGAAAAAAAGTTAATAATGATATATTTTTTCTGTTAATATGCAAAAACAAAAAAGAGAGAGTTTTATGTCCCTGCAAAATTAAAATAAAATGGATTTGGTCTCTATTGTCTCTGATTATGACCAGTATTTCTAATATGATTCAATAGTAACAAAGTAAACATAATACGCAGAAGATAATTTTAATACAAGTTTCTTTTATGCGTGTTGAAAAAAACTTTACTTTTGTTGCTATTAATTCAAAATATAGAAATAAAATATTAATTCAAAATATAGAAATGAAAATATTAATAACACATACAATTACAAAGGTATAACACTCACTGCCAAACGTCCATATTTGGGGATTTTTGTGTTATATTGCAGGTTACGACTCTTTACAACGGTCAATGTCGGGATTGGTAAATGTCAAGAAATATTAGCCAGCGCTGTTGAACTTCTGGGGAAATAATTAATGAGTATCTTCGAATAAAATAGTCTGGATACTATTTTAATATTCAATAGCACTTGTCTTCGATAAAATGTAATATAGTAATTTTTATAACTTTTACAACAATTTTTGGGATTTCATTTGAAATATTTTATCCAGTCATTTCGCATCGTTTCTTATTTTTATTTGAATATATATAAAAACACTCGGTGGTAAATATGTACACTTGACCTGTTTGTGAAATTATTGTCTCTTTAGACTCTTACGAAATTATAGTTTCATAAACAAATCAAGTCTATGTATTTACCACCGAGTGTTTTTTACCAATTTCTAAAATTTCTAATGTAATATACTTGCACCAGAATTTTATAAACTAATTTTTAACAAAATAAGCATCTATTGTCCCCATCTTATGCAGAGTAGTTTTATAAGAATAATTGTTTCTTCAGCTCAAAGCCGCTGTCGTTAGAACGCATTAATAATGCAAGATATAATGAATATATTCTTGAAAATAAGGTTTGTGAATATTAAATTCATTACTGGTTGGATTAACTGTATCGATACTTGTACTGCCTTGTTAAATATAGAGGTATTGGCATATTTTGGCCAGACTGAGTCGTTGTTACCAGATGTAACTTGCTCGATATAATAGTAAAGTTCAATAGTCATAAATGAACAGGATATATTAAAAAAGTTAATAAGTTGGTCAATAAGTTAGCATTAACTGCATGAAGCTGTTAAACTTAAAATCGCAATTTATAGTCGCCGATATTTGCAATCAATAGTTGCAGATACGAGTTCCGCTCTTAGCACGCTGGCATAAACCAATTAGCTATTTATAAAACGAAGAAATTATTTTCCCCTAGTACCTTATAATCTGCCCTACCATATGAAAAAATATAAATTAACCCTCTAATGCATAGTGTAGCATATATGCTACACAACTTGGGAGTAAAATTTGAGAATAATTAATATATTTTATTACAATTTGAAATTGCAATGAATTGTAACAATCTACTAAGATCATCTATACCTAAAAAGTATTTTCATTAGTATACCTTTTGTAATAAACACCAGTTACATGACCGCTAGTTGCATCATAAATAAAAATACAATACACTAGAGGGTTAGTATAAAATGTTTATTTTCTAATAAACATCAATACATTTTTCAACTATATTTTATACAATAAATACTTGGGTAGCCGCAATTTACTATCCACGATATTGATATTTCTATTTTACTTCACGAAAATTTTAAACCGCGGCATTTGTGTAGGATGACAAGCATTACGCTCTAATTGTTGAAATTGCTTACAAAATATTTCCCCCCTCTCAGTAGTAGGGAAATCAGTAGTTGATTATTGAAAATCATTTGCTTGAACTTTCAACGAGAATGATGCAGAAATTAAACAAATAAAGCATCATTGCGTCGGTATGCGGAAGAACAGTTGAAACGGTGGATACGTTGTCTGCTCAAAAGCATCAGATCATTAACAATATAAAGCTGTTTAGCAATAAACGAATAGCTTATATGTTTTAGTTTATGTATTATTTTGAACTGGTTTTGATAAACCTCTGATGATTGTCAAAGAAATTTAGAGCTGATAAAAACTCCTGTTTGGTGGAATTGAAAAAGTACCTCAAATGAATTGTTTATTGCCACCATCAAAACAGTTTTGTATAAAATGTAGTTGGTGGATATGATTATGTTTCTTATGCAATGGTTGTTCAGATTCATTCATAAATATGATTCTTACATTTGCGGATATTAAAAACATCAGACTACGTACATTTCAATCAATGGGTTGTAAATCAATTTATTTTGAGAAACCAATGACATATTTTATTTAAGTTTTGGCCTACAAACCGCTATCAATTGTCATATTTCGCCATCACGATTCTAGATAAGCTCATACGAGCTTTATCACTAATCCGATCCTCTATACGCTCCAAATAATAAGTTATGGTAATTCCTCCCGATAACCAAACAAAAACCAATCTCCAAAGGTCATAAATCAACCACCTTTGTAAAAAGGAAACACCGAACCGTTCAATCAAACACGATGGATGAATTAACCCACAGGATAATAAGGTACGTTAATGTACAGTCTGGCCATAACCATAACGAAGCTCCAAGCACAGGCATAATACACCGGCATATCACTTCCGTTATAATCCCTGTAAAAGTTCGCAAATTCTCGCATACGCATGAGTACTTCTGTACAAGAGGATCGGTACAAATGACGGACAGCGGAACTGCAGAATGTGACATCCTCTGTTGTGTTGTTCACGTCAGAGCTTGTTGTCTGCTCGAAAAAGAGAGGTTTCCCGTCGCTTATTATTGTCCGTTGTGGTGACATCACTTTCATCGTGTTCTTTAGCTTGTTGCTAAAAATATTGTCGGCTGTTACTTTCTCCATGAAGGAGGGGGAGTTGATGTAGAGATCCCGTGTTGGAAATGGGCGTTCCGAAATAACTTCTATCTGGGGTTGGCTTGTATGCTCAGTGATTATCTTGTGAAAAGAAGACGGTTTTTGAAAACTTGGTGTAGAGTCATAAACGCAATGTTATTTGTACATTGCTAATTTATACTATCAGAAAGCACTTATAGTGCCTTCCAATTATTACTGACTTGACTTTTTTTCAGCTTAAATAAGGCTTCACAATCTCCATAAAGATCTATATAATCAGAATGGGGAATCATTTGATGGGAAACAGTGAAATGGAAATTCAAATGGCTTCATCTACAAGCAGAGCAGAAATCGCTTATCAGCTATCCAGAAGTCCCCTGCGCTAGTCAGCATCTTTTGGTAACCAATGGCAACCTACAACACGGTATTTAATGTTGAGTAGTAAGGTGGAAATTCAATTGGCTTCATTTGCAAGCAGCGAAGAAACCGTTTATCAGCTATCCAGAAGTAAAAAGAGCAATTCTCCTACTTCAGATGGAATTAAGAGAGCAGATTGGAATTGAAACAGTGACTACTGGATATGCGGTGCACACTTCCCCTTTCTTCAAGGGTCCACATTCAGTTATTAATGGAAAAACATTTTATGATTAAATGAATTATGAATATTTATAAGTGTAATGATAATGAGGTAATTCCATAATTTTTCGTTACAAAAGTGCTTATGAGATATTTGTCACAATTATCTTAATGATATTTTATTATTTGTAAATGCTGTTAATAGAGATAGAAAAATATGTTTCATTTTAATTTTTGGTTTACCGTAGATTTCTTGTAGCTATGTACAACTTGAGAAGAAAATTTGTCTGCATTTTGTAAACAAAAGCACGGAAAAAGGATAGACTGAGAATTCAGCATCTGAAATATGTATTTGTTTTTATTAGAAGGAGAATTTTTGATTTTATAAGAAAGAAGAGAGCACAAAAGAAAAATTACTTTTGTAAGATGGCCAAAAACAAATGAATGTTTTTGCTGTTAAGTATAATACTCATAATGCAGATTTCAATATGGCAAACACATACAAAAAATTTAGTGGATATTTCTATCAAGTACGGGGGAAAAGGAACAGGAAATAACTAGTGTATTGTAAACTTTTATTATTTTTCATAACTGTTTCAACTGCTCATCTGCAAATATTGTGGATGTATTGTACATTATTATAGGCATTCTAATTTTTACTAGCAATAATATAGAATATGCTTAATATAAACTACCACTATCTTATCTTGGATGGCAGTATAACAGCTATAATATTCTAAGAAAATTTAATATGCAAAAAATGTGGCTTGCCACTAATTAGTAAGAATTGATACTCAAGTATCTCGTATGTAAACACGAGTACTTACAAGCAATCTGATGACACAATTTGTATAGAAAAACAGTTAAAAAATCATTTTATCCAATTAATCGTTAATTAACACCTATGACTTAATTTCTTCACATTTTAGACCATCACAACTAATTTTACATTATATTAGTTGTGTTGGTGTTCTTTATTTCATTTAAAGAAGAAAAAAAAATGTTGGATTTTTATTTCGAATTTAACAGGGAGCAAAAGTTTATTTAGAAATTTTGTTGAACAAATTTACTACTAGTGCTACATATGCTTTGGTTTCGAGGCTCTTTTTTTCAGCTTTCATATTTTCTAAGAATAATTGAAATAATAATACAAGTTTCTAAAAATTTAAAAAATATTTAAATTTAATTATGGCTGAAAAATTTACCATCTAAACACTGAACTTCATTTAACACCTTTTCGTAGATCCATCAATTAATTCTCATAATGTCTATTAATGTCTAAAAACAGAACTTTTTAATTTTTCTTGCTAAAAAATGTAGCATAATGGTATCATCATACACTCTTTCAATTGCCACAAAGAAGCTAACAAATAAACTGAAGGAACAAAAAACTGATTCATACTTGTATAATACTTCATCAATAGTATCAGGTGTAGATACTCGATAAAATCCAAATCGTGGACGAGGCGTTCCACAATTCTTACACAGTTGTTTGTTGACTGCCTAATAAAGAATTCAGATGTCCAGTGTTTTGTGCACATATCGCTTGAAATGACTCTTAATAATCTATGCTAGTCACATAATACCACAGTCAGTTTTAGATCACACTGTTGCCACAAATATAAGTTTTTACTAAAGTTATTATTTTTACAGTGTACACTTTTAATCATAGTACAAAAATTACATGCTTCCTAGCTACCTCCGAAATGCTATACCCCATCTCTCAATCGTCAACCATAACACCAAGTTGAAAATTACTTAAGGGGTCCAGGGCCCAAATATTTTCAAAATTGTAAAAAAAAAAAAAAAAAAGCTTTAAAAAATAATATGTTCAATTACGATTATTTTAATGCCTCATTTATAATGCTACCCCTTTCCGTTGGTTTGCAGTAGTCAAATTAATATCTGATGCTGACTTAGTTTCTGCGTGAACTTTAAACAGCTTTTTCTCACTGATGATTTTTTTTTACATAATTGGAAATAACTCCATTTGTGATTAAGTAACGTACACCAAATTTCCCATGCATATTGTATTAATTCTTTAGAAGATATTTACCAAACAGAATTTTAAAATTTTGTTTTTTACTCAAGATATGATTTTTTTTTAATTATGAAAGAAAAGAAATATGAACTGTTATTGTTGAAATTTTTTATTTTAATATCCGCTATAAATATCAAAATTGTGTTTGATAAATTTTCTTGTTATATATTTGTGTACACATACATATAATTTTTAAGTTTATTAAGATATTTTTTATTAAGTATAATACCAAAATATTTAATGCGTTGTTTTAGAGTAATTATAAAATTTTAATATATAATTTTTTTTTTTTTTTAAATGAATAGATTTTATAGATTAGTAAACTGTTCTATAATTACATAACAAAATTTATTGATCCAACAAATATTAAAGAAATTAAAATTTTGGCCTTGGACCCCCCTTAAATCTTTATACCAGTATTATTCTAATTGAGAACACAACACTAGAATATCGCACCCTTCTGACCCAAAAATTTGTGACAAGTGCAAGCCCCCCCTCACCCCCCCAATGATAAATTTTATAATTACGTATCTTATAATAAAAATATTAATTAGTAAGGTAACAATTTTTACTTCCTAACACTAGCATTGAACAAGGATCCAAAATGTATTGGTATTTTAATGAATATTCTGCGATTAAGTTTTTTACTTGGAAGATAAGGTGAAGAAATAATTCAGCATTATATACATTACTGTTTATTTAGATTTAAATAGTGATTCCAAATGTGCATTATTTCATGAAATTAAATTAATAGAGAACTTTAAATGTTTTTTTTTTTTTTTTTTAAGGTATACATATACAATTGAGATGCTTTACTTTAATTTTTAGGTAATAATTTCAAACTTTTTGGTAGTATATCAGTATTAAAAATGATGCATTTTTATATATAAACTTTTTTTTCTGTCAATTTTTTAATCATCTAATTGCAATTAAAGTGATTAATTAGGACATTATTAGAACATACATAAATAAACTTGTAATTAACTTAGAGGTATGATTTATATTGCAAATAAAAGATATTATATTGAAGAATGTTCCTATGGAGAATTTTGAATTTGGCTGAAATATTTATTTAATTATAAATTTTTACACAAAAAGTTTAAAAAAATACATAGTTTTTAACAAAAAATTCAGATTAAAATGTTCGTAAAAAATGTGTTTATTACAAAATATGTTAGATTCTCAATAGAAAACACATTCACAATTTGTGTCTTCAGAACAAAATTAGAATTTTGTAAATCGGACAATTTATTATGAAGATATGACCGCTGGCGTTAAAGTCATATAACACCAAAATGTCATTCTTCAGAAAACGCGTTTGTAGTTTACTACGCTAATGAACGTGATACAAAACGGGTTCACAATACCCACTGTAATTTAAAAACTAACTTGAGTCTCAGAAGGAAAATGGTATTATTTTAAAGGTAATGAAGTCGGAAATATTAAAAAAAAAAAAAAAAAAAAAAAAATTGCAGACTTGAGTCAAATTTTGAAATTCCTAATGTATATGTATATCTTAAATAACTTGCCTTTTTATGAAACAATAGAAATTTAACTTAAAAGGAATTTCCTCCAAAGTTAAAAGTTGACCAAGTGTAACAGTATTTGTTAATAAAAATACTTAATCTTTATTATACAAAGTAATATAAGGCATTTTCGATATACCATAACTTTTTTTTTTAACTTTAGAAAACTTTCTATCACTCTTTCTAGGTTTCACTACATTTAAAGGTAAACGTTATTTTTCTGTATCAGTTTTTAGAAGTAGGGGGACGCATGGATATTTTCTTGAAAAGTGGGGAGACGCGTATACCTATTTTTCTAGCACTGTCCGTTACTCTATACACACTTTAACTCAAAATTAAGAATTTTGAGTTGTTCCACTTTTCTCGTAAGGGTGAGATATGGCTACAGCCAGGGGTGTAGTGGAGCCGATACGCCGTACCCGTACTTTTGAGATCCTGTACGGCGTACCGATATACTTTTTTTTTTTTTTAATTTTTTTAATAACTAATTAATAATAACTCATTAATTTTTATGCATGTATTGTGATACAAATTAGTGAGAAAATAAATACCCAAATTAAGAGTATTTAGCTGTTTTATATCATAAGTTTTGTAAAATATTGTGAATTTGCATTTTATAAGTAAAAAATGGCAGGTTGCAGTTGGGGGCTACCGCCACGATCGGATAGCTTGCGTACTGGGAACAATTTAGGACTAGAAATGGAAAATGACCTAAGTTCAAAAAAGAAAATATTTCAGGAGAGCCGAAAAATGAAACACACTCGCAATGGTACTTAAGGCTATGACTAAGAATTAAATTGAATTTGAGCTATTGCTACTAGAGTTCCCGCTTTGGGCGTTCTTCTCTTTGTTTAGCTTATTCTTGAGGACATTTTTCCGTAAGAAGAATTTTTTTTTTTTTTTTTTTTTTTTTTTTGGTACTTAGATCGTTTTCTATTTCTAGTCATCAATTTTTTTAGCACTACAACCCTGTCTACAACATTATACGTACAGCAGTCAATTCCAGCGATAACATGCATTTGTGGTATAGTACGTCTATTTGCATAAGATCGTCTGTAACAGTTCATCTGGCATTTAAGTCTACGGTCCACTTAAAAATGAAAAATCTATTCTAAGAAAGGGTTAATTGAATGGTCTTAACTGTGTCAATTTATCTACTTCTTTATGAATGAAGATCGTCCAGTGAATCGATTTCATTATTTATGAATTAGGTCGACGCACCGACGAGCACAAAAGGCGTGTCATTTCGATCATTAGCCCCCCTTGACAAGAATTGCTCCTTTTAATTTTCGGCTTATTCTCTCTGATTTCCGGGGTGTGCCCGGAACCGAAAAACCCACTTTTTAAATTTAAACACTTCTTTACGATCAAGAAACGTGTCTTAAAATATGTGTCCCCTACTTTCAATCACTTGTGATAGACAGCCCCTATTTAAGAGAAAATTGCGTGTTTTCGTTCTGTAATAGTTCTCTTGGGTTTTGAATCTTATGTGTATGGAAATGGCTTGTAAAATTAATTATTCCAGTTATTTAGGTGACCTGAATAAGGAATGGAAATATTCATTGGGATTATAGTAGGTTATATAAAAAGTGTTTCAATTTCCAGTGTAATGAAAAAGATAAACAATCATTCTAATGAATAGTTTTTCAAATTAAGGAAAACATTGATAAAGTTATTTTATCGTCTAATAAATGCATAGAGAGCTATCTTGTTAAAGATAATTAAGTTTTTAAATTTCATTGTAAAATTATATGATAATTGCCTACATTACTTGTTCATTCTTCTTCTTCTTATCAAGGACTATGGGGACTAAGGCACCTCTGCTTAAGCATTTTGTACCATCCCCATATCCCCTACAGATCTGTAGTTTGCAGTACTGCATAGGATATAAGCCCACACTCGCGAGAGGGAGTGCGCAAGTCTACCTATAGCCACCGAAGAGTTCATTTCTACCTCTTTCGGTAGCTACCCGGTAGATGGCAGCACTACCGACCGTATGTGGAACTTCTTAATTTAGAGGCAATACCAAGCAGAAGATTCCACCAGAAGACTTGTCTTTGCAACCCCCAGATGTATTGGAGGACTTTTCGACCATGACTAATTTAACGTCCTCCAGTCACCATTAGCGAACACGGCGGTCTTTAGTCGGTCCCAGGCCCAAACTCGCAACCTCAGGGCTCGCAACCTTCTAGTTGCGAGAACGGTTCTCTCCCGACTGGGCTACGCGGCCCTTATGTTCATTTTTACAACTATTGTATGTTTATTAAAATATTTCATTTAAAAAAATATTCAAAATCTGTTGTTTTAGGTGATAGTGAATAAAAAATCAGATATGGATGCATTTTTCATTCCCTAAATCCCGTTGTTATAAAAATCTCGCTTATCAGAAATATCCTGATAAGACGGCGCACAGAAATTATCTTAATCTCTTCCACAAGTATTCCTAATTCCTTAATCTACTACTTAGTAATCAGATATTATAAGTCACAAATTTAAATCTTAAATCTTACAGATGTATTTAATATTCAGATACTTCATTTTAAAATTAAATTATAGGTTTCGCTCATTGAATCAAACTGTCACCAAATATTTTTTTTATTTTTTATTTATTGCATATTTCATTCAAAATTCCTTCCAAAAATGACTTAAATTAAAGGAAAAGTCAATCTAGTTCCACTCGTAGTCAAACATGTTTCTAATAAACCATCTTTTTTAAAATTATTGCTCCTTTCAAATTTGAAATTAGCACTTATTTTGAAACTCCGGTGACTTTTTGAGAAACTAAAATCTGTAGTTTCAATCGATACAAAATATTAGACACATTTTAACATTTTACACATATTTATGAACATTACAAATAATACCCTTTTATTTCCCAACAAGAAAAGTTAACTTGAATGACCTAATTAACGTTATGTGTCTTATAGCAACAACAAATGTATCTCGATGAATTCTAAATAAGGAATTGGGACAATTTGACAGGTTCTAACCGCAGTTGAAACTAGCCTTAGTTAAATTCAGGTTTCCTATAAAAAGTCTGATAAAGTAAAGTCTAACTAAAAACTAAAATGATGACGTACTGGACGTCCACAGGCTAAAAGTATTTAAAAGTTAATCTTATTATTGCGGAACTACCCATTGGAATGTAATACACTGCTTCTCCGTGAATTGGAAACACTTCCGAGATTTTTGGAACCAGAAAGGGATTTTCAGTCTCAAGTGCTGTTAGGATTGCACGTCATTGACATCAATGGTCCATTTTTCTTTTTAGAGTTACGGGACACTTTTATCTTAGGGTTCATTAAATCCATTGTGAGTAAATAAAAAAATTAAACTGTGGATGATTTGAAGAAGAGTATTATTAAAGCGATTCGTCTGATAACTCCCTACATGGTACGCAACACTAGGAGATAACTGAATTGCAATTTAGACATTTGTCCTGCTGAAAAAGGTACACACATCGAAATTTATTAATAAGGTTCACGAAGGTCGAAATCTATTGATATTAAAACTTGGTTAAATATTCCTTATTTAAATATATATTTTTTTCTTTCTAACGTGTAGTTCCGTAAAAATAAAATTTGGGTACTTTTAGCCCGGGCGCCTTGTATAAAACCATTATTTGCACGTCTCGAAAGATAATGGAATAATTTCCATCTAAAACTTCGAAAAAATTCTTACTGGTTGCCTCAAAAAGATAGTGGACATAATCAGAAGAACACTAGACAAATTTTTAAATACCAGTTACTATAACTACTAGCAAATTACTTGAATGTTTATCTATGACATAAATGTTTTGTTTCCGAACAAACGTGGTAGAACCAAAAAAAATGTTTTCACCCTATCCACTGCGCATCCAAATAACGTTCATACGATCGAAGTTTTCTAGTCCTTACATACAAATACGGCCACAATCAATATTTTTTTCTACAAGTACTGCACATTTTTCCAATCTTCCACATATTTATTCAGAAGCAAGTTTCCCAAATTAGCCCTTGCTCCAGGACTATTAGCCGTACCAATATCCCTTCGCATTCCCCCTCCCCCCCTCCACGAATATTAATATCCCCCCTTTCACTTACTCCCCCCCCCCCCCTTCTGTATATATACATAGCAAATGAGTGACCGTCTGTCCACTAATACGTTTCTGTGTTCCTCCACTCAAAGAACGATGACGTTAGCACTGTCGGAATCTATCGCACGACAGCGGTCATCGAAGCTCATCGTGCTTCAGGGGGTGGTATGCAGCATGAGATGGATCCCCCCCCTCGTGTCACTCAACCCCCGTTTTTATACTACTTACTATGTCGTTAAAGTGCCCCTCCTCGGATTGTGGTGTTTGGCGGAGTTGTTTGATATCTCGCCGTTAGGGGGCTGAGTCACTGAACTGTGATGAGAAGGAGATACACGTAATTTTGGTATCACGCGAGGGTGATCAATCTAAGTGATACGTGACCACCACCCCGGTGTGATTTGTCCTTTATCCTATATTTTGTATCGAGGAAGTGGTATTGGGTGCGAAAAGGGGTCATTTTTATGCTCCTTTCCTGCTTTTTAAAGACATTATTTAGTTCTTTAAGTTTTAGGTGGAACCTTATTTGGCTTCGAAGACTTTCTTTGGTTTTCCATGTATTTCAGTTTGATTTTCCTATTAAATATAATTTGAAGGATTTGATTTTGGAATGAATTTCTTATTGTGTTATTTTTAATGGCCCTATAAAAAGCACGATTATGATTTTTTAAAAACTGTTTGGGTAATATTCTAATAAATTATAACACGGTCAATTATAACACTACAAAATCTTATATCAATCAGTCAGTCAGTCCTGGTGATGTGATTATAAGTTAAATAAAACTTACAAAATTATTTATTTGTATTGCTATTAACATATGATAACTTATCTAATTTATTGTTATTTACCTAGTTATTTAAGACAAATTCACACCATTTTTTCCATTTTTGGTCGCAAAGAAATTTGTATATATGATTTTAAACTTTTAACGAAGCATCCGATTATATGCGACTTCTTAAAAATTAAATTTACCAATTTACTTACTTTTCAAGACTGCTTCATAACGATTTTGATACTCCGTTACTTTAGTAGAGGAAATTTCATACTAAAACCAAGGACAGAAAAAGTAACTTAAACGAAATCTGGCCGTTTAAAAAATATTTACTATAAAATTTGAAATAAAAAATTAAATTACATTTAAAGTTATTTATCTCAAGTTAAACATATGTCATGCTTGTTTTTATTAGGTATGAAAATAGCATATATTTTCCTAGTGATTTACAATCTTGCATTGTTTACTATTATTAAAGGTTATTAACACGAGCAGACGACTTATATAACTTTTCATTAATTTCATTAAGTGGAGTTGGTACCCTTCAAACTTGTTTTTTGATTAAAGCCTTTAAAATTATAATTTTTGCATATTTGGAAGTATTACTAAGTAAAAACTAAATTTTATTTAAAAAAAAAAGTTCACATAGTGCTCTAAATTTTCCAAAATTTAATTATTTTTTTTTAAAAAAATCATCAAATTTCAAATTCTATCTCCTTTTTCATTTTTCAATATTTTTTCCTGATTTAAAAAAAAAAAAAAAATAGATTTCCTAGTAATATACTCTAACTTTTTAGGCATCGGATTTAGAATAAGTAAAATAGTTTTCGAGAAAAACGATAATTATTGTACCTATAGGTAAAAAAAGCTTTTCTATATAAGGCCAATAGAGAGGTAAGTAAGTTAATTAGTTGTCTCTCAGCGAGCATTCAGAGTAGTTCCGAAAGTGAACTGTATTGCATTGTCTTTTGCGTCGACTTTAGCAGTTGTGTATCTAGTTTTTAACTGCTGTTTTTGCTCCATTGTTGTGTAAAGAGCTGTATTGAGTCAATTAGAATGGAAAGTTCTGGAGTTGTAAAAGAATCTGCGAAGAGTTATATCGGAATAAATTCCTTCAAGTTTTAATCTGCTTTGGCTTCAAGTCTTTCGAACCCATCCACGCAACAATATAATTTAAGGGAGTGCAATAATATACTGTTTTTTATGCGCGGTATTTTCTTCAGAGTACATATGCTACTACTGTAACATAGAATTTGTCTTCCCAAACATTGTTTTAATTAACTTAATTTTACCGAAAACAGACGAAAATGGATTACATGCATGTATAACAAACGAACCTTGATCTTGACTTACCAGGAACAGAGACATGTTAAGCATGTATGGCTTCAAGCTCTTCAACGCGTACCCTGATGAAAATAGCGATTCTTATCCGATTTTAAAAGTATGGCTTCGTCTACGTCACTGTCTAGAAATGTGATTATGTTTATGCTATTGTAATCTGGCTTCCATTTAGAAATAGTATATGGATAATTTTTTAATATTTAATTCAGTAAGTAAATCAATTAGAATTATGCACTGATGTTCGTATATTAATGGGTAGAAACATTAGGTAGATTTTTGGAAGATGAAAGGTGGTCTTTCATTAAGAAGATCATTGATAGTATTAATATGTCACAAGTAGAAACCACGTATTAATTAAACATAATTAGTACTTTATAGTCCCCCGACAACGAACAATTTATTTAGGTCGTAAAAAGCTTATTCGAGTGACTGTTTAGTAATACTAATTAAGTTTGTCAAACTGCCGTTGGTTATTTATGGCTTTGATGAGTGACACAACACCATTGCAAATGTACATTGAATATTTCTCTGTAAAACGATTATTGGGAAATAGGGCAAAAGACTTTCAGAGCAATTAACCATCTAATGAAGATTGGCTCGTTATTTTGAATTAAAAAAACAAACACTAAACACACAATCGTAATGATGAGAAAAATTCTTTCCTGTAGTGGAACAGCTAGAAGACTGTTCAATAATGTGTGAGCAACCAAAACGACCCCAGCTGAAGATATGTAAGTACACAAAGTTGTCACCTCATAATCGTATAGAGAGCTTCAGAATAACACAGAATCAACAATACCATGTTAGACGATGCTTTAACGATTCAATGATGTTTATTTATATGCGCAAAAACTACTGTACTTCATTTTCTTACCACAAAGAACAGGCATATTTTTATCTATATATTGTATGACCGTGTACTGATGATTGAATAATATTAATTGTACGCGCATATACTATGTATTTTTACCTCGTCCCAAAAGACAGGCGCGTATCCAGGGGGAGGGATATGGGGATGTATCCCCTCCCGAAATGTTTCTAATTACAACTGGAATGCAAAAATCAAAAGATTTTTTTGTTTAAAATGGTTATTTTATTTAAATGTTTATAACTTTCTAAACATATGTAAAAAAATTACCTTTTATCTGGATTACTAAATACATTCAGCATTAATAACAAAAAGAATTGTTACGATTTGACGACTTATAAATTCATATCCCCCCCCCCCCCCCGAAAAAAACTTCTGGCTACACCCCTGCATTTGAATTGCAACGGTGACGTGAATGTGTCAACTGGACTAATGAGCAATGGACAGCATAAGATTTGTTGGCCATCTCATTTTAGGAGTCAATACTTTGTGTTTATTCTTCAACCAAAATCCTGAATTTGAATATTACAAAGTTGGCTGAGTGACAAGGGTCTGGGCAGAAATAATATTAATGCATAATAATAATAAATAATAATAAATAATTATACCTAGCTTTACGCTTGAGAAAGTGGTGCTCTGAATTTGTAAGGTTATTGTCTATAGGCAATTAGGTATGCGATTCACTGTATTATAGTTGGAAATTATTTCATTCCAAATATTTTGCCAATAAACAAAGATTTTGGAACATCGCACAATTTTCAATTACGCTCAATATCAGTCACTGCACTTAAATTTGCCATGGATTGGTGTATCGTTTTTGCTTAAATATTTTCAACATTTAAAAAAATATGACCAGTTTGGTGAGGTTTATGGCGATAATTATTACTTTACAAAAAAAAAATAAAAAAAAATAGTGAAATTGGCTGAAGGGAAGATAACTCTGTATTAAGAACATTTGCCTTAAGGGGGATCAGTAGGCTTAAACTTTCTAAATTTTCGATTCCGTGATTTTTGCATATCTTTAAATTTCAAACTATTCTGCTTCTTTTAAGATATAGTTTTGGCCTGTACTCTTTCTAGTTCCAGAGAAAAGTTAGTTTTAAAATACGTAAACCCACGTTTGCCATGCCACAATTTCGCATAAAAATGCATTTATCTCAAAATGTAAATTTTCAAACTTCTATGTACCTTTTTGAAAAAACCACTACTATTATAGCTTCTTAATGAAATTTTTTCCCTATGTTTGTCATGTATCAAATATAAATCTGAAGCTTAAGTTTTGAAATTTTTTTTTGAATATTTATTTTTTTCAAAATTATTTTCTCTTAACAAAATGCGATTCTCAGAGATTTTTGGTGTTTTATCATTTGAGATAGTTTTTTTTTTTTTTTTTTTTAAACCAAGTAAACATATTTTCTTAATGTTAACTTCAGATTAAAAAAAAAAAGGTTGAAATAATATTCAGGAAAAATTTCAAAAAGTATCCGTTTACTGGTTATTTAGAAAAGGTACATAGAAAGTTAGCTTTTTAACATTAGTGATATGGGGCCTACTGACCCACCTTAACTAGTGACGATCCGATGCAACTTCTGTGGGGTATAAATTAGATATTTCAATTTTAAAACTGTGCTCAATTTTTCAAAACTTCAAGAATATTTTTTTCAGCATTGGGCGCGTTTGTACAATACCTGTAGCAACGGCCGATTTGTAACATTCTACATCGAGATTGACCAATGCCAAGCGATATTGTTGATGTATAACAATTGGCTAATATCTGTAACAACGGCCACATTGGGATTGGTTAATCCCGATGTGGAACGTTGCAAATCAGCCGTTGTTACAGATATTGGCCATTCGAGCCCAATTCCGAATAAAATCTACAAAAATATTGATGCATAGTTTTAAAATCGAAAAATTTAATCTGTTTTGTATTGTTTTAAAACTGAAATATTTAATTTGTACAGCTGAGGTTAACTCACAAAACTAATATTTCTGCTTGCGAAAAATTTGCACAAAATAAGAACTCCACTTAATTAGCATGATGAAAGCTTTACTTGAGTAGATTTTTCAGAAGATAATTTTCAGAAATTTGACTTAATTTTCGATGAAATTGAGCATGAATTTTTGAAAGAGCTAACTATTCCCATTAAGAGTGGCTTATTTCCATATGCCCCGTCACTATCACTAAATAACAGTCCTTCAAAACAGACGGCATTAAAATTTCAGTGTCTTTTCTTCCAGAATGTCCAATAACTCACGTCCATGTCGTGTCAGAAACAAGCACGATGAAATAAAAACGTCTCATCGCATTAGGCTGCTTACGGCGTACCGCAACATTTCCGCAGATACGTAAAAGAGCGTGTAAGCAAGATGGCACGTAAGCCCCTGTATAAAGGATTGACAGGGAAGTAATCAGATATTCTAGTCTGCACTCTTAGACACAGCCGCTTTCTCCCATCATTTACAGCTAGGAGTGGCTGTTATTCCAGAAAATATTAGGGCCTTATATCCTTGGTCAACGACCCGAAGCATTTTGTGGGGATATAAGTGTTTCCATAACTTTATTTACTGCTTGTTTCCGGTTCTAGACACCAGAAATTCTCGAAAGACCACTTCCACAATTTGCAAATTTTGTTTTTACTAAGGGACTGAGGAATTTTGCGTTTTTAACTGATTGGAGGTAATGGTGGTTGAAGAAATTTAAATGCATGAGATTACTTTTTTTTTTTTTTAATATTCTTATAAAAATGTTTGTGGAGTACTATCTGTAAGATTTTTTAGTGATGTATCATGTTGAAATTTGTGGTTATTACTTTGATGCTCGAGCATATTAAATACATAACTTCATATAAAAGTAAGAAACTTTTAAAACAAATATTTATTTCTGTTTTTAATACGTTTATGTAATTTATGATTTTTTGCAAAATTGTTAAGTTTATATCAACAATAATTAATGAGCTTCCACTCAAAAAACGCAAAATGCCTATATAACTTTTGTGATTAAAACGCAGAATAAATTACTATGTCTTACCGTTACATTACCAAACTGGTTTTTTTTTTAATGTTTCTGGTTGGATATAATTACTATTAGGGCGTGTATCACTAACAAAGCAGTTTGCAGTGGAATCTTCAAAAATCTGAAAATTGTTTTTTTGGTGGAGTGTATGGAAGATCTTCACTTTTGAAAGAAAAAATAAAATGTTACTTCATAAGTATATTTAAATATGAAGCCATATTATTTATAAAAAATTCTTCCTTGAATTGAAATGTATTTTCAAAAAAGAAAAATCAAAAATGTAAATTGACATTTTTAGTAATCTTATGTGTCACAACCATGATAACTTTAAGTTGACGGTTTTGAAGCAACCATTACCGTTACATTTGAAGCTACAGAAAGCTGTTAATACCTAATGTAAATTCTAAAGTCTCTACAAGAAGAGTTTCAAACTGATGACTTACTGCCATTAATTAAAAACAATTTCAAAGTTAAAATATTTAAATACAAAAACTATCAGTTTACGTAACAATACATAGTATTTTATTACATTCTAACATAACGACCCTGAAGGAAAAATTCAAGTAGTGTGAAAATATTGCTTATTTGAGTCAGCTAATGACTTCCAATTAAATTTCAACTACTGAAATAAATTTTTATATAACTTAGGAATCCCTGTACTGCAAAGAATAACACCTACTGCAAGATTGCCCTACAGACCTTCGACTCCCATTCCACCATACAGAAAATCATTCCGCTCTTGGGCCAAGAAACAACACGAAAATCTATGGGTAGGAGCCCCATCAGGAGATGGTCCAACAGATGAGTGGTACAGCTCACATGTATCATCACAAAGGGTACATCTCCCACAGAGCACAACGGATGACTACACCACTCGCTCTCCAACACCAGAAGACATCTTTCCCAGTCTGTCTGATCCATTCCCCACCGTCATAGACACAACCGTCGAAACTTCAGAGGTATTCAGCGACGAAATACTAAGCAGGAACTCTGAAGCCTTCGAGGGGCCTTCTTCTTTGCTCAATACTTTCATCTTCAGGCCCAGTGTGTCCGAAGAATCCCCATCCATCATTTCTCCAACACTATCCTTGGCAACCACGTCAGTTTCTGATCAGACTGAGCTCTATCTGAGCGCATCTTGGACAGACATGGACGAAATGGTATCATCTTTTTCTATGAGCAGCAGGCGGGCCTTGTCAGATATCCCCAGCGAAGTATATGCGATCATCACTGCCATTTCTGCCACGCACATCTACAGGGGTGATTATTCTTTAACGCTGCCAAGTGATCCGTCCAATTTTAGTTTCATTTCTTGGCCATCCAGTTTGATGGAAAGGTTTCCTGAAAGTGAAAGTAGCACTCTTTTAACATCAATTACAACAACTATATCCGTCCATTTACAAAGTTCCTTCTATGCAGAGAGACCAGAGTTAAGCAACTATACACATTCAGTTTGGAAGGGGAAACCTTATTCAATTTTAAGTTCTCAGACTTCAGTCCCAACCGATATACTGCCACAAAACATTTCAAATTTGATTACTAAAAGTGCCTTTTCATCCAAGATATCTTTACCAGATTCAAGTGACGGCTATCCAGCAACTTCTTCGGAGGCTACATTTTTACACTGGAGTCCTTTAATAACTCCAAATGATGTGCATACGACAAATATAAATACAAAAATTGACTATTTTAATGACATTTCCATTCACAGTTCATTTTCCGATTTCATCCATTTTCTAAGCCCTAGTGATATTTTTCCAGTTTTAACAACTTATGATACGATTTTATTAAGCACTGTTGAGACTACAGTCACTATAATCAACAAGGAAACACCTTTTACTTTTATACGGCCAACTCTAACAGTCAGGGGCACTTCTTTTAATAAAACAATTGAAAATGTATCCAAATATGTACATGATTTTAGATCTAACTTGTCTTATGGAAGCTTTAGTGATTTTTCTAGTTTTAAACACTTGTCCACGAGTTTTATTACAGAATCCATACCGCTCTTGAGTATGAAGGATGACTTTATCTTATCAACAAAGTTATCAGAGTCACCAACAGAAGTCTTTCCTACTGCTAAGACTTCCATTTTTTCTGTATTAAGGAGCAGTGAAAATCAACAAAAGGAACAAGAACTGTCGGTAATCGCTTCTGAATCTGTTTTTATCCAAAATATAACTACGCCCGTCTTAGATAGAGTTAGTGAAATTTTGACAACCTCCCAGATATCAAACTTGAGTAACTTTTTGTTTGAAACAGGGCTGGATAGTGTATTTTCGATCGAAGCTACAAGTATTATGTATAGTAAAACTGAAAATTTATCAACCCAAGTCAATGAGAAACAAACAATCTACAACTCGACTAACATTGATTCCAGTAAAAATAAAATTCAACCGCAACTCACATCCGAATCAAATACCAAAGAAGCAACTTTCGAAACTCTTGATGCATCTTCGGAGGTTACTTCGCAAACTTCAGCCACTAAGACAGTCACTTATTCTGAAACAGACACTTTTTTGAAAGAAATGTCCCCTTCTGTTAGAACAAGTTTTAATATCCAGGAAGAACTAAATCTATATTCCTCAGTATGGAATTCTACTGAATCCCTGAACAATAAGGACATTTATCATACTCATGAATTAGAGAATGAGATTGAAAGCTCCAGACAATCAATACGGGATGAAATTGAATGGGATACTATAAGGTATTCTTTGCCAAATACTAATCTGACTTTACTGACCCCAAGTCATACAAATAGTGAGTACTTCGCAACATCAACACATCACGTAACATATAGGTCTCTGAGAGACACTTTAAATTTTGATCATTCTGAATATGAAGCAACAGAAGAAATGCATACAAAAGCCCTTGAAACATTCATGTTAAGCAACGAACCAACTGAATATTTGTTAAGTGATTTTATAACGCAAACACTTTCAGACGAATTATCCGAGTCAAATATTGAAGAAAAAATTATTTCGCCTTCACTACCACAAACTTCACCAGTCGCAGAGAGTTCTACAATTATTAATCACACTGAAGAGACTACAAACGGTGATTTAACCGTTTTGTTCGATTCTTTTACAATCAATAATCATTCAACAGAATTATCTCTAAAGTTCACACCTTCATCAACTCCTGGTGAAATAGTTCCATTAGTTTCTTCAATGCATCTTGTTGAAGCAACCAATGTAGATTTTGATGGATCGCTTTTGTACTATTCAAGTAGTAAGTCTGCTCGAGAAATATCACCACTGGATGATCATTTTTCTACTCCATCAATAGAATCTATCAAGGGTTTGGATTTTAATGGTGTAGTGTCCGAAACACCAAGTTTATCAGTTTCACTACTGACTTCAATTGATTACCAAATTATTTCTACTTCTGTAGTCGATGGCTATTCCCATAATCTGTCTGATTTTGACAACTATTTTCTTGAAAGTTCAAATATATCCTCTAAGTCACTGGAAGAGCATATCGTTCAGTCTCCAGTAGTTAATGGCAGTGATAAAGTAGCTTATAAAAGCTCTGTTGAAGATAGAATTTTATCAAGTCCCGAAAAGTTTGAAAGTTCTTATGGAGGATTTCCGATGTCTTTTGAAATGACAGCAATCATCTCACCTACAATGAGCTTCCACATATCATCAGAAGAAAGTGGTGCATTTAATTTTCATCCAGTTTCTGAAACTTCCATTGTATTTCATGATAGTACAATTCTTCTTGATGATAAAACAACAGAAGTTGAAACATTCTTCTCATCAGATTATCATGGAAGTCACTTATACAGCAGTTACAATACTTACATCTCAAACGAGGACGTCGCAAGCAATTTCTTCGTAGAAATTACTCCAAGTTTTGGTTCTTACGAAATAGCAAGCTCTTTATCTCTTGATACACTACACCCTGGACTGCAAACTGAAAATGTTTCATGCCAGTTTTACTCAATTCCATACATACTTCCATATTCAGAAATAACCACTACTAAATCTGATAAAATTAACATTAAAAGTGAATTTACAGCTAATTCAATGGATAAAATAACTCACCCAATCGTGTCTGATACCATTCATTCATCCATTCAAATTCCAACACAAATAATTTCCCTTGTCGAGGTATCAATTCTTTCATCAAATATACAAAATTCTTTTCCTAAAATAGATGCTTTAGACTTAAGCGTACTTACACAAGAGTTATCTTTTTCTGCATTAGAGTATACTAGCATACCGGAAGTGCAATCAACAATGTTCAAACAACCACGAAGCATTGAGTCATATTATCCTGAATATGAACTTTCTAGCGAGTATCAAAGGACCTCATTCTTGAGATTTGATTCATATTTTTCAACGCCTAGTGAAGAAACCACAATTATCCCTCTTTCACAAAGAATTAATTCCAAGGATTTCAATTCAGAACATATAACTTCTTTACCATCTTATACACAGTATATCCCAAAGACAACGAAAGAAGTATTAGAATCACAAATGTTCTTTTCGAAGTCGAAAGAACCATTTAGCGAAAGATCCATACATTCCGAGACAAAGATAAGTACATCATTTACAACATCGGTGTTGCGAAATTATGATGTATCAAGCGCAACGGCACACACTTTACTGACGATACTTCCTTCACTGGAAAAAGAACCCCAAAGTATAGAGTCCAATATACCGATACGTAAGCCTTCAAGCTTCATCCTTACAACAAAGCCCTATAGCTATTCGTCATCATGGTCAGAATACTCGCTGTTAAAAACGCCATCTCCTTCAAGTTATAAAGAACCCAGAAGTATAGAATCCGACCTTCCTAAAACACCAAGTCCAAGCTTATCTGCACACACTTTCTCAAGTTCAACGAAGCATTTACACGAAACATCCACTTTCCTCAACGGCAAAGAACCAGAAAGTATCGAATCAGACCACCCGAAGCCAAAGTCAACCCTTTTTGCTACACCATTGCTGTCATACTCTCCGTTAAAAACTCCCTCTCCTTCAAGTTATAAAGAACCCAAAAGTATAGAATCCGACCTTCCTAAAACACCAAGTCCAAGCTTATCGGCACACTCTTTCTCAAGTTCAACGAAGCATTTACACGAAACATCAAGTTTCCTAAACGGTAAAGAACCAGAAAGTATCGAATCAGACCGCCCGAAGCCTAAACCAACCATTTTCGCGACACCGTTGCTGACATCAAGTTACGCCAGTTTGGCGTCTGTAAAATCACAATTTCAGGCACTCATATCTTTTTCTAAAGTACAAGAACCCAAAAGCATTGACTCCGAGTATCCGAAATCTCGTTATTTTCCGTCTCTGGAATCCACGCCGGGTATTTCAACATCATCAAAATCGTTCGTCTCTCCAAGTCATTCCAAACCAGCTGATCCCCGAAGCATTGAATCTGACCATCCCAAACTGAGGATTTCAAGTTTGATCTATACGCCATTTTTAACGAATCATGCTACGCTTTTATCAATGAAACCTCAGTTCGAATCAACCTCGTCTTCATTTAGTCTTCAACTCCGTCCATCATCAGTGAAATTTTCTTCCATGAGAACGTTTTCAAACATGTTTTCAAGCGTTGATTTGAGGCCTACCTGGTCAGAACAGGACAACACCACACCTGATGAAACTGTGCTCCTTCCTGTCAGCTCGTTCCTGAATGTTAATCAGACTAGAAATTCTAGCAATGGGGAAAACAGCCACACAAATGAGAAATCACAGATAGATGAATCGCTTTCAACAAGTGGAGACCAAACAACTTCAACAGATAGAACGATTTTGTTCAAAGACAATCATTATTGGGTACTCACAGGTATGAAATTTTTAATTCATCTTTTATAATATTTTAAAAAGGAATTTTGTTAAAAAATTTTGAGAAGCATTGAGAAACCTTTGATTTTTCTGTTAAATTGTCCATGAGCTAAAGAAACCTAATTAGCATCATGAAATTAAACATTAAGTTTTTGCATTTTTAAATTGTAATAATTTATTTCAGTCAATTTTCACCATTATCCAGAACTGAATAGATTTTTATGTGTGTAGTTAACTGTAACAAGCCAGAATATAATACACTTAAACTATCTGAACACTAGGCCTGGGCAATGTTAGCATTTCTGCATGGGGATATATCGGGAAGCAAACATCACGATCTCACGATACATCACAATGTAAACTATATATTTTTTTTACAAGATACTATAAAACAATGTTTTCATAACACGCTATGTAGCCGAAAGTTTTGCTTACTTGGCTTTGTAACATTTTATTGAATTCATGTATAGAAGTTTATTTTAAATAACATGAGCTGCGACCGAATTACTTTCAGGGGGATACATAAAGCACCCAAGGGGGGTATAAGCCGGTTATTTTTTTTTTAATCCGGATTTTTCAATTTTTAGTACATATGAATCTAGTATCTAGGAATATAGTGAAACCGGTTGGACGATGTTGATTTCACACCGGTTTTCGACGATGTATTAATACATCGCCCAAGCCTACTGGACACTGCAAAAGGATGAAAACAAATAATGTTCAAACAGGAATTAAATGCTAAAAATGTATGTTTTATTCCTTCAACTCCCCCTCCCCCCCTAAAATGAGTTTTTAATTGTTCCAAGTGATGATTGAGTTAAAATTGACATTTCTTTAAACACATCTGCATTAATCGTCTTGCGTTTCATTCAGTTCTTGAAGCTCCAGTAAAAGGACACTTGCCCGAGAATTTCAGCCACACTATGGAACTGCGCCTCGCCAACGCATACAGCGAGGCATTTCGTCTTCGGGCGGCAAGAAACAACGAAACCAGAGGTGGACAGGATATGATTATAGTAAAAGTAAGTTTTCATTTACAGCGATAATTATTTAAATTAAAATAATAAGGAAGTACAAGGAATCTCATACAAGAAGTAATATATTTTGATAACGCAACAATTACTTGATATTGATCAAAATGTTCTTCACCCGGAAATCATGTCGCAATCAAGATAGTAAAAATAAGAATTTTATTGCTCTCGAAAATCTGTACAATTTTCCCCACATGCTCAATAATTTACTATTAATCTTTGATCAGGACTTCAGTCGTCACTCAACAGCCCAAAATCTTTAGCTCAAGCCATGGTGCTGGCAGCTCATTTCATATAACATCTCAATAACCCAGTCAATAATTTTCACAAACCGCTAAAAAAGTTTAAAACAAAAATAACGACCAACTACTGCCACAAAACTCATCAAGGATGTTCGAGCTAAATCCAAGCTATATTTATTAGTACATACTACTTAGTGTATCAAATAAATTGTTATGTGATTTTGAGACCGTTTCTGAGCAGTCATTAACAGCACCTACTTGTTGACTAAATTGACGAACATTATTTTGCAATTTGAAAAACAATTGAAAATATCTTTATCGAGCTATATTCAAAGTTATCTTTTAGAATAAAGATAACTGGCATTATTTTATCTCAAGACAGTTTGGAAAAGGTGACGTCAAACCTCCCTATCTGAGTAAGTAAAAAAATTCAAAACATTGAGACGTACCATTGAAAACTCTTAGCTTCTTCACACTATTCCAATAAATTACTATTTTACGAAAAATTATTTTTTGCTGTAGTTTTAGTCACTAAAATTCAAAAAAAATTCCAAAATTATTTATCTGAAAATATTTTCCAAGCATGATTAAAGAAATTAGTCAAAACTTTGAAACAAAATTTAATATTTTTGCAATAAATGACCACCCATTCTTTGCTTCAACTGCGGAGATTTTAACCCTTAGGGGGAGGGGAGGATTATGAACTAGAGATCGTAACCATAATAAGTCCTAAAATAGTTCTACCTGATTTGAAAATGCTTGATTCTTTAACTTGTGTTTAGATCCTCAGCCTAACAGAAGATCTTCTGAGGAGACAATTAGAGATTGTATACGTTGTGGAGCGTGGTGGTGCTTTAGTACCGGCGAGCGTAGCATCGGAATATCTGAGTTCTCTGCGCTTTGAGCAACTGAGGGAATTTCTGGGACATCATGTCATCGTGAAAGCCAGGCGTAAGTATATGTCTTCTAAGATGATAATTATGTGTTACACTTGTTGCGTGGACGGGTTCGAAAAATTTGAAGCCAAAACAGATCAAAACTTGCAGAAATTTATTCCAAAATAACTAACTCTTCACAGTTCTCTTACAGCCTCAGAACTTCTCGTTCTAGTAGACACAATACAGCTCTTTTCACCTCAATAGAGCACAAAACAGCAGTTAACAACTGCTAAATCGCCGCAAAAGACAATGCAATACAGTTCGCTCAGTATCTTCAGTCAACTAATTTAGTGACTCAAAATCCAAGAACTATCTAACTAACCCCACTCATGGCCGGGCTTATATAGGGGAGGCTGCGAACCTTCTTGAAACCTCTAGAGGTCGATATTTGGAGAACTTTCCAGATCGTAGTCGAAAAGTCCTATACATGTACCTGGGGACTGAAAATGTCGCCAAATGGTCGCCAAGTTTGGCAATATTTGGCGACAAAAATTAGTCGCCAAAACCGTTGCCGACTTGGCTCTATCTCGCCAATTTGGCGAGATTCCCATTACCATAATGTTAAATGCCCTGCCCCTTGAAACTCGCTTAACAGAGTTACCTCTGTAAAACCCGTTATCAAGCATTGAGAGGCTCACTGCAGGGAAGCCAATTTAACGACGAACTATTGCACTGCCTTATGCGAAATGTACATAAATTACTATTTACAAAATTAACACTACGAAATATTTACAAATATACAAAATTCACAACACACTGTTAATGAGTTTTTAAAACTTTAGTATCTACACACACACTTTTTCAAAGAGTGAATAAGGTTAGATTGCAACATCTGCTTGTAAAGTATAGACTAATTTATAATTTCATCTATAAAAATAGGGTTAACGCCAGAAATGAAAGTTTAAAATGTTCACACTAAGTAAAACATTTCTTAATACCCGAAACTTTTCGAAATAAACTGAACCTTTTCAAAACTCTCATGCTTAGATCCATTCGATTAAATTATTTCTAGGCGTTTTTTTTTTTTTTTTTTTCTCTTTCTTCTTTCTTTTTTTCTTTTACTGACTAAACCTTTTTGGTTCCTTTATACAAAACCAATATAGGCAATGATTATGTTAAAAAAAAAAAAAACTTCAGATATAGTCCAACAACTTTTGAAAAGTTGTTAGAGTATACAATAGATGGCAGCGCTATAGAAAAGAGAAAACTTTCTTTTTAGCACATTGATGAAACCTAAAGAATTTTATGTCTCACCAGCAATAGAAAACAATACAGAGTGCTCACAAATTAGTCGTGCAATGGAGTTCAAATACATCTGAATAACTCTTAATAACTAGGCCTTATAAACAATTCTTTTTCCCCGATTGATTTATGTTCAACTTGTCATTCTATATGCAAAATAATAATAATAATAATAATAATAATAATAATAATAATAATAATAATAATAATAATAATAAATTGTTTATTATGCTTTGTTGTTAAGAGTTATACAGATCTATTTGAACTCCATAGCCCAACTAATTTATGGACACCCTCTAATGAACTTCAAAAAAGTTATTTCTCTAAGCAATCTTAAATGTGTAGGTTGCGCTAGAGCCCACAACTAAAATATAATATAAAAGCTAAAAATATTACAGCAAATATAGATGCTTGAATTTTTACAGCCAGTACAATGTCACCAAACATTTCACTTAGCACTGTTTCCAAAGCATTTTGACAATGTTACTCATCTCTATCCTATATAGATTTATTTGTTTCAAATTCAATTAAGTATTAATTAACGTCATGTCTTACTTCCTCAATTGTTCCAGCCTACCAACCTCGCGACAATGGCAGTGGACAACCCGTTGGATCCCCTGTCCCCGTTCTGGCCATAGTAGGAGGTTTATTGGGAAGTCTATTGTTTATCTTCTGTTGCTTCTGCATCTACTGTCGCTGCTGCAGACCCAAACCCTTGCCCTCGACACCGGACTCGTCCACTAGTGGGTCACTGCAGAGATCTCTGTCTAAGTACGGACAACACAACAGAAAGCATGTAAGTTAGATATTTTATACAGACACATGCGGTCAGCCTGTCAGGTGTATGTGCATTAATTATTTCATAATCCTTTTTAAGAATCATAGCAAAAAAGGTATAATAATTTCGATTTTTAAAATATTTTGCAGAAAATTTCATCTTTCATGCAAGGACATCTTATAGATGTCCGAGCAGAAACTTTGTCACGTGAAGTTCAGTAAAATGTGCAAATATCTATTACATATTACTTTAAAAAAAAAAGAAGACAAAAAAAAGAGTCCCTTTTTTATTTAAATATAATTTGAGAGGGCTCATTTACCAGACAATATAATTTAATTGAGGGACCTTTTTGATCCTTAAAACACCTTTGACCCTTTAAACTTTATAAAGGGTCAAGAAAAGAACACACATTTATCCTAAAAAGACATTTTGAAACATGCTTCCATTAGATATCACCTATTTCATGAAATGTCTGAAATGCTTGGATATGAAACAAATAGGTTTCATGTATTTGACAATGGGTTCCACAAAATGTTGGTTAATAAAAAATTGAAATTCCAAGAATGTTGTCTTCCGGGTGAACTTTCTAGGCGATTCAGTGTCTTGTATTAGAGAAAATCAGAAAAAAATCTTACCTGACAGCCAAAAAAAATTTGGACTGAGGATCAACAATAAATAATCATGCATCTATACCAATGTTTCTAATACTTCGAATGTGTATTCTCTTTGTAGTCCTGATGTTTTTCCTTCCTCTCTTTTTTTTTTTTTTTTTTTTTTTTTTTTTTTTTTTTTTTTTGCCGTCAAAGTAATAATTATCGCCAAACCCAGCATTATGTTACGAATGAAGGGTATGCGATGTTCTTCACCCCTAATTTTCTTGGTTTTTGGGTCTATTGTTATAATTTCTGAAACTGATGAGGGAGAATCCCCCACCCCCACCCACCCCAAAATCGCTCCTCCATTCCTTTCTGACCTAGTAGAATGTGGGATAACACACTGTAATGGGCACGTAACATTTATGAATATTAAACATTTGTTTCTGCAGCTGTTTCGTGAGATGACCCACCAGTTGACGACAGAAATGGCCGCCCAAATGAAACAGGGTTCTTCAGCACCGGACACATACCTTGCAGAGAAGAGAGCCGGAAGAAGTTTACCCACTCTGCCACGAGATGGCAGCAGAGAAGAGGACTTGGACACATCAATGAAAATACTCAAGATCTTGGAGAATAAAGAGTAAGTTAAAATACGCGGATAAGCTTCATTCAGCCAACTTTTATCGTAAAAAATATTAGAACTGAATTTTAAATATTTATGGCACAGAAAACACGTACATCTAACATTGATATTTGTGCATAAAAGAAAAAAACAAAGAGTAAATTCTCATTCATCTTTCTCTACCGTAAGAAAACTAATTATGAATGAATTAGAAATATTTCTTACACACAAAATAAATGTAGATATACCTCACAGAGAATATGAGCGAAGCAATTTACTTGCTGAAAGTAAAGTTTATCCATGCTATCATTAAGGAAATCTGCTTCCGAGACAATGCTGTAAGACAGTCATTCTAGAGAGCTACCTATTATTTTATAGGCCTCTTAAATTTCCAGATACAACAACTAATCGCTTTTCAAAATGAAACTAAGACAAGAATTTTAATAGCATGTACTGGGTTGTTGGATTTTTGTTCCCTTTTGAAGTTGCTCTTTCATCTCAACGACAAATACGTTCTTCTTTAAACGTTTCCTGTCAATCTCGCACCTACTATAAGAAACGTGGATACGATTTTCCATAATTTGCTAGCGGTTGTTGTGTTTTTGGATCAAAGATAGTTTTTCTGCTATACAAATTGATATGGAGTGTAAGTAAATGAGTTAACTCAATAAATAAGTAAAAAAAGTATGTTAAAGGTTTATGTTGAGATCACGTTTCACATTTGATCCTTCCCCTTTTGCGTAATATGTACGCTTTTACTATGAATGCATTAATGGAAAGTAGTATTGAAAGGAAGTAGTTAAGGGTTTATATTCATCTAAAGTTATATATTTCAATGAATCTACACTATAAAGAAATTAAGATTTGAATGAATGAATGAATGTATGTTGTCTTTGAAAAAACAAATTATATGAAAGGTCAAAATTTGTTTTGGTGGGCACATTTAGACTTTCACCAACTAGAATGGAGTCGCTATCTAAGCTTTTTATTAAAATTTGTACAAAAATAACAAATACTATTAAAAACTGATTTACATATTAAAAGCCGGTAAGCCGATGGATATCACCAGTCATATTAGATGCCAGCGATTTTCACGGTACAAAAGCTTCACGCCAGTTACTGGAGAAGCCAAATATCACTGTCATGTCAGTAGCTGCAGCTCTTGTTGATCATAAAACATTTTCAATTGCTGACGCGTCAACTCTCATCACAAATATCCAAGTATTGATGGCATTCCAATCAATACTTGACATTAACATTCCAATCAATACTTGACATTAACATTCCAATCAATACTTGACATTAACATTCCAATCAATACTTGACATTAACATTCCAATCAATACTTGACATTAACATTCCAATCAATACTTGACATTAACATTCCAATCAATACTTGACATTAACATTCCAATCAATACTTGACATTAACATTCCAATCAGCTTATCATTTATCCTTCAAGCTACTTGTTATGTAAATCAGCATTAACTCAAATTAAATTTTGCTGATTGTGAACTTTGAATATTTTCTAGTGCTTCGACTAGTCCAGTCATCGGAAAGACCTCGAGAGGAGCGATACTCGAAAACGACACAAGTTCGTCAGAGAAAATGAAGAAGACACCAAAGCCAAAGAGGAGGCGGAAAATCAAGGATTCTCATGAACAGCATACAAAAGGTATGTCGGATGCCTATATCAATGAAAAGCATGAGCTTTAATATATCTTTTCAAACAAAATCACACTCCAACTTCACTTTCGAAATGTCTCAATTTTTTTTTATGTGTCCATAAAACGAAAAACCGTTCGAAAGTGCTAGACGTTTACAATTTCTAAGAAAGTATTGAAGTCTGTCACCTAGTTGGCGAGTTAAGCGACATAACTTAGCTCCGAATATTAGTCTAACTATTTGCAATGAAGATGTGAACTTCCCATCTAATAAAAGTTTTCTTTATTTGTGACTAGCTGAATACCCAAAATTTGAACATGTACAATATTTTAGCTAGCTGTGAGGCCTCACGTTGCGGAAATCCGTCATTGGTGTATAGGTTGCAGTTTTTGGCGCTTTGCTCACAGGAAGGTTCATCACTACGCAAAATCGATTTCGTTTCGTTCGCTGAAAAGTTCATTGACAAATAAGCACAGGCTTACTTCACTTGTTGTAAGGTTCATTGTTGGAGTAAGAGTAAGCTCGCTTCACTCACTAAAAACTAATAGGAACTACAGCACAGAGTTGCAGCCCCATTAGGAAACGTTTTATAAAATGTTTGTTAGTTACACTGTTAAAAAAAATTGTCCACCTTGCACCAAAATTTGGTTCCCATTTAGCTGCCACCAACATTTGGTGCTTAGTTTCGCGATTTAATGGTGCTTACGGTCCGAGGTTGCACCATTAAATCGTGAAACTAAGCACCAAATGTTGGTGGCAGCTAAATTTGAACCAATTTTTGGTGCAAGGTGGAACAAAATTTTTAACAGTGTAATTAAAAAAAAAGAACTAAACAAAACTTTAAGAATATATTTTTCAAAACTACAATTAGAAAACTAAAACTACTTACTTTGAAAATTTCGGAGCTGTATCTCTGCTTAAAGTCACTTTGTAAAAAAAATTAATTAAAAAAGAACTAATTAAAATTTTAACATTCTGTTTGACTTATGTACAATTATTAAGCCAAAACTTCTTATGTTGAAAATTTCCGAGCTCTACTCTAATTTTAAGTAGGTTTCTATATATCCATAGAGCCACAGATCCCCACACAGCTTGTTTCATTATTATAGATAGGATCAATCATCAAGATCGCAGATAGGACAAGAAAGAAAATTTAAAGAGCTACTACTTTATTGACAGTCCATAACATGATGTAATTGGAATTTTTCACTGAATAAGCGTAACCGATACATATTTATTACTAGGTTAAAAAAAACCCAGAAAGGTAAACTTTACCGTGAAGGTCACCTCCGGGAAAATTTCGCATATTATATGATGAAAAATATATATGATCAAAAAGTAAGCCCTATTTCAATTTCTTTACCTATGCTTTAAAATGATAGTTCATTTGCGAGGTAGGACTTAAACATTACAAATTAGGGATTTGAGGAGGGACGGTGCCACGTTGTTTTTCGTACATGATGTTCACAGGATATTAAAAAAAAATCCCGTGTTTTGAATGCGCGTGAAAAATATTTGAAAAGGATGTCATATCTACAGTAATTATACGAACAAAGCTCTTGGTGTAAGAAATAAGCAGCAATATCTACTATGAACTATAAATCGTAGTTAGAAGCTATATATCTTAGTTTTTACTGTCTAAAACATTCTCTAACAGTTTCTGACAAATAAAACGTAAGCAAAGGATATAAAATGTGCCACAAAAAGATTTATATGTGTTTCAATGGTGAAAACATGGATGGCACTAAGTTACCCTACTCTATCTGATGAGATTGCATACCTTAGAAAAATAAGTCTTCTTCTTTTACTGAATTACTTGTATCAATTTGATTAGATGAACTGGAAACTCAGATATATATCTATGCTGTATTAGGTGTTCAATCTAATCCACCAATGTTAAAGAGTTTAGATATTAACTTCAAAGAGTGGTACAAAGGTGCAATGTTTAGCAACAGTAAATAAAAGTTGTTTTTCTCCAAAGAAACTAAAATGGATGTATTTTAATGCAAATTATCTTGTGGGTGGATAAAAAAGAAACATAAGCATCTTTAGGCATTGATTTGAATGACAACACATTTTTTATTACAATTGAGAGTTCCAATTCTTAATTCCTTCCATGACCATCATATAAAGCTTCCCTGTTCAATTTCACATAATTTCTAATTGCATTGCTTTAATTAGAACTCATATATTATTATACATCATCATACATCATATATTCTGAGTTTCCTTTGTTCACTAGATGGTTCCCAGCCAGAATCCCCTCCACCAACACCCCCACCTAAAGGAGATGTTTCCATACCCAAAGCTGAAAGAAGACAATCGCCCGATTCGGGCACGTCGAGTAGGTAAGCACAGTTTTCCAATCAACCAAAGGAAAAAGGTAGGAAAGGAACCAAAGACAGATGGACTCTTAAGGTGTTGATATACAATATTTAACTTCTGATAAACAAATATAGTATAGAAGGATTTTTAAGAAAAGAAAAGAAATAGTAATGGTAGGGCAGCAGTTGGGAAAACCTCCCGAACTTTGACTACGTTTTTGGAATTCAATGTCTTTTTACTTTCAATTACCCATATGTATTATACATAGAGTAATGAAAGAATAGCATTCGGTCAACAACAAAAATCGATTTTTTTTTCCCTTTTCTTTTTCTTTTTGCATTTCTCCAAATTTTGGAACATCCTGATTTCAAAAAAGTGATCTAGAAAAAATGTCTGTCTGTATGTGTGTCTGTGGTCAACATAAATCCCGAACAAATTGACTTACGATGTTCAAATTTGGTATGGGGGTTGAAGGTGGCCATGGGACCTACCATTAAGGTTTTCGTCAAAATCACGCATGCGCATAAGGTAGCTGCCTTTGAAAGAATCATGTTTTTCAGTAATTGCTAAAAAATGATTCCAGCGATTTTGATAAAAATCGCTGTGCTAATGCCTCTTAAGGTATTCTAAACATCCCCACCTACGAAATTCCCATAAAAAAGCTTTAATGGCGTAAAAAGTGGAAAAACGAAGGCCTTCACACAGAGTTCTCTTTCCTTGAGCATTCCTGATCAACCATCCTTTTTCTTTCTCTCCACAGTTTCACTTATAATAAAGGATAATATAAGAACTATCGTAAAGTATATCGCCAAAATCACAATTTTGGTGAAGTGTTTTTTTTTTTTTTTTTTTTTTTTTTTTTTTTTATTATTATTTATTTGTTTTAAAAAAAGTTCTATACAAGGATTGTCACAAAAAATATCGCCATACTGGTCATTTTTTCTAAATAAATGATGAAAATATAATATTGGTAAATGACGCAAATCCACGTCAGTATTATAGTGTAATTGAAAGTTGTGCGATGTTCCACACTCTTAGTTATAAAGCTGTTTGCACCCATATTTCTTGTTTACATATAGTTCTATAGTTCTATGCTAAAATTTATTTCTTAGAGGGCGGTGTAGTATATTAATTTAGCAACAACTCTTAAAAAATTTAATACAAGTCGTATTTTTATCCCATCATTCGATTTTGAACAACTCATAAGCATTGAATCTTAAATCTCGTTAGAAAACGCTTTAGAAGTGAGTGCAAATGGCTTTACTGATTATCTTAAATACTATACAAAAGGTGAGAGGGGAAATCGCACTTCACGTCGTTTCTAGATGGCACCTTCACATATATATTTTTGGAAATTCGCTTATATTTCGATTACTGAACGCCAAAAACAAAAGGATAATTGAGGCATTGCCGAAGCGAAGGGCGAACTCATCAAAAGTTTGTTGACAGAAAAACGCGTTTGAAAAGTTTCCCATGTATCGATTTTCCCATGCTCTGAGTATTTTGATTATTTTTCTGAGTATTTTGATTATTTTTCTGAGTATTTTGATTATTTTTCTGAGTATTTTGATTATTTTTCTGAGTATTTTTCTGAGTATTTTGAGTATTTTTCTGAGTATTTTGAGTATTTTTCTGAGTATTTTGAGTATTTTTCTGAGTATTTTGAGTATTTATCTGAGTATTTTGAGAGGGAAAGAAGGGCGAACTCAACTTGAAAAGTATACCTGTGGAATCAGTGATGGTTCCATATATTAACTGATTTTCTCCGTTAACGTGCGGAACCTATAGTTTTACACATTTTGCTTAGGCAATGTGCACATTAACGACTTCCGTATCTTAAAAGTTCAAAAGTTTGTTGCTCTTATTACGTTCTAATTCTACTAATTTGTTGATTGTTTGATTGTATTAACTTGATTCTTTAGATATCGAAAAATAAATGACATTATGTTAATTTCCTTAAATGTTATTATATTTTAAACCGTATGATTCTTTATATTATAGTTTTTTAATTGATTGATTCTATTAATTAATTTGTTGAGTGTTTGATTGTATCAACTTAATTCTTGAGATTTCAAAAAATGGGCAATTCTCTGAAAACTGAAACCATTACACCTAAAAAAAAAAATCTCGAAGGAATGTAAAAGTAATGAATTCCTATTGAAGTTAGATGTCCAAAGTATTATAAAACTGTAATAAAAAAATTTAGTGCCGCAATTTACTTTAACTTTTTGACATTGAAAGTTCACTCATTTCAATAACTCTAAATTATGTAAAACAGAGTATAACAAATCGGCTACTTTTAAAGGAACAAATTCAAGGTAAACAATAAAAATTGTACTTAATGTAGTCATTGTAATTATTAGAAATACCAAAGTCCAATAATATTACATTCTAGTTAGAATAAGTTACGAAACTAAGTTCAAAGTTCAAGTCCTTACACATGTGCCGTGCGTAAGTGTGAAACTTGAATTTTTTTAAAAATAAAAACGTATTTTAAATTTAAAATTTTACAAAACTTTATTTTTTCTTTTAAATTCAATCACAAAAATGCAAATTTTTAAAACAATACAAAAATAATTTCAACTGCTATTTTAGAAAACACATACGACCCGTGCGTCAATTTTTTAACAATTGCGTAAAAGTAAGATTGTTAAGTGCACAATTATTTTGATAAAAGTTATTGTAAAATTCTATATTTACGTCGATGAAAACATTTCTTACCTTGAAAACAAATTGAGTTGATATAAGGTTTCATTCTAAACAGATTTTGAATCGTAATGAATTTGCAAACTGTTTAGTTCAAGAAAGAAATTTTCACAAATAATAGCATTGATCAGCAGGTATGTGACTTAAGATTACGATATTCTTTGATCGAATTTCGCAAAATGCAGAAGAAAAAAAAAAAACACACACACACACACAAAAAAATGACTTGTGAGTTTTCTTTCTTTGAATAAGACGAATGCATTTCTTAGGACACATGTAACACTTTTTTGTCTTTGATTTTTCCCGCTTTTCCAAACATTATGCAGCTGTCTCTAAATCAGCGTAGAAACAAAACAACGGGTGCAAAAGTGGCAGATGTTATGAAAAAGTGTTTGCGTTTGTACACCTAAAGTTGTGTAATGCCCATTCTATCTTGAAATTAATTTTTAAAAACATTCTTTATTACAAACTGATTTTTATAAATTAATAAAATATTATTATAAAAATAATTCTTAAATTTTAGGCATTTTTTTGATATCGAGAAATGAGGTTGTTTGAAAAAATACATTCACCACTCCATTCATTAAAGGGATAAAAATTTAATATATACTATAATTTTGAAGTGCCTTGGTGGATTTGTATTACCAAAAAAGTTCATTAGTAATTTAATTTTTTTAATCATAATTGACTAAGCACCAAAAAGAGTACACCTTCTCTGAAGGAAAATAGCAAATATATCTACCAAAATATCCAAAATTGTGACAACTTTGAGTAACAAGTAGTATAAAATATATACAATTTGTCTAAAAAAACACACAACAATTGTAATTAAAATTAGCAATGTTTTCCACTCAAAAAATAGTATGTTCCGTGCATCGATTTCCGAATGTCCCTTGCGTTGGTTCACGTATTTGTTTTTTAAATCCACAAAAATAATCTTTTTGCAAAAATTGTGCTATAGTATTATTAACTTTTACGTCTATGCATTTCATAATTTTATTCCTTATAAATTCAGAGAAAATGTGAACTTTTGTCTTGGGTGTAATTTTCTTTTCTTTCTCCGTGCCCCGTGCGTCGGTTGCTTATAAATGCATATTTGACCTAATAAAAACAACTGTACCACCAACTAAAATTATAGAAAACCAAAACATAACTAGTAAATTCATCATATTTTTGTTATTTTAATTTTTGTAAGAGTAGAAAAACGAACGCAAAATGTCCCGTGTATCAGCCTGAGAATCGCCCAATAACAAACTTATCTAGCAAAATGTTTCAAAATTAATAACACTTTGAGTGATAATAGTGTAAAGTATATATAATTTGTCTAACAAAATATACAAAAATTGTAACTGTAAAAATATCACTGGTTCCCACTCGCAAAAATAGTAACTCTCGTAGGTTGCTTTCAGAATGTCCCGTGCGTCTGTTTCAAATGTCCCGTGCGTCAGCTCAAATTTTTGCTTATTAAATCCACAAAAATAACCTTTTTGCAAAAAATTTAATATGTATAGTATTATTAACATTTACCCAAATGTACCTGTGAATTTCATAATTTTAGAGCTTGCCGGGGAATTGAATGTTGGTAATGTAAGGGATACTTAACAAGATCCCCGGTAAAATGTCTATCCGAAGGTTGTTTTCTTGTTATGAAATAGTGGATAAATCATGGGATGGGTCTTGATAACAAAACAATTTAATTACACTATTTACCTGGCTACATTCTATTTCAAAACTAATAAACTAAATCATATTAAGTACAAGTGATAAGAAACTTTGTGGAAGAGTAATGAGGCCGCATGTCTGGTGCTCATGAATTTTCGTAGCCGAGTGTGTGACAGAGATGTTACTTTAACAAGAATCAATTTAGAATGAGGAAAAGGCTGTACACTAGTGGTTGGTTTGGTACTACGTGGGGTACGGATCTTTTATAATAGGATGGGAAAAATCTCATGTTTTGGTGGTATGGATGACCTGGAATGGAATGTCTTCTGAGAAAAGAACTCAAGAAAACACCATATGCTGAGGATTGAGATTTCGCTTTGCTATTACCTTTGTGTGAATGCACCAGAACATGTCCGCCATAAGCTTATAAAGTCAGAGAAAATTTTAACTTTTGTCTTGAAAGAAATTTTCTTTTGTTTCTCCTTGTCCCGTGCTTCAAGATGCCAATAAATGCATATTTGACCTAGTTAAAACAATTATTTTTCCTTATAATTTTGCGAACAACTAAAATTATAGGAAACAAAAACATAAATACTAAATTCCTCATTAATTTGTTATTCTAATTTGTGTAAAAGTGTCCACAGCCAGAGAATTGACCAAATAATATTTTGTTAATTTAACCGTACAGAAACGTTTCTATTGTTTCATCAAAGAACTTTTTTTTTTACTTTAACGAGTGCCCCGTAGGTAATGTGCAGATTATTTAGGTAATTTTCGGATTACTTAGTTAATTTGAGAAACGAAACAGTTTTCAACATTTTAACGGATCACCCAAGTGAATCTGTGTATTACCTATATAATCAGTAGAATAACTGATTTCTGGCACTTTAACGGTAATTTGCATTATTGCTAGTGTGTGTACGTACTTTTATGGAGCTTGAAACACTTCTTTGAATTTGCTTAGTGTTCTGACAATTGTAAGTTTTGGTGAAACAATATAATTGAATTTCATTATTCATTTTCTATTCAATGAAATCAATGTCTTAATTTCTTCGTGATTTTATAACCTTACATAACTCTAGAAGACATATTTTCCAATTGCGATTTGTCTGAAATCCGATTGCATTGAATCGATCTTGGTTGATTGTTACGAACAAATAAAGTATGGGGTTGGTTGTCAAGCATAAAAACTGACTCTAACCAACAGTTTTCTTTTAGAACTGTTTTCACTTGTTATAAGTAAAACTAGATACAGATATATATATATATATATATATATATATATATATATATATATATATATATATATATATATATATATATATATATATATATATATATATATATATATATATATATATATATATATATATATATATATATATATATATATATATATATATATATATATATATATATATATATATATATATATATATATATATATATATATATATATATATATATATATATATATATATATATATATATATATATATATATATATATATATATATATATATATATATATATATATATATATATATATATATACATATATATAAAACGAAAGAGCAATTGAGGACTAGAAATGGAAAACGACCTAAGTACAAAAAAAAAAAAAAATTGAACATCTTTTTTTTTTTTTACGGAAAAATGTCCTCAAGACCAAGCTAAACAAAGTGTAGAACACCTAAAGTGCAAAATCCAGTAGCAGTAGTTAAAATTCAATCTGGTTCTGAGTTATAGCCTTAAGTACCAATGCGAGTGTTTTTCATTTTTCGGCTCTCATGAAAAATTTTCTTTTTTGGACTTAGGTCGTTTTCTATTTCTAGTCCTCAGCTGTTCTAGACGTCTTAGTTACAACAGTATTAGGTTTTAAAAAGTTATCCAACGTATGCAAATTCAATAGCAGTTGAGTAACTTTTTTTCGGCAGTGCGATACTTAATTTTAACTCGCAATTTTATTGAATAAAACTAGTGATCTTCAGTCAATGTTTTTTTTTTTTATCTATACTAATTTTTGTATTCGATCTGTCATATACAATGTTATTTTACCCCATTTAATTAGCCCACGACAACCCATCAAAAAGACTGTGTCAGCAATTCCTGGAGTTAGGGTAAACTGTCACAACAATTTACCCAGGCAAAAAAAAGACACATTGTCTTATCGCTAGGTCTCATAACCTCATAACAGCAGTAAAATAGGGCTAAGTATAACTACTGTCTATTCGAAAATTCTATGGCAGAAAGTGTGATAAACTGTCCCTGTCTGCTCTACGTATAAATACGTAAATAACAACTTTTGCAGCATTTCTATCCTTGTTTATTACGATGAGGAACTTCATCCTAATTAAATGTCTCTTTGTTCGATCTATTCTAAGGGATCCGTCTTCTCAGCCGAGCTCTCCTTCAGAAAAAAGTGCCACTGAAACAGAAAGTGAAGGTTCACATGTCGAGCTGCTGCCTCAAGCGCAAGATCAAATAGTAAGTAATACTCAAATTACTAGAGGTCGGCGATATATCGATACGACTATATTTTTATCGATATTTTTTTTTAAATATCGATAGTAAAAATATCGATACAAGTCAACGATTTATCGATATTTACAGACATTTTTAGCTTTTTTATGATTGTTTTGTAGTTCCATGTTTTTTTTTTTATTATTATTATTACTATTTTCTTTATTCCCTTTTCAAAAATTTGAAAACTAAGGTTTGGACTTGGCTGAGAGACAGTTAAAATGGCACCCTAACAAAAAAGAAAACATGATGTAATAGAAAGATAAGATAATTTATTAGTAGCCATTAACACAGCGCCGTTTTTGTTGTCAGCGTGTGCCTGGAGTTTGCATCTAATTTTAAATATTAAAAACGCCTCTATCAGCAAAATATGCGATAAACTACTTTTTAAAAAATTTTCTTTAAAAGTAAATTTGAATTTATGCATTGAATCCAAATGTATTTTATTTATTCTGATTAATAATATAATTTATTTATTAAAACAATTTTTATAATTTATTTATTGAAGCAATTCTTATAATTTATTCATCAAAACAATTTTTTATAATTTATTTATTAAAACAATTTTGACATTAATTCATAAAAAGTAGAAATTTGCCCCGAAAAACTCTAAAAAATTTTTTTTTTAAATAATAACGTATCGATATATCGATATTTTTTTCTATGCAACGATATAATATCGATATTTTTTTGATCGATATTTCCAACTTCTACAAATTACCTTAGGATAGTATGTCTCTGTCGCCAAAAATGATAAATTAGCGAGAATTTGAGTTGTGTAGCTTCAAATCCAGCTCCAATCATTAAAAAAAAATACAGAACAGAGAGGGGGGAGGGGGGGGGGAGAGAAAAAACCGGTCCGTGGTCAAAAATGTTAGTGCAGCCGGAACAGTGACCCCGCCCCCTTTAACTTCCCATAATCATTCATGAATGGAAATTCTTTAATCTTAATTACTCAAACGCAAAGTTTTCTTTCAATATTTACAAAATGATATGATAAAGAAAATCGAAAGAAATCGAATCACAATCGACATCGCGACTAACGTGACACGTGGCAAATCTTTATGTTTGGTAAAATAAAAGATCCACCTGTACAAAAGTGAAAACCAAACTGATATGACACCAGAGATGAGCTATAGACAAACAAACGTGAGGGACAAAATAGAAAATGTAATTGAAACCTTTCTGTGGAAATTTTTATAAATTTTCTTCGATATAGTTTCAATGGATTGATTTTTGTTCATTTTTATATTAATAACTACTTGATAATAACTCATAATTCTTTGTGCATGCATTACGATATAAATTAGTGAGAAAATAAATACATAAATTAAGAGTAACTAGCTTTTTTTATATGGTAATTTATGAAAAATATTGTGAATTTGCATTTTATATTTAAAAAATCGTAGGCTACAATTAGGGTTACCGCCACAATCGACAAGTATACATATCGGAAAATAAAATTTAGCACTACAACCCTGGCCCGATTATTTCTGACATGAAAAGCTTTTTCCCCCCAAAGTTTAATCACTATATTTTCGGTAGAAGATGTAAGTAGCCGAATTGATATCTGAAGACAAAAAAAAAAATAATCTTCAGATGAAATTTTAACCATAGATAGATCCATAACACATTAAGGACTAATATGGATATCAACTTTACAGGCGAAAAAAAGGTGTAATTAACGTTTTAGATCGAGAAAAGAAATAGAGTTGGGACGTATGACACATATTATTGCCCTTGAATTCCCATTTGGAAAAGTTTAAACCATTTTTTTATTTTTATTTTTTAGGAAATAATTTCTTCATTACCTCAGTATGCCTGTATGCAAAGTTTAATGAACATCTGTTATGGAAAACTATAGTTCCATAGGCTGTAAAAATTTAGTTATAATCTGTAGACTACTATTGCTACAACTGTTATTTCCGCAGCAACTTTTAAATATTATATCAAAATGATCTTTCAGGATAGGTCTGAGCTTGAAGATTCATCCGCAGCGGTGGAAACGCAGATGCACCTCTCAAGAGTAAGACAAAGGATAGCCGAGTTACTGGACGACGCTTTTGCCTTGGCTGGAGGTCGCAAGTTGTACGGAAGGTGAGATACGCACTGCTCATCTGACATCATGACTGAATTTTAAAATAATTATTTCTACATTATCTGATTCGTAGTTAGCAGATAAAACAAGGCGCGTAAAAGAAGCAGATCAAGGAAATGTAATGCACAGAAACTAAAGCCCTGATTGATTTATGAGGGGGGGGGGGGTGCAAATGAAAGGTGCAGTTAAGTTTTTTTATGAACATCAGTGTAGCTTTTGTGAAATTTAATCCGCAACCCCTTTTAGAGCTTGAATAATGTAAAATCGGGTGTCCAATTCATGCACCCTGTTATTCCACTTTTGCAGTGCAACTCTTGCCTAAGTTAAATCTATACTGGTATTTAAAGTATCAATATCATGATCTGGTGAGGAAAAAGACTTATTTTTGATAAAGAAACTTTATAGGCCAGAATAATGAAAGACGTGTATAGTATTACAGAACAAATAATGAAGAACATCTCGCGAGAAGTGGATTGTAGACTTTACATACTTTGCTTTGAGCTACCAAGGAGGTGCCATATTTATTTTAACTTAATGTTCAAAAAAAATTTTTAAGAACTTCACCTTTTACTACTAAAAACAATAAATTAATCAGTGTGATAGTTTTTTTTTATCTCTTCAAGACATTTTACTCACTCTGAATCTTTCTGACATCGTAAGACCCTAAATCTAATACCCATACAAATCATTCTCAATTACATAGAAAGCGATGTCTTCTTTAGACGAAGCATAGAATGTGATCTGGCTTTTTAAAAACTTGGAAATCTGTTATTTTTTCTTATTATGTTATTAACATAGGGTTGTTAATATAGAATATGTTGTTTTTATTTTTTCCTAATTGAATAAGCTTTAAGCCTATTTTCTTTTATATTTTGTCAGCTTGCGCAGCAAGAAAGTGGAGCCTTCTCCAGATATCTTCCCGAGATTCGGAAGCTTCCGATCTCAATCAGCAGCTGGTGGAGGTTACACTTTTAGGTGAGGCATCCTTTATATTGTCATGTATTAACTATCCTTCATGTATTAACTAATTATACATCTCGATAAGATTTCTTTCATTGGTCATCCAAAGTTCCTTTTGCCTGCAACAAATAAGTGCTTCATTACACATTAGTATAACATTTGCTATTCTTAAACTTTCATGATAATGCATCAGATATTCTGTATCAATTTGAGTTGCACGTTAAGTCAATATTTGAGTAGAAGATAAGACTTTAGTTGCATATACATGCAATCGCTCTATTCCCTAATTATATCTAAAAATTAATATTTATAAAATTTAAGTGGTTTTAATAATGGCAGCACAAGCTTAAACTTTAAAAAAAAAAAAAAAAAAAAAAAAGTGACAAATAAGAAATTTTTTACTCTCGTTTTAATATCTGAAAACAAAGAGCATCGTATTTTGTTGTTAAGTTTGATAAACAATCAATTTGGATTTACATGGAACCAATAAATTAAGTGATCTTGACATTGCATAATACATTTAAATATAAGCATTTTCAATAATTTTTCATCTTATGCGTGACATTGAATAAAGAAATCTGTTTAAATATTATTGGCAACTTGGATCATTATTAAAGTGACAAAATTTCATAAAGACATATTCCTAATCGAAATAAACGATAATTTATGTTTATAACTAATAAAACTGTCATGTTTACTAAGCAATAATGTGAAACCCTGTGTTTCTAAATATCTCATAAATATGAAGATTGTTTTTCAATTTAAAGCGTTCTTTAATGACATCAAAGTGCAAATGTTACACCTTACGAAAAACAGATCTAACTTCATTAGTTATTCAAGAATAAATGGTTATAATTTATCAAAGTACCATGGTTATACTAATGATAGGCGCTTATAAAAATAAAAGAGTTTGAATGTATTCATATGTTATTCGACCAGATCCAAAGAATGCACGTCAGGATGGTTCTTCACTCCCTATTCAAAATCCCAATAAAAAATATATTTCAATGGAATTTTTTGGCTCAGATCTTAGGTATAAATCTCTGGAACCTGTTCTTTACGTTTGAACGAGAAAATCTTTATATCCCCCAAAAAAAAAACACTTTTGAAAAGTAGAAGAACCACCAACCTCAAAAATACAAAAAACTTTCTTGCAATAAAAAGTCATAAACATGATGAAAATTTTCAGCCACAAATACAGTGATATAAAAAATGGCCAACCTCTGATTACAACTCTCGATTGTGACTCGCTTAAGAATGTATGCTTACTTAGTTTATTTTTAAAATTTAAGTTCCGCTCTCATAAAAATTTACACTGCTTGAGGTTGGCGCCCGTCATAGGAATATTAACAATGCTTGCGTTTAAACTAATTTATGGCAGATTGTACGAGTATTCGAGATTATGATTTCATTTGGATAGGTAGGAAATACAAAGTGATGTAAATCTTCATGTTCATGTAACTTTCAAAATAGTATAGAGAAATTGTACTCAAACGCTTGCATTTGAATCTTTATTAAGAATTTTTTAAGTAGGAAACTGAAGTGTTTGTGGTAAGCTTTTGTTTGGTTGATACATACATTTTGGAAAGTTTTTATTGTGTAAGGAGTTTTAAAGGTTAGTATTTAAGACGGGCACCAACCTCAAACAGCGTAAATTTTTATGGGAGTGGAACTTAAATTTTAAAAATAAACTAAGTAAGCATACATTCTTAAGCTAGTCACAACCGAGAGTTGTAATCAGAGGTTGGCCATTTTTTATATCACTGTATTTGTGGCTGAAAATTTTCATCATGTTTATGACTTTTTTATTGCAAGAAAGTTTTTTGTGTTTTTAAGGTTGGTGGCTCTTCTACTTTTCAAAAGAGTTTTTTTGGGGGATATCAGAACTTTTTTTTAAACACTGCCGATTTCTATTTTTTGAATTTGTCCGTTTAACGTTTTTCCATTTATAACCTATGGTACACCTGGTACCAGGGATATTCATAATTCTTCAAACTGAGTTCGACGATACCTTACATGCAATAATTATCTTTAAAATTAATAAACCGGAAGTGGTACCAATAGCATACCTGGTACCTTAAACATTCATAATTCGTCAAAACAAAAGTTCAACATGCCATATTTATCTTGGAAATTGATAAACCGAAAGTGGTACTACCTATGCTATACCTGGTACCTTAAACATTCATAATTTTTCAAGAAAAACCCAAAGACACCCAACATGCCATATTTATCTTCAAAATTGATAAACCAGAAGTAGTACTACCTATGGTACACCTGGTACCATGAATATTCATAATTCTTCAAGTTGAGTTCAATGATATCTTACATGCCAAAATCTACTTGAAAATTGACAAATTGGTTGAATGCGGACGGCAGTAACCATCAAAATCGACCATGAACGAGTAATAGAAACTTGTGTAAGGCAACTCAACTCCCAAAACTTAAAGAAATACGTTGCCATCGTTGCCATCGACAAAGAGCCTGTCTGCCAAGTTTCAGCTCGATTGGTTAGTTTGTATGCCCAACGACCTATTTTAGTGCATAATAATGACTAATCAGTCCGGGACCCACAGCTTAACGTGGATTCCGAATCACAACGAACATCCACACCTAACCCAAGAATCAAATCCGGCACCTTTAACATACAAGGCCAGAGCGTTCATCCCATTGAAAATTTATTCTAATAAAATGTTACAAATAAATATTACAAGTTTTTTACAGTCTAAATATTGCAATATAAATTATTTTTATTATACCAAGCATTATTTTGGTTCACATATAATAACCCATTGATATCTGACAAAATTTAAAATATTTTCTTAGCAACAATTTTAAAATTCATTATGAAATTACAATTTTGATGATCTGTGATTCTACGATTTCATTCTACAACGGAAAGTAAACAAAATCAACACATCTTTAAAAACGAATGACATTTTTGAAAATTCAATTAGCCAATCGCAATGCGTGGTTCATTTAGTCCTCTGTAATGAATTGACTGTGACGTCAGCTCGCATAACCTCCACATTTATACTTTGTATTCAGCCCATAGTATCTTGCAACAAAATGTGATTGTTTTCACATTTCAATGGAGATTTCACGAAATTAAAATGTTTTTGAAAGTTAATTATCTCTATATTGTCATACAGTTCAAATAACACATGCAACTTGAAGAACAAATATTTCTCTTTAATTCTGTCACTTCAAAAATTAAATTATTTCAATTTTAAAAATGTTATAAGCCATATAACTATAGTCCAATTCGTTCTGCCTATACTTTAACCTTACGTTCATTCTCACTTAAGCCTAACATGAAGAGATAAGAAAAACTAACTTCGAAATGATAGCAAACCTGTTCGGCAACTTTTGGCATATATATCTGAACCTTAATTATAAGCTGATCGCCTTTATCTGCCTCCAAATTATGAAATGAAAAAAAGTGGTTTTAAATTAATTAAAAATAGAAAGTATTATTTAATGAAGTTCAAACCAGCGTAGGATTTTAAGTTGAAACATTCCGCATCCTATAATTTATTCCGTTTGAAGATCTATAGCTTAGTTAGGGCTGGACGTTTGTCTAAATTTTTACATCAAAATCGGGCTAGAACTCGTTTTTTTATTTCGTTTTGGAAATTTCAATATTTTTTTGCTTCGTTGTCTTTTATCCTAGGTACTCAATTTTTTTTTCTTTGAAAGATATCCCCGAGACGAATCTATGGAATTTTTTGTATAATTATGTAAAGTTTCCTAAGCGCGCTAGAAAATAGTCAATTTCGTTTTTTTCGCTGGAAGTTATGCAGAGAATAGATACTTACTGTCGTTTCTGCCTTTTTAAGGTTGGCGGCGAAACGACCGTTTCGTCTAATAGTTTCTCGTTGTGGTCTATCAATACTATCAATAAGCAATTACGAGTCACTATTCATTTGATGCTGATGAACGGAACTCCAATCAATCTGAACAGCTAAAGACAGCGAATTGTGCAATTTTACTGCCATTTCTTAAACCTACTTCGCGTCGTAAGCTACATCTTTGTTACCACTTTCGTGCAGTTTTTCTTTCGGTTCAACTCACTTCTCCTCACTTTCCACACATTTAATGCTTGTACATAGACATCCTTCGCCATATGGAAACACAAACGCCGCAACATTATAAAATCACTGAAGACCGTGTCCAGAATGGCACCGATATCCACCAGCAAGAACTGGAAGATGTGGATTATATTACTAATCCACGTCTCCGGTGTTTCAATCGCTACTGCCTCTGTGGCTTTCGCAGTCAGCAACAAAAGCATCTTAGATGTCATACCATCCACGTTCAACTTCTGTGGTTGGACATTCAGTGGTAGGCAGCGTGACGTTCTCTTGTTCTTTTTCAAGTTCTCTATGACCTTTATCGCCTTCTCCAGCACCTCGATAGCCGGTGCCCAGGTCACCCTGTATATCCCATCATGCTACTATTTATCAGAAGCGGTGTCTGAATTCGGTTGTGCTTTGAAGAGACGCTTTAAGAGGGAACTTTTCCTCAAGGATTCCATGGCAGAAAACATAGTGAGGCTCCAGAAAACAGTCGCCATGGTGAGAGAGATGAACGATGCATTCTCTTCTATTGTACTGTTCGTGTATGCCTCTGCTGTCATGTGCAACTTCAATGGTCTGAGCGTTGCTCGGAACGTGAACAAGGGCAACTTCACTTTTCATATAATCGCAACTGTTTTGTTTTTTGGTGCAACGTACGGATTCTTCATTCTGACCTATTTCGGAAGTCGGGTCACCTCCAAATTCAATGATGTGTGCGATCTCCTCCATGAGTACTCGTGGAGGATGGTTCGAGGTCGGTGTAGTGTGAGTGAGCTGGCCAGTTTTGTGATTTTGGCAGGGAACATCAGGGGAGCCGATATACATTTGACGGGTGGAAATATGTTTGTAATTCGTAAAGACATGATTTTAAGCATTGCTGGTGTAATGATCACTTACGGAATACTGATATTTCGGTTGGATAACAGTGCACAATAAGTACCACTGGCAATACTCTTAATTGACTGCAACAAGCACTTTTAATTTTTTATAAACACTTAGTTCACTTGTTTTGCCGTAATCCAATTCCCGCAAAACCATATTGTATCTAATAGATTATCTTTCTTCTAACAAAATATTTGTGAGGTATGTAGATTCAACTGCTATGTATACACAACTTTGTGCAAGAACGTTCACTTTTATGCATATAATTTGTTTCTGAATAAAATATATAGAGATATTTTTCTCGTATTTTTTATTCCGGTCATAATTGTTCAGTGATACCAACTACGTCTTTAATAAGGATAATTAAAACTGAAATTACTCTGCCACATTTAATGACATCAACGGAAAAGCAACATTAACCTGTTTTAATAAAGTTTTCTGTGTGAAATTTGATATAAATAGTATTTAGCTCAGGTAGAAATTATTACAAATGTTGTTAGATGCCAAAACTATAACAAAACAATAATATGTAAGTTTACTACATTATATACTCAATTTCGGAAGACTACCGTAAAATGGTGTGAATCGGAACACTTTTCAACTTTCAAAGTAAAAATCGGTTGTAATAAGATCGTTAAGGAACATATTTTTGACATTGAAACTTTGGTCTTACCTTCTTTGAGGATCAACCCAAAAAATTTTGAAAAAACTAGGCCTTTTATTTATTTTGAATTTTTTTATGTTGTTCCGATTCACCCCGCAGAAAGGGGTGAATCGGAACACTCGTTACATTTATGTCGGATCTTATTTAAATGTTTACAGGGTGACAAAAAAACATATAATAATGCATTGTGGTAAATAGGAACACAAAATTATCATAAAAAAATTATTTAATATGCCGGATAAAATTTGTGTTTGTTAATTATTGTCAAAACAAATCATATTTTTGAAAGCCTATCAACCCTTATATAACTCTCCTATAACTCATCTTAATAGTCTTTAAAATTAAAAATACTTTTTAATATACTTTACGTTTGCGTGGCGTATGACTGCAAATTCCTTAAAATATCTTGAGAAAGGAGAAAAGCATCCTCATTTGTTTCAGAAAATATCTTCGTTCATGGGCGCTTTTTGTAAAACACACTTATATAGCAATAACCTTGTGTGTGTAAAACTTTGTTTACATAGTCTTCATACATTTTTCCATATAACTTAAAGATAACGAAGTCATTTAGAGAAAAACCACTGGAACAATCAGGTTTTCTGCCATGCGGAAACTAGGCTTCTCTTCTGACATTTATTCAATCCTGCAATCTTGATTACTGTCTTGAAGGGAGTAATTAGACTCTTCTTCTGTTGTTAAATCTTATGTGGAACATAATCTTGCCAAAAACAGCTTTTTAATATCACTTTTCACGTGTTCCGATTCACCCAGCAAATCTCGAAATCGAGACGAGGCAAAACATAAAAATTCGTAAAATAAAAAGTTTTTAAAACCAAGTTAAATTAAGTATAACAAGGCTAAATTAATTAAGTACAGTGAATGTTTATACTTATCTAAAAATATATTATTTAAGTCTATAACTGGTACATGTTATTAATTACGGGATAAGTTTTGGAGAGGCTAAAACTCATTGGATTGTATGCACGCTGTTTCAAATTAAAAAAAAAAAAAAAAAAAAGAACAGGTTTGAAAACCCCACAAAATTTTTTCCAAGATTCCAAACATGTTAGCCAAATAAAAAAATATATATAATTACTAAAATTGCTTTATTTGTGTAAAATAATAATTGCTTTGTAATTTCATGAAGTTTCGTTCCGATTCACCCCGCTGTTTCTATTCACCCCATTTTACGGTAATTGTTTTTTAACCTTCCTATAAACCAAAATAACACCCCTATGCAATTTGAATATGTGTGAATAACTATATATGATCAGCAGAGATAACTCCTAAATGGGTCACATAACTTAAAAATAAGAAACTCAGCTTATTTAAATGGACTATATAAATGAATCTGATTAACTTCGTCATCATTATAGCATCTTTATACTGACAGTTTATGCGGCATATCATTTACCATTTACTACAAAATTTGGATTATAAATTTTTTATTCAAGCCAACTCAAATAACATTTAATTATATTGTCATTCTTCCTAAGTTTATTTGTATTCTAGAAAATATCAACAAGTTACAAATTGATTTGTCTGATTTTTCCTGCTAACCAGTCTAAAGAAATTAAAATACAAACAGAAGCCAAATCCTTCATTAATCGCCTTCATTATAAACAGATGCTACCATATGCCAATCTATGCCTTTTACTTTGGAACAGAAATCCAAAAACGGTTTTTGTCTGCTCTTGTGCATCAACAGCTTTGCAGTTACGTGAATTTGGGTAGGTCAAAAAGCGATTCGTTTATGTCATCACTTGTATAGTACACTAGTCAAATTGAACCCTGTCATTGAAGGTTCAGACATCTACCTTTGTGTTTTCCGTTCAAATTTCGTAAGTATGAGCTAATAAAAGGAATCATAGTTGCTAAATACCTTGTTTGAATAGTTTCGGACTGATTCTCATGGCACTTCCGGCTAAAAACGGAAGATCAAAATATTCTCAATCTATAGATTTTCTTTTTACATTCCATGTGTGTAATTCAGATTGATATCACTCCTTTGCTACAAAATTGTCACAATTCAAAATTCTTCAATTTTCAGTTCAATGTGTGTACCGAATCACAGCCTTCATGGACATGAATCTGGAATGGTTAATAATCTGGAAGAATGGCTTAAGTCAGTTTCTACTTGAATTCAAAAACAATATCGTGCCGTTCAACCAGATTCAAGTACATGCAAGTCTATGATTGAGCACACACTTTTACTGAAAATGAAAATTCTTGAGATACGTCATTTTCGTAGCAAGGGACTTCAATAACCTGATTCCAATAACCATGACTTCAATAACCATGACTTAAATAACCATGACTGCAATAACCTAAAGTCACCTCTCATCTTCGAGAACCAAATTCAGGATTTCCATATTCGATCAAAATATGTGTTAATTTAGTTGCGTAAATAGTGTTTCAATAAAGTTTGTGAACTATCGTGGATATGAGCAAAATAAGATTGAATCAACTGAGCCTATAAAGTTCATTACTCTAACCTTTTAAATTATACTATTCACTGTCTCGTTTTCTTTTATCATGTGCAGACATATAACATGTTCTGAGAAATCTGTTGTAGGCACCCTGGAAGTGGCATACCTCTTGAAAGAAGACCCATGACAGAAGGTGGACAGAGATTGATGGGAGTCATCACGGATGAAGGACAGCTCATCACGCATCCTCCACCTAAACTTGTCTGGGAACAGGACGAAGGGGTAATGAGAGTGTAAAATTAAAACAATGTATTATGACGTGTTAAATGTGATATCTTCATTGTAACTTAACCTATGTAGCAGGATAATAATATCAAAACAGTACTTATTGTCGCTTACTCAAAGTACGAAGATACTCTTATCTTGTTTAACACATTTAGGCCCGTGCAATGGTAGTAATTGGGGGGGGGGGGGAGAAGCAGAGTGAGGGATGGTTGCTCTTTTTAGTATTTTTAATTTCATTAATTTCTAAATTTTAAAACTTTTTGATTTCCAATCGCCGCTGCTAGATCTTTTCAGAAAGACAAAGTCTCGCACTTTTAATATTGGCATAGTATGGAGTGAAATTCGAATTAGAGAGCAGTTAAAGATATTATTCACTGTGGTTCTGCAAGGAAAGAAAGGGATTTAAACGTTTGAAATGCAGCTTTAAACATCAAATGAGTTCATACTTTAAATTAAGTTAATACGTTGCAGTCAACTCTCTTATCAATATAAACTTATAACTTAATTTTAAAATTCACAGTCCTGGAAATTCTGATGCTAGCCTGTTGTGAATTTCCAAAAAAACAGAAAAGTTTGTTGGTGCATTTTGAGTTCAAGCCATTTTGAGGTTCAAGCTTTTTGATAAAAAAATTCTATCTTTTATAGAATTACTCGCAACGACTATTCGAGAAAATGAGTTAATGTTTTCAACTTTACATAATTTCACATATATGATAGAGATGACCGAAAAGAGCTTTTACAATATTAAAGGATTGTCTGACATAACAATAAAATAAACATTGATATGATTGCAGTTACCCTTGTCCCATGTAACACCTAAAATAAGTAACATTTTCGAAAATAAAAGATGCCTTCCCTGTAAAATGAAGGCAGTCTTGCTCGATTATTGGAGAGGCAGTCGAGCAACGAATAAGAGCTCATCCCTATGCCAACTATTTGCCTCTCACATCAAATAAGTTTGACAGTCAAATAACCCCTTTCAACTCCAGCGTAACGATTTTTAATACAGACTCTCTCTTTCACATAAGCCATCCACATTATGATAGATTTTATAATTAAATTTCCTCAATGTTTTTAACTCAAAATATTTGAAGTAGATCTCATTATTTCAAAATAATATTTCAGTCTCGGTTGTACTATTTATCCGTTACAGCCTTTTAGTGCAGTGTTATCTTTGAACCAGAAATATCAATCACTTACAAAGTCTTACATTACAGGCAATGGGCCACGAAGTGATAGAAGCACGCAATCTCAATCTCTTCCCATTCCATCAACATCCTACAAGCAGGCAACACATTCGCGCCTTGCCGTCATCTCTAGAAGCCCTCCCTGAGTCCTGTCAACACGATGCGGCTCTGGAAACGACACTGAGGGACGCAGCCTCAGAACTGCAGCTGGCTCGCTCTGCTCGCATGAACCCAGCAGTGGTGGGACAATACGACGAGATTGATGTCGTCAGTGCGTTGAGGAATGGTGAACCAGTCGAAGCACTCATTAAGGCCATTAAAGACGAGCTGATGAGGTTCAGTGGGTCTTTTCCTGGAGAAGGGGATAGCGAGAGCCATGCGTAAAGATTACATGGTGTTGTTGATATCATTAATATGCATCCAGAGCTTTGACAAGAGGGTTGTGGCCCCAAGCATGCAATAATGAAATGTTTTCTTTTTCGAATTGAAATTTTTCGAATGGTGAATTGTTCAATCAATCCCCCATCAAATCATTATTGTATGTGTAATGTCAGCGAATATTTTATGTTTTTTTTCCAAAACGTTGGAGGAAACTTTGTATTAAATATGTGTGTACACGATTCTATACTATACTAAACTTCAACTTAACTTGACTAGACGGTAGATCGCCACAGTGCTCATAGGTATTTAATCCATTTTGTCGGCGTGAAAGCATAATGTTCTCCAAACAACAACCCTGCAGAGAACAAATGGCTATAAGGTTTGGCGAGAATCATCTCTTCACTCCGCTAAAATGGATTAATTGCCTATGAGCATGGTGAAGATCTATCGTCTAGTGATGTCAAGTTAAGTTGGAGTTTAGTATATACTAGAAGACAACCTGATTTGAGCTCATTCAATGCTTTACATCCATAGGGGAACCGGTTCCTACAGCGTACTCAGTGAGCTCAATTCATCCTGTCCTCTAGTATAAATATGGTACTTGAGTTATCTCAGCGTCAGTGTGCGCTTAATTCCGTCAGTGATGAGAAAATACGAATAGATTTATGTTGATAATGCGTTGAGGAATGGTAAGCCAGTCAAGGCACTTAAGTCTTTAAGGTTCAGTGGGTCGTTTTTTCATGAAGGGGATGACGAGAGTCATGTTTAAGAATAAGAAAGGAGTAGGAGTATTGATATCGTCATAATACACACTTACAATTTTTAAGACGATTTACTTAGTTTCCTAATACATCATCGCAAAATTACTTTCTGATGCTAATGATTGAAGATTTACCTGCTCATTACGTTACTCACATAAGTCTCTGTGCATAACATCATAAGGATAATGATAGCAATTTTCCTTCTTGAGTATTATTATAGAGCAATATTATCTGGTTAAGAAAGCCGAAGTTCCCCTTAAAATTCGAAAAATGTATTCAAATTCAAAACTGTTAAACAGACACATATACAAATAATATCGAAGACGATTTCTCAAAAGGGATTGTACATTATTTGACATTTTCATAAGATGTTCTAAATATTGAGAAAACTTGCACTATGAGGCAAAAACTTGGAGTAATTCCTGAAACAAAATTCTGTCATGTTAGGGCTCACAGTACACCCTCATGAAATAGTTGCTGATCTTACAAAATTGATTTGGTTTTGTAAAGATACAAAAAACTTTTCGTTGATTGCTGTTAAATCACATCACGGTCGGTATATTTAAAGCATCAGTAAGTATTTTGCACGAGTATCGGGGTTAACTACATTTCGGGTACAAGATTATCTTTAATTAAATACAAGATAAAATGCAAAATTACATTTTGCAACCCCCCTTGCGTAATATCTTAGTATATATTTGAAATTCACTTAAAATTATGTGGGAAAAAAATCTGATCAGTTTTGAACATGCTGACGTAGCCCAAGAATTACATTATTTCAAAGATTGCTTTTTGGCTAAGCAAAATAGGACCGTAAATATGTCTGGTACTTCAACTATTTTTTAATTTGACAACTGTAATAATAGTAACTAAATTTACTCTGGGAAAAACTAGAACCAAAGAAAATATAAAAGTAAGCTTTCTTAAACAATAAAACTATTGGTTAAAAATACCAATTAATTTTCGAGTCAATCAGAAAATGCAGATTTGAATTGAAGATTTTTTTTTGTTTTTTGCTGTGTCATTTCACATACAATCAATAAGAGAAAAAAAATCACTTTTATGAATGAATGAATAAAATCTGGTGTGAGAAAGAAGAGAGTTGATATTAACAATCAAATATTAACACAACCGTTCCATGCATGTTGCAAACGAAAGTCAGAAGTAATGGTGATACAAACTGACTATATTTATTTGTTTATAAAGCAAAATACCGGTGGGTAGAGATTATTATGCTGATGTTGATTTTAAATTGTAGTATGTATTTCAAAATAAAAGTTTTTATGGATTTTATAGAAAATATTTTGTTTTGCTTAATTTCAAGTTCCTATAACATTGGTTAAGAGTGAAGGTGTGCTTACACTAATTTGTTAAAGTTTTCAAGAATATAAAAAAGTTTCTAAAAGACTAATTCAACGAGAGCTGACTTTTACATATCACTCAATGTATCACAAATTTATTTCAATGACCAATTTGCAGCTATTACTAATCGATAGGTCCCCTTTGTTTCCAAACATATTGTTTCGTGGATGGGTTCGAAAGACTTGAAGCCAAACAGATTAAAACTGGAAGAAATTTATTCCGATATAACTCCTCGCAGACAGGGCCTGATTTTCCACTAGGCCCGGGCCTAGGAGCCCCCAAATATGGGGGCCCCAAATTTTGAAAGTTTTCTGAAAATTTTAAATATAATGGACTTTTTATGGGAAGTACTGAACAAAAATAATAAAAATTTTTTAGTTACACATCCGCAAATTCCATATTTTTTATAGTCACAGAGAGTTAAGTTAGATAAAGGAAATCAAGATCATACTAATTATAACAAAAAAATAGCTGAAAGTAAACTATGAGTTTTAATTGTAAAAAGTTAGTCTTAAAGAATGTAGCTTGATCTGGTAATATTGTGATGTAAGAAAATAAATATTTGCTATTGGGGGCCCCTCTCTGAATGTTGGGCCTACAGTAAAAAAATTTCTAAATCGGGCCCTGCTCGCAGATTCTTTTACGACTTCAGAACTTCCCGTTCTAATAGACTCAATACAGCTCTTTACACAACAATGGAGCAACAACAGCAGTTAAAAACTAGATACACAGCTAAAATCGACGCAAAGGACAATGCAATACAGTCCACTTTCGGAACATCTCTGAATGCTCGTTGAGAGACAACTAACTAACTCGATCACCAGCTCTCTTGGCCTTGTACAGGAAGGCTAATTCTTTCGCGAATCTTCTAGAGATAGAAATTTGGAGAATTTTCCAGATCGCAGTCAAAAAGCCCTATACAGGTACATGGGAGCCGAAAGTGTAGCCAAGTGGTCGCCAAGTTTGGTGACATTTGGCGATTTCTTGCCAAATTTGACGAAAAAAGTTAGTCGCCAAAACCGTCGCTAACTTGCCTCTATCACGCCAAGGGAACGAGATTGCCATTGACCATAATGTTAAATGGCATTTTTTGTAAAACTCGTTTTCCAGCATTATCCCTGAAGAACTCGTTTTCCAACATTAAGAACCTCTTGATCAGGGATAGGATACGTTTCGGGCCACTTCGTAAAATAATCCATGACAACAAGGAGGTAACGTAACTGTTGCCGTCAGCAGTTCGTGGTAGTGGTCCCAAGATGACAAACGTAATCTGTTCAAAAGGAGCTCCTAAGTTGTATGTTGCAGTTTTCCTCGAAATTAGAGGCCAAAACTACTTGTGTTGAAAATTTCAGAACTGTATCCCAATTACAAATCGTTTTGTAAAATATTTGTTAGTTAATTAAAAACAAATTAAAAATCAAATAAAATTTAAAAATTCTGTTTTTCAAAAATCCAATTAGAAGTCTAAAACTACTTATGTTGAAAATTTCAAAGCTGTAGCCTTATTTGAAATCGTTTTGTAAAATATATATTAATAATTAAAAAAAAAAAAAAAAATTAAAAAATGAATAACGAACTAAACAAAAATGTAAAATTCTGCTTTTTTAAGTCCAATTTAAAGGCAACACTACTTGTGTTGAAAATTTCAGAGCTGTAGCCCTACTAGAAATCGCTTTGTAGCATATTTATTAATTGATTAAAAAAAAAAACATAAATAATAATTTAAAATTTTGTTTTACAAAAGTCCAGTCAGAAGGCCAAAACTACTTAAGTTGAATATTTCAGAGCTGTAGCCCTATTAGAAGTCGTTTCGTAAAAAAATGTGTTAATTAATTAAGAAAATAAATTTAAAAAAAAACTAATCAAAATTTTAAAATTCAGTTTTTCAAAACCACAATTAGAAGGGGAAAACTACTTATGTGGAAAATTTCGGAACTGTATCTCTGTTTGAAATCGCTTTGTAAAAAAAATTGATTAAATATTAATTAAAAAATAACTAATTAAAATTTTAACATTATGTTTGACATGTATACAATTAGAAGGCCAAAACTACTTATGCTGAAAATTTCAGAGCTCTTCTCCAATTTTAAGTAGGTTTCTTTTGATCCACAGGACAGACAGTTTGTTTTATTATTATAGACTAGCTTAATACCCATGCTTCGACACGAAATTTTACCATGTGTAATATTTTAGACAGCTGTGAGGCCAAGCGTTGCGGAAATCCGTCATTGGTGTATAGGCCCCAATTTTTGGCGCTTCGCTCGCAGAAAGGTTCATCGCAACGCAAAATCGAGCTCGCTTCGCTCAACATACGGACATGTTGGTATTTTAAATAAAGAAGTGAGTATAGGCAAATATACTTATTAAATTACTTTTAAAGTGTATGATGTGTTTAATTACGAAATGAGATTTGTAGTATGTACTGCTATAAGCGTAAAAGATTAAAAACAGCCAAGTACTAGAAAAAGTCATTATTGCATGAAGTGAAATAGATTTAATGAGAATGAAGTTTACTTTTGATAGTATGTTTTTTTAAAACGCTGTTAAGCACACGTTAGTAGATGGGACTTTTCCAGCAGAATTAATGCGTGATTAGCACTATCAAGCGTGTTATCATTGAATTAGCACAAAGCAGTGACAATTCGATTCCAATCTACAGTCAATCCTCAAAGATTATCTAAATCACTTTGTAACCAACTCCCTTTGTCCTGATAAATGCTTATAGACAGTGGTGTAGTGTAAAATAAAAAGGTGTGGGAACGCTATGTCGCATCGTTAGAAACGTATAATTTTTTTTCTGTGTGGAGACGGGTTAAAGGGGAAGGGGGGGGGGGAGGAGGGAGGGGGAGGGGACAAAAATTAAGAATAAATAACTTTATTGATATTACTTTAATAATCTCAAAACATATAATGAGCACCTTAAAAACTAAAAAGAAAAATGTGTTTTTTAACTTTTGTTATTTAAATAATTTTTTAAACTATTAAATTATATAGATTTTTAGACAATTTGCCTTTCATAAGCAATTTTAAGAGATTGTTTGACACTTTATAAATGGATTATAAGACATTTTCAAACATACTATTGACATAAATTTTAAGCAAATTATTTACACGATTTTTTTAAAAACAATTTTGATATCGAGTTTCGTATCTGCCAAGTTTGATTTAGAAAGCACCCTACTAATAGGGTCATCATCAGATCTAGGTTTTCGGAGCCTAAATACATTATTATCTGACTTTCAGATTTTCAGAGATACCTTACAAGCAATGGGTTCGGATAAATTCCCAGATTTTGTAGCTCTTCCAAATCTGTTTTTAAAATGCATTAAAAAAATAGCGATTTTTGTAGTTCAAAATCACTAACGTTTAAAAAAGATGGAGGCAATTTTGTCCCCTTAATGCCGCTACTGTATTCTGTATTTAGTGTTGATTTTTTTTTAAATTTGAGGAAAAAGATTCTTTAAGAACTGCCGCTACATTTTTGAAATAAACTCTGAAATAACTGTAAATGTAAGCTTTCCCATTCTCAAACCGTAAAGCAATTTACTTTTGCATTTTAAAATACATTTGAATTGTTTAATACCTTCTCAAAAAGTGAATGTGAATAACTTCACTTTTTGTTAAATTCATTAGCTTGGGGGCCGGCAGCATTATCTGTAAAAGGTTGCAAGGAAATAAAAATAATTTAGTTCAAAAACCTTGATTTTTCCAAAATATTTTGCTTATCACAATGACAAATATAAAATCCATTATTAAATGGCACACAGTTTATTTTTCAGGTGAATATTGCCCATTCTCCACTTTTATAAAAATGTAAGCTATTAGGGGAATAACAAGCATCCTCCCATACACATTCCTGGCGCCACTCATTTTCATTATTTTTACTTATTGAGTTATAGTAAGTAAGAATTCAAAAAACAACACTGTTTTGAATATAGTTTGTTATGTTCAAACAACGTATCAGTTTGATTTTCCCAACATCTGGCCAGTCAATATAAATGCATAATTCCGTGATCTCAAAACATTCTAAAAGCTATTATAAAATATCGCCATTTTTCACTCTTAGCTCCGTCAGAATCGCAGGCTTTTTTAGCCTTTTTGAACTGTCCAAAAAACGCATCTTTTGTCATTCTTTTCTCTATTGTACAAATTCATTTCTTTTCCTCGGAAAAAGGTTTACAAATATATTATTAAAAAAAAAAAAGAAGAAAGAAAAAAAAAAAAAGAAAGAAAAAAAAAGCGTGTCACTTTTGTTGATATTTCGGTTAGCGTTCCCTTTAAAATTAGAGGAGAAGAAACATTCTTCAAGGAAAAGGAGCAAAGAACTGAATGTGCCAGACCATAGTTTTGTTTAAAAATGGAGATAGTTGGCGTGAACTTGTGTATGGAAGTTTTAGTCCATATTCATGACGAGCCATATAAATTGGAGGTATGGAAATCATCTACAAATACAGATCATTTCTTGAAGAAGATAATTGGCATAGGATGAATCATAGATGTAAACATATTATGTCAGTTCGTTTCTAATGAAGGAGCAATGAAACATTGAAGGACCACTTAATAAATTCAAAGAGGGGAGAGGAAGGGAGTTTAGTGCATGTGTCGGATTGTTGATGGAATGGCCTTTAAAGTGTTTTGCAAATACTTCAACTTGCCTGCTCAGCCCTGAAGTTGTGGATCGAAAATAAAAGCATAGTTCTCACGAAGGAATTTATTTAATTGCATAGTTCTTGCGAAAGAATTTATTTAATTGCATAGTTCTTGCGAAAGAATTTATTTAATTTCTTACTTGACTTTGAATTTAGTGTCACGTAAAGAAAAAAATATTTAAAAAATACAAATTAAAAAAAAAATTTAAGTGAGGGAACGCCGTTCCTCTTTCTAAAAAGGTAAAGGATCGTCGTTCCCACGCGTTCCCGCTCCACTACACCCCTGCTTATAGACACATCAAAGTACATGTATAATACTTCATTGTACGTGAAAATACTGACTCTCCAAGTTAATATTATTTTTAGAAGGAAGTCCACACGAATTTTATCTTTACACGTAAAGGGGGTAAATAGTATTTATTTGTTGCGTTTTATTCTATTTTATGTAGAAAACTAACTTTTCAAGGAATAATAGAACAAATTCCAATAGTATACACTTTCTAAAAATTAATAATTAAGGATAATAAAATAAAATTATCTATTGAAAATAGGAATGTATATTATTCTCATGTTCAAATGAATATAATTTATAAATGAACTTGTATAAGTATTTACTTCAGTAATTAAATTAATTGATTTAAAATCCCTTTATTATGTCCTATGGTAAAACATCTACTCCCCAAAGTGATTGGGTTAAGAACAGGTCTAGAAATGGAGATTTATTCCCAAAATTATACTTTGTAAAAAAAATATAGACTTATTATCCAATTTGTGTCAATTATCCAATTTGTGTCAATTACTGAGCTACAAAGTCATTTTACCACTAGATTGTAGGTTTGATCCCCCGACCTATTAAAATAAATCTAGAAAAATAACTCTGTACACTATATTTCAGTTTCCTATCCCTAGATGGTGGCAGTATTACAATAAAAATAGCCGAAGTTGTTAAGTTAAGGAATTGTTTGAGTTGAATAAGAGTTGTTGCCACATAGTCTAACTAAACTTTATTAATTTAGTATTGTGTAGTCAAAAAATTATAACTTAAATAAATTACTATAGAAGTCGTAGTGTTACACAAACCAAAACTAAAAAAAAAAAAAAAAAAAAAAAAAAAATAATAATAATAATAATAATAATAATAAAAAAAAAAACTAAACTTTAACAGCAGGAGAAACAACTCAACTCTGCAACGCTATGGCGTAGAACTCTCATACACCTCCGGAGAACTTCCCTGGCTCAGAAACCACCCTCAATATGACTCCAGTGGCTCAGAACTCCCCGCTCCGGGATAGCTCCGGGGCTCCGGTGGCTTAGAACCTCCACTTTCCCACTACTTTTATTGGTATGAAAAGCTGATAATCCTCTATTTCGCAGATAAAGTATTTTTTTTCTACATCCAACTTACTTTTTATTATTACTTTTTTTTACTTTCAATTATCCATAAGTATACATATAGGGTAATGACAGTATAGAATTCGGTAAAACAGAATTTTTTTTATTTTTTTGCATTTCTCCACTTTTTGGAACATTCAAAGGAAAAAAAGAGCCATACAAGAATTATCCCCAAAAATATCGTCAAACTGGCAATTTTTTCTAAATGAAAGATAAAAATATAAAAACGGTAAATAACGCAAATTGACATCAGAGTGTCATAGAATAATTGAAAGTTGTGCGATGTTCCACACCCCTAGTTTAGTATACGTTTACATGTTTTTGTATTCAAGTTATAACTAATAGGTATATATTTTTTAGCATGAAGATCTTTTTCTTGGTGTGGTAAAGAGGATTTCTGTTGTTGTTTTTGTTGTTTCATGTACCCCTGGTCAAAGAATCCTACACCAAGTCCATGTCGCTCCAACGTTACCACAAGTACTGTTGGAGCCCCATGAATTCGTTCGTCCTTTTCTTAGGATTTCATATCTATCAAAGTAGAGAATTTCTACTTGATAGATACGAAAAGGATTTAGGTTACAAACCTAAATCTCTCTCCAATATTGAACCATGATAGTTATTGTCTCTCTCAATACAAAGAGTCATGTGAATCTAACTACGTTGTCGATTAAGTCATTTTGGGCTTAAAGTGACGGTATAATTATTAAAGCTTTCATTGACCGTATCTCGCTCATTTATAGTATAACAAACGCAATGAAAAGAGGTGATAATAAAAAAATAAAAAAATAAAAAAAACGCCAAGTTAAACGGTTAGCCAGAAAAAGTTATGAAATCTGATGTTTGCAGCTAAGCGGCCACTTATAATTTCTTTGGGTTACTTGTACACAATGAACTAAATTGGGATTATTGGGGGAATACCCTTAGACAATCAGTATTTGGCGGTCTAGAGTGTTTATAAAATTATTCGCAATTCAGTGCAATGGGTACAAAGTAGCTTAAGGCTGCTATCTAGTGAAACCGAAACTCGAAAATGATGTCAGCGCCTCTACAATGGGCGGACTAGTAGCCTGCTAAGTACTGATTGCTTATGGGTATTCCATCCAATAATCCCAATTTTGTTCATTGTATACAAGTAACCCGAAGAAATTTTACGTTGCCGTTTGGCGACAAACATCAGGTTTCATAATTTTTTTCTGGCTGACAATTTTACTTGTCGGGTTCTTTTACAATGTCTAGTTTTTTTTTTTGTTTTTTTTTTTTTTTTTGGGGGGGGGGGGGGATAACATTGACCGAACTTAGGGCCGTTTTCGACCCCTTACAACTCAGCTTCTATTATAGATAGAACCCTGATTTTGTTTGCCATCGTGTTGCCCCGGGTGAGTAGATGAAAAATATCAACATTATTGTTAACATTGAATAAGGAAACATGGCACAAAAATCCTTTGAAAATTGCCAAAGTTACCTAAATTTTGTTCTTTTAATTCTTCTTCTTTACCCCCCCCCCCCCTCATCTCCTTTTTTTCTTTTTTTTTCTTTTACCATTTGTAACCAAAACTTTAGCGGAGGCTACAAATATTACTATTTGATGATTTTTTACCATTCGGGGGTTGGCGAGCGTTAGCGAGCAGGAGGCGGAGCCCCCCTAGTACATAAAATATATACTCCACTTATTTATCTGATTTACAGAAAACTGTTTTAATTTACATAATATATATATTTTTTTTTAAATGTATTGTTGCGTGAATGGGTTCGAAAGATTTGAAGCCAAAGCAGATCCAAACTTGCAGAAATTTATTCTAATATAACTCTTCACAGTTTCTCTTACAACTCCAGAACTTCTCGTTCTAGTAGACACAATACAACTCTTTTCACAACAATAGAGCACAAAACAGCAGTTAAAAACTTGACAACACAACTACTAAATCGCCGCAAAAGACAATGCAATACAGTTCGCTTTCGGAACTCTCTGAATGCTCACTGAGACTCAGTATCTCAATACAGTAATTCAAGTCAACTCACTGACTCAACTCAGTCAACTAACTGACTAACCCAGTCAGCTAACTCAGTGACTCAAAATCACTCAACTAACAACTCACTGACTCAACTCAGTCAACAACTGACTAACCTAGCTGACTAACTAACTCCCCAGCTCGCTCGGCCGGCTTATATAGGAATCAAACCTTCTTGAAATTTCTAGAGGTAGATATTTGGAAAACTTTCCAGATCGTAGTCGAAAAGTCCTATACATGTACATGGGCTCCGAAAATGTCGCCAAGTTTGGCGACATTTGGCGATTTCTCACCAAATTTGGCGACAAAAATTAGTCACCAAAATCCTCGCCAATTTGGCGAGATTACCATTACCATAATGTTAAATGCCCTGCTACTTGTAAAACTCGTTTCCCAGAGTTACCTCTGTAAAACTCGTTATCATACATTGCGGGGAAGCATTGAGCTGGAAAAATTGCGGATTGCGTCGGGTGTATATGGGCTGACTGTCACTACCAATGTAGAGGACCCGAGGAACCATAGAGGCTTTCAGGACCTTCAGAAGTTAATTCAAAAATTTGATTCTAAGGAGGGTGATATATCTTTATGGTTGGTACTTTTCGAACGCCAAGCTGAGCATGCTCACATCAAGAGGGAAGACTGGGTATCCCACTTACTAGGTTTGCTGCCGTACGATATAACGCAGCTGATAGCTAGGGAGGATGCGACAGTAGCGTACGATTACATTCATATAAAGGAGTTATTGCTTAAACGGTTTAAGCTGAGCCCGGAAGCATTTCGTTTTAAATTTGTTCAGCATAAACGTATCGAGGAGAAGACTTGGAAGGATTTTTCATTCGAATTGAAAAATTACTTCGAGGAATTGATTAATGGGCTCAAAGTTTCTAACTTGGAGGGACTGAAGGATCTTATGGTCGTGGATCAGATCAAGCGGAAAGTACCATTAGAGGTAAAAGAACACTTCGTAGATGAGTGGAGCACCATAACATCACCTATAGTTATGGCTGAGCTGTTAGACAAGTATGAAAGTGTCAGAGGCTTCAGAAAAAAGAATGTCAGCGACAACGCATCCAAGAAGGTTCCTTTTGGAGGCAGGAATCAACAGGGTATTGAATATCCAGGGGGGCAAACTCTAAGGCCCACGCATATCAGCATCAAGGGCAGAACAGTAGGCGAAGTCATCCAAGAGAAAACGAATCTCTCAGGGTTAACTCCAAAGTCATTTGCTATTTTTGCAAATCGGAGGTGCACATAAAAAGAAACTGCCCAAAACTGGAAAAACCCAAGCCGGATCATGATTCCGTAAGAAGGGCAAATGTAAATATGGCGGTGACCGAAGAAGATGACGTCTACTATGACGGAGCTACCCAGAGTACGAGTGGAGCGGCGATCGTAGCCAGAGTTACATCGTTGCAAGAAGGAAGTTGGAGACCCAACTTAGGGAAGTTGGAAAGGGTCCCAGTCAGCGTTAACGGAAGACAGGCCAAGGCACTGATCGACTCGGGTACGGAAATCACGGTGGTTCGGGCAGATGTAGCAGGATCCTTATCAGACGGAGAAAGGTCGTCCATCCTTTTACAAGGGATATTCGGTCCAGCCATAAAATGCCCAGTGGTCAATATTCCTCTAAGCTTGATATTAGGAGGAAAGGGTACGGTAACCCATCAGGAGGTGTTGTGCGCCGTCGTACCTTCACTGGGCGAGGATATCCTGTTGCCACCTGATATCAGAGATATGCTGAGAGAACGACAAGGATTAACTCTCGAAAAACCGGCTGAAGTCAACAGGGTGGAACAACCGGCAGAAGGAAACGAGTCGAAACAAAATACTAAAGAGAGTAAATCTGAGACGGATGCGTCGGAACAGGAAGAGCTAACTGATCTGGCCAGTGTCGATGTCCAAGGGGAAGATGAGGTTGAGGCGTCCGAGATGGAAGTCTTCCGTAAGAACCAAGAAGAATGAGCCGATCTGGAGGCAGCTCGAAGACATGCAAGAGAAGGGAAAGGGGGATTCTATATCAAGGATTATCTGCTATTTCACAGGGATAAGATCCTCGGGGAGAGGATCAGTCAGTTGGTACAACCCAAGTGTCGGAGGGAAGAAGTGTTGAGGTTAGCACACTCCTCGGTGTTTGGAGGACATATGGGAGCTAAGAAGACCACAGAGAGGATCAGATGCTCTTTCTTCTGGAATGGGCTTTCGAAGGACGTCAGGCTTTTCTGTCTAGCCTGTGAAGATTGTCAGTTGGTACGGAAAGGTACATTGAAAGATCGAGCACCGATTACCCCAGTGGCCAGGCCAGGGTTGCCATTCCAAGTGGTCAACGTGGATCTCATCGGGCCAATAGATCCTCCTAGTTCTAAGGGACACAAATATATCTTATGTATGGTCGACCAACATACGAGGTAGGCGGAAGCTGTTCCAATAACTAGTCTCACAGCGAAAACCACATGTGAAGCACTACTTACCATTTTCATGAGAACGGGAATTCCCAACGTCATCGGTTCCGACAATGGGACGAACTTCAACGCGCAGTTAACCCAAGAGTTTGAGAAGCGAATGGGTTCTGGTCCAAGATTCTCTACTCCACTTTACTCTCAGTCCAACGTTCTAGTGGAAATGTTCAACAAAACATTAAAGAATATGTTGCGTCATGCCATCAGAGAAGAGCCAAGGAATTGGCACACCAAGGTCCCGTTCATACTGTGGGCATATAGAGAAGTCCCAAACCGGACAACAGGAGTCGCGCCTTTTCAGTTACTGTATGGACGTCGACCAGAAGGTCCTCTGTCAATACTGAAGGACTAGTGGACTGGCGAAACAAAGGGTCTACAGCTGAGCACCATGCCAACATCCGTCTACTTACAGAAGCTAAAGACACAGCTGGAAGACGCAGCCGAAAGAGCAGGAGTGACGGCGCTGGTGCAGCAAGAAAAAATGGCCCATCATTACAATCTGAGATCGAGGCGGAAAGTGTTCTAGCCGGGGGACAGAGTCATCGTCCTACTGCCGGATACATCCAACAAGCTACTCGCGAGATGGCAAGGGCCCGGAGTGATAAAATCCCTAAAAAATGAACATTCCTTCTTGGTCAAAATGCCAGACGGTGCTGTAAAGCAAGTTCACCAGAACAAAATAAGAGAATTCGTGGTGAATTCTAGGGCGGTGAACGTCATTTTCGAAGGAGAAGAAGAATTCGGTGACGTAGAGGATGCTCCTATCGTAGAAACGAAGGATAGTTTTGAGCAAGAGGTCGAAGCTATACCTACTCCAAGGTTGAACGCCACGCAAAGTGTAGAGCTCAAAGAACTGTTGAGAGAATTCGAGACTCTCTTTACCAGAACTTTACAACCTGTGAAAATAGGGGAGCATAAAATCGAGTTACTACCAGATTCTACTCGACGAAGACCCCACAGCTACTGCGTGCCTATGGCCTACCTACAGGAAGTTGACAGGCAAGTTCAAGAGTTACTCGAGTTGGGTCTATTGGAGTCTTCTGAGGCCGAAGTGACTTATCCGGTGGTTTGTGTAGCAAAGAAGGATGCATCAGCTACAATGTGTGTCGACTATAGAGCCCTAAATATAGTTACTAAAGTGCCGTCCTATCCCATGAAGGACATGCAAGAATTGATATTTACGGCAGGGTCTGCGAAATGGTTAACTTGTTTGGACCTGTTAAGAGGATATTATCAAATAAAAATGAATGAGGAAAGTAAGATGTTGACCGCGTTTTCCACACACAGTGGTACCTATCAGTGGAAAGTTATGGCTTTTGGTTTGTCTGGGGCTTCTGGTACTTTTCAAAAGATTATGAACCAGGTGTTGTTTAAACATTGTAAATATGCTCATTCTTATATTGATGATATCATAATATTTTCTGAAAATTGGTCTGATCATCTAGGCCACATAAGAGTTGTCCTAGCTGATTTAGAGGCGTTTGGGTTTTCAATAAAACTTAAGAAGTGCACTTTTGCATCTGATGAGATAAAGTATCTTGGTCATCAAATAGGAGGGGGGCGACATTCACCTCAGAGTGATAAGATACTCGCTATAAGGCAGGTGAAGAGACCGACCAATAAGAAGGAGGTTAGATCTGTCCTGGGGTTGATGGGATTTTATAGGTCTTATATTCCAAATTATGCTGAGGTAGCCTTGCCTTTGACAGAACTAACCAAAGTTAAAAAATCAGGGGATGTTCTCTGGGGCAAACGAGAGGAGGAATCCTTTCGAAAATTGAAAGACTTGTTAAGTAGTGCAACCGCTCTATCAACACCTGACTGTGAACAACCATTCCAGGTACACACAGACGCGTCTGACTAAGCCGTGGGTTGTTGTTTAACTCAGTTGGACAATAAGGGCAACTATAAGCCGATTGCTTTTGCCAGTCAGAAGTTGAACGACAGTCAGAAAAACTGGGCAACAATTGAAAAAGAGGCATATGCAGTGTTGTTCCGGCTGAAGAAGTTTGACAAGTGGTTGTACGGCACTTCAGTTGAGATCGTGACGGATCATAACCCGTTACGGTACTTAGCCGAGACGACACCAAAAAGTCCAAAATTAACCCGATGGGCTTTAACCCTACAACGGTGGAGTTATAAGTTAACTCACAGACCAGGGGTGAGTCATCAGGGTGCAGACGCTCTTTCACGGCTTGATACGGAGAGCGAAAGATGTAAATAGAATGTAAAATCAAAAATGTGTTTTTATATAATATTTTGTTCTTAGATTAGTATAAGTTTTAATTTTATTGGATCCCAATGGTGTAATGGGCAGCCACTCAGGACTGTTGAACATTACTTTAGGAATGTGGACTATTCTTCTGAACTGTCTGAACTTTCATTTTATCATTAAGTTTTCAGGTCAGAGAAAAAGCGGGTCTTTTCGAAAGACTTGTTTTCCTCTTGGCGGCGGCGTGTAGGGCGCTGCGAATTGGCCGCTTGTAGCGCGACGAGCGGAGAAGGGAAGAAGGGAGAACTATGTTGGATCGCCAACGGTGAAGGTTGTATAAAAGTCCGTCATGCGCTGTTGTAATTGTTTTCTATTATTTTATTCAATTAAAGTCTACTTTTTAAAATGCAGCTATCTGTCTTGGTAGTTCATAAAATCTACTATTTAATCGAAGGTGTTTTTTTTGTTGGCGATTCCGACAGCGGGGAAGCAAACTAAAGACGAACTATTGCACTGCCTTATGCGAGATGTACATAAATTTTCCTATTTACAAAATTAACACTACGAAATATTTACAAATATACAAACATTCGTAACATTATTAATATTTTTAAGATATTGAATCATCTTTAATTATTTTAATAATTTTAACATTTGTATTACAAATTGCAAGTCTATTTGCTCACAATTTTTACTATCATCTTTATATGTTAAAAATCTCCATTTACCTTAACCCTTTACAAATATAATTTATAAATTAAGAAAGGATAAAGACAGATTTCTTTTATTTGAGATCCACTCGCATGCTATTTTTTTTTAATTTCCAAATCTAATTAAAAGGTAATTTTTAATACACATTTCAATACTTTCTTTTGCAAAAGAAAAGTCTTCCCTTGATGTTACAGAATGAGGCGATAAGGGCGATTCGAGGAGAATAAATTCATAGTTAAATGTCGCACGATCGTGTTTTGCTGGATAGCGAAACCTATTGGAATTAATGTCTCCTCGGAGTCAAAAAATTTACTGTAAACATTTTTACATCGTTGACGGTGCGTTTGTGATTTTGTTCCGATCATACACATAATTGGACATGTGTTTAGTCGTAATTTTAACATTTTCCGCAAAAAAAACCTCTTAGTTAACGAAAGTAACATTATAATTAATACTTTATTTCAAGTTTTAAGACCTCAGACTTTAACTATACCTTTATTAAGAAGATTATCGGCGTTTCGATCGTTACATGATTTGGACTTAGCAGCTTAACAAATAATAAAAGTACATTTACAAGAAAGAAATTCCACCAAAAGACACAAAAGCACTTGAAACATTAAAAAATTTATTTTAAAAAACAAATAAATGAGTTTAATGTACTTACTTCATATATTTCGTATTCAAATACAGAGTTGTTTCGATCGTTACTTTTGGACATAGTAATACGTGGAATATTTCTTTCTAGAATAATCCTTCCATCTCACAAAATTATTTAACCAGTTCTGCCACCTATTTTCCTAAATTCAAAGTACTTATCTCTTTCTTTGATTCATTCATTATTTTTCTTTAAAATTCCTTGAAACAAGTTATAACCCTTTTTTCTTAGTAGCACTGAATAAGTTAATAATTTAAATGTCCAAAATTAGCCTGTTTTAAGTAAAAAAAAAATCTTTTAAAATATTTAGATTATCGTTTGGAAATAAAATATACCAATTCTTGTCTCTAAACAGAATCAAAAACTCAGTGATAAAAATAATTTAAATTACTGCAGTTAATTTTTTTGTTGTTGTTGCTGTCAGAGCTAAAATTTATGAAGTGTGTCAATCTCCCACCTTTTGAAAACTCCCCAGAATGACATTTGTTATTCATAAATTTTAACGATAGCTCATCAAATACTCGGTATCAATTTCAGTAGCGCGTTAAGCCAATATTTGAGTAGTAGATTTTAAGTTATTATTAGACATTAGAAGACATTAGTTGCACACACACGCAATCGCTTTATTCGCTCATTATAGAGAAGAAAGAGCAATCAAAAAGATTAATATTTATAAAATTGTGGCGGTATTAATAACGGCTGACAGCACAAAAGTAAATTTAAAAATACAACGATGAATAAACCTTTGTTCTCTTGTTTGAATATCAGAAAACGAAGAGCATCGTGTTTTGTTCTTAAGTTTGATAAACAAGCAATTTAGATTTGCATTTAGCCATTAAACTAAAGCATATTGACGTTAATACATATAAATATAGCATTCTCAACAATTTTTCATCTTTTGTGACACTAAATAAAGGAATCGGCCTCAAATATTATTGACAACTTGGATCATTATTAAAGTGAAAAAGACAATTGATTTCATAAGGACATTCCTAATCGAAATAAACTATAATATATGTTTATAACTAATCAAACTGTCATGTTTATTAGCAATGAAGTGAATCCCTGTATTTCTAATTATCACGTAAAAATAAATTTCGTGTTTCTATTTAAATCCTTCTTTAATGATATCAGAGTTAAAACGTTATATCTTACAAAAAATAGCTGTAACTTCATAACTTATTCAAGAATTAATAGTTATAATTTATCAAAGTACCATGGTTACACTAATGGTAATTGATATAAGGCGCTTACAAAAATGAAAAGCTTTGGATGCATTTATATGTTATTCGATCAGACCCAAAGAGAACACGTCAGGATGGTTCTTAACTCCTTATTCAAAATGCCAATGATGGAAAAATTTCACCTAAGTTTTTTGGCTTATATCTTTGATATCAACCTCTGGAACCTGTTCTTTACGTTCGAACTTGAAAAAACTTGTAATTTCACGTTGCGGTCTATCAAAAAGCAATTAAGAGTCGCTATTCATTTGATGCTGATCACAGGCGCCCCACTCCCTCTGAACAGCTCGAGACAGCGAATTGTGCAATTTTACTGCCATTTCTTAAACCTACTTCGCGTCGTCAGCTACATCTTTGTTACCACTTTCGTGCAGTTTTTCTTTCGGATCAACTCACTTCTCCTCACTTTCCACACATTTAATGCTTGTACATTGATAACCTTCGCCATATGGACACACAAACGCCGCGACATTATGAAATCTCTGAAGACCGTATCCAGAATGGCACCAATATCCACCAGCAAGAACTGGAAGATGTGGATTATATTACTAATCCACGTCTCCGGGGTTTCAATCGCTACTGCCTCTATGGCTTTCGCAGTCAGCAACAAAAGCATCTTAGATGGCATACCATCCACGCTCAACTTCTGTGGTTGGACTTTCTGTGGTAGGCAGCGTGACGTTCTCTTGTTCTTTTTCAAGTTCGCTATGACCTTCACCGCCTTCTCCAGCACCTCGATAGGCGGTGCCCAGCTCACCCTGTATATCACATCATGCTACTATTTATCAGAGGCGGTGTCTGAATTCGGTTTTGCTTTGAAGAGACGCTTTCAGAGAGGACTTCTCCGCAAGGATTCCATGGCAGAAAACATAGTGAGATTCCAGAATATAGTCGCCATGGTGAGAGAGATGAACGATGCATTCTCTTCTATTGTACTGTTCGTGTATGCCTCTGCTGTCATGTGCAACTTCAATGGTCTGAGCGTTGCTCTGAACGTGAACAAGGGCAACTTCACTTTTCATATAATCGCAACTGTCTTGTTTTTTGGTGCAATGTACGGATTCTTCATTCTGACCTATTTCGGAAGTCGGGTCACCTCCAAATTCAATGATCTGTGCGATCTCCTCCATGAGTACTCGTGGAGGATGGTTCGAGGTCGCTGTAGTGTGAGCGAGCTGGCCAGTTTTGAGATTTTGGCAGGGAATATCAGGGCAGCCGATATACATTTGACGGGTGGAAATATGTTTATCATTCGTAAGGACATGATTTTGAGCGTTGCTGGTGTAATGATCACTTACGGAATACTAATATTTCAGTTGGATAACAGAGGAAAATAAGTACCACTGACAATACTCCTAATTGACTGCAACAAGCACTTTTAATTTTTTATAAACACTTCGTTCACTTGTTTTGCCGTAATCCAATTCCCGCAAAACCATATTGTATCTAATAGATTATCTTTCTTCTAACAAAATATTTGTGATGTATGTGGATTCAACTGCTATGTATACACAACTTTGTGCAAGAACGGTCACTTTGACGCATATAATTTGTTTCTGAATAAAATATATAGAGATATTTTTCTCGTATTTTTTATTCCGGTCATAATTGTTCAGTGATACCAACTACGTCTCAAATAAGGATAATTAAAACTGAAATTACTCTGCCACATTTAATGACATCAACGGAGAAGCAGCGTTAGCTGGTTTTAGTAAAGCTTTCTTTGTGAAATTTGGTATTAATAGTATTTAGCTCAGGTAGGAAATATTTCAAAAAGTATTCAACGCCAAAACTGTGGCAAAACAATAATATATAATTTTACTATATTATATACTCCATTTCTGAAAACTAATTGTTATTTTAAACGTTCTGTAAACTTTCTGTCTTTATTAAAATAGGCTACATATATAAATGGGTCTGATTAACTTCCTTATTACTGTAACATCCTTATACGGACAGTTTGTCCAGCATATCATTTATTAAAAAATTTAGATTTTAAGCTTTTCAATCAAACCAACTCAAATAACCTTCACTTATACTGTCCTATAAATGAAATTCTTCTTCCTAAATTTACTTTTATTCTAGGAAATATCAAGATATTCTCAATGAATATACTTTCTATTTAGATTCCATGGGCGTAACTCAGAATGACATCGCTCCCTTGCTACAAAATTTTCACAATTCAAAATTCTTTAATATTCAGTTCAAGTGTGTATCGAATCACAGTCTACATGAACCTGAATCTGAAATGGTCAATGACCTGGAAGAATGGCTTAGATCAGTTTCAACATGAATTCAACTTGTAAACAATCTTGTGCCATTCATCCAGCTTCAAGTACATGCAGTCGGTTAGTGTGCTATTTTTGTAGCAAGGAACTTCAATAACCATTACTTCAATAATAACCTGTAAAGTAAACTCTCAGTTTCTAGAATCCACTTCAGGATTTCCATATTCGAAAAAAATATGTGTTAATATAATTGTTTAAATGGAGTTTCATTTAGATATGTGAATTATCATGAAAATGGGAAAACCAGCATTAAATCGACTCCCCCTTTAAAGTGTTCATTGTTCCAATTAAATTTTTAAATTATACTATTCACTGCCTCGTTTTCTATCATGTGAAGACATGTAAAATGCTCTGAGAAATCTGTTGCAAGCACCCCAGAAGTGGCATACCTCTTGAGAGAAGGCTCATGACGGAAGGCGGACAGCGATTGATGGGTGTCATCACGGACGAAGGACAACTCATCACGCATCCTCCGCCTAAACTGATCTGGGAACAGGACGAAGGGGTAATGAGAGGGTAAAAGGAAAATAATTTATTATGACGCGTTATTTGTGATATTTTCGTTGCAACTTAACCAATATAGAAGGATAACAGTACTAATCATCGCTTAGTCAAAATACGAAGCTACTCCCATCGCTTCTAACACCTCTAGGCTCATGCAATGATAGAGATTAGGGCGTACTGTAGTGTGAAGGGTAATTGCCCTTTTAAGCATTTTCGATTACTTCTGCACTTTTTTCCCCTTTTAACTTTTAAAACCTTTTAGCTTTCAATTGCTGCCACTGGGTCTAGCAAAAATACCAAATAACGCACTTTTAATATTGGCATTGTACTTGAAACAGAAATATCAAATATTTACAATGTCTTAAATTAAAGGCCACGAGGTGATAGAAGCTCTCAAACTTAATCTCTTCCCATTTCATCAATATCATATAAGCAGTTGTGGATCTAGGATTTTCCTGAGGGAGTGGCGCAACACTGTGCCTTAGCCAGGACGAAATTGAATATTTAAAAAAAAAGTAAAAAAATAGCTATGCAGTGATCAAGCAATATACTTCATGGTAATATGTATCTATTGATTGTCCCCCCTCCCCCTCCTTCGTCACATTTCTGACTTGCTATCTTATCGTAAAGTGGTTAACACTGTCCCTTTGTTTTTTCATTACTTATTTTATTTGAAAAATAAACTGTATTCTAAATGTACCGTGCAATTTAAACATTTAAGCAAGCTACATCCCCGGTGGTATCAATTATACTGAAGAAATTCCAATGAAAGTGTGAACTTGCTACTTTCATTTGTGACTAACTGAATAAGTATAAATCCTATATTGTATTTACACTAAACTGGTAAATCAGTAATTGTACATCAAAATTTAACCTATTCATAACATATTTATGCAGTGAGCTTAATATGTAAAAATGTGTTGTTTTACTGGATAATTCATAGCTATTCGAGTAAGCTAAAGCATGCAGGGAAAAAATTGTTTTTCAAAGAGAATATTTTACTGATAATTATAAGTAATATTTATTTAATAAGGAAATATAAACAAACACAATTTAAATACTGAACAGTTATTACAAAACAAATTCCAGTCTTTTTTTTTGGGGGGGGGGGTGATTGTAAACAAAATAAAATAGACTCAATATGAGGAGGAGGCGCCCCCCCCCCATGCCCCCTGGCTGGATCCGACATTGCATACAAGCAGACAACACATTCATGCCTTTCCATCATCCCTAAACGCTCTACCAGAGTCCAATCTGCCCGATGCAGCCTTGGCAGCGACACTGAGGGACGCACCCTCAGAACTACAGCTGGCTTGCTCGTCTTGCATGAATCCGGCAGTGGTAGGATAATGCAACGAAACTGATGTCGTTAGTGCGTTGAGGAATTGTCATTCATCATTAGGTCATCATGTCATCATCATCATCATCATGTCAGGCATTACAACAGCCATTTTGTCACAAAATCGCTGTTGTAATGCCACTTAAGCTGTAATGGAGGAAAAATTGAAAAACGAATGCCTTTAACACTGAGTTCTATTTCCTCGAGCATACCTCATCAACGCTAATTTTTTCTTCTCTCCTCAGTTTCACTTATAAGGAAGGATAATATAAGAATTATTAAAAAGTATCATTCAAGAATTATTAAAAAGTATCATTCAAGAATTATTAAAAAGTATCATTCAAGAATTATTAAAAAGTATCATTCAAGAATTATTAAAAAGTATCATTCAAGAATTATTAAAAAGTATCATTCAAGAATTATTAAAAAGTTTCATTCAAGAATTATTAAAAAGTATCATTCAAGAATTATTAAAAAGTATCATTCAAGAATTATTAAAAAATATCATTCAAGAATTATGGTAAAAAATTAGAGGTCAGTGGTATATCGATACGACGATTTTTTATCGATAGTGTTTTTTTTTTTTTAAATATCGATATAAAAAATATCGATATATCGATATTATCAAACATTTTTAGTTTTTAAATTATCGTTTTGTAGTTCCATGTGTTTTTTCAATTTTCTTTATTCCCTTTTCAAAAACTTGAGAACAAAAGTTTGGACTTGGCTGGGAGCAGGGCCTGATCATCGCCTAGGCCCACAAGGCCCGGGCCTTGGTCCCATGATTTTAGGGGGCCCCGAAATATGCTTTAAACCTATAACTTTTCTTTCACAAAAGCTATGTAAAAATCTTTTATAATCTGTATAAAAGAATTTTAACATAAAAATAATTTTTTATTGATCTTGAACCGTCTTTAGTATCCTAGACTATATTTATTCAAATAAACCAAACCATCATTTAAAAGCGTAAATAACAAGCTTTCCTGAAAAATTGAGACAAAAATTGAAATTATTGACGAATGTATTGTAAAATCAGCAAATGTCGACTCTGGAGTTATTAGTAATGCTGCAGATATTGTTTTCATGGATATTACTATACATTGTGATTGTATTATGCAATACTACATCACAAAGTTTTTCCTGTTTTGATTTATAAATGTGATTGTTTAAAATTTGTTTCTTTATTCGTGATAAACAAATTAACTTTTAGAAAACAATAAATTAACATTATTTATCAACTTTTTCGATATTTAATATTTATTCATTTTGAGTATGTGTCAAGCCCATTTCCAATAAATCTCGCATTTGATAAAGGGGCCCCCGAAATTGTCCGGGCCTTGGGCCCCAACTTGTCATGATCAGGCCATGGCTGGGAGGCAGTTAAAAGTGGCACCCCAAATAAAAAGTAAAGTCTTTGGTAGGGTGACTTCATCAAGTAACAGTTTTTCATATTTTCACTAATTTAAATAAAAATGGCCAATTTGACAATATTTTTAGCAATAGTTTTTTCACAGGGAAAAAAACACCGCCAAAATGGCAAAATCGGCGATGTTATTCGATAGACATTACATTGTCCTTTCTTGTACATGAAACAGAATAAAAATCTATCGGTGATGGATGATGCTCAAGGGCAGAGAGCTATGTGTAAAAGGACACATTTTTCAACTGTTTACGCTTTTACGCATTTCCAAGTGACTTTTGGAGACTGGAACGATTATAACACCTTAAAAGAGGCATTAGTTACTTACTTACTTAGGCTCTTCATGTCGTTTGGTGCATAAGGCATTCAGCTTTCCTCTCCATGCCTTCCGATCTATTACCAGGGATCTTGCTTCTTCTAAACCATTTAAGCGAGCCTTTTTACTTTCAATTACCCAGATGTTTACATAGGGTAATAAAAGTATAGCATTCGGTCAAAAAAAATATTAAAATATTTTTTTATTTTTTGCATTACTCCACGGTTTGGAAAATCCTGATTTCAAAAAAGTGATCTAGAAAAAATGTCTGTCTGTGTGTATGTGGTCAGCATAACTCCCGAACAAATTGATCTACGATATTCAAATTCGGCGTGCGAGTTGGTGGTGGCCATGGGATCTACCGTTAATGTTTTCCTCAAAATCGAGCATGCGCGTAAGGTAGTTGCCGTTGAAAAAATCGTATTTTTCAGTAATTGCTAAAAAACGGCTCTAACGATTTTGTTCAAAATCGCTGTGGTAATGCCTCTTAAAGTGTTCTAAACATCTCCACCACCGAAATTCCAGTAAAAATGTTTTAATGGCGTAAAAATTGGGAAAACGAATGCCTTTAACACAGAGTTCTCATCAAAGATCGTTTTTTTTTTTTTTTTTTTAATATATATATCTCTGATCAGTTTCACTTGCAAGAAAGGATAATATAAGAATTATTGACAAGCATATCGACAAAATTTCCCTTTTTTCGATTTTTTTTTTTTATATACCCAACGTAAGAATTATTACAATTATTACAAAAAATATCGCCTAGCTGGCAATTTTTTCTGAGCCACTGATGAAAATATAAAAATGATAAATTACACAAATCTACATCAACAATATAGTGTAATTGAAAGTTGTGCGATGTTCCACACCCCTAGTTTATGTTTAATTGCATTTGTCTTTGCCAAGTTGTCCAATGCCTTTCCCTTTTCCTCTTGCCATCAGGAGCCCAGAGGAGAGAAACGTGTGTTAGATTCTCTTTTGGCATTCTTAACACATGACCAGTTCAACCTTCTCTTACTGATTTCTTCCTCTATTGAAGCAATGTCTACCCTTCCTAAAATTGCTATGTTACTAATTTTAGCAGGCCAAAAGATTTTAAGGATTCTTCTTATACAATTATTTTGGAAAACTTGTAGGCTTTCAGTTTCTGCAGTCAGTTGGGATTTTACTATACTAAACTCCAACTTAACTTGACATCACAAGACGATAGATCTTCCCCGCGCTCATAGGCAGTTAATCCATTTTAACGGAGTGAAGACTTAATTCTAGGCCAAACCTTATAGCCTTTTTGTTCTCTACAGGGTTGTGGTTTGGCGAGCATTATGCTTTCACACCGCCAAAATGTATTATAAATGTCTATGAGCACTGTGACGATCTACCGTGTAGTGATGTCAAGTTAAGTTGAAGTTTAGTTTTTTTGTTTTATAGGAAGGGGGACTAGCTTTTCGCTCAACCCTCCCCCATTTTCCCGGGATTGGGACCGGCTGAGTAGAAGGGTTAAAAGACATTAGTACAGAGATTTTAAACAAAATCGTTAGAGTCGTTTATTAGTAATTGCTGAAAAACATGATTTTAACCTTACGTGCTGTCGCGATTTTGACGAAAACCTTATTGGTGAGTCCCATGGCCTCCACTAACCCGCATATCAATTTTGAACATCGTAGGTAAATTTTTTCGGGAGTTATGCTGGAGCAATTACACACAGACATCTTTTCTGGACTACTTTATTGAAATCAGGATGATCCATAACGTGGAAAAATGCAAAAAAAATTTTTTTTTTTTTTTTTTTTTTTTTTTTTTTTTTGACTGAATACAATATTTTTATTACCCTATGTAAAAATATGGGTAATTGAAAATAAAAAGTAGTCATATCACAAAAAGCAATCATAAAAAGTAGACATTTTCCCCAAAAAACTAAAAATCAAATAAAAAAATCGAGAAATATGTAGGATATCGATATATCGATATTTTTCCCATGCCACGATATCGATTCTTGTATCGATATTTCCGACCACTATAAAAATATTTCCTAACTGGCCATTTCTTTTAAATGAATGATGAAAATATAAAAACGGTAAATGACACAAATTGACATCAGTATTATAGTGTAATTGAAAGTTCTGCGATGTTCCTCACCCCTAGTTTCTTTACCATTTTTTAAAAATCAGACAATGGCCAATATTCCAGTGCTTCTTGAAGTATGATAAAGTAAGCAACAAAAAAATAAACAACAAAAAATCGTGTATTTTTTAAAGTTCAAGTTTCGGCGGCCAGAATTGGCCAATCTTCTAGAACCATAGTTTCTGACATTGACCAATATTCCAGTGCTTCTTGAAGTATGATAAAGTAAGCAGCAAAAAAAAAAAAAAAAAATAATAATAATAATAATAATAATAATAATAATAATAAAATTAAAAAATCGTGTATTTTTTAACTTTCAAGTTTCGTCCAGAATTAGCCAATCTTCTAGAACCATAGTTTCTGACATTGACCAATATTCCAGTGCTTCTTGAAGTATGATAAAATAAGCAGCAAAAAAAAAAAAAAAAAATTAATAATAATAATAAAAAAATTAAAAAATCGTGTATTTTTTAACGTTCAAGTTTCGGCCAGAATTGGCCAATCTTCTAGAACCATAGTTTCTGATATTGACCAGTATTCCAGTGCTTCTTGAAGTATGATAAAGTAAGCAGCAAATAATAATAATAATAATAATAATAAAAATCGTGTATTTTTTAATGTTCAAGTTTCGGCCAGAATTGGCCAATCTTTTAGAACCATAGTTTTTGACATTGGCCAATATTCCAGTGCTTCTTGAAGTATGATAAAGTAAACAAAAAAAAAAATTACAGACACATTTAGCTATTTTTACTGTACTTCGACAATATTTAAGTTTTAACCAAACGTCGACAATTTTAGCATTGAAAATAGTTATGAATTTTTAGTTTTAGCAATGAATAAATACTTAACCTTTTATAGAAAAACAAATACGGACCTAACAGTTGGTAAGTTATAAAGCAACGTTTTCAGTTACTTAAGAAAATAACGTAGATGAAACTTACATAATACATCTGAAATACTAATGATATCTTTAAAGGAATAATTCTGCAAATTGTTAATTAGTTAAAATAAATTAATTAAAAAAAATTAAATTCTGTTTTTCAAAATTCCAATTAGAAGGCCAAAACTACTTATGTTGAAAATTTCAGAGCTGTATCCCTATTAGAAATCCTTTTGTAAAATATTTATTAATTAATTAAAAAAATGAATTTAAAAAAAGCTAAGTAAATTTTAAAAATTCTGTTTTTCAAAAGTTCAATTAGAAGGCCAGAACTATATAGGAAGTCCTCTATTCACTTCTCCACTGCCAAATCAAATAATTACAATACCAAAGCATACAAAATTTCCTGACGTTATTTTACCCAAAATATGTCTTCTAGAATCCGATGGCCGACCAAACGGTATAGTGGTTAGCTTTCTAGCTTCTAGACCGCGAGGTTGAGGGTTCGAGTCCCGTGTTAGGCATGGGTGTTTGTAAATGTATGTTGGCTTGTCTAATGATGAATGCTTCGGCGCATTATATCCCTCGTGTTGCTGACGGCGCCAGATAATCTGAAAACAACCAACCAATCTAGAATCCGATGAATACAAAATACATACAATTTTACATTTTCTAATCCTATACACTAAACAAATATTGAATTAAATATTACTTTAAACTTAAACATATTACGGAAAAGTTAATTAAAAGTTAGTTTTAAATAAAAAATAAATTGCCCAGTAAATTTTTATTAAAAAATTAGTTTGTTATTATAAAAAAACTTCCAGTTTTTTTTCCCTCAAAGAGGATGTCCCAAAAAGATTATCGCCGAACTTATTTATTTTGATATTAATTATAAGACATTAACAAATACCCTTTATTTAAAATATGTTTCCCTATATTTAAAATATATGTCCATATGTTTAAAATATATGACTATATATAAGAAAAGCATCATAATTTTAATTTTCATACTGTCAATGTAGAGTGGAAATTACAATTGCAAATGACTTCTTGAGGGTAAATCACATTAACAGAAAAAAAAAATCATTCCTTTACCTTTAAAATTAATAGAAAGACTACTGATTCAAAAACGTGGCACACCATTTTATAATGGTGAAGGCTATGTAAATTGAAAAATTAACCTTGCCTTTTAAAAAATTTCTCCATACTGTCAGCTTTCACTCTTATTCTAAAGGGAAACAAAATATTACTTAAAAAGGTACATGGAACAGTTAACTTAATCTGAGCTAAGTTTTTGAACATTAGAAAACTAAAATATAAAACACGCTTTACAAGTGCAAAAATAGCTCAACATAATATTCCCTGTAAAAACTTCAAATACATACGATAGTCAAATGAAAACTATTGTATAGTTACAATTCTTTAAACCTAAACTATATACTCTAGAGATATGTGTCATGCATTATTTTGAATGTCTCAATATGATTAGTAGGATTGCATGAAATTCAACCAAAAAGTGCATCAAAATATGACGGGAAGACTGCATAAAACTAATCTTATGGGAAGTTTACAAATAGTTGGTTACAAATAGAAATATCGGATTAGAACTCGCACATTCGGTGATAAACTTTCCCGGCAAGTTCGGTAGCAACATCTGTCTGATTATTGCAACTTGAAAAACACATTAATAAATTAATTTTGACTGATTGTACACATCTATGAAATTTCTTTCACGTGTTATCAAAAATATCACAGCCCGATTTCTCCTTTAAAATATTCATCACACGCAACCCATTGGGGTGATTCATTGGTAGTGTATGAACAATTATGGATCAATATTAGCAATGCTTTAAGACAATATTTGTGCAAAATATAGACATCGGTTTCTCCACTTTATTCGCTAATAAGAAAATCGAAAAGGTGTATAATTTTTCAAAATGTTGTGGTTTTTAGTGTCATAATGCTCGAGTAGCGAAAATTAAAAGCAGTTTTATCAGATTTCTTTGTTTGAATACGTAGGGCGTCATATTTTCTTGTTAGGCTTGATAAACAAGCAAATTAGTGTTAACACAATCAATGTATCAAGCATTTGGATATTTTAGGTATCAAAATATAGCATGCTCAGCGATTTTTTATCACATGATGTAACGATAAATAAAAAAAAATCGTTTGTAGGTGACATGAAACAAAGTTTATAGTGGCATCATTAGTTATCGATTAGTTATCGAAATTTATGAAAGTATAGGTTTATAATTTATCAGATGGTAACTAATTACCAACGTGAAGTAGTGTGTTTATAAATGTCTCATAAAAAATTAATACGTTTTTAGTAAACTGTTACTTTAATATTCTGAGAATGGAAATATCAATGTCACACTGGAGAAGAAGTTTCACAATCTACATTTATTATGGAAATTAAAGAAAATAAAAGCTTATAATTTATCACGATATCATGTTTATAAGATTGATAAATGTTGCAGAATCTCTATATATAATTTTCTTGTGTGCCGCCCGAATTCGACTGTATTTCGGTGTGCAGAATGGCAACGATTTTAAACATCCAATCACAAATCTTCTCAAGTACTTTATGCACGATTTTCAAAATTCTGTAATCTAGCCAATAACAAAATATCTTTTGAAACTTGACTAATACATCTGTCCAACAACTTGGATTCACTATATTTTGTTTTCCTCATTACTGATATAAATTATTGCCTATTTAAAAAGAATTGACTTAATATTTACGATGATGCAAGAATAATTAGATACAAGATGTGAACATTTCTTTTGGATTAGATTAGAATTTCGGATAAACTAGACTTTTCGAAAAAATTATCTACCGGAGCATGTTTTCCAGATAATGAAATTTCGATTACAAAACTCTTTTTCTTAAGCCACATTTGTTTAAATTCTATAAATTATGTATTTATATTTGAACGTTTTCAGGTATATACGCCGATAAAACTAGGCAACGAATTTCCATTAAGAATATTAAGTTTTCTTTGCTGAAAATTCACAGTAGATTGAATAAGAGCTTCATTCCGGATAAACCGGATTTTAAAAATATATATATTATAATATAACAATTTCGGTTCAGATTTACTGAGCGATGTACGGGCTTGACGGTCTTGACAATAATCATTTAGCAGTAATTCATCAAATAAAAACCCGCAATGGTTATTTAGATTTGCGTCAAATTTCAAAAAATCATAATAAACACATAATTGAGTTCATTTATATAACTAACTAGTGATAAACGTTTTTTCAAACGATGTCAAAGTAGAATTAAAGAAAAGAAAAAGAAAGAAAAAAACTATATTTGACATTAAACTAGTTTGCGGAATAATGCGAAAAAATAACAACAAACTATTAAAAACACAAACCATCAAGTTTTATTACTCTGAAAAAAAATTCCTTCTGTTAAAATTCTTTAACGAAAATTTTATAATCTTCAGAATGTTACCAACTTTTATTACGCACAAAGGGGAACAATTTGAACAAACATTCATACATAATGGTATAAATAATATGTTACTTTGCAATGTAGAATCCTCCATTTCTGTTCTGCTATTTAAATCTTCCACTGACTAATTCACTAATTAGTACCTCTTTCAAACAATGATATATCAAACTATAATTTACTTAGAAAGTCAATTACACTTGAAAATCATTTGAAATATTATTCTTCATGTTCTGAAACTAAATTAAGTTTCTAACATAAAAAAAAAAAAAAAAATTCAATTTAGTTTGTGTGAAAACATGAAAAAAATCAATATTTTCAACGAATTTTAAATTTTAAAAATAACTAAAAAATCAATTTCTCAATCAATTTTGTATAATTGAGTTTCAAAACATCTAAAATATTATTTAGATTACTATGATACAAAAAAAATTATAATTTAACAGTTTGTCGGTGAATTAACATTGTTTGAACAAAGCGTGACATAATGAAAATACAGTTCATCAAAAAAAGATTTAAAGTTTTAGAGGCTTATACTAGAAGACAACATAAACTGAGCTCAATGAAAACGCTGTAGGAACAGCTTCTCCCATTGTTGTAGGCTATTCAGAGAGCTCAGGGTAGGTTGTATTCTAGTAGAGTACCTAACAGCGATAGTACCTACCTATAATTAATTTCAACTTAAAATAATAAGGATATTTTCAAAAGTTTAATATTGTTTGAAAGCTAAAGAATCAGGGAATATTATGATATTGTAACAAAAAAAAATCAATATTTTTATCGATTCTCATGAACTGTAGGGTATACGTACACCTTAATAAAATAATCGTTTATAGGTTACTCAAAACAACATTTACATAAAAACGAAGACTGATTAAATGGTAATACATACATTTTCCAAATCAATGAAAATACAGGTTTGCAATTTATTAGATGGTATCTAATAACAACCGTGAAGCTCTGTGTTTATAAATCTCATATAAAAAAATAGATGTGTTTTTAGCAAACCGATTCCTTAATATTCCCATAATTATTATATAATTATTGATTCCTAATATTTATTATCAAAGCTGATGAAAATAAAAGCTTATATTTTATCTGGATTGCATGTTTATAAGACTAATAGCGTTGTAGGAGGCTAATAAAAACCTGAGTCTCCTTTTGCTATTAAAACCTGATTCAATGAGAGAAAGATATCTTTTAACGCCGTTTAAGGACTCGATGAAGTCGTTGGAGCACTTGTCCAAGATTCCATTAGAGCGCTTGTTTCAGAACTTTACTTTTGCACACTTGTTAAAAATCATTGCGTTCCAACACGAAGAAATTCGCAATTCCTCGTTGCGATCTATCAACAAGCAATTAAGAAGTGCTATCCATTTGATGCTGATCACAGGCGCGCCACTCTTCTTAAACAAGTCTAAACAACAAATCATGAAACTGTACTGTTTTTTCTTAAACCTACTTCGCATCGTCAACTACATCTTCATAGCCCACTTAGCGAAGTTCTTTCTCCCTCTAAACTCCCTCCTCCTCACATTCCACGCCTTCAACGCTTGTGCCATGGCATCATTCATCATCATGTCACTTAAACGCCGCAATGTACTAAAATCCTTTGAGACCGTCTCCAGCCTGGCACCACTTTCCACAAGCAAGAAGTGGAAGATGTGGATTATGAAGACATTTTTTTACATCGCGAATATTATAGTCGCTGTCTCCATGGCCTTCGCAGTTAGCAATGAGGACATCTTGGATGATATACCTTCTGCGATCAACTTCTGCGGTTGGACCTTTTCTGACATACAACACGAGATCTTCTTAATTTTCAAGATCTCAATGACCTTCACCTCCATCACAAGCGCCTCAATATGTAGTGCCCAGGTCGTCCTGTATTCTACATCTTACTTCTATCTGTCGGAGGCAGTGTCCGAATTCGGTCACGTCTTGAAGAGACGCTTCAAGAAAGGACTTTTTCACCAAGATTCAATGACAGAGAACATAGTGAGGTTTCAGAAAACAGTCGCCATGGTGCGAGAGATGAACGATGCCTTCTCGTATAGTGTACTGTTCCTGTACGGCGCTTGTGTTATGTGCATATTCAATGCTCTTAGCGTTTTTCTGAACATGAACAAGGGCAACTTCACTCTGTATGTATTCGCTACTATCAATTTCTTTGGCGCTACGCACGGATTTTTCTTCTTGACCTATTTCGGGAGTCGGGTCATCTCCAAGTCCAATGATGTGTGCGATCTCCTCCATGAGTACTCGTGGAGGATGGTTCGAGGTCGGTGTAGTGCGAGCGAGCTGGCCAGTTTTGTGATTTTGGCAGGGAACATCAGGGCAGCCGATATACATTTGACGGGTGGAAATATGTTTGTCATTCGTAAGGACATGATTTTGGGCATTGTTGGTATAATGATCACGTACGGAATACTGATATTTCAGTTAGATAACGGAGCACAATAAGCACCACTGACAATACTCCTAATTGACTGCAACAAGCATTTTTTATTCTTTAAAAACCCTAAATTTACTAGTTTTGCTTTAATGCAATTCTCGCAATACCATATTGTGTCTCATAGATTATCTCTCTTCTAACAAAATATTTCTGAGGTATGTAAATTCAACTGCTATGCATACACAGCTTTGTTCAAGAACAGTTACTTTGATGGCGTATGATTTCTTTCTGAATAAAATAGATAGAAATATTTTCCTCATATCTCTTATTCCGGTCATATTTATTCAGTGATACTAACCACTTCTACAATAAGGATAATTAAAACTGAAACTACTCTGCTACATTTATTGACCACAACGGAGAAGCAACATTAGCCGGTTCTAGTACAGTTTTCTTTGTGAAATTTGGTATAAATAGAATTTAGATCAGGGAGAAAATAATTAAAAAAAATGTAGACACCAAACTATGGCAAAACAATAACACAAATTTTACTATGTTATATAATCAATTTCTGAAAACTAATTACCGACCAAACGGTAGAGTGGTTAGCGTGCTAGCTTCCAGACCGCGAGGTTGCGGGTTCGAGTCCCGTGTTAGGGATGGGTGTTTGTAAATGTATGTTGTCTTGTCAAACGACGAATGTTTCGGCTCATTATAGCCATCGTGTTGTTGACGGTGACAGATAATCTGAAAACTTTTTTTTTCTTCTTTTTTTTTTTACTATTATTATTATTTTTTATTATTTTTAACCTTTCTGTAAACCAGGATAACCCCATCATGAATTGTAACTACATGTGAATAAACGTATGGTTAACAGAGATAATTTCTAAATGGATCACATAATTTTAAAATATGAAACTCTGCTTATTAAAATGGGCAACATATATAGATGGGTCTGATTAACTTTATTATCATTGTAACATCTTTATACTGACAGTTTGTACGACATATCTTTATTAAAAAATTTGGATTTCAAATTTGCTATCAAACCAACTCAAATAACCTTCATTTATACTGTTCTATAAATGAAATTCTTCTTCATAAATTTATTTGTATTCTAGAAAATATCAACAAATTAAAAATTGATTTGTCTGATTTTTCCTGAAGACAGTCCAAAGAAATTACTTAGTACAAAGAATAAAGCTGGTAAGTAATTATTAAAGGGAACACAATATTAAAATTTTCTATCAGTAAAAACAGAAACATTTTAACAAAAACATAAAACGTAACTAAAATCAATGCAAGTTCAGCTCATTTCAAATAGAATGGAGAGAATTGTTTAAGCTTCAAAATGTAGAAATGAGGGGGGGGGGGGTATATGAAATTATGTCAAACACTACCGATAAGACGCTTAATACGGGAAAGACGCTGATGTGCAAAATTAATGGATATTTCAGTTTTTCTCTAATAACTTCTCAGTGGAGCAGCATTGACACATGAAATTCATATCAAAGCGACCTTTATATAGCATATCTATAAGTAAAACAACTCAGTTGAAAATTGAAATGCAAAATGTACAGTGGGGACATGTGCAAAAGAATGGAGTACAATTAGTGTGCAGTTGTACAGATGCATTTACATTAAAAATCACGCAACTCATGGAGTTGACTTTTAGTGTGAGATATGATATCCACTGTCACCAGTGTTTACTTGGCACTGTATTCTCATATTTAACATCAGTTTCTCAATGAATCCTAGTGACTAAATTGCTCATCCCAACTTTTGAACTGTATGGAAGTGATGCAAGTTCCCAATACATTAAAAATCGTTACACAATGCATATCGTAGAAGCGCCTCACACATGTTTGATGAAATTATAATTAGAGGAGTGATCTAGCTTACTTTATAGGGGCTATATTCATAATTTAATTGTTTATCCAAAGCAAAAATGGAATACAATTTTCCATAAGTATCAATAAATACTATTTAGAAACAAATATTTCACCATTAAAGACTTGTCTAGATATAACCAAGGCATGTGACACATGTGTATGGAGTATTTTTTGAAGCTGAATCGAATGAAAAAAAGCAAGACGATATAACTATCCTATAAAAAGTTATAGTTCATTTGTTTACTTTTTAGACGAAAATATATGTAATATAAAAGTATATGCAATGAACTATACTAAGTGGAAAAAGTTAATAAACAAACTAAATTTAATAGAAAAAATACAAGTTAGTAATAAAATAAGTAAGTAATGGTGAATAATTGAAATTGTAAGTGAACAAAAATTTAAGGGATAATGAATAATTAATGAAGTATGGTACACCATTGATGTATTTTCGTCTATAATAATGACTATAACTATTTATAGGATGGTTTTATCGTCTAGATTTTTTTTTTCATTCGATTCAGCGTCAAAATACCCCATACACATGTGCCAAATGCCTGGGTTACACCAAAATTAATTTTCAGCTTAAAAACATCCCCTCAAAATATATCCTTCTATGCTAGATATTTTTATGGACACTTTTGTTTCTTTATTTTCATGACAAATAAAAAGTGTTTGCCAAGTTTCATGAAAGGACCAATTTTTAATTTCCTTATGTCGTATTTTACCTTTCCTTGGTTTTTACGTGTGTTTTCGTTTCTAAAAAGGACAGTTATTACATTCAATTACCCATATGTCATAGGGGTAATGGTTGGTTGTTTTCAGATTATCTGGCGCCGTCAGCAACACGAGGGCTATAATGCGCCGAAACATTCGTCATTTGACAAGCTAACATACGTTTACAAACACCCATGCCTTACACGGGACTCAAACCCGCAACCTCGCGGTCTAGAAGCTATAGCACGCTAACCACTATACCGTTTGGTCGGCCATAGGGTATTAAAAGTATAGGATTCGGTCAAAAGCATCATTTCGAATGTCTCAATACGATTAGTAGGATTGCATGAAATTCAACCAAAAAGTGCCTCAAAATATGACGGAAAGAGTGCATTATACTAATCTTATGGGAAGTTTGCAAATAGTTGGTTACAATAGAAATATGGGATTAGAACTCGGATATTCGGTGATAAATTTTCCCGGCAAGTTTGAGCGCAACATCTGTCTGATTTTTGCATCTTGAAAAACCCATTAATAAATTAATTTTGACTGATTGACTAATTGTGATCTATGACATTTCTTTCACATGTTATCGAAAATATCACATCCCTATTTCTCCTTTTAGATATTCCTCACACGCAAGAGTGGCATTCGTGATTCTATGATAGTGCAATGAACAATTCTGGGTCAATATTAGTAATGCTTTGAGGCAATATTTGTGCAAAAGATAGACGTTGGTTCTTCCACTTTATTCGCTAATAAGAAAATTGAAAAGGTGTATAATTTTTCAAAATGTTGTGGTTTTTAGTGACATAATACTCGAGTAGCGGAAATTGAAAGCAGTTACATCATATTTCTTTGTTTGAATACTTAGGGCGTCATATTTTTTTGTTAGGCTAGATAAACAAGCAAATTAGAGTTAACACCATCAATGTATCAAGCATTTGGACATGTTAGGCATCAAAATATAGCATGCTCAGCGATTCCTTATCACATGATGTGACGATAAACAAAAAAATCGTTTACTGGTGACTTGAAACAAAGTTTACATAAAAACTTACGACTGATAGTGGCATCATTAGCTATGGATTAGTTATCGAAATTAATGAAAGTATAAGTTTATAGTTTATCAGATGGTAACTAATTACCAACGTGAAGTTGGGTGTTTATAAATGTCTCATAAGAAATTAATACGTTATTAGTAAACTGATTCTTTAATATACTGATAATGGAAAAGAAGTTTTACAATCTACATTTATTATCGAAATTAAAAATGATAAAGGTTTAACATTTATCAGGATATCATGTTTATAAGATTGATAAATGTTTCAGAATCTATATATATATAATTCTCTAGCGTAATGTCCAAATTCGGCTGTATTTCTGTGAGTAGAATGACAAAGACTTCAAACATCCAATCACAAATCTTCTAAATGTACTTTATGCACGAATTTCCAAATTCAGCAATCCAGGCAATCACAATATATCTTTTGAAATTTGGAAAACATGAAAACCGGATCAGGTTTTCCAGATGCTGTGGATAGTGTAATATCGATTACAAAACTCTCTTTTTTAACACACATTTGCTAAGATTCAATAAATAAGCACAACTTATTTATATTTGAACGTTTTCCGGATACCCGCCGATAAAACTAAGCAACGATTTTCCATTAAGAATATTAAGGTTTATTTACTGAAAATTCACAATAGATTGAATAAAACGTGGAAGAATTTGGCTACTAACTACATTCTTGATTGAGTGTCGCAAGATAACATTTCTTTCCAAACACAAAATTCATTCGTTTTAAAATGAATCAATCTTCAATTCCCTTCATTGTAACAAATATACCTTTTCTCCACAAAATTCAATTTCAAGTCACTTGCCCAATGAATTAAAATTGGATTATGGCTATTTATATGAGGTTCTTTCAATCTCATTTACAGTAGTAGATTTTTGGTTTAAGGTAAGAATTATTTTCAATCACCCTTCTGCTTTTTACAGATATCATTTATATCTTTCCACAATTTTCTCTTTCGCAAGTGAATTTTTTTATTGTCATGGCTAATGTCATTGTATCTCTCATTTCACCCTAGAGCTCTGCAACTGCTTTTACTGACACACCCATAAGACAGACACACACACAAAAAATCATATTTGAAATTCTGTTATTTCACTCATTTTGAATTCGCATTAAAAGTTATTTTACTAATCACTACTTTAATACATTCAAACGGTATTGAATCAAATTCAAAATTGCACTTACATACATTTCAAACAATGTATATTTTAATTTCGTTCAACAGTAATCTTCATAATCCAGTTTTAATTCATACTGGGTTCAAGGGACCTGAGCAGTCAGAATATTCATATCAGAGATTAAACTACAAAACATGGAAGCATCTTTCTCCAGATGCTTCCATGTTTTTGTCCACTCCTTGTATTTACAACTTGTACGAGAGGATATGCTTCAATGCTTGAAGAGGATTGCCTCTCAATAAAATAAGTATATGTATTAACAAACCTATTTTACTATCACCTTTTAATTTAATTTTCCCTTTGAAAGGGCGTATTCTATTTTTAATCTCTTTTCCAATCATCGCTTTCATTCAATAGCTTTCCCAAGTTTCGACTGAGTTAGTTAATATTCAAGAATTTGAACTGCGTATTGGGAACTCACATTATTGCTCGTCATTGTGTCAGACTGATTTGTTTCTCTTCCATCCATTTCTTTTCCCACATCTCGTATACTGGTTCCATAGTTTCCAACTGCATCCTGTTTTTGTACAATTTTAAAATTTCTTTGTTAAACAACATTTTTACATCGCAACAAATCGATGGTATCAGCTGATGTAATGTCGTTAACGTGGTTTTGTGAACAACAAATCTGTCGTTAATTTGAGCTATGAAATTATCCAAAAATATAAACCTTTCAAACCATTGACTTTGAAATCTCACATTTCTTTTGACATTTACTAGATATACATAAGATTTCTGTGGAATTCGAAGAGAATTTAAAAGTTAAACTTAATGTGTTGATCTAAAGTATTAACGTTTGAAATGGGGAATCCCACATCTAAAGTATTATCTTCTTCTGAGACAAATCTTAATTCAAAATCCAAATTTAAAGTATTTTCATCAAAACAATTTTCGTTTAGTCTTAAATAAACACTGACTGTCACTTCATTATACTTTGTTAATTCAGAATCTAAGTTTGGCGAATTCTCCTTTTTTTTGTCTCTTTGTTATAATGTTAAACAATGTTGTTTGAGAACTAGACCGCTTCGACATGATCTGGCTCAGTATAGGAATTACTAAGGATTTTGATTCATTTTTGAAGATTTAAACCTATAAAGTAAGAAAATTCTTAAAAAGTGTCATTAAGGTTTAACGTAATTGGTCGAACATTGAAACATAAATTGCATTAAAAAACCTCGAAACAAGCTATATTATGAATTAACAAACTGGAATATTCTTATTCGTACTAGTCAATGAATAAGAAACAAACGTTATAAACATAGACTTTAAAAGAAAAATAGTTTTTTACATGACCCAAAGAACACCAATGTATTATGTTTTTTGCACTGAATATATTATATTTTTAAGCATAAATACTTGATCAGTAAGATAGCTCAATGATAGTCTTATAAAAAATCATAAATATATCCAATAATTCACACCTACCAACTACTTAGACGGTTCACTTGCTGGTAACTCGATCCACTGGTTTAATACTGGTAACTTGAAACAACAAATTCCGTTTAGGAAATTCACTGGTCTCCTCTTGGGGGAGGATGTGAAACTCGATTTCGAAGCTTCAATCTAACATATCAATTTAAAGGTGAAACACATAGGGAAAAAAATCTTTTTATGGTTTTTTTTTCGGGGAGGGGGGGGGGGGTATACATTGGATCCTCATTGAGTATGTCTTTGCTTCAAGTTAAATTATATCAATGGGACGCCCATTGCGCTCTACTATTAAAAGCAGTCCATAAGCTATAAATAACTCATTTAGCAAAGTTAAATTTATTATCTATATATTTAGTGGAAGCTGGGAAGTCGGGGAGTTGAACCGTGGACTCCCGGCTCCAAAATAGGGCGTGCTAACCACTAGTCAAAAGTAATTACTAGTGTCTAGGTATTGTATCTGTCTTTTGTACACGAGACCGCTACAGATATGTCAGTAATAACAAACTTGGTAATGACACACAATAAATACATTGACTCAAATTTTGGAACAAAAGTAATGAAATGAAGTATTATTTACTTAGTTCAATAAGATCAAATATCATCGCTTGGAAGAATATATCTACTGCACAATTTACCATTTTGAACAGTATGGTAGAACCACCTAGTAAAGAGTTGGGTAAAGAAACACTGTGAACCTTGTAAAATGGAAAGTGCCCCTATGGGCAAATTTTAACTATATAGATAAATTACTAGTAATTTTTATATTGTGTTAAAAAAAAACTTAAATTATTAAAAGAGGCGAAGTGAATTAAAAGCAGCTTGTTATTATTTTTGGTGCAAGGCTTTCTAATACTTCAAATTATAATTTTCAAGTAAAAAATTTAAAGTTCAGGACAAGCCTCGCTAATAACGTTTACAACTTTTTAATATTTTTAAATCTTAAAATTATTTTTATATACATTTTAACTAACACGTATTGTAGTGATTGATGGAAAATGTTGAAAAAAATAAAACATTCATATTTGCTTCATTTAATACCAACTTTATGGCCAAGGACATAAAATTTCTCTTAATCAGAGAATGACCTCTATATTCATCACACGGAAAATAATATTTTCGATACTTTGATAGTGCATGAACTATTATGTGTCAATATTATTACGAGCTTATTATATTTGTGCAGAAGACAGACTTCGGTTCAATCGTTTTATTTGCTAATTAGAAAAGAGAATATCGAAACAGTATAGAATTGTTCAAATTGTAATAGTTTTTAGTTACATAATACAACAATACCGAAAACTAAAAGCAACTACAACATATTTTCTCGTTTGAATATATAGGACATCGTCTATGTTCTCGTTAAGTTTGATAAACCTTAGAGGTCGGAAATATCGATCAAAATAAATATCGATACTATATCGTTGCATAGAAAAAAAATATCGATAAAATATCGATATATCGATAAATGGTTTTTTTTATTTGATTTTCAATTTTGCCTGAAACGAAGTTGTTTGGGGCAAATTTTTTCTTTGCATGATTGCTTTTTGTAAGGTGACAACTTTTCCAACTAAAATAGATCTATTATAAAAAAAAAAATTAAAAAAAAAAATTAATTTCGCTTAATTGGTGCAGTTATTTTAAGAAACATTTAGATACTTTTAAATAGCTTTTAAGTGTATGGCAAAATGTTGAATATTGGTGTCATTTTAACTATTTCGCAGCCAAGTTCAAAATTTAGTTTTGAAAAGGGAATAAAGAAAATCGAAAAAACACATGGAACTACAAAACCATCATCAGAAAAACTAATAATGTTGGAAAATATCGATATGTCGGTGACTTTTATCGATATTTTTTTTAAAAATATCGTCGTATCGATATATCGCCGACCTCTAATAAATATGCAATTTTAAATACGGAGTCAATATAACTAGTGATTTAGACGTTTATGCACCAAAATATAGCCTTCTCAACAACTCTTTATGTTATGTTCTGACAGAAGGCGTACGTATGCCCTAGAATATATTTTTTTAATTCTGAGTTTAAAAATCCAATTTTTTTTGTAGTAGTTAGAGGGTATAAGTTTAAAATAATTTCGTATTCAAATTCAAATTTCGGCAATTATTAATTTGTTAATTAAGCTATAATTAGCAGATTAGTGCCTTTTTTAAACAATGATATATCAAATTTTAACTTACATAGAAAGGCAATCCACTAGGAAATCATTTGAAATATTATTCTTCATGTTTTAAAACTCAATTAAGTTTTTAACATAGAAAAAAACATCCATTTACTTTGTATGAAAACATGAAAAAAAATCACTATTTTCAATGAATTACAAGTTTTCTAAAAAATAATTTTCCCAATCAATTTTGTATAATTGAATTTCAAAGCATCTAAAATATTATGAAGATTACTATGATATAAAAAAAATTATGATTGAACAGTTTGTTTTTGAAGTATCCTTTTTTTAATAAAGCGTGACATAATAATAATACAGTTCGTCAGAAAACAGGTTTAATGTTTTAGAAGCTTATACTATAGAAAACAACACACCCTTAGCTCACTGAATGCGAACAGGTTCTCACATTGTTGTAGACTATTCAGTGAGCTCAGGGTAGCTTGTCTTCTAGTAGAGTACCTAACAGCGATAATACCTACTTATAATTAATTGCAATTTAAAAAATATTAAGGATATTTTCAAAGTTTAATATTGTTTGAAAGCTAAAGAATCAGAGAATATTATGATATAATAACAAAAAAATCAATATTTTGATCGATTTTCATGAATTGTAGGGTATACGTGCAACTTAATAAAATAATCGTTTATCAGGTTACTTCTTAAAACAACATTTACATAAAAACGAACGAATGATTACATTGCAATACATCCATTATATAAATCAATGAAAATACAGGTTGATAATTTCTTAGATGGTATCTAAAAAACAATCGTGAAGCTCTGTGTTTAGAAATGTCCCATTAAAAATAAATGCGTTTTTAGCAAACCAATTCCTCAATATTCCCACAGTTATAATATAATTATTGATTCCTAAAACTTATTATCAAAGCTAAAGAAAATAAAAGCCTATAATTTATCAGGATTGCATGTTTATAAAACTAATAGCGTTGTAGGAGACTAATAAAAGCTTCAGTCACATTTTGCTATTAAAACCTAATTCAAGGAGAGAAAGATGTCTTTTACCGCCCCGTTGAAGAACTCAATGAAGTCGTTTGAGCACTTGTCCAAGATTCCACTACAACGCTTGTTTCAGAACTTTACTTTTGCACGCTTGTTAGAAATCGTCGCGTTCCAACACGAAGGAATTCGCAATTCCTCGTTGCGATCTATCAACAAGCAATTAAGAAGTGCTATCCATTTGATGCTAATCACAGGCGCACCACTCTTCCTGGACACCTCTAAACAACAAATCATGAAACTGTACTGTTTTTTCTTAAACCTACTTCGCATCGTCAACTACATTTTCATAGCCCACTTAGCGAAGTTCTTTCTCCGTCTAAACTCCCTCCACCTCACATTCCACGCCTTCAACGCGTGTGCCATGGCATCATTCATCATCATGACACTTAAACGCCGCAATGTACTAAAATCTTTGGAGACCGTCTCCAGGCTGACACCAGTTTCCACAAGCAAGAAGTGGAAGATGTGGATTATGATGACATTTCATTATATTGCGAATTTTATAGTCGCTGCCTCCATAGCCTTAGCAGTTAGCAATGAGGACATCTTGAATGATATACCTTCCACGATCAACTTCTGTGGTTGGACCTTTTCAGACAGACAACACGAGATCTTCTTAGTTTTCAAGATCTCAATGACCTTCACCGCTATCACAAGTGGCACAATGTGTAGTGCCCAGGTCGTCCTGTGTTCCACATCTTACTTCTATCTGTCGGAGGCAGTGTCCGAATTCGGTCACGTCTTGAAGAAACGCTTCAAGAGGGGACTTTTTCACCAAGATTCAATAACAGAGAACATAGTAAGGTTCCAGAGAACAGTCGCCATGGTCAGAGAGATGAACGATGCCTTCTCGTATAGTGTACTGTTCCTGTATGGCGCTTGTGTTATGTGCATATTCAATGCTCTTAGCGTTTTTCTGAACATGAACAAGGGCAACTTCACTCTGTATATATTCGCTACTGTCATGTTCTTTGGCGCTATGTACGGATTCTTCTTCTTGACTTATTTCGGGAGTCGAGTCACCTTTAAATTCACTGATTTGTGCCATCTTCTCAACGACTGCTCAGGAATGATAGCTTGTAGTCGCTGCAGTGTGCGGGAACTTAATTATTTCGCAATTTTGGCTCAGAATATCAGAACATCCGATATGCATTTGACGGGCGGAAATATGTTCGTCATTCGTAGAGACATGATTCTGAGTTTTGCTGGTGTGATGATCACTTATGGATTACTGATATTTCAATTGGATAACGTGGAAAAATAGGTGCGGCTAACTACATTCTTGATTGAGTGCAGCAAGATAATTCTTCTTTCCAAACATTATTCGCTAGTTTTTTATACTTGAACTTGTTTTATACAAACGCAATCCCAAATTTCCGTCATGGTATCAAATATAACTTTTCTCCCTCTTAATAAAATATTTATAAATAATGCGATATCAAAGGCTCTTTAAAAGGGTTGGAGTAATAAACAGAAACACTTGGAGATATAAAATATTATGTACATCTACCTTTTACATGAATATTGCGATTAAGTAGCTCACTTTCGACTTTTATGAGTTAAAATTTGGATTTTGAAAATAACCTTTGTCTTGCTTACAGCAATAGTTTTATTATTTAAATTAAGAATTATTTTTAAATACCTTTCTGCTGTTTTCATATATCATTAATATCTTTCCACAATTTTCACCCGCATGTGAATTTTTTTGCCGTCATGGCTTTACTCATTGTACCTCTCCATATAGCCAAGAACTTTGCTACTACTTTTACTGCCCACACACAACCAACGAATACAAAAACAAAAAATTAAAAAAAAATCTCTCATACATAAATTCTAACATTTCACTCATTTTGAAATCGCATTAAAAGTTATTTTACTAATCATTACTTTAATACATTCAAACGCAATTGAATCAAGTTCAAAATTGCATTTACATACATTTCAAACAATGATTATTTCAATTTCGTTTAACAATAACCTTCATAATCCAATTTTAATTCACACAGGGTGTTCAAGGACACTGAGCAATCATAATATACATAGCAGATATTAAACATCGTAAAATTTACTTTCTCCAGATGTTTCTATATTTTTTTTTTTTTTTTTTTTTTGTCCATCCCCGGTATTTACAACTTGCGCTTGAGCATTTGTTTCAATTTTGGAAGAGATTTGTTTCTCAACAAAATATGTACATGTCATGGCAAAGCTATTTTAGTATCGCCTTTAAATTTCATTTTTCCTTTGAAAACGTATCTTATTGTTAAGTCCTTTATATTAACTTCGATTTTGTGTGTATGTGTGTATCAATGGCGGGCAAATCTGTGGATGCCCAATTATATATTATATTCATTATAGTATTGGAAAAAATAGGTCGATAGAGATTATGCTGAGTTTGATTTTAAGTTAATAGTACATATTTGATGAAAAAGCAAGTTTTTATGGATTTTTCAGAGAATATTTGGTTTTGTAATCTGAAGGTATTTTTAGATTTAACAGGAATATAGAATTCAAAGAAGAAGGAATAGAAAGACTTTATAAATTGATTTGATTTTATAACAATAAAAGTGTCTTTGCAGTGAAATAAAACACAAAAAATTATTAAACACAATTTCCAGTCTAACCTCATTAATCTGGACTAATCAGCTGTTTGTATTCTATCAAATAACTTATTAAACACGCAAGTGCTTTAATAAACATAATTTAGAGTATCAAAACTTACTTATATATAAAATGAAAAAAAATTATTAAAGGGTCTCTATTAGGGTAGATCTTAAATGCCATGAAATTTTATATTTTTGCAAGTCTCACCCTCTAACTTAGTTCCTTTAGATATAAAAATACCATATAAGCAGTTTGAGCAATAAATTTTAATATTTAGGGGTAGCTCAATGGACTCAGAATTTATAAAAATGAGAAAAAATTAAGTTAATTATCTTAACTAGTACCTTAACAAACGTATTTATTTACACTGTAATTAATGCATTAATTTTAAATAATTATTTAATCTGTTGTAAATGTTACCAGATTTTTATTTACTATAAAAATGTTATTGTCTTTGCAAAGACTGAGTCTTTTTCATGCTATCAGGGTACATTTGGCGATGATCATCAATACCTTGTAACAGGAATTGTAGCTGCATTTCATCATGAGTTATCAATCTACTGTTTTCCTGAATAAGGGCAACTGCATATTCCGCATTGTCATTTACTACTTATAAGGATTATTTTTTTTATCTCTTTAGCCTGTTTGTAGTCCTCTCTCAGCTCCCACAAGTCTGGATTAACTGCAAGATATCCAACTAGAAGTTCCAACAATTGAAACTATAACAATGACTTTGCTGAGACAAAATCTTTCAAGCTTTTGTTCTTGAACAAATGAAGAGCAACACTGATTCGCTTAGAGTTATGATTTGTTTTCCATTATGAGCTTCATTCTGCATAGCACACACCATCCGTTTTTTGGTTGATACACTAACACGACTATCAAACAAAGCTAAACCTTGTGACAATTACCACAAGTGATTCTTAAATTTACGTGATGTTGACTTAGAGATGGCTGAATGAATTGATGAGTATTTAAGTAACGACTTCAGCAACAACAGATCATTGTAAAGAGCACACGAAGCATGAGGTGCAGAAATCCAAGCTTTCAAGTACATAATACAGACTATAAAAACACACACATCACGTAGTCCTTTTTCTTCTTTCAAAGTCAATTTAAATTGAGCTTTGAACATACAAATCTTGAGACAATATATGAATTTGGGCATCCAACAGCCATGCTGTATTGCTCCTGGTGACATAAATCGGACTCCCCTTGTTGAGATATCACCAAGAAATATAATTACGGGTTCTAAGAATTCTTTATAATCCCCTCTTAGCAATGGTTCTTTTTGTTCCAGGTACTTCTTCGCATAGTCAATCGACTCTTGCTTTATATCTTCTACTAGATTTGCAACAACATCAAATGAAATTCCTGGTTTATACTTATCTGTAATAATGAATCACAAATATTCTTTAAAGCGTTTAAACAGTGCAACTTCAGTAGAAGAACCAACTCCCATGCATACTTTAAACACTGTATTGATTATGAGCTCCATGATGTGATCTCTGCAAGAAAGTGATAAGAGCTCTTTCTGATCCTTTTGCTCTAGAAGGAAATACACACCAGATTTATGACCATTGTTTGAGCTGGTAGTGTCAAAGCGCATTACTCGAATGTTGTCTTCCATACCTCAATCTTCAATGGCATCTAAGACCTCTTGCCCATCGGCTTCAAACTAATAGCCAATAGTGGTTGTTTCAGATTATCTGGCGCCGTCAGCAACACGTGAGCTATAATGCGCCGAAATATTCGTCATTAGACAAGCCAACATACATTTACAAACACCCATGCCTAACACGAGACTCGAACCCGCAACCACGCGGTCTAGAAGCTAGCACGCTAACCACTATACCGTTTGGTCGGCAATAGCCAATAGTGGAGAAACTCCTTTTGTCTCTTTTCCAGTCAAGTTACGCGTCAATTTTCCATCACAATGAATAACAAAAGGTTTGTTGCATTGAAACTTGGTCTTTATTTTTTTCATATATTTTGCTCTCTCTTCCATTCTTTGTCGACGAATTGAGTCTTTGTATAGAGCTAATTCATTAATGTTCTTTCCCAAAGCTTTTGGTAACTTCTGATATAATAAACACAGCTTTTCGGTCAGACACTTTCGTGAGATCTAGTGCTGCAGCAAGTTCTGAAGTAACTATGATTTTTCTTCTCCGCTTTCGTTTTCTTAATTCCCTAACCTAAACTATATTGTCCTGTTTCTAACTTTCCATCTCTTTCTGCTGAGCTGTTGTTAGAATCAAACTGGCAAATCCAATGCAATTTTCAGTCCTGTGTGTCTATAAAATCTAAATATTAGTTCAAAAATATCCGACTTTCAAAAATTTTATAATTGGAGATCAAGTTCAAGATGTTGCAGTTGCAGCACAATATCCACAATGGCTTATCTCATTTTTGCCAAGTGCTTTGTGATATAAGTCCCATGCTGTCATCTACGAGTCAAAATATCAAGCTCGAAGGAATTTTAAATATATTTAAATGAATATGGTATTTAGTTTAATTTTTTATGAAGTTGCATGCATTCATCCTGTGCATTAAAAACTTCGTCATAGAGCTACCTTTAAATAATGTTCAATTATGCTAATATTTTGCCTGGATTTTTTTTTTTTTGTAAAAAGGAATAAAATTAGACCAGTGAGAAGACCACAAATACATACTTCAAAAATACGATCCACCCTAATCTCTATATGAATTCATAGCTTGCATTCGATATTCAATAAGTGAGTAATAACTTATCTGAACTTGAACATGTTTTTCAAACAAGGTATTTCCACATGCTCTGATTCAATTTTAATTTTAAAAAAAAGCTCTTATCATGGAAGATTTAAAACTATGAAGAGATGCTGTTGAGGAATGTTGCGATTGTGAAAGGGTTGATCCGACTCCACATTGAATTAACATATTTAATCATAAACTAAGGTACAACAATCATAACAAAGAATTAAGGGAAGGAACGAACAACACAATCATCCTCTCTCAAATCGTGGTACAGTCTAGTTTGTTATATGCAGGGTTGGCGATTCCGATATATCTTATCACATTTACAGAGCATTGGGAGCATAGTGTTGGCTGCTTGTACTATGCACGTGATAGTCACTTTGGCAGACTAAGATGTAAGAACTATAAAAAATTCTTAAATCAATTAGCAAAACATTTGGCTAAATATATTTCACTTAGTAAAACTCCCATACTAACCACTCAAATGGTATAAAAACATTTTAATAACAAAACGAAGCAAAACAAATACAAAAAAACAACATGTGTAAAAATTATACAAAGTAGGCAGCCAGCTGTGCCATTTTGTCCTTCGGCTTGCTACGTCCTCGGCCTCTTGACCTTGTACCTCGACCTCTTCCTCTTCCCCTGCCTCGACCTCTGGTGGGATTTCGCATTTTCAAGGCTTGCAATTGGTCAACCAAAGATGTGAATCGAGCATCACAGAAAATGCAGCCAGTTGCTTCTGTGATATTTCCACCAAACTTCGTTTTTTCCTGATTTGGAGAAAAGAAACATTTTAAATCAAAAGAATGGAAATAAAATGAAGTTAATAAAAGCCATTAAAAGAATTATTTTATTTCATGGATGATCTTTTGCACTTGCTTTTCAGATTTGTGGTTTAACCAGAAAATATAGCAATATGGAGAAAGATTATGTGAATGTAGCCTAAAGTGGAGGTAATAAAAACTTACAATTTTCTTTACGTTTTAAAAAATTCCCATTCACTTTAAAAATTTTAAAAAATTCCAAGCAATTCTATAAATTCAAGGTTTTTATGCCCTGTTACCATTTTGCATAATGCTGAGTATTATAGTTGCGGAATCTGATACTTCCCAGAAATTCTTTTTGCATACTTATTACATTTCAACTTTACACTGCTTTCTTGTCGCAGACAGAGAAATAAAATAGGTTTAAGTTGAATTTCAGTACTGAAATTTGAGTACAACAAAAAAAAAAAAAAAAAAAAAAAAAAAAAATTTCATTAAAGAATAGTGTATAATGAAACATAACTAAAAAAAAAGCTTTAGAAAATCAGCTTAGGGCCAATGTACAGTTTAACTTAGGCCTTACGTCCAAGCCCAGTACAAACATTTTTTATTCTTATTTGTGTTTTATAAAACATCGATACATCAATACAACTGAAAACATAAGTATACATCTCTTTTTATACAAGCAGGTGCAGGCCCACATAATGCCTTTCCTGCTCATGCCAAAACATTCAGTAGGGACGAACACCGGACCACACTCATGACCAATTGAAAACAAAACCCTTGGGCCCCAAGGGTTTGGGCCCCAAAACCCTAAATACCCAAGGTAATATTAGAAAATTATTTACAATTCTATTTTTTAATGCTTTAATTATTTCAAATGTTAAAGTGTGTCAAATAACTTCTACTTCAAGATACAGAAAATTAAATGCATAATAAATTTCTTACAGTTATCATAATCGAGGTGATGTTTCTTTACCTTTTTATACTCTGCTGTTACTAGTTGACTCCCACAATCTTTACAAGTGTCTTCATCCACAGTAATCTTCATTGCATCCTCAAAAAGGCGAACTATTGTGTCACACCTGAAAATAAAAATTATTATAAAATCTATGCAAATGGATAATTGAGAGTGAAAAAAACATGAATCCCTTTTGTCAAAATGATGAAGCATATTCTTTTGAAACTGAACAGTTGATAGAGAAGAATTTCAAATAGAAAAATATATTAAGGACATTTAAACTATTATAGATAAAGCTAATATAAATTCATAAACATAATTTACTTTCATAGATTAAATACTAGTTAATTTAACCTACTGATGGTCCAGGGAATGGGCGAAATTCTACATTTGTTTTCGCAGCAATAATTTTTAAATTATATTTCTAATTCAAATATATAATTTTTTTTTAATTATTTTTTATTCATTTGTTTTAAATAGGTTAAAAACTATCACCCTTAGAAAAATATTTTATTTTTAAATTTAAAAATGTTGTGTATTGCTGGAAAAACTGAGGATCAAATGACGCATATATACGTGCATGACCGCCAGTGGGTTAATTTAAAATGATAATTCAAAATAATGATTTCAAATTAACTAGCATCAACCACATAGTGTAACCATGTAACTAAGAATAAATTATTCCTTTCAAAGAGTATTTATAGATATTTATTCATTATAAGCAATCAAATTGTATATGTGCCAGCAAAATAATTCTACAACAATTTCCAATTATTAAAATTCAATTTTAATAGAAAATTTGGGAAAACAGAACAGAACCCAGAACAAAAAATACAAGAAAAATTTATGTATTTAAAAAGAGGGTGATTGATTTGATCTTAAGTTTTTAACTCTCAAACAAATAGAAAAAAAGAAAAAAGAAAAAAACAGAAAACAAAATAAAGGATAAAAAAATTCAAAAACTGCCACAGTTGGAATAGAAAGCCATTCTTGCAAGAAAATTTAAGATAGTTCTGAGGCTGTAGTGACATAGATTTCTGAGCAGATCAGTTCAATTACTAAGTACCCATACCCATATACTAGAAAACTAGGTGCATGCAGTATGCAATAATATCTAATCATATTGAAATAGAAATAATAAGACAATCCCCAAACTAGTGCTGCAATATAGAGCAGGATTGCCCATAAAAATAGAGAGTGTTTAATCATTTTGTTACTTTCTATACTTCTGCATGAAAATCTTCTGTTGATATAAATATACCGTACAGGTAGTTTCTAAACTTTTTGACAAAAAAAGACGATTATATGCATCAAAATAAATAATATTTATACTTTAGAATATAGGATCATATTTCAGAGGGTCAGCAAAGAACAACATCATACTACCAACACAAATATTTACTTCTTTCATGCTGCAGTAGAATTTTCACCATCAAGCTCTTACTACATGCAAATTTTTAGGAACAATGCCTGTGAAGTACTACATCCATAGCACAAAAGAAATTACATCAAAAGTCTCAATTTGTACTCGTTAGTCTGAATATCAAAATTATTCTTTTCTGACACTCAGAGTGGATTATTTTATTAAAAAAATTTAGAAACTCTGAATTTCAGGACATGCCTGGATATGCATTATTTTATGGTTAGAAACATGATATAGAAAGCAAGAAATAAGGACACATATTTACAGTTAAAGTAGTTAAAAAGTTGTAGACCACTAGAAGTTTTACACAAAATATCAACAATTTTCCCTAATTTCTAGAAAAATCATAGAAATGTGAGAGTGTATATGTCTAATTAGGATGTAACTAAAATCTTATACCCTCATTCCAACACTCTTTCAATCCAGTTCCAAAGAACAAGATTACCAAAAAAAAGTCTCCATTTAAGGCAAAACACTCCAATAATGCACCAAATAAGACAAAATATTCCAATAAGACAAAACCAGACATGCCAATCTTTATACGGTTCTTCTGTCGTTATTATGGTTTTACAGCCCTTCTGTAAAAGCTATGGAAAAGACACCAAACATCTTTTCTCAATCTTTTGCCAATACTCATGAAATTCCTCAATATTTTTGCTATTGCCGAGTTTACGTTGTTTTCGCTGATGAAATGGTTTCTATTTTATGTTGTATTCATTCATTGTCATATAAGATTATTGGCCATGGGTAAACAGCAAAAAGAAATAAAAACATGTAGAAAAGTTGGCATCACTGGACAAAACAATCCCTACAGCTTACCTGTTACAGGACAGTTTCCACTTTGGACTAGATCCAGGGTCCAAAACCAGGATTCCCCCTTCACACATGTTACAGTTGGAGACTCCGTTGCTCTGCAAGGAGTTGGGGCAAGAGGGATGGGTGCAACCATTGCACCCAGACAGCTTGCGCATGTCGCGGAACGGTGGGTTGTTGTAACAGTAGGGACAAAACACATAGCTCTGAAGAAATGAATGCAAGTTAAATTAATATGTTTGTTTCTTAAAGATTGGTAAGGTAATAAACACAAAATACAAGAACTTGAATTAAATTTCAATCTGTTTATAAAAATTATGCAAGTTTCAAAGAATTTCTTCCTTAATGAATTAAAGTTGACTTTGTTTAGGAACAATCAATTTGCAAGTAGCTAATTTAAAAAGTCCTAATTTTAATCTTATAAAGAAAAAATGAAGTTCCACAATTCAGTTTTTTAGGGGGGAGGGAGGTGTTAAAAGTACCATAGCTTAAACAGGCATTTCCTCAGATAAGATTTTTCTCAAATTGGTTCTTATTAACATTATTAATTTCTATTAACATTACATTTTTCATATTTAATAAAAAATGTGTAGCCCTATAACAGCTTTTCTAGTTATATGATTTTAGTTACAATGTATAATTGAGTTCCTACGTCAAACATGGGTCAATCACCAGAGAACGACTCTTAATCTGGGACCATCAATTATTATAAAGTATAAAATGCCATAGCAAACAAATTGGACATCATATTAATATTTGACTAATTAAATCAGAAAACATCGTCAGGTTAACTCATATGTGACTTATTAAATCAGAAAACATTCACAGGTTAACTCAATCAGTTTTAAGTTTGTATCACTCAATATAGGAAGAACTTAAGATTGAAAAGTTTCCCTAGAAATCTCATAACTTAAAACGTATGTCAGTTCAATTAACATTTTAATATAATTGTTAAGACCTGGCATACAACACAGCCGCCACCTAGTGCCAAACCAAATTAAGCAAGACCTTATGCATGTCTTATCTCCATTGATGTAGAGGGCGCTGCTTATGTAATCCCGTAGCGGCGACTTCGTCGCCAGAGAGAGAGTATGATTGAAGGAGTGAAGGTGAACGGACATGGAAGTAGCCTCTCCTAGTTTAAGTTTAAGAACCTATTTCTATCTTTTGCACGAATAAACCTGCTGTCCATTTAATTGGCCTCTTTCACTTTTACCCCTTCATCATACAACATGGGGGGCTCGCCGTGCTTTTTACCCGCAAGAATACGATGAAAAAAATATTTAAAAAACTGCACTTCCACGCATCCAGAGGTCAAACCAAAATCCTCTTCACGAAAAAAAAAAACCTTTACTTCCACGCATACAGAGGTCAATCCAAAATCCTCTTCACGAAAAAAAAAAAACCTTTACTTCTACGCATCCAGAGGTCAAACCAAAATCCTCTTCACGAAATAAAAACTGCACTTCTACGCATCCAGAGGTCAAACCAAAATCCTCTTCACGAATTACCGCAGCAGTCAGCGACCACCAGTGGAATCTACAAATAAAAGGAAAACTCATCAACCAGCGTCGTCATTATACAACTGCCTAACACTCGCTTCGCCGAACAAGTCCCACTTCAGCCGTCAAGCAGAAGTTCAACGAAGCTAGCATCGTTATTCCACATAGCCAGCAAGAATACAGAATCCTAAGCCAACTCGAACCTGCAACCACAACACTGTCGCTTCGCAGAACAAGTCCCACTTCAGCCGTCAAGCAGAAGTTCTACGAAGTCAGCAAAGTTATTCCACGTCGACCAACTACTACGAACCAGAAACCAGAAGCAACGAGTACTCTTCGAAAGAGCAACAACATAAAACGGATACAACTCCAAAAGCGAAGTAAAATCAAGAAACGCAGGTAGGATCCATCTTATTATAAATTATGTTTAAAAATATCAAAAAGCAAGATCTCGTATTTGTCGCCGCTGAGTTAGATATTGTTGTACCGGATGGTGCCACAATTCTAAAATTAAAATACGTCATTGAAAAAAGTGAAATTTTCGTTAAAGATCCAGATTTCGTTAAAGATTTAATAACAACAGTTGTAGAAGATAGAAAAACCCAAGAGGCTAATGAAACGCAAAAAGAAATCGAAAAAATTAAACTTGCACAGTTAGATGCTAAAATAAAACTAGCTCATTTAAAGAACAAAATCCAAATTCCAGTAACTACAGAACCCTCTGATATTATTTGTGCTAACTCAATAACACCAACTAATGTAAACGAAAGCATAAAAACACAAGATCCACTTCCGATTGGAAACCAATTCGAAATCCACACGGAAAAAAAATGCTATGTTGCTTTAAAAAAGGAGGAATATATCACTTTTCCTGCTGAAAGAAATAACGAAATTTTAAATCCTTCGCAAATCCTTCCGATTCCTGAAACGCAAAATGACACGTGTCAAGGTCATACAAAGGATAACTCAACGGAAAAAATAAGTTCTTCCTTGATGGGGGCGGGGCTTAATGTCCCCATGAGAAAAGATGAACGATCATTGGAAGATCTCGATGAAGCGTGTGTTGTAACAGAAGACTTAGTAAAAAGCCAACCAGCAGAAGCACATGGTCCAGAATGTAAACAAATTGAAACACGTGGCGCATGTAAACAAACAGAAGAGAATTTTTTTCTGTTTACAATTGGGGATAGCGTGAGTTTAAGCGAAGCGGATTTCTTGCACATTAACGACGATAATTTACGGAATACTGTTATGAATAAGGTCAAGATTTACAAACCAAAGAAAATGGAAAGTACAAATTTTCAAATGAAGCTTTTCCTACCAGTTGAAACTCCAATCTTCAAGCCAAAATACATCGATGGAATAATTTCCGAAAGTACTTATGACTTATGCAACTCACCGTCTGCTATTCAAAGATTTATGCAGATTGTTTTTCGTGAACTTTTAGTAGCTAAAATATTAATCTTTATGATGAAGTGCTGGGAAGATACTTAAGTTTCTTCAATTTTCTTTTACAAGAACTTTTTACAGAAGATACCTTTTTTTTCTTTTCATGAACTTTTGAATGAAGAGACTTTTTTTTTTCTTTCTTTTTATGAACTTTTGAAAGAGACTTTTTTTTCCATCATACAAACTTTTTAAAGAAGATACTTTTTTTTTCTTTTTATGAACTTTTGAAAGAAGATATTTTTTTTTCTTTCACACAAACTTTTTGAAGAGACTGTTTTTTTCCCTTTCTACAAACTTTTCATGGTGCAAGAACTTTTTCCACAGACTTTAAATTTTTAAGAACTACACGTTGTGATCTCAAGACATTAATGTTGTTTAAATTTTATTATTGTGCTGTATTTTTCAATATCTTTATTTACAGGTTTAGTATATATCAATGAGTCGGTGGTCCTCCTCAATCAGGATGGCGGAGTGTCTTATCTCCATTGATGTAGAGGGCGCTGCTTATGTAATCCCCTAGCGGCGACTTCGTCGCCAGAGAGAGAGTATGATTGAAGGAGTGAAGGTGAACGGACGTGGAAGTAGCCTCTCCTAGTTTAGGTTTAAGAACCTATTTCTATCTTTTGCACGAATAAACCTGCTGTCCATTTAATTGGCCTCTTTCACTTTTACCCCTTCATCATACAACATGCATGCATCCTTTCCAACATAAATAGAACAATATGAGTCTAGCCAAATTTTCAAAATAGATTGATAAATAATAATAAAACTAAAACAAAGTCTCAACAAGCTTACAATAAACTAGTCTCGACACCAAACAGATAACAATGAATAATTTGCATACAATGCTAAAAAAAAATTATAATTTAACAGAGTAACAAGTACCTTTCCTTTTACTCCAGTAGTATACTGTAATAGTTCAAAATCATCAAGAGGGCATTTAAGTTCCTTGTATATTCGGATGTTGCCACCCTGAGGAACAGATAACGTCTCATCACAGATGGGACAGTGTAACCGACAAGGTCTGGTGGCTATCAGTTTCATGTAACGGCGGCATTTACCACACCTGAAAATATTTGAGAAATAACTAAAGAAAGAAATATTAATGATAACAAGATGCAGTGCAGCATTGCAAAGAATATATTAAAATTGTAACCACATTAAAGAGAATAATAGTCATAGATCAAAATTTATGTCAATTCAAAATCTCATTAGTACACCGAATGAAATAAAAATGGAAATTTTTAAAAGTATTATATTTCTGCCCCTGAAGTAAAAAGAAAAGTTCAATCTTTAAGAGATAAAAATTTGCATGATTAAATTCTATTGAAATCAAACCAAAATTCAATTGCATCAATGATTCAGCTTTTAACCTATAATAGTTTATAAAAAAAAAATAAAAAAAAAGAAGAAGAACTTGAATAACTATATATTTACAATGTGTTGTCATGTTTCATAGGAAAAATCTCATTGGAATGAGCCAATGGATATTTTAAATGATTTATTAGATTTTATTGGATTTAGCACCTTTTAAGGGGAAAAAAAAACCAATGTATACAGATAAAAAAAAAATAATAATAATAAAAAAAAAAAAAAATACTGCATAAGCTTGAAATTGGGGCCTTTTAGGCAAAACCACAAAATACAACTGATCACATCATAATTTTAAGCAGAACCAAACAATATGTGCTAGCAACAATGAAAAATTTCTGAAAATAACACAAACTTTAACCTTTAAAAGAGCTCTAATCTATTCTCCATATATCATTTTTTCTAAATAAAATCTTTAAAATACTGTTTCAAAAAGCAGAGGAGTTTTGGTTATTGAAAATTTTCACTATGCATTACCTTGACTGGGGTTTTCCACTCTCTGATAGAGGACTGAACGATGCTTCAAACAATTCATCCATTCCAATTATGTTCGTGACAAAATACTGGAACTTCAAACGAAAAACTGTTAAGGTGTGCTGTAGAACGGATTCAAAGTTTTCTTTCCCTAAGGCTATCAAATTCAGTTGCTTTTCTACAGCTGCCCGAGTGGTAGGCAACACAAGGTCAGGATCAATCTGAAACAGATAAACAGTGTCATTATTAAATCGTAAACTAAAACTAGGTGTATAAAAGCTGAATAAAAAACTATAAAAGGAAAAATAAAACAATAATAGTTCAAAACATTTTATTGTAAAAAAGGATATAAGGATGTGCAGGGATAGTAAGTCTGAATGGTATTTTTATAAATTTTGCAGTTGGGCACACAACATCTGCAAAAATTAAGGACATCTAAGCATTTTCAATGACTTTTAAGCCCCTCTAAGCATTTTCAAGTACTTACTTTAAAGGCCTTGAAAACAAGTTCAAAAATATTAAGCACTTTTAATGACTTTCAATGACCGTGGCAACCCTATTATTTCTTAGGTGAAGCAATTTTTTTTTTAAATTCCAGGTTTATTATACTTTTCTGGGGTACAAAATAACAACTAAGTAAACACAATCTTTAGGCACATTTAATAGCTTTCCAAAAACACATTCCATTACATAGAATTTTAAAGAATATTGACATTTAAAAACATAAAAACCAACCAGAGGTTTCAAAGAGATAATGCTTGAAAATTTGACCAGAACAATGTCGATTTAGAAACCAATTTTTAATTTCGATATTAAGTTGAACTTATATAATTTAGCTATCAAACTTGTCAACTTCATAAGATTTGTGCTACACACTCTTAATTTATTTGTTAATTTTAATAGTATTTTTCTTTACTAAGCATTGCTAGATATTGTGGGCTTTTTATTTTAGCTTAAAAATAACAATTTATAATGCAAAACAAGTTACAGATATTCTCAAAAATTCATAATATAAGAACATCAATTTTCAATATATTATTAAAAGATAAAACTTTTCATAGAGTGTTTCTAATTTTGCATAATTTGATGAGTTTTAGAGCTACAATAATCTTAACTTAAACAGAAAACTTTATTAAAATTATTTAATTAATTCAGGGTTCATACTCATTTTCAGAAAAAAAATTCACTGAGATTTCCAGAGTCATATTTTCCATCGCGGAATTAATTATTTTTAGCAAGAACTTATTAGCAAGCCAAATAAATATTGTCAATCCTCGATTACACATATTCTTCCATTAAAATGAAAAAAGTCGTTTTTTTCTTTAAGAATGACTTTCTGCAAGTCTACGTTATCAAATAATTCTGTACCTTCAATTCCTTGAGTAAAGGTTAAACAAATAACACTGAAGAGTAGAATTTTTTTCCAGAGTAACAACGATTTTTTCCCGGTTTAAGGGAGGATTTTTCTTTTTTCCCTGAGAATTCCCCGAGATTTTAAGGCTGATTCATTTTCCCTGTTCTCGAGGCTTATGAACCCTGTTGATAGAAGGGTTCATAAGCTTGTCATTACTTTGGGATAGCCATTACCTTGTGATAGCCATGCACCAATACAATTCCTAACGATGTAGGAATCAGTTTACGTCCACTGCCAACTGTCACATAATTCCTCTGACAAATATTATTGATGTGAACTGGGATAGAAGCATCAGTTCCAATACCATTTTTCTCCATAAGAGTAATCAACTCAGACTCAGTCAAATAGTCTGGTGGGGAAGTTTGTCTTTCAAGGAGTTTCACCTGAACCACAGAAAGAAAAAATTTATAAAATAATGCACATACAAAGAGATTACTTGAATTGCAATATTACTATAATTGGATTTATAGGTTCATTAGCATAAGATTTGCATCTCTTAATACCATCCTAGCACACAATCAAATTTTTTGCAAAAATATATTTTATCTTTATAAAATACAAAAGTAAGCATTTACAATTGTTAAATTGTAAATGTTCCCCTACTGTTAAATATATTGAAAGATATTACATACTTTCTTAAAATGCAATTTTTAAATTCTACAAGGGGATTGCCCAATATGCCATCCTTAAACTAACTTCCTCCAAAGCATGTAGCGATTTCAACAAGACAACACATTTATTGTGAGTGTAGGAAGCACTGGACATAAATAATCAAAGTTAGAAAACTACTTTCCCATTACTATTCATTTAAAAAGAATGTCCCCACCAATGAGGTCGTTTGCTAGGCTGGTATGAGGCAATACCTTGATACTTTTAAAAATTCCATGAATTCCACATAACATTACAATTATAACTTAAAAATCGGGGGGAAATGTATATACTCTGCTTTATCTTAAAGTACATATATTTATTTTGCTTCAATAATTTAAGTTCTACAAATATTCACAAGTGTTTAAATTTTTAAGTTTGGCACCTTACACTTTAAAGTGGATAAATAAGTTGTACCTCAGATATTTTAAGAATATCTCCCTTTTTTAAGTCTGGAAGTGTTTCTTCTGCACCAAGTGCTTGCCAAGTCATAAGCTTTGTGTAACCAGGATCCAGCAATGCCTTTCCAGAACATGTAAATGATTCCTCGCCGATTTGAAAAGATATGACAGTATGCAAATACTTCAAATCAGGAGCTACCTATTTATATATAATAAGATTCTTTATTAGTAAACAAGTTTTTAAAAAATATATATATAAAAATATGTAAAGCAAGATAAAAAAAAAAAAAAAAAAAAAAAAAATTCTAGCAAACAGTATATAAATGTTTTAACCAATGCAAACCCTTTAAATTGCAATAAATAACAGACAGTAGAAGAAAATTAGTTGCTTAAATCTAAATTTTATTGCCTATAAAGGTATCAATATGAAGATCAGATAGTCATTAAAATAAATCAGAAAAATAAAAATTTTGACAATGTTTGTAAATTAACCAAAGAATTCATTTAAAAAAAGTTTTAATAAAACTTTCAATATTCAATTTTGTGTTTGTTTAAAAAAGTTTACAACACAGCTAACATTTCTTACAAGAAAATGTTAATCGAACTTTCCACAGTAAAAAAAAATAATAAAGCCAGGCAATAAGATATTCAGTCCTACCTCATGTAAGCACTTATACCAGTTCTATTATGGTAATTGTAAATTAAAATAAAAAAATTATTGTTGTATTTTTTAATATTTTTTTGATAAAAAACACTGAGGAATGTTGTTATGTAATAAACAATAATAATTCCAGCAGAAAGTCTCTAAAAAAAACAAACATCTGAATAATAAAAGTAATTATAAAAGTTAGAATTGAAAATATACTTACAGTACCAATGAAGTGCCTTGTAATGTAATCATATACTTTCCATGAGTCTGAATCTAACTCATTTCTTGATGCGAGCTTCATAGGAGTAATTGGTGGATGATCACCAGCATCATGCCCTTTCCTAAAAAAGATATTAATAATGCACATTACTTGCCTGCAACAAGGCAATTTTCAGCTTCATAATTAGCCCATTTTATTCATGATATATGATTTAAGAGAGAAGCATTTAAAATTGAAATCGGCAGCAACTCAAAAAAAGATGTCAGTAAACTACAACTATTTAGATTGAAATTTTAAATTAGAAATTCATAAGCTTTTAAAGTAATTAAAGAAAACATTGTTGAGATAAAAACTGCAGATATAACTGCAAAATTTGCATTCTAAAAAGGAACAGTCAAGTATTTTAATACAAGAAAAAAAAATATTTTCAAATGTCCTGATTATATTACCCTTCTTTAAAGAATATAACATTTTAAGTACTGGCTTTGATTTATTAACTAATCAGTTTTTAAAAATTCAGTTTCTGAACTTTTGGTATTAATGAAACTATAAATACCTGGGTCGAACCATTGCTCCAGATAATAATTCCTGGACATCACTTCCCCACTCAGGGCTTCGGCTTTGGAGCTGCAACATTCCCCTTTAACAAAAATTTATTCATAACTATGACAAGAAGACAAATTAGAAAACAAAGAGTTTAGGTTCACAACATTGCAGAAGAAAATTTTATGTAGTGGCTAGAGCTTCATAATAAAATAGTTGCACAGTAAAAATTTGAGACTTTAAAAATAAAATGCCTTCTCAGTCTAAAAATTGGAAACATGACTTTAAAACCAGGTATGTACTTTACTAAGTGATGTTATGGAAAAGAGAATAAAACACTATTGATTTCTAAATAATTTATAACATTTAAGATTTCTCAAATTAAAGCTACTTCTTTATTGTACTTTTTCATACGGTTGAATAGGATAAAATTTAGAAGAAAATAGGGCTACTCGCTTTTACACAAAGCTTATTTCACAAGTGATTGACTCAAATTGAAGCAGAGTTATATGCTAAATTATCGTGGGACAGAATTTTTAATTAAATACTGTTAGTTAAAAATTCTGTGATATGATAATTTAAAGTATAACTCTGCTTCCATTTGAGTCAATCACTCGCAAAATAAGCTATGTGGAAAGTGAGCTAAAATCACTATTTTGTTCTGAATCTTATCCTATTCAATCTTACAAAAATATAAGTTAGTGAAAATGTTCTAAAATAAAAAAAAAAAATAAGCAACTTAAATATGTTCTTAAAACCAATATTTTGTAACAAAACTTACATTTTACATTGAGCAATACAATTAAAAAAAAATTAAATGGTGCAGCATTTAAATACTAGCTTAGATCCAAACCTACAATAAAATTTTAAGAATAATCTTTCTAATGCATTCCATTTTTGTTTGGAAACTAATTATGCAACAACAGATTTAAAAAACAGCAAAATATATTTTACACTTAGTTGCAATTTTTGAGAAATACTCAGTGAGTTTAGTACATCAAAGTTTTGAGCAATTCTGAAAGAATACCCATCAAACTTAGAATAAAATAGGACATGCCTAATATCATAGTTCTCAGGATAATTTGTGGTTTCTGTCCTAGGATAACTTATGTATCCTTGAGTGTAAAGTCTCTCTGCAATCATCATGGCATGGTGGGGGCCCATGTTGAGACCAGAACTAGCAACTCTCATAAGTTCCACTGTGTTCAGAGCTAGAGGACGCTGCTTTGCTTTTTCTTTTTGACTGACATTTGTTACCCTAAAAAATTATATTAAATTATAAGAATATATTACATTGCAAATAAGATTATAAATAAATTTGTTTAACTTATACTAGATCATAAATACAACTGTAGTATACAAGAAAAATTATCTAGATTATATTGGACTATAAAAAATTGTCTGGACTGTTATTGATAAAATAGTAAAAAACTGTTTTGAATGTATAATTAAAATTTTAATCCATGCAAATAATCATAGTAATAGTATCATGCAAATTTTATTCAATAAAAATATATTATGGAAATAATTTTTTTAAACATAAAACCTTAAATGTAAAAAAAAAGTGGGTGCAAGGCAGATCAATAATTTATGTAAGAATAAATACATAAAAAGATATTGAAAAAGCACAAACAAAGCTTATTAGGCATGAGTTTTTTTGTTGAAAAATGTTACACTTAATTCTGTAATGTCGTTTCCTATCTACAACTTTGAAAATTTACAAATCAATTATAGATAGAATCAATTAAGAGTGTCCATCTAATGCCTGAGCGGTTAGTGCTGTGGTCTCATATGTCAAAAGTGCCAGGTTCAAATCCTGGAATAGATGTTTGTTGTGGTTCAGAAACCATGTTCAGCTGTAGATCCTGATCTGATTAGTCATTATTGTGCACAAAAATAGGTCATTGAGCATACTAACCAACCCAATTAAGAGAATTCATTGAAAAGAAAAGATCATATAAAAATAGTTACCATAATAATTTCCAAATCGTACATTTCTGGCTTTAGTAACATAAGTCGGCCAGTCTGAATGATACACCAAAGCCTGAATTACAGAAAACCATTGTGGTGTGAAAGGCCATTTACCAAACACTCGACCCAACTTTTGTACAATTAAATTTCAATCATGAGAAGTAGTTTAATTTAATATTGACATACAAAAAAGTATACAATGAGTTTGAAATTTTTCACTTTTTGTGTTTTTTGGAAATCTGGAACAATATACCCCAACCATATAGTCAACTGGGATAATATACAACAACCATACAGTCGGCTTGAACAAAATATCCCAATCGTATAGTCAACTAAGACAATACACTCTTTCGTATAGTCAACAGGCACTACTTGTACCAATCATCTAGGTTATCGTATTAAATATATAACCTTGTAGTAATTCAATCACTAATGGAATATATAGCCCTACTGTTAGTACATTGACAGAAATAGGTTGAATACACTTTTCATGATTCTGGTTCATGATTGCCAAGAGAAGCCAGCACTTTGCGTGTTTTGAAAATTATCACAAAACATACAAATTTATTTCCTAATATAAACTTTTTCTTTTTTAATAAACTTTGTATAATTTTATTTTCTGTTCATTTAAGCCAAACCTGATTTTTTATTCTCTATCCTGAGACCATCTATTCATATTTACACTGTTATGCTAAGAGTTTCCTCGTAGCTGTACAAATATGGCAAGTAAAGAAGGGACGGATAACTTGTAGTAGGCGTCCTGGGCAAGTAAACAATCAACGAGATATCTCGTAGTTGGCAGTCAATGTGTTGTATATGAATGGAACAACGTATTCAACAAAAACTGAGACGTATACGCTAAAAGAGTAAAAGGAGCAGAAGCTAAATTTTAAAGAAACAACTAAATTGGCTTCTAAAGATGTCCAACACATTACAATAAAAGTTAAACTACTCATTTATATATTGATATTTTTTGAGTAAATGATTTTGCAGACACTAATTATACATTATCATCAAAGTTATCTAACCTCAAGGGTTATGGAGCAACAAAGATAGAAATTCGGAACAAAATAAAGGCTTTTTGGAGCAATTTGAAACAGTTGAACAATCAAGTACAAGCAAAGGGAACAAAGTTTTTAATTTGGCAACTAAGGACAAAATATACAAATTTTAGAATGATTAATAACTAGTTTAAAACAACTTATATTTTTGATCACTTGGCAAGTAATTAAAATTAATCATTGAGATATAAAATATACTAAATATTGCTTAACTTGGTTGTGCCCCCCCCCCCCCTCCAAACATAAATATTTAAAAGTATCATGCTTACGTAATGTGTTTAAATAAATGACAAAAACCAGCTATGAACCACTTTGGTTTAAAATGTTTAATTTGAGATACCAATAGTAAATTGAAAAAGTTTGAAGCAGATGCAACATGCCTGATTATTTGAGATTAAGGTTTGGAAAATTAAAGAAATATTGAAAAAGAAATTTTTTTTACACGTATAAACTTAAAAGCAAAAATTAACTAAGCATTTCAAGATAAAATGTTCAATTATATATTACATTTAGAAAATAAGTAATTTGTAATTAATAATAAATAACATGAATAAAAAAGCATAAGACAAAGCACATACAAAAACAAAAATATATATATATATTACACTGCTTCAGTTTTTTGTTTGACCATCGAGTAGTAAACATTAGCGACTTCATTATCAAATATTCTTATTCGATCCCAATCCAAGGTTAATATCTTTTGACTTGATGCAGTTACCTTAAAAAAGATACAAATTATTGAATTTTGAAATAAAATAGATAATACAGAAAACTGAAAGTGGAGCTCTGATTACAATATAATAAAAAATAACTTCATAAAAAGCAAAAGTAGAATTATTCTTACCTTAACAGAAAGAACATAATATGTTTCTGGTTTGAAAGAAGAAATCCTATCATGTCTTTCAACACAAAATCCTAAAGTGGGCGTTTGACATGGACCATAAGAAATTAAGGCACTATCAAGATTTCCATACTTATTCTGCAAGAAAAAGAAAATTAAAGTTATTTTAAATATGTCCATAAAATTGTTTTACTGGATAATTAATGAAATAGCAATACACTATATGTTAAGTAAAAACTATTAGTAATAATGTTAATTATTTTATTGACAAAATATAATAAAAAAAGACACTTCTGGTGGTCTAGATCTAACAGATCTAAATTCTAAGAAATATAAAGTCTAAAATTATCAGTCCTTACGTGACTTTCAATCAAAATAGCTGATTAAGTTATTAAGAACATTTTATTATAATACTTTACTAGTTTAAGTAAAATATCACAAAAGTAATGAAGTGTTTAATAATAAGTTACATGAATAGCTAATCAACTCTGCAAAGGAGAATATAAAAGCATGTATATAACAGCTAATTAATGAAGACTTCATACTCCTAATTTATAAAAAAAATTGTTTAGCAAACTAATCTCTGCCCCATAAATGACTCCAAACCCCCAAATTAAAGTTTGTAAAATTAAAAATATAGACAGTTTGGATCTATCACTCTACAATTCATATTCTTATAATGCTAACCAAATCAGAAAAGTTTTTATGCTCCATAAAAACTTGTCTGATTTCAGGGTTCCCACTAATATCACAGAATGAAAATCAATGACTTTTAAGGACCTAATTAATGTTTTTAAGGACCTTTAAAAATTTGTTTTCAGGCATCATGACTATATATAAATTTTTTATAAAGTATATTCTACCTAAACAGTTACAAGTTGGCGCATGCGTAATACAAATACATCAGAAAATTCTGATACAGTGCAGATAAGTGGCAGACATGCGGGGATAGCAAGTCAGAGTTGCATTTCTGTAAATTTTTCAGTTGGACAACATACACAAAAATTAAGGACTTCTAAGCATTTTCAGGGACTTTTAAGCACCTTTAAGCATTTTCAAGGCCTTGAAAACAGGTTCAAAAATATTAAGCACTTTTAATGACTTTCAATGACCGTGGGAACCCTGGATTTGGATACTGTAACAGGCGTTTTTCATTGATAAGCCAGGTTAGTTTTAAATACTGATCCCTACTGCAACTTCTGAATAGTGTATGCCTGGTTATTGACTTGAAGCCAAAGAGTGCTTAACAATCACCATAAAGATCTATACTAGCAACTTCTCCCCAAACTAGTTAGAATGTGTTGGATGAGGGAAGTACTCAATTGGCTTCATCTGCTTGCAGAACAGAATTCGCTTATAAGCTATCTAGAAATTGAAGTTAAGAGATATGTGGTCTTAACCCTCTGAGGGTCATGGACGTATATATATATATCTTTTGATCTTCAGTTTTTCCAGCAATATACAACATTTTTAAATTTATAAATAAAATATTTTTTTAAATATTTTTATAGGATGATAATTAAAAACCCCATTTAAAACAAAATAAAAATAATTTTAAAAAATTATACATTTGAATCAGAAATATAATTTAAAAATTATTGCACGGAAAACCACTGTACAATTTCACCCATTCTCTAGACACTCAGAGGGTTAAAATGCCACCTTTATGAATTAGAAAAAAAAAATTGCTCCATATAAATTGTATTCTCCCTGAAATAAGTTATATTTACTTAATACCCTACATCATGATTATCAATTTGTTTAAAACTTTTTATCCAAAGAGATTTTTTAAACATAATCACCTGGAAAAACTTGGTTTGAAACCTAGTAAAAGCACATCCTATTCGCAAATCGAGTTCTTGTCGAGCATCCACAGATAGCGACTCATTCTCATTGGGTTCTATCAAATTCTTCATTGCCGCTTTAATATCTTTATCCGTAATTGCACTGAATTTCGCACGATATATGATCTAGAATAAAAGCTCAAATATAACCAAACATTAAAAAAATACTTTCATCAAATTTTGCTGAATATTCATACCTTATCCCGACTACTTGCTGGAGATCTCATTGCATCTCTCACACAGTTAATAACCTCAAAACAGATGTTTTCTCCTTCCTTGTCACAATCCAGCCAAAGCACCAAATAATCACAATTACGAGCCTAAAAGTAACAATTCAATTTACTGCGCAAGGTAGATGTACACTAAGAAATATAACTAAATTAATGAGATTTTAGTACAAAAGTAATTAAAAGTATTACACAAGGTTAAGATGTATAAAGTTCATACACTTACAGGCAAAGACTTAAAGAAACTTAAATTAACAGTTATTTTTTCTACGAGAATATATTAAATCTAAAATTTAATTTCTAAATTGAAAGTATCAAAAAGCTTTAAAATATTTGTTTAATTTCAGATAAAATGAATTTTAAATATATTTTAAATTCATAACTGATGTTTAATTTCACTAACCCTTGACAAAACACAAAACTTTAAATCTTTTTAATATACTCAACCTTTGTTAGTACAGTCCAACCCTACTAGCGCGAAGTTGATGAGGCCACCGAAATTTTTCACGTTAACCGAATTTCATGTTAGACGAATAAATTAACGTTTAGTTTTAAGTACGGAGAACTGCTTTTATTTTGCATTAAACAAGATTTCATGCTAAGCAATTTACGTTTATGGGGTTTGATTGTAAAAAAATAATTATACATTCAATATACATAAAGAGTTATCAAATGTAGTGAATGCTCAATGTTGAAACAATGTAATGAAGAAACATGGGGTATCATTACTATTTTTCTTTATTATTAAAGAGGATTAATGCTTTTATTGATTTATATAAGATTAAAAAAATTAAGAATTAATGATATTCTCATTTTCAGGTCAATTTTTCATAAAAAAAACTCAAATAAAAGCAAAAACCCATGCATTCTTTTTTTAAACCTTATAATCATTCATTTGACAGCTCAAAATCATAATTGAAAAAGAAAATTAAATGAATATAATAATAATAAAAAAAAAAAAAAAAGACAGATTTAATTTTTTACATTTAAAAATAATCCATATGTGTGGTGTTGAAATTTAATTTCAAAAGAAACTAATGCTGCTTCTAAGTTTTAGTCTCATTAAATTTTATATATTAGTATATGCACTTTTATGTTATAATATTTAGGTAAATATAATTCAAAACATGCAAGAAAATTGATTAATTCATATTTTTTACTGTACAAGAACATGAGCGCTACAACTACAAAAATGTAAAAAGTTCGAAGAGAACTTTTCAAGGGAAAATTCATCCTGTATCTTGTAAGAGAATAATCTCGGAATTCAGCAAAGCAAGACTTGAGTTTACCTCAGAATGCAGGAACTTGGGAATATTCAATTTAGGATTAGCTTCTCTTTTCTCGGTGGGAGCGGAAAATAATTCAGCCTGAAAAAAAGATCAAAAGAATTATATCCAAAACTTTTGTAAAAAGATAAAACATATTATACCAAACACTGCGTTATTACAGATTTTTTTTTTCTCCCACAAAGTCTCTTTTGAGGTACCCCTTCTGTATGTATGCATTTATATCTTTCCCAGATATCTTTTGGCAGGGTTGTTGGTACTTATAAATACTCCAGATTTTAATATGCTTATAGAACATTGGTAGGTAGTTATGTTTGCATTTTACTAGGAACTATTATTATGCAGTGTTTTGTAAGATTACAATTGTTTTTACTCCCTCACACTTTGCAATAATTCATTGCTAAAACTTTAAAATTAAAACTGCTGCTGCAAAAGAATTGTAATTTTATAAAAACACCTTTTTTTAATAGATAATGTAACTGACAGAATTTTTTTTAAAACGAACACCGGTTTTTTTTTCTATTGAAACTTGAAAATTAAATAGTCAAGAAAGTGATGGGGTATGGAAAAATTTCTAGTGCCAAACGTTTTTGATATTGGGCCAACAATCTTTAGATCAAGATCTAAGTGAAGAGAGGCATCATGACTTCCAAACGCCTGTCATGTATCCCCACAAATGGAGTGCTTATCACAATTATTACTGAGTATCCTCACTTTAAAAAGATAAATTGCTGAGTGTCAAGCAAGGTTCGATTCTGCCATTTTTGGCATGAAAGGTGAGCATTTTACCTCTTGATTGTGAATCAGGCATCAGATAAAAGCAATTTAAAAACAGGGTGGCCACAAAATTCAGGAAAAAAAGTTCCCTGATTCAGGGTTCTCACTTTTATTTAAGAATAAAATGTAAGGACTTTTAAAATAATGGAAGGACCATTTCAGAAAATTGAAGGACCACAAAATAATATTCTTTAGACATAAAAATACAAAATGGAGGCAAAAAAAATGGAGACAGAGATTATTGGTGATTGCTTAAAAATTCAAGGATCTCATCCTTTTTTCAAGGACCAAATTTCATAAAAAAAAAATTCAAGGACTTTCCAGGACCGTGGGAACCATGTGATTTTACGGAAAACTGTTTTTTTAAATTTTCCCAGATGTGTAGACACCCATATCAAATAGAACATGTATGCTAAAAGGATAATATGCCAATTTTTTTTTAAATAGTTTTGGTGGCAATGAAAAGTTTAAATTATTCCGTAAGATTACACCTTTAACGATTACCACCACAATTTTCTGGGAAAATGGCGCCAAATATGGATGTTCGGGGAAACGTGCCTTCAGAACAATGAAAATTTCCCTGATTTTCATGAAAGTTTGAAAAAACTCCCCGACATTTCTCTGATTTTTTCCAGAATCAGAAAGCTCCCTGACTTCCAGGTTCTGTAACCACTCTGAAAAGGAATGTGAAATCTTTCTAACCATGAACCATGGCGTAGAATGTGATTAAGTAATGTGAATATCATTACTTAAATAGGATCCTACGCCAAGGTAATTTTCATCAACAAATGGCAGCCGTCGAAATTTTTTTAATAGCAAGTGAACTGCCTGTGGCTGCCATAACTTGGAACTGTTTTATGTAAACAAGTTTTGGCGCAAAATCCGCATGGGACTTGGAAGTTTTAACGGAATCAGAACATAAAGAAAAATTATTTCCATTTAATATACCTACAGGATCTACTTTATCCCAATTATTAAACTTGGGAATGAAATCTGTACTCATCACATGTCCACATACAGAAGTCATCTTAAATTTGGCTGGTTGAGATTGAAAAGTCCCTTCGTATTCATAAATGCTACAGGCAGAACTCATTCCTTTTCGCTGCTTCATGCGTCCATTAGATAATATTTGCGCTAAGGACTGTGCAAGGGACGGTTTCTCGGCGACCATTAGTACTTGCTTCATTTTTATTTCATAAATTTGAATTCAGTCTCCTAACAATAAATATAAAAAAAGACAGAACATTTCATAAAAATTGCTGCAGTAGAGATAACCTAGTCACATAACTACACATAACAAACATTACACGCAAAACACAACACATCAAACACAAACAACACGCCGGTAGTAGTAACAGGAGTTGAGATGCACGAAATATTGCAGAGAAAAAAATCGTGAACTCCGGGATTTAATGAGGAATATGCACATGACGTCATAAATCAATTGCTAGCTGATGTGACGGAAAAGGTGACCATTTGTTACTATTCGTGTTTATAACGTTATGTTACAATTTTTCACATTCTAAACAAATATATAGTTTTCAAAATTTGTAACATACGAGTCTTATATTTTGAATACTAAATAAGTAAAATAATTTTGAAATTTCAAACAAGAAGGAGAAAAAAATCGCGATAAATAACGATTTAAAAAAAAAAAAAAAATGCATACCTCCATAGCGGATCAATGTCTATCCAACATGTGTTGAATATCAGTAAAAACAACATACGATTTTAAAGGATGAAAATAAATACTATTCATCATTCTGGAAATATTTTATTGGAAATATTTTAAGTTCATATTTGACCAAAAGAAGACAAATGCCTTCAAAGAGTGATTACTATTTAAAATGTACTATACTAAACTTCAACTTAACTAGACATCACTTAGACGATAGATCGTCACAGTGCTCATAGGTATTTAATCCATTTTGGCGGACTGAAGACATAATTCTCGCCAAACCTTACAGTCTTTTGTTTTCTATAGGGTTGTGGTTTGGCGAACATTATGCTTTCACGCCGCCAAAATGGATTAAATACCTAAGAGTAATTTGACGATCTACCGTCTAAGTGATGTCTAGTTAAGTTGAAGTTTAGTATAGCATGAGGATTATGTTTGAAATATGTAATAGGAAGTAAAACTTAGAATAAATATTTAAAATAGGTTGTACTCGACAAGTTTGACGCAACATCTCAGCATCGGCATACAGTGACGTCATAATGTATCAAGAAAGGAGTTGTATCTAATGGCAATGCATGTGACCCATCACACTGTATTTTTAACAACTGATTCGAATTTTAATATACCATTACCTAATGACAATGAGTGTTGCAATTACCCCCTTGCGAAGAAACTGACTCTGACGTCGTCATGTATAACCTTCACCTCTTTTGTCTCACAACTAGAAAGTCGTTCAAAGGAATTTAAAAAATTCAAGTTTTAAAATTTAAGCTGACGACCATACAATTTAAAAAACATTGAATGAACGTAAACATTTTGAAAACAGTGTTGTTGTCAAGTTATTTGTTTTGTATGTACAGTTTTAATGTTTAAACCTTTTAAAATTGAAATTTTTAAAAATTTTTTTAACATTATAGTATTTATACTGACCAAGCTATAACTTTTAATGAAGTAATACATTAAAAGTGATAGAGTTTCTGTATTAATTGTAATCATTAGTATTATTTTAAAATCACAGTATTGGTTATAATAACCAAAAATAATTATAGTCATTAAAGAATAATAACAACAACAACAAAAAAGCGTATCTGAGTTTATGAGAATTCTGTCGCTCGATTTTATGTTTAAAGAATTATAAGTAAATTGGAAAATGACAGTCATTGCCTTTAAAAAGGCCCTACGTGATATTTATATATTTTTCGCTCATAACCAAAAGTTGCTAGTGAGTTTACTTTGAAATTATACATTTTTATTGTTCTCAAACGTAATGAATTACAAAATAGTATGTGACGAAAAACGCGTCATCTTCTCAAACAGTCTTTATAAAAGAATTCAAATACATGTTTTGTTTTTTTGTTTTTTAAGTTGCTAGTGAGTTTACTTTGAAATTATACATTTTTATTGTTCTCAAACGTAATGGATTACAAAATAGTATGTGACGAAAAACGCGTCATCTTCTCAAACAGTCTTTATAAAAAAAATTCAAATACATGTTTTTTTTTTTTTTTTTTTTTTTTTTTTTTTTTAAACAACTTCACTTTTTATATTTTTGCAGATTCCATAAGTTGTCAAAACTGCGTCGAGAAGTCTCGAGCCAAAGAGACACCCGAAGGTTTAAAGTCAATTCCCGTTGTCTTAGTTTTGACTACTTTGGGATCTGATGCTCGATTGCCGTGTCATTATTGGTAAATATTACACCAATTAGTTTGCGTATGAACGACAATCCAGTTAATATTTCTCAGTGGAAATTTAAACTGTTTCATTCAACAACAACAACTGGAAGGGGAAAAAAAAGGGGGGGGGGAGAAAAAGAAGAAGATTTACATAAAGGGTTTACCATAAATTTATATGAAATGCCAACAGCAGTGGGATCACACCGATCAGTTCATATTTGGTAGATGCCGAAAAGTTCCAGCACCATACATTTTTCACTCATTAAGGTTGCAGACATGTTGTTGCGGAATAGTAAGTGAGTGGCAACGGTTACGAAGTGTAAGGAGAGAGTTGCCATGAGACGCTGGTGTAGTTCTAAAAATAATAATATCTGTTCGCATTCAAAAGATTCGGGAGATGGTTGATGTTTGTCAAATAAATGTGTTCATCGTAATACTGTGGAGTTCTTTATTGATAGTTATCCATAACATACGAAGTTTCGAACCTAATTTACTTGGCTTTAATTCAACATTTTATGGACTCTCCCACCATCAGTAATCGAAACCATAAAATGTTGAATTAAAACAAAGTAAATTAGGTTCGAAACTAAAAGTCAAGTTTCAAGATTGGTACAAAGGTACAGTACCCAAAAAAAAATCAGAACGATTGCTATATCTTTTGTTCTAATTGTTGAAATAACAAACAAAAGGTACCGTTGTAAATCGTGGAAGGTTTTTAATAATTGTATGTAGTTTTTTTAATCATGAGGGGTCATCTACATATTAAAACAGAACCAAACTTTAAAAAGTTCAATAGCAACCTCGTAATATTATTCCATATTTGGATTCAGCATTAAAAAAGAATGCGAAATACAAAAATTCGTAATTTTCTAATGAATGGTTTGTAATTTAAATGATAAAACGAAAATGATAAATTAATGTTAAATAAAAAAAATTGGTTTTTTGGCCATAAATACTTAAATAATTGATATATTTCAGTAATTTTTTTTTCAAAAGATAGTTTGTAAATGGCCAAACATAAATAGCAATCAACTTTTGCATCAATTTCTTTTTTAATAATTAATTATTAATTAATAAAACAATTTAAATTTTTTTTTTTGAATAGAAACAGATTTTTTTTTTTTTGCTTTCATTAGATTCACCATGGTCTGAAACCCCACCACAATTTTTTTCTTTTCATTTTGATTTTTAGTTCTCGATTTTTTAGCGAAAATGTAAAAAACGCTCACTTTAAGGGACCGTATAGTAGACGAATTTTGAAAACTATCAAAGATTAATTCAAGGTAAACTAGAGATGTGGAAAATCACACAACGTTCAATTATCGTAAAATAGGGTGAATAGGAACAGCGGGGTGAATCGGAACAGAATTTCTTGAGATTACAAAAAAATATATTATTTTATACAAACAAAGCAGTTTTATTTTTTGTATGTATATTTTTAATCTGTCTAACGTGTTTGGAATCGTGGAACATATGTTTTGTGTGGTTTTCAACAGTGTCCTTTTAAAAAAAAAATGTACTTCCTTAAATTACATTTATTTAAAACCACATTTTTAAAGCAATTTCAATAAGTTATCCTTTAAAAATTTTACTGAATCAGGTGATTTTTTCATTTTATAAATAATTTCAACGATCAAGTTACATTTGTGTTTACAGTGAAATGTTTCTGTAAAATAATCACACTTTGCTGAATACTGTTTACTAATGCCTACATTTTATATTTATTAATTTTCTAATTATCAGTATTATATGTTATACTTCTGCAATTACAGTTTTCGATATTTTATTTATTTCGTGTGAAGAATGCACATCTTTAACGTTGTAAATAAATTATGTTACTTTTGCGTTTACTTGTTATTTTTGTATTAATCTTAAACATGTCACTATAAATCCAAGTAGTTTCTATGCAATTTTAGAATATTTGTATTTTATAACGTCGTGAAACGCCTCACTGACCGTTCGATTTCTCCCGCTGTGAAGTAGAATCTTAAAAATACCTTTCGTTTTATGGAAATTCTCCCTGAAGATTGGTCAAAAAATGGTCGAAACATTTTCGCTTATAAGTGACGTGTTTTCAACATAATGCATTGAAATTTGGTATGTAGAGTAAATGATGTATTCTGAATCGAATGAAATGATAAAAAATAAGGGTTCGTATTGAAATTTTCGAAGATAGCGTTACTTTTACTTAGTAAACGGTCCCTCAAGAAAAAGAAATTGCATCAGATATATAGAAAATCGTATGCAAAACATTTTGGTGCAAACCGTAAGATTCTACGATAATTAGAACCGAAGATATAGCCATCGTTCTGATTTTTTTTTTTGGGTACTGTACATTCAGTGAAGCTGAAATTTCAAAGAAGGAAGGGTTGCATACACAAATAAAAAAGTCATTTTAGATTTTATTATATTCGAATTCAAATAGATGAATAATAATTGCACTCCTTTAATGAAGTCATGTTTTTAATTTCCTTGTTTTTCTATTTTTTACGACTGCCCAGTTTCTGACTTACGACTGCCCAAATAGACCACGACTACCAGTTAGAATAGGCTCAGCCTAAAAGGAGGAACATTGTTTTTGCCACACACATTATTTTGAATCCTTACTATGGAGGATTCCCTTCTTCAAGGGGAAAAATAGCTGTTTAGAATCTACCAATATTATATTAATAATATTATGTAATTGAGACTAAAATCATTTCTTACCAAATTTTTCAAGCTACTATGCCTTGTCCATATTTGGTAGATGCCTTATTTCCTTCCTTCTTCTTCTTCTTATCAAGGACTATGGGGACTAAAGCAGCTCTGCATCTTTTCAAGTATTTTGTACCAACCCCATATCCAGTACAGGCCCGTAGTGGGTAGTACTGCACAGGATGTAAGCGCACACTCGCTCGTGAGAGGGAGTGCGCAAGTTTTCCTATAACCACGGAGGAGTTCATTTCTACCTCGTTCGGTAGTTACCCGGTAGATAGCAGCACCACCAACCGTATGTAGAACTTTCTAATTTAGAGGCATTTTACCAAGCAGAAGACTCCAACAGAAAACTTGGCTTTGGTGGCCTCTAGACTTGGACTTGGCTTAGATGCCGATTAGTTCATTAGCATATGTTTTTTATTAGTACGTGATATTCGCAAAAACAAGGTTTGATTGCAAATTAATCATGACCTAAAGTAAAATAGAGATCTTTTAATCTAATAGCGAAAAAGTTTACCCTATTGGATAACTGCTCCTCCTGCACGAGTGAAAATTAGGCCTTGTATGCATTAATAGTTATATCAAAGCTTGATGACACAATACCATTTTCAGTAAGTAATTTGTTCATTTGAAAACCATTTCCAGTAGTACGAGGGCTGGTATAAGCGGTCGCATTTGGAGACGAAAAAGTCTACATGGCAAGGAGAGGCCGGTTCAGCTGGACATGCACGACGATCCTTCCAAGAATAGAATCTTCGTCGTGGAAGACCACAGCCTCGTCATTCTGCGAGTGACGAAAGACGACGGGGCCTATTACTTTTGTTACGATGTTGAAGACGTGTATGGGGCTGCCAAGATGGACATTCTATTAGATAGTAAGTTTTATATTATTGACAAAGTTTTTATATGGGATGCGATTATACTTGGTTGGAAAAAAATCCTCACAGTGACTATACTCAAGAAATATCTGGTCTATTCCAAAGGAAGCGATGAACCTTATCCAGGAGCATCTTATATACTATAAATGCATGAATTTTCAAAAATCGAGGGAAATCTTTTAAAATTTGACAGTCAATATGAGACCATCCACACAATGCCTGTTTAGAAAGCAGAGTTTTCGCAGCTCTGCAGTTATAGTATATTCCTTTGTTCTCAGTGGTAATTGCGAATCAAATTGTTTAGAATAAAAAAATTGAGTTTTGAATGAATTTTCGGAATATTGCATTGGTATTAGTGTCCAGAAAACGTTGTCTAAGCAACAACACATTATATTTCACGCCTTTATTTTTTAACTTCAAGACTTCTCTTGTGTGAAGTTACCGCTTTCTAATGCATACTACACACATTACAATATATAAAGTACACGTCCATTACATTTTCTTTTAAACGAGAGTTGTAAAAACATAGTACTTACAAAAAAGTTGAAAGTTTTAATTTTCCAAAATTGGAGGCTTATTATAGCTTCGAAAACGTTTGGTACATTTTTGAGCAAGATACGTTCTTAATAATTTAAATTAAATTTAGAATTTTAATGAATTAGAGTACAATGAATTAAATGTAGAATATAATGCCTATAAAAAAAGGTCAGAATCAGTAGAAAAGTTTCCCGTGACTTAGCCATGTAAAATTCTCATTTCCACATAAAATTTTTAGCACAATACTTGAAGTATTAGTTTTCAAAAATGTAGTATTTGTATTATTCAAACATTTAACATTTTATTTAATATAAACATAGTGTTTTTGTCAGATAGTAGTAAAATACTATGGGTGAAAATCTGACAACGATAGTTTTGAGAGTTAAGTTAGATTCGATGTCGATTTGAATGCTATTGTTTGCAACAATGTACTCGATATTTTAAGAATAGTAACTCACAATTAATTGATTTCCATGTGCACGTCACAAAATTGTCCCTAATGAATTTTTTATCCCTCCGTCTTTTCTTATAACACTATCAAATTTCAATTTTAAAACTCTGCATCATTATTTCAAATCTTCCAGTATATTTAACCTGGCAATGGGCGAGATAGGCCAAGACCTTAGCAACGGCCAGTCTACAACGTTCCACATCGGGATTGACCAGTGTCGGACCGATATTGGTCAACGTATTTGTACTACTGAGGTTGATTGCGAATCTCTCTCCCTGCTAAATGAAGTAATCTAAGAAGCCTGGGGATGGGCGAGCATAGGTGGAGTTCCCTAGAAGATACAGATAAAATTATAAAATACTAATTCATTACTTATAGCCCGTGAGTTTTTTGCAAGTTTTGCCACATACTGAGTATCTTTTTGTTGCCTGGAAACTATCTCTCTTTAATTTTCAATACGGAAGAAACAGAGGTGTATGTACACTTCGTTCTTTCCAAGCAGTCCGTAGTTACAGTAACTTGATTAATTAACGATATAATATCCTTACCTTTGTCTCAGTTGAAAAGAAAAAGCAACAGTTTGGCGCTAAGAAAAGAAATCATCTATGATTTTTGACCATTTTTTTGTTGCAATTCAACTGATTTGGATTCGGTTTTTTTTGTTTTTTTTTGTCATTTTTTTACCGACAGATCAGTGTATTCACTGCTATTTTTTTTTTTTTTTTTTCACTCTATAAAAATTCAAAATTATGACGCATTAAAATCATCGATGTAGATAAACAACTGGATAGACTGCTCCATTGTCAATGCAAAGAGAAAAACGCGCCGGGGATTGCGAAGATGGTGGGATGATTAACCAATCACAGTTCACTTTTATAGTTGGATGGGAATGCGAAAAACCTTGTAAAGTGTTAGAGTATATATTTTTTTGCACATTATTACTAATTAAGGTCTACTATTGACATTTCTGCTGTGTACAACCCAAAATTTTAATTTCAATCCTCGGCAATCCGTATTTTTTATCCCACCAATTGCACCTGGCAGCGGCTTCATTTTCCCAGCGTTAAGCAGTCTATCCAGTTGTTTAAAACTGATGATTAAAACTTGTAACCGCCCTTCGGGCTATACTTCCGTGCAAAGCATAAAAGTCAGTATACATTTTTTGGGCCAAACTGAAGGATTGTTCTTGGATGGTTTTCTGTAAATTCTTCTTAATGGTATCGGTTAATGGTCGTATCTTGCACCGGAAATATTAAAAAAGTTAATAAGTAAATCAATAAGTTAATATGAACTACATGAAGTTGTTAAACTTTAAACAGAAATTTTTCATCATGAGATCAGTTTGGAGATACGACTTCTATGCTTAACATGGCAGCATAATTGTAAAAGTATAATTGCCAATTTTCCATTCTTCCCTCTTTTATCTTTCTAGTTGAGCATAGAACTGAATTGGAACCACAAGAAATAAGTAAGTTTTTTTTGTGTGTGCATGTAAACTTTGATCTATTGCAAACTACAAAAAATTATAGTAATAACATATCACCATTTTAATAGAAATGCCAAAAGATTTGGATAAGGAAGTTCCTAAATGGCTTGAAACTTGTAAAGAAATAAGTAGGTAATTTCCTTTATTTTTATAAAGTTTTAAATAATCAAAATAGTCACAATATTTGTAAAGTTGCGTATGTATATCCACAATTTTGGTGGCCAAAAGCAATATTCATAGTAACCCAATTTTCTCGGCCAAAGTGAGATATCGGTATCAATGTAAATATAGAGCCCCCTCTTTTCTCGGGCATAAACATGGTATGGGTATGTCCAGTCGATTCCAAACAAAAACTTTATGTTGCATGTTTAAAATAGATCGGTGTCTTCAACTGTCCCAAAGTTTCAAATACATAAAATTCTAGGGGAATTTATAACCGATAGTGCTTCAATATTCGACCCGGAGATTGCTATATATAGTTATAGTTCACTGCAGATAAAGACATTTTTTATCTGTGGATTAAGGTCGAACAAACTTGCTAATTTGACCACATTTTTGCTTGTAAAATAGTTGACTGCTTTAGGAGATTTTCCGTCTTCTCCTAATAGGAAATGTATACACGTGTACAGAAGAGGTCTTTTAGATGATTCGATGATTTATGAATAAATCCACCTTCTTCAATTATACCATCCAAAATTACATTGTTAACGTCAACTCTTTTGAAATGTTCTTGTTAATATACATACCTTATACATTTTTTATGTAAAAGGCACAAAACGTTAAACATATTTATTAACAATTAGAATCTACAGGGTGTCCCAAAAATGACCACGATTTGAAAAATCAATAATAATATTAATAATTATAAAAAAAAGAAAAAAAGACGGAAGGCGATAGAAATGTACGGTTTGCTGCATTATATGCTAAAATAACCAGGGAATTTATTATCACCAATTTCCAAAATTAGGTACAAAGCTCGTCAGTAGATGGCGTTGCTATTCTGTACGCATTTTGACCATTTCAGATCAGTATTATTTTTACATCTTAGCGTATGCTTCGAAAATAGTTTATTCGCTAGAACGGCGTATTTTTATTGTTTTGGAGTTTTATCATCTGGACCACATTTAGTCTCAGACTGGGCCACGTTGTTGCCGCAAATAGTGGCTATTTTAAAAATATTGTTTTGCAATTTTTCTTTGTCATCAGCGCCATCTGTTGACAAACTTTGTAATTAATTTTGAAAATTGGTAAGAATAAATTCCTTGGTTATTTAAGCAGAATGCAGCAAATCGTACATTTCTATTGCTTTCAGTTTTTTTTTTTTTTTTTTAATTATATATTATTGATTGTTCAAATCGTCAGTCATTTTTGGGACACCCGGTACATTAGCTAGTACCGATGTCCTTATTATGTGTCAATTTAATGTTAAATATGCACATCGAATGCTTTCAGAAAACATTCCGTCGCTTTCAAAATACGAGTGCTACGCGGAATGGGGCGCTTGGAGCAGATGCGATGCGTGCGGAAAAACCGGGGAAAGGAAACGAATTGGAACTTGCCGTTTGCAGAAATTCGAAAAAGTCCAAATGGAGGTAAATAACAGTACTTGTTCCAAGCAGAGGGAGGTGGTAATTCCAAAGAAATAAAAACTGGCTCGTGATCACTTAGTGATTTAGTTCCTCTCTCACCTAGAGGTTCGATACATTTAAACACCTGAATTCCAAAAGAAATAGGACAAGTGACATGTATACTTAACAAAGATATTTATTTATTATGACATTCATCATCCAGAAGATTGACATTAAAACCTTATTTATATACGTTTCTTTCTTAACAACTTTCATCCTCCAGACTGTTACCATTGCTATATATATTTAATACAAAACTTCGTTATTCTAACAAATTAACCTTGGTACATCAGGAATTAAGTTTTGGCGCAGAGATGGGCAAATTGCATCAGGATAAAGAAAAGGGACTTACCCAACGTCTTACCCTTTCTGTGCCTTTTCTTATGCACCTTGCTTCTGTGTAGGTTGGTGGCCGAACTTAAAGTGGTGGATTTTTTGGTCAAGCTTCACTTGACTAAACCCGCCAACAAGTCTGATTGGCTAAACCCTTCAAATTTGTTAGCTCTAACCCAAAGAATTTAAAAATCACCCCTTTTTTCAATTGCTAAGTGTGGGAGTGTGGGAGGAGAGCAAAGAAGGTCGAGGGAAGGACTCATTTCCCCCACGTAGTGGGAGGAAATCCCTTTTTATAAAAATTACCTTCTCTTTAATCCCTAAGGGTTTCTTGCATAGCAAAAAATGTTGTAATACCTTACAACAGTACTTTTGTCCTAGTGTCCTTGGAAAGTGAGGGGCTTACAAGTGGAGGCGATTGGGAAGGACATCGGTTGACCCCCCCTTCTCTTTTTCAACTTTAACGATGCTATCAATATTTTGCAGTTTGCCCCCCTCCACTTTTTGGTACCCATGTGCACCAGAAAATTCGCTGTATGAAACGAAAAGTTAAAAAGAAATCATTAGCAGACAAATTCTACCCTACCTCATCAGTTTAACTACAGTTGTAATATTTAATAATGGTCTGTTGATGTGAATGCACACGCTTGTGCCTCAATTTATACTGTCTGTTTATCATAAGAAGCTCCCTCCACGATGTCTAGTGTCGCATGTTTCCATGGAAACAAGACTAGACTCATGTTCTACGGGGAATTCCAGTAAAAAAGACATCAACGTTTGCCGTGTTGTAACTTTTTTACACGCTATTTTCTGTTTGCATCGCACTTATTTATATCAACGACACTTGTTTCTTTAGCGACCTCCACAATCTAGACTATCTGAAAGGAGCTATTCTTCTAATAGACAGACAGTATAATGGCATTGGTGAAGAGGAGAAGTAATGAAAGTAGGTTTGTAGCTCTCAACGCATCATTCTCTCATAAAAGCATCATTTTAATTCTTCTATAATCGATGCCATTATTTCACCAGATGATGAAGTTTTTTAATGTGAATTACTCAATTCACAACCAGCAAAAAATTTCGCTTAGGGTTAATTATAAAAGGTATGAATAAGCTTTTAATATAAAGTGAGGTTAACTAATTGAATAATAACTTAGTCTTGGTGCACAAAGTGTTTCTGCAGGTTCAATTAATGCATGGTCTTAGTAGCTGGCAAGGTCAAAGATGGGGGAAAAACCAAGCTGAAATATTTCCCACAAGGGTTAAGAACAAATGAAATTAAAATTTTAATTAAGGTATTTGGTTCTTTTATAACACAGCGATTCGGCTAGCAGCGGACCACTTCATAGTTTTAATGATTACAAAATCACCATAATTTTTCAGTTCGCAAACCTCCCCCCTACATGCAATTTTTGATGATTTGTGGTATCAATGGTTCCTGTTTTCTAACTCTTGTTTGTTTTCAGACACCTCAGGGTAATGTCATCGAAGCGGACTTCCCCATCGTAGGAGTGGGCTGTCATTCTGTTTTGCTGGATGATGTGCCAAAGGCAAAAAAGGTTTTGGACAAAATACCCCATTTAGTGGTGATTGAAAAGTGTGAAATCTCTTGCAGTAAGACTTTTCATTTGAATTGCTTTATTTTTAAATCCTTTATATTAACATTGATTATGCTTGTCGATGGGAGTGGAATCTGCGGAGGGCTAATTAAACCCACTTGCCGTCATCCAATCGGGCTGAAACTTAGCAGATAAGTTCGATGTCGATGACAATGCATTCTATCGAATTTCGTGGCTGCTACTGTCACTAAAAAGTCGCTTTTACGGAATACTAATAAACCAACTTGCCGTCATCCAATCGCGTTAAAATACCATTGAACAGCTCATTTTTGAAACTCTTTCTCGTTTCCAAATTTTTTTTTAATAAATAAATAGTAAAATTACTTTAATCAGGATAAATAAATGATATTTGGATGCGAGAGCATAAATTCACGTTCATTTTTGATAAATAAATTTTGAAACGTAGTTTGCCGCACATTTTGTTGATATAAATGTTTTTGATATCGGAGCTGTGTTAATGAATATAAAAATTGACAAGGCATATAAAGGATTTTTCAAAAACTCAGTTTTTATGGTTTATATTATTATTGAAACGCAAAAATATTTACACATATATGCAAATATATTGTAGTATGAAGAGATTTTTTGATTGGTGAGCTCTTGCATTTAATTAAAAAAATATTAATTAGTTCATCAAAACGAAATATAGTAAGTTATATTTTAGTTTTAATGTTTTCAATCTTTTGGGATAAGAGCGATCCATCCTGAGTATTTACTAGCTGGTCCGTGCCCCGCTTGCACATTTTTGAATAATCAGCATTCAATATTGTATTTTGAAGGCTTGAGATGTAAGGTTTTTAAATTACTATTTTCTTATTTTTATAGTATTGCCATCTCTTGTATACTATCACAACTTCCTAAAATTTTTAGATTCAGACAAACTACACAGATTATGTCAGCAAGTACAATAAACACTAAATCAATCAATCAATAAATAAATAATAATAAAAAAAATAAAAAAAAACGAGTGTCATTTAAGAGAAAAAAGGTTGAACGAAGATTGAAATACAAATAATTTAAATAAGAATTCAATAACATTTTATTGCAGAACTACCTGAATATCTTTTCTTTGCTACGAAATTTCACTATATACATATTTTAAGAATTAATAAACTGCTCAAATTAGAGATGATCTTAATCTGCAGAAATCCGTAGAAGTTACTAATACCGTTGAAAAACGTCACAAAATCATCTGAAATTAACTAACTAAATTTCCACCAAAATCTTTCAAACGATGATAGTTTTTCTAGCTTCATGCCCTATCGAAAAACTTGCCAAATTTTATGAGTGAATGAATTTAAAAGTAAATAAAAGACATAACAGTTCGAGTTAAAAATATCATTTACATTAAGGGTCAGATATATTTGCTCTATTCAGTTTTATATTGACCGGATTAATATATTAATGTAGATAAAATAATTTTACTTTCAATTAATTTCCCATATGTTAATAAACGTATTGCATTCGGTAATTTTTTTTTCATTTCTACACGTTTTAGAACGTGCCAATATGCTTTTGGCCGTCCGTCTGTCTGTGGTCAGCATAACACGCGAATGAACTGACCTATGGTGTTCAACTTTTGCGTACGGGTTAGTGGTTTTCATGAGACCTGTCATTAAAGCTTTCGTCTAAATTGCGCATGAGCAAAATGTAGTTACCATTTAAAAATTTATATTTTCAAGCAATACTGCAAAAAAAAAAAAAAAAAAAAAAAATGGATGCAACGACTTTGATCAAAATCGCTGTTGCTAATGCCTCTTAAGGTATTCTAAATATTCCCATTTCCAAATTCCCGTGGAAATGAGATAAAGGCATAAAAAAGTTGAAAACGAATGCCTGCAACACAGAGTTCACTTTCCTGGGGCATCTCCCAATAACGAGTGTTTATCTTCTGTTTCATTTACAAGAAAGGATAATGTAATATTTATTGAAAAACATACAGCAAATTTCGCCATTTTGGCATTTAATTAATGAATTTAAACAAAGGAAGTAATTAAATCAATCAAAACCGGGCAATTTTCAGCAGACCCAACTTTGAATACATGCTAAAAGTTTAATAAAAATATTTAAAACCGTTTTAGAGTAACTTATTAAGCGACCAACCAACAAATTGACATCTCATATTATTAAATACTTTGACACATTATTAAACGTCCTCTTAAAATCGATATGCCCAAGTATCACTGAAATTATGAGAGATCATTAAATCTAATAACATGCCTAGATTAAGAAATTTTGTGTTTTAGCAAATTTAAATGAATGTATTATGTCATCGAAAGTACTTCGATAATAATGCTTAAATCTTATTTAAACAGTCATATATTGTCATTTTCCTTAGGAACAGTTACTTTTATTTGAGATACTTTTAATTAAGAAAGTATTCAACTTTATTAAATATGGTTTTAATTGATAGAGGGATTTGTAACAAAAGCTTCGAGGCTAAAGGCATTCAGGAAAAGTGCTTACCTGAAAAGAATTAAAATGAAAATATCGAAGAAATTGAATAGTGGTAAGTTTGGTGTCTTTAAAAGCTCTCCGAGTTACCTAATTAGATTTTAATCCCATTACATGTATGTAATCAATGTTTTATGTATAATTTTAGATTCTACTATTTAGATATTCAGATTGTTAACAACTGGATTAGGTTTCAGTTAAAATGAAGATATTTGTTTTATTAATTTAGTGAGTTTCACAATCAAGTCGGAAATGAAGTCAGAAAAGGAAGGAGCTCGACTTACACTTTTTTGCCCAGGGTAAAAATTTTAAATTTGACTTCTTTTTTCAATCCTACAAGGATAAATTACAAAGCAACGTAAATTACAACAACGCTATCTCTCCCTCTCTCTCTATCTATATATATCTAAAGCGTATGCAGCTTTCGTTGCGGGCGATGGGCCTCGATCGCGAGACCTTTGGAGCTCGATACAGATACTTTACCGCTGTGCAAAAGAGTACTCCAGTGCACAGAAGCTTTATCTGTTATTTGAGGTCACCACATAGCCTCCTCCCAGCGACGAAGGAGCAATGCTGTTGTTCTGATCAACGTCTGATTGGAGTTGGAGGTTTGGGATGCTAGTTGCATCGTTGTGTCCGCTTGTTGCGGTGTTGCGTATGTGATCGCTTGTTGCGATGTAGTGTCTCCTTTCAGAAGCGCCGATAGATGGCAGCATGATTCGTTTTAGTCCGGGTCATCAATAAAGCGTTATTAAGCTTTCACTGCGGGTGACGTGCCTCGATCGCGAGACCATTGGATCTCGAGACAGATACTTTACCGCTGTGCAAAAGAGTACTCTAGTGCACAGAAGCTTTATCTGTTATTTGAAGTCGCCACATCTCTCTCTCTCTATATATATATATATATATACAGAGAGAGAGAGAGAGAGAAAGAGAGAGAGCGAATGAACATGATTTCTCCTTCAAAACTGTGAGAGAAAAATAATTACGTTTGCTACATTTTTTTAACACATTTAATGTTAGGAAAAGTGGCAGGACTACGGTGAGAAAAACTGATAAAAGTGAGAAGAGGGTAGTGTAATTTGATGGTGGGGAGGGAGGAGAGTTACTTTTCCAAATCTATAGTTTGGTGGCCATTACTTTTCCAAAACCTAGTCATCACTTAATATGAACTGAATTCTGAAAACTCTTGATCTGAACTCGTCTGTTTTGAACAAGGAGCACTTTTAGATGAAAAATCAGAACGCATATTTTTTTATCCATTACCCATATGTTAACAAAGGGTAATGAAAGTATTGTTTTCGCCTCCTCGCTTTGGAACATCCTGACTTCAAACTATTGGTTTTAGAAAAATGTCTGTCTGCGTGTATGTGGTCAGTATAACTCCCGAATTGACCTATGATGCTCAAATTCAAGGTTAGTGGTGGCCATGAGACATGCCATTAAGGTTTTCGTCGATATTGCTTATGCGTAAAACATGAAAAAATCACTGCTCTAATGATTTTGATCAAAATCTTAAGGTGTTCAAAACATCCTCACCTCTGAAATTCCCGTAAAAATGCTACAATGGTGTAAAAAGTTGAAAAACGAGTATCTTTATCACAGAGTTCTCTTCCCTTGAGCATCGCTCATCAACAGCCATTTTCCCCTCTGATTCACTTATAAGAAAGGACAATGCAAGAATGATCCAAAAGTACATCTCCATTTTGGGAGTTTTCTTTTACTTTAAAGGCTCATATAAGAATCATCGCCGAAAATACAGCCAAACTGGCAATTTTTTCAAATAAATTAAAATGGTAATAATACTATTCCACGTCAAATTTAAATGTAGTGACCAGTATTACCTACAGTATGATTGAAAGTTGTGAGATGTTCCAAACCCCTAGTTTAAGTGTCCGTTCAGAATACACCGGTAATGTCCACGAAAATCAGGAATTTCAAAAAAATCTCGCAACTCTTCCTCCAAACAACGAGGGTCTATCTCCACCAGGTATCTCTTGCCAAGAGTTATCGCTAATGAGGCCACTTTGTTTTTGAAGGCTTGCAAAAGCGGTCATCTCTCTAATATTTATAGTATTTTTAAATTCTTTTAATTAACTTCGATTTTGTTTACGACGGGAAAATCATTGGAGGGCTAATTAAACCATTTGCCTCCATCCAATTGAGCTGAACTGAAACTTAGCAAATAGACTCGTTGATGACAATGCATGTTATCATTAAGTCAGTGATTGCCGAGTATATCCTAGTCCAAAATCGTTTAAATAAGTTGCAATTGCACATAAAATTTGGTTTGGTATGTTTGTAAGCTCAACGACCTATTTTTGTGCACAATAACGGCTAATCAGGCTGGAACCTACAGCTTAACATGGATTCCGAACCACAACGAACATTCATGCCTAACCCAGGATTCGAACCCGGCCCCTTTGGCATGCGAGGTCAGAGAGCTAACCCTATAGCCATCAGGTCTGCCACATAAAATTTGGCAATGCATATAAGGGATTTATGGTAAAAACTTTGTTTTTATGGATTAATTTATTTTATATACAAACAATCTTTGAATCTGCTTGTGAATTCTTGATGCTCACCAAGCTTTTCCAAACAAATTCCGAAATTTCATTAGAATGAAGAAGTATTTAATACAATAGTGGTAATTTTGTCCCAAAATGCAATATTTTTGTCTTTTAGGGCTAGTATAGATACAAGGGTGAAATGGAAAAAGAATGAAAGATCTATGAAACCAGACAAATTGAAGGAAAGCACAGCTGGCCGTGTGTACATCGATGCTATGGATGCCCTTCACATTAAAGAGCTGAGAGTCACTGATGGTGGTGAATATATCTGCACACTAGATGATGTAGAAATAGGTCTTATTCGCTTGAAAGGTTGGCGGAACTATAATACAAGTGTTATTATAGTGTGACACTTAATACTCATTGCAATAACTTTTTAACCAGAGAATATAAGGGAAAACGGTTTAATGTTTGGTGGCAATCATCAAATTTAAAATTCAACCAGAGTGGCCACAAAATTCAGGAAAAAAAAAAAGTTCACCGATAGATTTCTAAAAAATTCCCTGATTTTACGGTAAACTTTTTTTTTAAATTTCCCCAACTTTTCCAGATGTGTAGACCCCCCTTTGATGAAATAGAACATTCATGCTAAAGGGATAATATGCCAATTTTTTCAAAATAGTTTTGGGGGTAATGAAAAGTTTCAATTATTCCGTAACATTACACTTGTAACAATTATTACCACAATTTTCTGGAAAATGGCGCCAAAATATGGATGAACGGAGAAACGTGACTTCAGCATAAAGAAAATTTTCTTGATTTACTTGAGATTTTAAAAAAACTCCCTGACATTTCCCTGATTTTTTCAGTATCAGAAAGCTCCCTGACATTTCCCTGATTTCCAGCTTCTGTGGCCACTCTGTCAACTTATTGCGCTTTTGTATTTTATGATGCTCCTATACATTCCAACATATGACTAATTCAATAAAAATAACAGTAAAAAGTACTTTTTAGAATATGAAAAACTGATTATCAGTATTAAGTGTAATGCACTAGGGCAGCGGTTCCCAACCTTTTTAGTTGTGCGGACCACATATTTAGTAAAAAAACCCCAAAAAACTTTGAGGTCCACTAGTAAATACATGTGCGTGCTTCAGTAATTAGTAAAACAAAGGTAGATTAAAAAATAAATTAAAAAAAAAGGAACTTTATTGTTTTCACTTTGCAGTTACAACAATGAGAAAACTAAAAAACAAGTGGTCAAAGTTTAAAAAAAAAAAAAATCAATGGGATTTTTGATACTGTTTGATCCCCGTGAGAGAGTCAATATCTGGATTAAAACTGGATAGTTTTAGCTATACTCTTCACGCATTATTCACTCGTTACACCATCGAAATATACAATCGAATAATTCGATCGTTTCAAACAATAGAATGACTCGATTGTTTCCAATTCTACCCCTGTACAGGGCCTGATCATGACAATTTGAGGCCCAAGGCCCGGACACATTCGGGGGCCTCTTTTTCAAACGCATGATCACAATACAAATCCCAATATCTTAAGTATTATTCACAACTTCAGAGTCGACACTTGCTGATCTCACAATAAATTCATCAAGATTTCCTTTAACCCTTTGCACTCCAGTGACGCCTCTCAGGCGCCACACGATTGGATGCAAAACCACGAGAGGACCATTAGGTGTGATGCGGAAATTCGATGCAAGGCCAATGACTGTGTTTAGTTTCTATGAAGCAAATCCATAAACACCAACCGAACCTAAAATGTCTCGAGTCGCTGATTCCTCCACGCGAAAAAGGCCTGGAGTGCAAAGGGTTAATTTTTTTTTCTCTTTGTTTAAAAAAAAAAGCTTGTTTTTTACGTATTCAAATAATGGTTTGGTTTGTTTGAATAAATATACTCTGGGATACTAACGATGGTTCAAGATCAATACAAAATGATTTTTATAAAAAGATATTTTTATGAATAAAAGATATTCACATAGCTTTGATGAGACAAAAGTATAAGTTTACATTCAATTTCAGGGCCCCCTAAAATCATGGGCCCAAGGCCTGTGCCTTGTGGACCTAGGCGATGATCAGGGCCTGCCACTGTAGCTCCAGTAAATTTATCTTGGTTTAGATTCTTGACCAGCGTCCACGGTCCAGTACTACGCTATTCGCGGCCCCCTTGTGGGCCACGGCTCATCCTCTGCACTAGGGATCCAAGAATGTTAATTTGTATTTACCAAAAATCATATTCTACTACAATATACAGGGTTTCTACCAAAATAAAATGTCACAAATCCATGACTTTTCAAGACTGAAGCAAATAATTATCCGACTTAAGAAATCAAATCACAAATATAGATATAATAACCTATATGAATTTTACTAACACGAATATAGTAAGTAAATCAATGTACCATAAAATAATTTAAAATGAAACTTTATAAAAATCAAGTAAGAAATCTTTGTTTCAGTAACTTCCAAATCAGAAGAAAAAGGGAAACATTAATTTTCCATTCTCCGATATTTCAATGTTAAAAAAGCTAATTGATCTCTAATAATAAAGAAATATTTGAAGAAAGAATAAGTCAAAAATAACAAATTATATCATCAAAAATTAAATGTTTTGATGTCAAAAATACGAAACAGAAGAAAGAAGAAGAAAAAAAAAAAAAAAAAAAAAAAATGTAAACACAAGCTTATCAAAACTGTTCATTTCAGTTCTCATATTATGAATTTTTTCCCCACCTATGAGACCTTACTCGTATGATGTTGCAAATTTGGAGTTCAGAAATATTTTCATTGGCCGCAGTTTTTAACTGTGACCGTTGTGTCAGTCAAAACGTAAATGAAAACATAGATGTATTTTCGATGAACTGAATAGCGATCATAGCGTTTATGACGTCACAGTTACGTAGCTAGTTTTCATTGTTTTTAGCCATGAAACCATCTAGAGTGAGGTCTTTCTTTTCCAAATACCTTTGACTTTAGACAAACTAAATATTCTAATTGGACTTCTTTCATCAAGTAAAGATATTCTAGTGGCCAATTCAGTAGGATTTAATCACTCCAATATTTGACAATGTATACTTCCTATAAAATTCATTATTGCAGCAAACTCTGTCCCTTTAAAATCTCTGTCCCAAAAAAAAATTTTGCTTAAAAATTAAGTTTTTTTCTTTTCTTTTTTACTAGAGGCTTGTTTAATACTTAGCATTAACTTCCATTCAAATTAGACTTAACACACTTGCTAAAACAAGGTTTTATAATTAAATAGCCACAATTCTTTAAAATAGTAAAAAATTTTACAATACATAATTCAATATAAGATTACCAATTTTTTGTTCTCTTACAGTGATTTCAAAATATGCAGCATTTGGTAAGTATATAATTGTATACTATATTGAAATATGAAATTTTCTTAACTTGCCTTAGTTATCCAATTTTGCAACAACATTCTCACATTTTTCACAAGTAATTAAAATTATCAACTCCAAGATACAAGGAAAATCTTAAATAAGTTCAATTCCCTGGTCACCTGTGCTTTCACAGTAATATAAATTTAAGGAAATTTCTTACACAAAAAATCTATTTGCCAGTAAATTGTTTACTGAATTGCTTTGATTTTTAATTTAAGAGGGTCGAAAATATTAAACTCAACGGTGGACTCCTGAGGTGAACACTACTGCAATGGTAATTTTTTTTCCTAATGAGTCACTTTAACAGGTAGAAATTATACCTTTTGTGTCATGCACATGAAATCGAGCACAACTTAAAAATCGATTGTCCATTCCTTAACTGGCTTGCACTACTAAAAAAGTTTTGCGCTCATAAAAGGGGCTATATCAGTTTGTTTTAATTATATTTTACTAGTCCTAACAAACACTTCCGACATTCTGGCATCAAATCTATAATAATAAAACAAGTTGTCAGTGTGTCTGTCTGTTGATTTATAGAAAGCTATTTAAAATTGGAGTAGAGCTGACATTTTCAACATAAGTAGTTTTAGTCTTCTAATTGTACCTATCACAAACATAATAAAATTTTAATTAGCTATTTTTAAAATATTTTTTTTTTGACAAAGTGTCTTCAACTAGAGATATAGCTCGGAAATTTTCAACATAATTAAAATTTAGCCTTCTAATTGTAGTTTTGAAATACAGAACTTTAAAATTTTAATTAGTTTTTTTAATTAATTAAAAACTATTTTACAAAACGATTTTTAATAGGGCTACAGATACAGCTCCGAAGTTTTCAACACAAGTAGTTTTAGCCTTATAATTGTACTTTTGAAAAACAGAATTTTAAATTTTTATTGGATTCTTTTTTAATTATTAAGTATTTTAGAAAACGATTTCTAATAGGGTTACAGCTCTGAAATTTTCAATATAAGTAGTGTCAGCCTTCTAATTGGACTTTTGAAAAACAGAATTTAAAATTTTTTTTAACAAATATTTTACAAAACGATTTATAACAGGGGTACAGTTCTGAAAATTTCAACATAATTTTGGCCTTTTAACAAAAAGAATGTTAAAATTTAATTTGTTTTTTAATTAATATTTTCACAAAAAGCGACTTCTACTACAGGGTTCCCACTCAAATCACAGAATAAAAATTTATGTCTTTTAAGGACATAAATAATGTTTTTAAAGACCTTTGAAAATTTGTTTCAGGCATCATGTCTGTATAAAATTTTTTAATAAAATATATTGTAACAGAAAATTTACAAGTTGGAGCATGTGTAATAAAATATGTCAAAGAATTCAGATACAGTGAGGATAAGTGGTGGTCACGCGGGGATAGCAAGTCTGAGTAGTATTTTTATAAAAATTTCGTGGTTGGGTAAACAGTCGCAAAAATTAAGGACTTTTAAGGACCGCTAAGCATTTTCAAGGACTTTCAAGGCCTTGAAAACCAATTCAAAAATATTAAGCACTTTTAATGACCGTGGGAACCCTGTACTAGGTCTAGAGCTCTGAAAGTTTCAACATAAGTAGTTTTGGCCTTTTCATTCTGCTTTTTACAAACAGGCGTTAAAATATTCTTAAAGGGGTGTTGTATTAACAGGTAATTTTTCTTTTGTTTTTCAACAGGGGAGGGGCTTCTTATATTAAGGCTTTATGTAGTAATAAGTTTTTAATGAGTGAAGTGAGTTTAAAAAGCAATGAACCTTTCAGCGAGCGAAGTAAACCCATGCTTGCATAGCAATGAACCTTTTAATCAGTGACGTAAGCCTGTGCTTATGTGTCAGTTAACTTTATAGCGAGCGTAGTGAGCTCGATTTTGCTTAGTGATGAACCTTCCTGCAAGTGAAGCGGCAAAAACTGGGACCTTTACAGTAATGACGGATATCCACAATTGGGTGCCTCATAGCTATCTAAAATATTGCACACAGCAAAATTTCGTACCGAGGCACGGGTATTCAGCTAGTACTCGATAATTAAATTGCAATGCAGATTTCAACAGGAGTGAAAACACTCATAATTGAATATACAAGCAACATTATTTTGAAGTACAAAAATAGCTGAATAAGAATATATTTGTGTACTAATGTGCCCTACAATGATGCAGCCAGACATTTTTTCTGAGGATGATTTTAAGCAAATATAGTCTTATAAAACCCTATGAAGTCCATCAACAATAATAAAATTCTAGAAAAAGAGGAATTTCTCAGAAAAAAAAGTGGAAATCTATATACAGATACAGTATTTTTACCCGTCTTAAAATATATATCCCAAATAAATGTTTTGTTGGTAATTATCATATTTACAGTACAGGGCTGCCACTGACTGTAAGCTTTGAAAATAGTTGCTTTAGTAGCCTCAGATGTTAAAAATAGTAGCCAAAATAGTAGTCTCACACATTAAAAATAGTAGTCTCAGACGTTGAAAATAGTAGCCTCACTTCTCATAAGTTCGAAATAAAACTGTTGATTTACATAAAACACGAAAACCCAGAAACACTCTTCTTTCAATTCAAAATAGTGTCTAAAACATTCCATTCCATACGGTAAAAGGCAGGTGTCTTGGAGGAGGCGCTACCATATTTATATACTGCGATGGAAGTTGGCAACTCGACCTTACTCCCAGGCAGCACCAAAGCAAAAAAAAAAAAAAAAACTAAACTTCACGCAAAAGCGAGGATAAAAATCGATTGACAAAACAAGATAACTTTTTCTTTACTTCCAAAGTCAAACAACTTTTTCAGAAAAACAAGTATCATGTTTAAACAATTATACTATACATTGGCAATGGCAATCGAATTTCATTAAGGTCAGTTTTTAAATTTTTAACAAAATGGCTACAGAATTTGCGAAATAACATTTTAAGAAAACAAAGAAAATAACGGCCAATTTAAAAATATATACATTTGACTATATAGAATTACATTTACTTATCAACGTATAATTGCAACAAAATATAAGTTTAGGCTAAAAATCAAAACAAGCATCTTTAGAGCTTAAAAAAAACGGAAAACATCAAGAAAAAAAATACAAAATTCGCATAAAACAATTTACAAACTACACCCATACTTGTTAACTTCAAGGAAAAGTAAAACTAGTACAATATTTTTCTTCTTTGTGTTATGATTATGTGTTTTAGATTTGGAAGTTGAGAAAAGATAAATAACACATAATGCATTAAAGAAAGTCTTGGAAATTAACAGCTTCTTACAAAAAATTAATTACTCATAGATATACAGAAATAAAATTTTGTGCAACAAAAATACTATCTTAAACCACAAAAGTACATATTAAATGAGGCAAATTAATTATTAAACAAGCTCAGCATTTGGCAGCGAGGGGGGGGGGGGGGGGATGTAAGGACCTTTTTTTTAATTCCATAACCCTTTGCCTAAATGTATGCAGTAAAGCATTCAGATTATTTTTTTATTTTATGGAAGGGGAGGAGGATACTTCAATTCTTTATTTGATTTATATTAAACATATAAATCAAAAACACATATATATCATTTTCAGTTAATTACGTTAAATAAAATGTAAAAATTAAAGTAAAAAAATACAGGATCTAACCCATTTTGCTTATGAATGCCTATAGATTTGTTGCACATCTATAACACAATGCTGTAAAGGGTTAATAAAAACGAAAAAATATGATGGAATCAATTTGAAATAGTATTAAGGAATTTAGGGTTCCAATATATTCTATTGACAAAAAACACAAGACAAAAAGAAAAATAATCATGTCTGTAAAGGATGCAGTCAGATTTAAGTTGGAGGATTTTTTTAAACAATAAATCTACGGTCATGCTTCTAAATAATAGGACTACTAAAAATCTAACAGAAATAATACGTAAATAATTAGGGTTTTAATATATTCTGTTGAGAAAAAACGCAAGGCAAGAAGAAAAAAAATCATGTCTGTAAAGGATGCAGGCAGATTGAAGTTTGAAGATTTTTTTAACAATAAGACACCGGCGGACGCGAAGTTATAGGATAACCAAAAATCTATCAGAAATAACGTGTAAATCATTGTTCTAAGCATAACAATAATTTTAGAAAGTAAAAAAAAAAAAAAAAAAAAAAAAAAAAAGTGGAACATGAACATGTGGTTGTGGGCTAAGGAGGGGAGATTGGCCGGTTTGACTTAGCTGCTGAGAGTAGAAAAAGTTCGGAAATTTCGTACACCCAAATCGATCGGCCAACTATAAAAACTATATATATATCGTATGACGCGAGTTGGGACAGATGTCCGCACCCACACGGGGTACGCGAGAAGAGAAACTCGAAAATTTCAAAATTCCCTGATTAAAGAGTAATTTTGCGAAATTCCTTGACATTTCCCTGAATTCCCGGTTCTGACGCCACCCTGTTTAAGCTACATTCAGAGTAATTAAATAAATTGCTTAAAAATTTAAATTACTTAATTATTTATAACTTTAGCTACAGCATTGAAATTCTAATCATTTTGCATTCATTGACCAACAGGGCAAAATTGTTCATCACACTGACACAAATCTCGGAAATAGCGTCAAATAACATCAATACTGTCCATACTACGGCACTTTCTTCCGGCGTTCGAGGCAAATTCCACAAATTCATTTTTGTTTAGAGTAAATAAAGCGAAATAATTTGATATTTGAGAATATAATTGTGTATGCTGTTGCCTTGCACGGCGAAAGATAAAACATGGAAACCTAACAGGTAGGCGAAAATGACCGCGGTTGCCGTCAAAAACAACAATCTTGCGTGAAGTTACTATCGTCGGCCTAACAAAGTGATCACTCTACCAGTGAATATGGACAACTATTTCGGTAGTGTTCACTCTCCCCCCCCCCCCGCCTTTAAAAAAATCACCATTTTGATAAAATTGTTAGTACCTTAGTGCCGTTTTTTTTTCTGTCTTCTAACGGACAGTATCCAATTTAAAAAAAAATAGTCGCCTGAGCCCAAAAATAGTTGGAGGTTTTGTTCAAAATAGTCGCTTTGGGCCCTTTTTTCATTGAAATAGTTGCCATAGTCGCCTGGCCACTAAAATAGTCGCTTTAGTAGCCTTTTTAGTCGCCTGTGGCAGCCCTGACAGTAGGATCCAACATAAATTATATTTTAACAAAATTAAGTTCTGCAAAGAATTACCTTTAATTCACCAATTAAATGATAACGCACTGTTATCAATCACACACAACCAACTTACTTTTTCCCTCCAAATTTATCTTCAAAAAGTAAAGCAAATTTCGTCAACATTCCCAATTCTTACTATTTGAAGATAAAAAATTTAGATTAATAGTACGAGTAAAATAAACTATGTTCATCCTGAGTGTAATTGAGGTTCTGGGTGCAACAGGGACGGCCTTGCATCAGTTACAGACAGCAAATATGTCTTTGTTACATCATATCGGATTAACTTGTTCATTGATTTTTTCAGATCCCACAACAAATTTCGGAGTTCTTACATTAGCTATGCTCGCAAGCTTCTTCATCTGGCTCATTGCAATGGTTTTGAAATGGAAAAATTTTGCAATGCAACGGAAGGCATATCAGATGAGAAACAGGCGCTTGCAGCAGTCTGAAACAAAAATGGATACAATAGAAGATTCTGAATCTCTAAGTTTGCTCAATTCTCCAGAAGTCACTTAGTCTTCAAACCTGTCTAGCAAGTTTTTCCACACTTTTTTCACTAACCATGTATTTATATAATTAAATGTAGTATGTTTGTTGAAGTATTGGTATCGAAAAAATTCATTCAGCATGAATAATTTATTCATAAATAATTTATATATAATTATAACATTAATTATATTTAATTAAAGCAATAGTTAGTATGTGATAAAATTTAAGAACTAAATATTTTTAAATTTAAACACGATACAGTCAAAGGTATAAAGCTGTACTTTTTACAAATTAATAAGAAAAGCTTAAAAATAGTTTTGAACTCGGGGAAATTAATTAATTTTATGTAAGTAAAGTATTACAATTAACCCAATTTTTAATATAGTACTTATATCTTCTTCCAAATAAAATGTTATTTGAATTTTAGGGTATCTTTCTAATGAAGCATCTTTCTGTAAGCAAGCTTTTGCTGACTTTGGAAAAAATTTCATTTAAGATTTAATACGAAAACCTATAATTAAGAGATTTTAAGTGGCTTGCAAGCTAAAGTAACAATTTTTGTACGTAGGAAACATCCAGGTGAAAAAGTAAACTTAAACCAAAAACCTTGAGCTTTCATTTACACAGTCCTTTTAATTATAAATCTGCTTAAAAGTAGTCAAGTACTAATTTTCAATAGCATGAACAATTTGTTTACATCAAATGGAAAAACAAAACAATCAAACTGAACAAAAAAATATCTTGTTTATTTTTCTTATAAAATGTACAATCAAAGTCCTGCAGTTATTATTGAAAAGTTACAAATACTATTTAATACAACTAAGTTAATGCAAATGATAACATTTGTGTCAAAGAATTGTAATGAGATTAATTTACATGAAACAAATGAGTTTATCTAGTTATCAAGAATAGTCACAGTTAAATAACGCAATTTAAAATTTTATCGTAATAATCCAGTTCATGACTTATACTTGTTTAGAGTTGCTAATAACTCGTCAGCTTCTTCGGTGGTCTTCACACGTATCAAAAGTGGAATGGCATCCTTTGAATTCGGGTTCTTAGCATCCACAGGGGGGTTGGGAACACATACAATCAGAACGTTATTCTTTCCACTCCTACTTATTGGCAATTTATCACTTAACAATATGTTAAGTAGAATGTTACCTGAAATTAAAATGACTAAATTTAGAAAATTATTACATCTACACAGATAAATTACTTGATCAGAACAGAATTTTGAACACCAGTAATTTCTTATTCAGGGTATCAGAGAGAAAACAATTTGAAATGTCCTGTCAAATGCATTTTTACATTTCTCTCTATATATATGGCAAAGCCCTCACTGACTGACTCACTCATCACTAATTCTCCCACTTCCCACATGTCTACAACTCTGAAAATTTGCACAAATATCAACGATGGTAAACATAGAAAAAGTAGGCTATTCGGATCTCGATTAACCCACTTCAAGGGGTGGAAAAGGGGTTAAACGTTCCAAACGAGTGATATTCGAATGTCCCATTTCCCACATGATCACAACTCTGAAAATTGGTGCAAATGACAACAAAGCCAAACATAGAAAAAGTAAGCAATTCCGACCTCAATTAACCCACTTCAAAGGGTGGAAAAGGGGTTAAACGTTCGAAACAAGGGATATCTGAATAACCCACTTCCAATGTTGTCACAATTCTGATATTTGGTGCAAATGTTAAGATGGGCACATATAGAAAAAATTAGTAATTAGTTAAAATTATTAAAAAGAACCAAAGGGGGTTAAACGCTCTAAACGAGGGATATTCAAAAGTCTCATTTTCCATATATTCTCAATCATAAATTTTGGAAAAAATTTCAAAAAAGGTAAGTTCCTATTTTGATAATTTAAATTGTCAGGATCAAAATGGAAGCAAAAGCCTGAAGTGTAGAATACATAAATGTCTTTTGATTGCATTTGTCTTTTGATTGCACATGGTAAAATTTTGTAGTGCAGCACAGGTATTCAGCTAGTGATAGTATAAGTAAAGGAGTAACTGTTGAAGTCTACAAAAAGAAAAAAGTATAATTTATAAATAATAAAATGCTCAAGTTAGTGATACATTCAGAAGTTAATCAAGGGAATTCTGCGCAAAAAAAACACAGCAGATTGAACAAAGGTTCTTAGTAATTTGATTACTTGTCTTTGAGATGGTTTTAGTGTTGTATAACTTTTGAAACAAATGAATATTTAAATTACATGTTTGTTCCAGAATTGTAAATTTGTCTGTTTCATATTTTCTTTCTGTAACAGGATACCCAATCTATTATAAGCATAGCAGTTAAATTAATACAAATTATCAGAAAAAAAACTTAATGCCATTCCAGAAAATAGTTTATAACATTATTTGTCTTTTTCAAACGCCTCTTGTTTGTTCATATTAATGCTTGTTTCTGTAGTGAAATTGAATAACTTCTAATCTACTTAACATATGAAGGGTACTGGTGAAGAACTCGCTATTGAATTTTTAGGAATCCGCTTCTAGGATGGTTTTTGCCAAGGCGATTAATGTCCAAGGAGGTAGGAAGAGATAGAGGGGAAAAAGCTATCCATGCTAGGAAGAACTGTGGCAACCTTAATCTCATGAAAATTAAAAAAGAACTTACTTAAAAAATCAAGGAACACAAAAGCTACACTAACACTCAAAGAGATAGGTTACAAACATCAAATGCGTTATTCTTAACGTTGTATCATGGTTTGTACACTTGAAAGAGAAAAAAATTCAAGGACTTTTTAAGGATGGCATTATCAACACAAATACATTAAAAAAAATTAAATTCAAATTTGTTTTTATTGGCAATTGGTGCATGTTCAAATCGAGTATATAGGGAAAAAAAACCTTCTAATGTATCAGAAGCAGTGCAATGTCCCATAAAAACAGAAGTAAAGCAGCTAGTACTTACTTGGCAAGTATGCCGATATCATCTTGTTTCATCATATTGAGACTTTTGTCAAATAATATTACAAAAGTCTTATTGATTAAACTGTTTTCCAATCTACTCAGCTTGATTTCAAATACTGAATAATATGCAGTTTTTTTTCTCCACATAAAACTTCAGAATTTAAATGCAATCATGCTATCGGCTAACACGCAATTACATAATTTATCAATGTTTTCATTTAATTCATAAGAGCCGTGATTTTTTATGATTTTCAATGTTCATAGTATTTCAGTATCTAAAACTTCGTTTTCAATCACATGCACTTCCATCACACTGACGACGTTGATTGTTACAAAATATATCCGCTTTTGGGGTATTTTTTATCATTAGAAATAGTTTGAACGATCCTCATCAAACTTCTTACAGAAAATAAATAAATTTTTTACTCTTTACATAGTTTTTTAAAACACTTACTCTCATCATGACATTTTTGAAACACAAAGTACGTAGTGCAAATCTAACACATAGGCTTCAATATTATATTCTGGCTTTTCTAATCAGCTTAAATTGAAAATGCATATTTTTAAACAAGGTGCAAAAAATTAGCACACACGATACAAAAACGAAACAAGAGATCACGTGACTTGATTGGATATTCCAGATATGTTGGGCATGTGCAGCGCTGTATTCATCGAAGGGGGTTGAAGTAATTTTTGTATATTCAACTGTGATGTTTTCCTCGTTGCTGATTGGCTTAACTTAATTCAAAAGATTTTATTCACATTGTTGACCAAAACTTTTTAAGATGCTATATTTTTAGAAAATAAAATGAAATTCAAGCACTTTAAACGTATTTTTAAACAAGGTTTTCAAGCACTTGAAAATGTAAGATTTTTTTTCAAGCACTTCTCAAGGTTTTTTTTTAAAAAAAGAACCATGTGTATTTTCAGAATTCTACATTAAACAAATTTTACTGAAGTTGACAATTTCAAAATGACCAAACGATAGTAATATTAATGTCAAAACCCATTTTATGCAAGATAATTAAATTGAAGATTTGATTTTTTTAACAATGGTTTTATTATTACATTTTATTATTTACTATTGGAAAATAACAGTTAAGATCAAACTATTCTTTGCACTAAATGCATTGTGAAAAAAGTCCATCTTAGAAATTCGAATCCGACAAATGCAGCACTGCATCTCAATTCCCATTTAATGACAGTCATTAATAGACCACAATTTCCTTTCTCTTTTTGTATAGGGATACGCTCTCTAGTAGGGTGCATTAAACACCCCTCTAGAAACAAATTACTTTGTCCCCAATCTCAAAATGTTATATTACCCTTAAAAAGTTACCATATCAATTGCTTTCGTTTTTCAAACAAATTTAGGGGGTCCACAACAAGATAGCTCTTATAATTAATCAAAAATAAGTTACTCCAAACTTACAAATAATTTGCAAGTACTGAGGTTGTATCGCGTACCATATTCTAGTAAGTGTCCAAGAAAATAAGGAGTTAGCAAAATTAGTCTTTGTGCAAGTAAAGCTATTTTATGAAAAAAATAATATTCCAATAACCAGTGAAAAACGAAAACCTTGCGAAATTTAAAAAAAAGTTCTTAATGACAATACAAAATTAAGAGTGATACCCTTTAATCAAAGATAGGCACTGAATACTATAGAAAATAATATCGGTAAAACACTGAATACCATAGGTAAGATAAACTATCCTTAACATTAAGTGGTGCAAATGATGAAGAAAACCACTTTTGAAGGACCATCAACAAGTATTGGAAGTTATCATTGAAATAAAAGAACAGGAACGACTTCCCAAATGGCATTATGAAGAAACCTAACCTTGTTTCATTAGCAACATGCTTAAATATGAGTCCAGGACAAAAGGTAGCATATGCAAAAGCATTAATTACATAACTAGGAGGAGAGACATCTACGATTGTTGCATCTTACACAGCAGATAGATCAAGAAGGCAAGTTACAATGGAGATTTCAACTAACTGCAAGGAAATATGGTGCTTTCCTAAATAAATACAACTGCATTGAGATACAAAACCCTTCAATATCATTGCCCAATAAGTACAAAACAGAAGAAAATATCACCATAGTTGTTGGAAATGTTCACCAGCAAAAGGTATACCTGCATATCCCCAATAAATTCATCATAATTGTGGCCCAATCATTACTGACTTAATATATGAGCAGCTCACCTTTTGGCATCTTGGCAATACACACAAATAATTGTGCACATGATGTTTGATACAATTTTTTCCAACACAGGCTATGTTATTGCTGCCTGTGTCATTGTGCAAAAGAAATTGTGATGTGGTCAGCTTGCTATCGTCATATTGGAGAAGTAGTTTTGTCTCATGTGTTTGATGACTTAAAGATCAAGGTTCCAAGTCACCAGATATAACTTCGTTTAAGTGATTTTGTGACAATTTTGATCATCTTGAATATTTTGATAGTGAACTAGAACCTTTTGACTTTAAGTCAGTGAATGTACAAGCAAAAAACATAGTTAATGGTCTTGGAGCTAATGCAATCCAGACAGCAAAATTTACCATCGATTCTGGGAAAAAAGAGAAATAACTATATGGAGTTAATAAAGCTTTGCTAATACTACCTAGACTTTTCCAAAATTACCCAAGCAGTAATATTAAACCGATAATGAGCCTTGTACAGAGCACATTAGATAGTAAAATTGTTATATACAATTCAAATTTGTCTTCTTTAGAAGCAAATGCAGCTTTCAAAGCAGTGGGTTGCCAAACTGCTCGGCATTGCCAACTTTTCTCACTCTCACCTACAGCACCTGGTGGATTACCTCCAATTTTGCCATAAATGCCTCTTGGAATGACCAAAAAAGGTTTCATTCTTTTGCAGCGTGCACAAAGCTATCCATCATCTCATTATATATGAGAGTGCATTCACTCCCTTTGAAAACCTACTAATATCTTACAAAAGAAATGGTGCTACTGGTCCTTTGAAGCAATGAAGTTCCACCACAAGAAATGGCCGACCAAACGGTATAGTGGTTAGCGTGCTGGCTTCTAGACCGCGAGGTTGCGGGTTCGAGTCCCGTGTTGGCATGGATGTTTGTAAATGTATGTTGGTTTGTTAAATGACGAAATGTTTCGGCGCATTATAGCCCTCGTGTTGCTGACGGCACCAGATAATCTGAATACAACCAACCGCCACAAGAATGAAAAGCCATCGATAATACAATGTTGGCTACAAAACCAAATTCCACTGATATTGCTTTTAAATTGCAAGGTAGATGTGGCATGGATTTTGGAAAACCCAAATTTTCAAAAAATCTTACTCTAAATACAACTCTAGATTTAGTTGGAGAATATCATTGGTTCTTATTTTATCATCATTCATAAAGTTGCAAGTATTGAATGTTATTAATGAATCTGCAGAATGAGAAGTCAAGCAAAGTACTGATTTCATACAATCAGCAAAACCCTACAAAAATATTCTGTAGGTAGTCAAACAAAATTAACAAAAATGGAGAAATCAGCGAAAATGGCCAAAATTGACTGATGGTGTACTTGCATGAATTAAATTAAAAGTAGAAAATTAGTAGTATATGGTTATATATATTCATTTACTAAATTACAATAGTATTTAATTGACTTATTTCATCAGAACATGCGTTTACATTTTCCCCCCTTCAGAATTTCCATTTTTATTGTACATTCCAATGTCCGGTGCACCATCTAGATTAGCGTTAGCCATTATGCAGGGCTCCCACTCACTCAGAAAGATTTGGAGCAGTTTTTGGAGCAGGAAAAATCAAGTTTTGGAGCAGGAAAAATGACTTTTGGAGCAGGTAAAATTAAGTTTAGGAGCAGGAAAAATGACTTTTGGAGCAGGTAATAACAAGTTTAGTAGCAGGAAAAATGCCATTTGTAGCATGTAAAAGAAACTTTTGTAGGGAAAAAAAAAAAAAAAAAAAAAAAATTGTAGCAGAAAAATAAATCTTGCAGCAGGAAAAAAAAAAAAAAAAATTGAAGCAGAATTATCCGAGACGAATGTCATTAAATCGGCGTCACAAATCTCGGCAATAGCTGCTATTACATTACCATCGGCCTTGGCGAAAACGAATATTACACCAATGTAAGTATCGGGATAGCACCCACTATACCATCACAATCTCGGTAATATCCACACAAAATCCTAGTAAAATCGTATTTTTAATAAGTCACCAAACAGCCATTCAAATCTCGGCAATAGCTGCTATTATATTACCATAGATCTTGGCAAAAACGAATATAACACCAACGTAAATATTGTGGATAGCACCCACCATACCATTGCAATCTCGGTAATATCGGCGCAAAATCCCAGTAATATCGTTTTTTTTTTTTAAGTCACCAAACAGCGTCGCAAATCTCGGCAATAGCTGCTATTACAACAGCGTAAACTTCTGCGAAAATGACTACCACACTTGCGTAAATATTGTAGTTGTAGTAAGTTGAAGACTTAGCAGAAATGACCATTGCTAAAACGTACATATCGGCACAAATGTCGGTAATATTGACATTTTCTCGGTAATGTTTAAGCAAGGTTCGGTAATATCGGATGTTAACAAAAGCGCAGCACTCTTCGAGAATGACCGTCACACCAACAAAAATATCAGCAATAGCGCAGGAATAAATCGGAGCAATTCTCAACAACAGCACTAATATATCGGTGAAAGAATAGACGAAAATGACCATCACAATAATTTGCAATAATATCTGCATTAGCGTTGCAAACCATTGCAGTAACATCAACATTTTCTCAGTAATATTGGGGCAAATTTCGGATATTGCGAAATCCCAGCACTCAGCAATAAATACAATCATACCAACAAAAATATCAGCAATAGCGTCAAATTAACTGGTGCAATACTCAATACTACAGAGCTATTATATCTATGAAAGAATCGACGAAAATTACCGTCATAACAACGTAAAACTTGACAATGTCAGCATTAGCGTCGCAAATCATCATAGCACTCGGAGAAAACGAACACTGCACAATTGTAAATATCAGCGTTAGCGCCGAATATACAGGAATATTTCTCAACAATAGCGATATTATAGTGGCAAACAATATCGAATTTCGGCCGGCAAAAAAAAATTAAAAAAAATCGCGTTTTGGCGCAGATATGGCTAAAATAAAGCATTTGGAGCAGATTTTTGTATTTGGTGCAGTTGGGCGCAATTGGAGCAGGTCTGGGACCCCTGCATTATGCGGCCCGCTGGCCAGATTTGGCCCGTGACAGATTTTTATGTGGCCCGCCGGCACCACAGAAGATAAAAAAAATAAATCAAATTTCACAGTACTGCCTTTTTTAACATGATTTTAATTTATCAATAATAGAATATGTTATCTATGTAGAATAGAATTCTCCACTACTTGCCCGAAGAAACTATACAAAGAAGCTTTCAGCAAGGTGGTTTCAATCAAGAATAAATACAGGAATAACTTAACTAAATCTCATTTGGGCAATTTATTAAGATTGACTGCAATAAATACTGTGACAGACATCGACTCTATTGTAAAATAAAGAAGGATTTTGACCTCCATTGTCTCACAAATGATATCGACCAAAACGGAGAAATCTGGATGTACAGATTAAATACTTTTAATAAAAGTTAGATCAAGTCGCATTGTCACGTTGAAACCAAGGATACCAAACATACACTTCAAAAAAACCAAAGATACACTTCTATTTTGAAATTTAATTTACTATTAATGAGAATTATTCTTATTTTATTTATTTGAAAAAAAAAAAAAAAAAAGAAAAAAAAAAAAGAATATTAATTGTAATTTTAGTAAGATAATATATATATATATATTTCAGTTTAACAATATAAAGATACGTATATTAACATATCCGGCCTGCAAAAAGCTCCAACATAATTCATATGGCCCACCTCTAAAAGTTAGTGGTGAAAGCTTATCTAGATGTTATTCAATTTTTAAAAACTTTTATGTACAGTATTTATTTAGAATTTCAAATAAAAATAATATAGGGACAGACCATTTCCACGAATTTATTAAAAACAAGGGGCGTTTGATGCACCCTACTCTCTAGTTAGTAAGACAAAAGTGATACCAGCTACAGTTTTGGTCTGGCTAGTAAAGTTTTCGGTGTTTATTCCTATTTGAGACACAAATATGAGTCCGTTTCTCCTTTAAAGCTCTTTCAGAATTCTAAATCATGTTGCAAAGACATTTCTGCGCAGTATAGCATGTAGTTTTTCAGCAAATATAAAACAAGAAAGCTTAAATATAAATTAAATTTTTTTAAATTATTGAAATTCTGTTATATAAAAGTAATTTGCATTGTCAACAATCTGAAGAGATTTTTAGCAGACAACGTTTAAGTATTTGTGTTCTCTGATAATGGCAAAAAGCTAAAAGCGAATATTGCTACGAAACATCGCAACAATTGAATCTAGTATCTGACACAAACTCGAAAACTCACTCCTAGCGAATAGACCTACAATTGGATGAGTTTTTTTTACAATTGCTGTCATGTCTAATAATTTCCAAAGTGAAAAGGTATGTAGAGCGAAGTCACCAGATATCTAATCCCTTATCGTCATATAAATAGTTGTACAACTTTTTTCAAAAAAATATTCTTTTTGTAAAATCTGAAAAGGTTCTCGTTATATATTCTTTGTTATTTTATTAAATATCAAATTCAAAACAATCCCCTTTACACCATCATTATTTCTGGAATATTGTTTAAACCAATTAATAATAACAACACATTCAATACCCTTCAATGTAGCAGCTTAGCCAAGCCAAAAAGAAAGCCAGCTTTCTTTTGCTATAAAAATCCAGCCTGCAATATAGTATGACTTAATTTACATGACATATATAAATATTTTTGTACGAAGAAAAGTAAAAATATTAACTAACTTCCTCAGCTTTCATAAAAAATGTTGTTGCTGCCATTTTTTAAAATTAATCATCTTGGCACAGAATACACACCGAAATGTAGTGAGCAATATCAGGGATTTCTCCTAGTATCCTTTATATGTAGTCAAGTCAGTGAATTTTTTAGTTATAATAAATAATAATTTTGAAATTAATTTTAGAAGTTCATAAAAGAATTTCAGAATCCAAGTAAATAACGTAAGGGTACTCTCGTTTCTCTAAAGCAATACTCAAGGGGAAAAAACAAACTTACCTAAGTTTGTGTCAGCTCGAACCAACAGTTGAGTCTTTTCTTCTAAGGACTTCAGGTAAAGGGTACCAACACCTTTTTCAGCAAAGGTGTTACCTTTTTTGAAAAACAACTTGCACCTAGTACAGAATTAAAACTTGTGAGTATAAAGTAGCTGGTAAAAATTGAACCCCCCCCCAAAAAAATATGAGTCCAGAATGGGAAGGCCATTAATGCACATTTCAATTCAGCAAGCAAAAGAGAGAAATAAGTTATTCAGGGATCTATCCAGGATTTATTTAAAAGGTCCTATATTTGCAAAAAATATAAATTTTATATATTTTTGTGAAATTTGCATGCAATAATAAAAATAATTTTAAATGTTAAATGGGTACTTACAAATATTTATAACAGTATCCTACTCCTAGATGATTTAAATATCTCAATCATTTTTTGACATGGAATTTTGTGAAAGGTCAGTTTGTAGGACATGGAATTTTGTGAAGGGTCCGCTTGTTGGCTATGAAATTTTATGAAGGGTCTGTAAATGCATCCAAATTCCATTCTGCATTAACCCCAGATATCAGTTTTGAATGCAAAAGCACAATTGTAAAGGCATTCATTTACTTCTTCACTAATATTGTTTTTAAAATCATTTAGTTCATCTTTATTTTGAGATAAGAAATGCAAACTACAACTAAGAGCATAGAAGTTGCAAAAATGATAAAACTCTTGGTGCATGCGTAATACAAATATTCAGAAACAGTGAAGATAAGTGGCGGTCATGCAGAGACAGTTCGAGTTGTATTTATATAAATTGTGAAGTCAAGCACACAACAACTGCAAAAATTAAGGACTTTCAATGACCTTTAAGCATTTTCAAGGCCTTCAAAACAAGTTTCAAATACAATAAAAAAAGTTCATTGATTAAGCCATTTAACACAATTTTTAGTAACTTTAAAATAGATTAGAACAGTATAATTAATTGTTTGTACCTTTTGGAATAAAGAGCATCTTTTTCAGATACAGCAACAAAGTCATTTTTAGGTGGAACATATTCTTCACCTTCTTTATCTATATTGTAAAAACAACAATAACATCCAGTTATGTTTAATGAATGTAAGAGTTACAAAAAAAAAAAAAAAAAAAAAAAGCAGCAACAAGATATGGGCAATAAATTAAAAAAAAAAAAAAAAAGGTATAGTAGAACATAATAGTAAACACTATAGTGTGGTTCATAACACAGTGTAGCACCCACAATCACTCATGGTTAATTGGTTTATTTGGTGATGTAAATAACTTCTAGTTTTAACCAAAAGTTTTCCGTTTCAAAGATATTTTTTTTAAAAGGAATTTATTGAAAATGTAATAGTTATAGAATGATGGAGAATGCAAGAAAATGATATAAAAAGTTTAATACTGATGTAAGAAGTTAAAGTAATATTTACTGCAAATCAAGTACAGTAAATGTTGAGAGAATTTTTCTTCTTTTTGAATTGCAATTGTTTCGTAACTGACTGGGTTTAGAAAAAGTTGCAAAACTTGTTTTTTCATTCAAAATATTAAATTTTAATTTTTAAATGTTATATTTTTTTTGTAAACGGGAATAAAGAAATAAGAATCTAGTTTTTTCTATTATTTTTCAGGAAAATAATTCACTAAATGAGAAATTAAACAAATAAAATAAGTTATAATCTATTTTAAAATAAATCTTGTAATTAAAGACTATTGAGCAGTAAGTTTTTATATTAATCTAATGGATATATTAATACTTCATAATTATTCAAAATTATCAATTAAATTATAGGCTGCATTTTAAATTTGTTTCTGAACTAGGGGATTTGTGCTTAAACAACTTATTTCTAAACCTTAAAAATATCATTTTGAACAATCTATCACCATTACTGAAGAATCTAAGAGCAATATTCCATGCAATATGTAGTAAACATTTACCAATGTATCACACTGTATGCATTGAATTTAAAGAATAGTATCTCTAAATAAAATATTAAAATTTAATATTATTTGAATGTCTACATCATCGATATAGATAAACAACTCGATAGACTGCTTAACGCTTGGGAAATGAGCAGTTGCCACCACAGTAACGAGAGGCTTGGATGGGGGAATTTTGATTGCCAATGTGGATTTTCTTCGATCTTTACGGTATATTCACGTTACTTTTGATATTTGGCAAGCAAACAAAAATAAGAATAAAACATATTTGAAGAAAATAGTTTAACCAATATATAAAACTGATGAAAATAATTCTAAGTATAGGATTTGTATATTTGGAACAAACATTTGTTACTGTCGATATTTGTAAACGTGTTTTACCTTTATTGATTTGAATTTAACTCTTTAAATTTTAAGTTACATAAATTGAATGTTTTAAAAATAAATTATCTACAAGTTATAAGAATACAGTTAACAAATGAAAATAGACTTTAAATATATATTTATTTTAGAGGTAGAAATTAAAGATAATTGAAGAAATACAGTAAACCAGTTGAAAATAAGTAATAATAAGATTGCAAAATACAAATTCAATAATACTATAACTATAGCAATACAAAAAACAATAACTATAGCAATACAAAAAACAATTTAAGTTTCAAAGGAAAACTATTATATTAATTTCATACTCAATATTATTATATAACTTATGAATTTAAAGATGCAGGTTTTGAACCTTTTTTTTGCAAGTCAAAGACATATATTTATTCCATTAATTCTGAAGTGGGTGTCTGAAAGAATCTTAATTGCAGTACATTAATTAATAAAAATTGGGGTTTCTCATACAATAAAATTGACCAACTGGATTACTTTTGGTACCATTTTAGCTTGAACACTAAATCAAAATTATATGCCAATGAAACAAATTTAATCGGTTAAACATTTACGCAATAAATCCGTCTAACATACAACAATTCATTTAAACAAGAATAGAGTAAAATCCGTATGTGTTTTACAATATATAATAAAGTGTATTCTAATGGATGAACTTCGAGAATTAGAAAACTATAAAGAAACTTGTGCCTTCCTGACACATAAACACTTCACTTTCTCCTAATTTAATAAAAACATTTAAATAAATTAAAACAAACTTCTTTAATTTAGTACAAGCATTTGTAAACGATTGCAAGAGGAGAGAGAATTTCTCTCTAAAATTAAAGGGTTACATTTATAAACAGAAATAAAACTGAAATACAAATAGCTTTCGACATTTTGGTGGGACTTAGAATTCCAACAAACAGTTAAAAAAGACTTAGTTTTTAAAATAAATACGTAAGTAATAAAGAAACTGATAAACTTTGCCGTTTGCAACCAGCAGTTTCATTATTAAATAAAGTTAGAACAGAACACTAGCATTTTGAGTTATTGTTTCAACTTCCATCAACACTTTTTTTTTAAATACAATTACTAAATGTGCATGAAAACCTATGAAAACATAGATTAAATAAAACATATCTAAAACAAATTATCCAGTTATAAATAAACAGAGTTATTATTTTATTTATTAAATGAGTGAACAAGTAGTTTTAATTTTGCTTTCTTTTCCCATTTCTTTGCAAAATGTCCTTGAAAACGAATAAAAACAAAGATTAAATAAATATAAATCAAGTGTTATATTCTAGATCATAATACTATTTGTTCTGAATTTAAAATAGATTATTTATGATATGAATTGCCTTATAAGAGATTCATCATTAACCATGAGCGATCAATGTTAGAAAGGTCATTTTAGATATAGTTAAAAAAATAATAATAATAAAAATAAAAACATTCATGTATTTGAATAACTATTTTTTATTTACGGGTGAAAACTATTGTTTTTATTTTTTCGATTTACGCTGTTGCAATTATATGCAACACAGTAATTAACCATGGTTCAGGGAATCGTCCCACCATTTGCAGGAAAGCAAACATTTCTGCCGGAGTGGTTTTCGCCTTGCATTGCCATCAGAACAGTCTATCCAATTGTTTACCTATATCGATGGTCTACATAAGTGGCAACAATTGTTTATTTACTTAGTTTAAATTATTTTCAGAAAGAATATTGTTATTTGAACAATAATTATTCTAGTTAATGAATTTTTTTTAAGGGGGGGGGGGGGGGAACTGGCTAAAACCAAAAAAACATGATAATAATAATATATATATTTTTTTAAATCTTTCCCACTCCTTATGTAACGTTATAAAGAACTTAATTTTATCTCTCCTGGCTCGGGTGGCGCTGAGGACAGTTTTGGTGTGTCTGTTTGAGGTTTGGAGAAGACAGAGGAGAGAAGACTAAGACTGGAAGGAAGAGAGTTGGAAAATGGCTAAATTAATAGTCCTTAATATATATATTTTTCCTTAAATCTTAAATGTTTCGTGTTTGTTTTGTAGTTTGTGCCTTGTCTCGTGATTCATCTGTGTGTGGTAATAAAAAATCCTTTTCCATCGAAATGGTGTCTTAGATGATGGTACCCCCCCCCCCAAACCCTGCTTATTGCAAGTTCAAATTTGAACATAGAACTTTTGGCCTGTGTGACTAGAATGCTTTTACAGAATGGTAAAAGAAATTCCACACACATAACATTATTTCCAACTTTCGGATCATTCCTATTATTCTGAAATGAAAATATGTAGAAATATTAATTTGATCCCCCCCCTCCCATTTTCCCTATTGAAATTTCCTTTCATTTCTAGAATATATATATATAAATAAAACCATAGGATCTATGTTTCAAGGATAAATTAAAAATAAAAGATAATGAAGACAGGAAAAGTCATTAAAAAAACTCCTTCCATGCATTTTAAAGATTATTTGTGGAAAAATTAAGTCAGGTACAATTTGATTTACGACATTCTAATGATCATGTACCTTGTTCAATCATAATTAAAAATAACAAATATTCAAAATGTAGGTTGGTTGTTTTCAATAGATTTCCATTGGAAGCAGCACTGCCTCCTTATCTCTAATGTAATTTTGCTAGAAGTGTAAAGTAGATTATAACTGTAAATATACGTGCAATTTTTATAAGTGTTTTATTGCACTGTGTAGTCATTGTTGTTAAATTAAATACAATAATATATTGTTGCGTGGATGGGTTCGAAAGATTTGAAGCCAAAGCATATCAAAACCTGCAGAAATTTATTCCACTATAACTCTTCACAGATACCTTTACAACTCCAGAACTTCTCGTTCTAGTAGACTCAATACAGCTCTATACACAACAATAGAGCACAAACAGCAGTTAAACTTGACACACAACTGCTAAATCGCCGCAAAAGACAATGCAATACAGTTCGCTTTCGGAACTCTCTGAATGCTCGCTGACAGACAACCAAGTCAGTAACTCCACTCAGTCAGTATCTCAACTAACTCAGTAATTTCAGTCAACTAACGGACTCATGGCCGGGCTTATATAGGAAATTCAATCCTTCGTGAATCTTCTAGAGATAGAAATTTGGAGGACTTTCCAGATCGTAGGAGAAAAGTCCTATACATGTACATGAGGACCGAAAATGTTGCCAATTTGGGAACATTTGGCGATTTCTCGCCAAATCTGGGGACAAAAATTAGTCGCCAACTTGGCTCTATCTCGCCAATCTGGCGAGATTGCCATTACCATAATGTTAAATGGCCTGCTCCTTGTAAAACTCGTCTCCCAGCGTTATCTCTGTAAAACTCATTATCAAGCATTAAGACACATATTGCAGGGAAGCCAAGTAAAGAACTCTTGTACTGCCTTATGCGAAGTGTACATAAATTTATCTTTTTAAATAATTAATGCTATGAAATATTTACAAATATACAGAAATTCGTAACAATATATATATAACCTCGTAACTCGCTACAGAAGGAAAATTAATTTTATCTCTTCAACTATTTTTTAATACTATATTATTTTTATAAACTGACTAAAAATAAAAAGTGTAGATCACACAATAACAGTTTCTAAACAGATATGGCCTGCATACTTTATGTTTAATACCTACAATGTGTGACATAAAGCAGTTACAGTTTGTTCATTTGTTAAAAGCAAATGGAATACTTTTTATGCTATTTTCACAATAGATTTGAACGCTTCATAAATCAAACAGTAAGCAATTTTTACAATTCACTAGTTGTTTTCGTTTGATACAACAGGAGATACTACTCACCCGCATCGGCCGACTTTTCCACAGGTGCAGTTGCAAATGAGAAAGGTTTGTCTGTGCCGGATTGAAAGGGTTTGCTGAAGAAACCGGCACCAAACTGAGGTACACTTTTCTTTTCCTCACTGTCATTCTGTTTGGCTCCTTCCTTGGAACTACTTGCTGGACCTAATGGTGAGTTAGAAGAAGTAGCAGTAGGTGCTAACTTAATACCAAAACTGAAGGTCGACGTGTTAGTTGTGTTGGACTTGAAATGAGCCCCGTAATCGGTTTCGTCTTGTTGTTGCTTTGATTCGAATTTGAACTTTGATTGTTCTGAAAAAATGGGATCAGCTAGGTTAAAAATCAAAAAATGATTTTTGTATTTGAAAGAAATTGCAACCGGGAATATTTTATGGGTCATGCATATTTTGGTCATGTAATCATTTATGATAATTAATTCAAAGTAATGAATGTAACTTTGATAATTAAATTATTTATGGCAACTTTTAAAAATGTATCGAACACATAGCTATACTTTAAAAGCAAACTACATTAGAGTTGGTATTCAAAGGAATGAAACTTTGTGAATGGCCCAATAAACCTTTAAAATATCTTTCTCGAAAGGATTGTACAACCACGGCATGGGTCGACAATAGTGCTTGGTTATATATGAATGCTGTTAAGAAAAAAGTTACAGAATTCACACCATCCTTTACCATATATTATGATTTACTTATTAACTATCTGATTACATTTTACTTTGCTTCAAACCAAGTCACTTAGGTTGACAAGTACAAATTTGTCAAGATGTAGATGTAATTCAAAATAGTGATAACTTTATTTTCAGGGTTTAGTTTGAATGGTTTTCAATGCAACCCATTTTAACTTAACATTGTATTAATTAAACAAAATCAGTTTGTTTTTAAATAGTATATGCTACCAATACAGAATAATCATGTTGTTTACTTAGCTGTACAAAGTAAGTGGAGAATCATATTTTTATAGTTTTTTCATTCACAAAGGCTCATTTAAATGCAAGTTGTTTAACAACAGATATTTTAGAAAGAATCTAACAAATATATTCATCATAGGCATGATTTTTGTATATAAAACATAAAAGTAAATTAAAACATATCATTATTGTCTATCACAGAAATAGTTCCAGCCCTTGCGTTGCCTGTTGCTGTAGTAACAAGAATAGCCATTTTCCACTAGGGATTTCAGGAAAAAGATATCTACTCTCTATAGGATTAGGATGTCAATTTCCTGGCACATTCCTCTTGCAAATCAAAAAGTCTTGTTGTGATTGCCAACAACTAGACTTTTTGGCGTGAGCTATTCTTCTCCCGATAAGACAGTACTTGCTTTGGACTGAAAAGTAATACAGTCAAACACAGTTAACGCGAAATCGCCGAGTATGAAATCCCCCTTAACGTAAAATATACATAATTTCCTGTGCAATAAAGCTTAAATGTAACGTTAATTTATTCGTTTAACATGAAATCCCACATAAGACGAAAAAAATATTCTTCTTCAACTTTTTTTAATTTTTTTTAAAGACAATAATGGTGAGTTTTTAAAAGTGTTACAAGAATATTCCTCAAGACGAAACTATAAAACAGGTAAAATGCTGTGTTCTCAAATTTCAAGGAAATCGATGTGAAATTAACAGATTTCGAGGCGAATTTAGATGCATCTTTCTATAAACTGGTTTTGTGAGGTCACGCATTTCTCCTGTATCCAACAGTTTAGAAACTAAACTCAGTATTTACATGTTGAATCTTGTCCATATGAGTCGGAAGCAGCAATTGTTATCTTTAGAAACGAAGTAAAAACTTTGAAATGAAACTGATGATAGTCTTTAAGAAAACTACAGAAATTGAAGCCAAGTGTAAAATCCAGGGTTCCCACTCAAATCACAGAATGAAAATCAAGGCTATTCAATGACTTTTAAGGACCTAAATAATGTTTTTAAGGACCGTTGAAAATTTGTTTTCAGGCTTCATGTCTATATATAAAATTTTAATAAAGTATATTCGACAAAAAAGTTACAAGTTGATGGATGCGTAATACAAATATGTCGGAAAATTCCGATACGGTGCAGATAAGTGGCGGTCACGCGTGGATAGCAAGTCAAAGTTGTATTTTTATAAATTTTGCAGTTAGCCACACAACATCTGCAAAAATTAAAGACTTTTAAGGACCTCATTTTCAAGGCCTTGAAAACAAGTTAAAAAATATTAAGCACTTTTAATGAACATAGGAACCCTGAAAATCCCCAACTTCAATCTAAAAACAATTAAAAAAAAAATAAAAAATCCGGAAAAGATTGAAGTGGCTTATCCTGTAAATAAACTGGAACCTGTAAGGAAAAGAACGTGGACTGAAAAAATGAAGTAAAAACACCATTACTAGATTCACCTATAGTTAGAAGTTTAAATCTGCATTAAATAGATGAAAAAGTTTTTAGACGGTTCACACAAAATTCGGTTAACGCAAAAATTTCGGCTACTCCATCGATTTCGCGTTAACAGGGTTTGACTGTATATTAAGAATCTATAAGACAGAACAAGTTTTGAGTAAAAGAAAAACCTAAACATTTCCTTACCAGGTGATCTTGAATTATCTGTTGAAGGTGAAGCCCTCTTAAACTCTTCACTATCTTTATTTTTCTGATCAGCCGTTGTTTCTGACTTTTGCACTGGATACGTCATGTAAAGGGTGTCCAAGTGCTTTTTATAGTCGTTAAATACAGGAGTGAAGTCAATGTAAGCATTCTTTTCTAGATGCAGTTTCATCCAATGCAGAACACTCTCATTCAGACTCTTTAACTGTTTGTAGTAGTCAACACCTCGGTTCTGTTTTGTTTCGGAAGGGTTGCTAACTGTAGACGATGTGGATTCCTTAGAACTATCGCCAGCCCCTTCAGACTTTTTATCTCCTCCGTTGTTGCCATTTGAAGACTTCTCTGCTTTTATTTTGTTGCCAAAGAAGGAAGCAATGCTGTCTTTGCTGTTTGTAGTACTTAACGGGCTCTTAAATGTAACAGGTGTACTTTCACTTGTAGAACTCGCAGGCTGTAATGCGAAGTTATATTTTAAAAAACGAATTGACAATTCCCGCATTTTTTAAAAATGATTGAACGACGAGATAAAATTTTATACTTACTAAAAATGGACTGTTACTTTTATTTACTGATGAAAAGAATGGACTAGATGCTGCATTTGTGGAAAATCCCGAAAACTTTGCAAACGGGCTGGATGAACTACTTTCAGAAGCAGCAGCACTCTAAAATAATCATACGGAAAAAAAAGATATATTCCAGTTAATGCTTTTTATAGATCGATAAAAACTAGAGGTGTGAAACCACTTTTAACAAACATTACAGATAAATGTAACTGAACCTATACTTCTAATTTTTTAAGCTGAATGAAGCTCAATGCATAATCAGGGTGGCCACAAAATTCAGGAAAAAAAGTTTCCTGAAAGATTTTTAAAAAAAAATTCCATGATTTTATGGCAAACTTTTTTACAAATTTCTCCAGATGTGTAGACATTCTGATTATATAGAACATGCATGCTTTAGCATAATATGGCAATTTTTAATTAAAAAAAAAATAGTTTTGGCATTAATCAAAAGTTTAAATGAATCCATAACATTAAACTTTTAATGATTACCACCGCAATTCTTTGGGTAAATGGCTCTAAAATATGGATGAAAAGGAAAACTCTCCTTAAATAATAGAAAATTTCCCAAATTTTCGTGAAATTCAAAAAAATGCCCCCGGTTTTTTCCAGAATTGGAAAGCTCCCCGACATTTCCCTGATTTCCAGGTTCTGTGGTAGACCTGAAAATTGAAATTTTCAAGCCAGTGGCAGGTAGACACTTTTAGTTTAGTAGCCACTTCATTGCAGTCAGGAAAGGTTGGAGGGTTTACCTTTTACCTGAATAAGTACAGTAGGGCATTTTCATGTTTTTTTTTTTTTTTTGAGGATGATGTTTTAAATCTTTATTTGATTTGTAATAAATATATAAATCTAAAACACATATATACGTTAATTGTGTTTAATAAAATGTCAATGAAAGGACCACAAAAATAAATAAATTAAGTACAGGATCCAAGCTTTTTTATTTATGGATGCATTTACATTTGATGCACATCTGTAACATAGCGCTGTAAAGGGTTAATAAAAATGAAAAAATCTGAAGGAATCAATATGAAATATTAAGAAATTTAGGGTTGTAATATAGTCTGTTGACAAAAAAAGCAAGACAAGAAGAAAAATAATCATGCCTGTAAAGGATGCAGTCAGTTTGAAGTTTGAGAATCTTTTTTAACAATAAGGCTGTTGGTGGCCGCGTTTTAAAGTTATAGGATAACTAAAAATATAACAGAAATAATACATAAATAAAAAAAGGGTTTTAATATATTTTGTTGACAAAAATGCCAGGCAAGAAGAAAAATTATCATGTCTGTAAAGGAAGCAGTCAGATTGAAGTTTCAAGATTTTTTTTTTTTAACAATAAGGCGGCGGCGGCCACACATGCATGGGGAATGCAAGGAGGGAAACTCAAAAATGTCGAAATTCCCTGATTTTCTTGAATTCCTGGTTCTGTCACCACCCTGTCAACTCATGAATCCATAGCGTGGATGAATAGATTTTAACGGTGTATATGCACGTGATTACAAAATTTTAAGAAAGGAAAGGGAGATTTTCATTGATTTGGAAATTTCGGTAACAATTAAAAAAAAAAAATCGTAGGGGAAAGCGGAGAGTTGATTAGTTTATTTAGTTGCCTCATCACGCTGTTTAATAGACCTGTGGCGACTAGATATTTTCAGGTCTATTCTGTGGCCACTCTGATAATAATCAGTAAATTTAATAAATATTTAATTAAATAAAATTGCCCATATAAATCACATTGACAACCCATAGGAAACTTAATTTTATACATGGTAGTCTGTTTAGAATGGAATAAAATCCCTCTTCCCTACTATTTTATTGCAATTTTTTGTCAATCGCACAACACTATTACAATTTCATATTTGCCTAATTTCCACAGATAATGAAATGAAGCAATTTGAAAACTTTTTCAGATATCTACGTTTTTATAGCAAAAATATCACAAAAGTTGAAAACATACGGCCAGCAATATAGTAAAATGAGGCCGTTGTAACTTATGACAAAGTTATTTAAATAGAATACATTTTTATGATTTGAGAAATAATTCATTGGTGGTTCACAATTAGTAAAGATATTCAATACAACGTAAATATTTGATTAATATAAAGATATTATTTGGTGGCCACACTAACACTTCCTTTGAAATAACTATGATAGCTAGCCCAAAGAACTGGTCCAAGTTCCGAGAATTCAAGTGCAGGACATTACTTATAACTCATTTCATTGCTTGAATAAAATAAAAGTAGTACTACTTAACATTTCCAAAAACATTTTTTTTAAAAGATTGTTTTAATTTTCAGTTTAAATGAACAATAAAAAGCCATATAATAATTTTTTCCCAGCCTGTGAATTTTAGAATTTTTCCTTGTTAATTGCAGATATCACATCAGCAGAAGCCTCATAAAGAAACTTCACACTGCAACAAATATCAACGATAGATAATACCATTAGTAAAAGAGCCGTAAAAATTATATTAACACCGGAAGATTTGGCTCATTGGCAGATTCTGTGGTTGTTCGATCCCCTATAAAATTTTAATCCAGATTGCACTGACCTTAACCCGTTTCTGCCCAGCGTCATAGTTATAAGACAGTACATTTTCACCATTATAAATAAAGCTATTCAACGTTTCGCCTATTCTTTTTCTACCCCCTGAAGAGTAATGGTTTCACCCTACTTACTTAAACCGGTTTGGTCCGGATGGAAGCATTTTTCAGCCAGCTGCAGACACGTAAACTTTGCCATTTTCATGATTTTTCTTGCTGAATTTCATTGTAATTGTACGAAAAGGTTTTAAAGGTAAGTTTAACTATTTTTTCAGAATTTATATTTCAGATATTCTATTAACATATATCTGATAACGTTTTAAAATTATTTGTACTTTTATTAGTTTTAATTACAAATTTAAACTACTGTCCTAAAAATAGGACGCTGGGCGGATTCGTTAAATTTTCTGATATTTAGTTTATTTCATAGGTGCTCAAGATGTCATGGAAAACAGTTTTTAAAAATGCTGAGGAAGCTGTAGAATATCTATTTTCGGAGGAATTAGAGTCCGAAATGATTGCTTTGCCACCTGAAGTAGATAAATTAACAGATGAAGAAGGTTTTGATGACACTAAAACTCTTGACTCATCTGTAAGAGATGTTGCAAGTAGTATTGAAATTTCTGTACCTTATGAAAAATCATGATGATCATAGAGAGAAAGATTTATCAAACAAAAGTAAAAAGCGAAGTTCCTCAGAATCAGGATCAAATACACGTAAGAAAGGTAAAAAAGAGTTAATAGCAGATTGGAAAAAGTTCCGCCAAATTATAATTTTTCTGATGAAAGTAATGCCTCAAAAATAAACTATGAAAAAGCTGTAAGCACTTTAGAGGGTCTATCGCCCTTGAAGTTTTTTAAGAATTTTGGTCTCCTACATATTTGGAGCATATTTTAACAGAAATAGAAAAATACGCTAAACAATGGAAAAACAAACCAGATTTTTCCTTAACAAATGAAGAATTAAAAGCATTTACGTTTTTTTGATTTTCTCTGGATATCATACACGGGTCATTCCACATGAAATCAACCAATAAAAAAATAATTTTTCAACTCAATGTGTAGGAATGTTTTAATATTTTGTCTGTGTGTTAAACTTACTTCTGAGATGAAAACAGTGAGATTAAAAAAAAATTTAGTCGATTCCTTCCAAAGTTACGAATTTTTTAAATTTTGAAAAATTAACGAATGTTGCATAGTTTCGCAATCTTTAAATGGCTGTAACTCTGGAACTATTTGACCTATAGGGTTGTTATTTGTGTCATTTTTTTTTCTGTCTTTCATTGAATATATAACATGATCAACTTACTTGAAACAATATTTTTTTTTTGTAAATTTGTTTTATACATTTTTCAAAAACTTGAAATCAGAATTTTTAATTTTTTTGAAAAAAATAAACATATTATATTTGTCCATCTCTTAGGAACATTTTCACCAAATTTCATGATGGTACTCTTATTTTATCATAAACAAAAAAAATTATATTTGTATGTAGGTTTGGGTATTTTTTTTAATAAAAACCTTATTATCTGATGTTAAAAAGTAATTTGAGTATAAATTCATGTCTAAAATAATAATATTTTCCATTTGTGCAGGTTTAGCTTGATTACTAAACAAAATATTAGTGTTTATTTTGTTATATTTTATTTATTTGGTTAAATTAACTATTTTATAGCAACATTTTTTCCAAACTGTTACAGTACTTTTATTACTATTCTACGGTAATAAAAATATCTGTTCTATATGTTTGTAAATTCTGTAAAACTCTTGCACATTACCATTTTAATTTAAGGGTTGTAATAGGTAAACAATATAAGATGGTGAATTTCAAAAATAAACCGTTTACTTACATTCTAATGTTAAAAGTTTGCTAAGTTAAACTCCCACATTGCTGCAATGAAGCAGCCATCTTAAAACAAATTTTTTTCTTTCTGGAGCAACATTTTTGTAGCTCTTATCATCTCCTGTTTCGGGACTTAGCATGTTCAACCTGTTGCAGTAATAGGATTCAATTTACACAAAATAAAGTTTTTTGGAACTGTCGAAATGTCTGCTTTTCTTGGATATGATGGTCCTTTTGGATGAAGGAAAGAAACTTTAACCTCTTCTTTAACTTGATCTTTAAAAGAATCATTTTTTTCCAGTGATAATTCTTTTCAGAAAAAAAAAATTGATTGTCATTTCAGATGTGTTAATTAGTTACCAAACTCTTGCATAAAATCTTCAAGTGGTTTAGCAATGGTCTCAAAGGTGCAATGATCAACAGTACACCATTGTTTATACGTGATATTTTTCATCATTCATATTTTCTGCAAGACATCCCATCAGAGCTTCTTTAAAATCCTCAATTTTGGAACAGTTTTCATAGTTGTTTAAAACCCATGACTGTGCTGGAGGGGATTGCACATAATGTTAGCCATGCATTCATTATATGTTGTAAGAGGATTATCAGATTTAAGTAGTTTGATTTTACGTAAATTACCTCTAGCAATCACCAATTTAATATTATGGTGTGCTATGCAGACGCACATAGAATGTGTACCACTGACATCAGCAATCTTACAGTTTTTCGGTCTCAACTCAGCAAACTTTGAAAAGCCAATTAACTTCTCGTAAGTTTCCCAAAATTAGTCTCTTTTGTATATGAACTGCCTTACCTAAAGCATCCTTCTCCACAGAAACATAGTCCTTTTTCCCAGGCATTTGTCTGCTTACTTCATCATCGTCATAAAAATTCTTTACTGAAATAGTTGTTTGAGAAGATAAACTTTTACCAAGTTACGAGTCTGGAATCGACAAGACACCTTTTTCTTCAAATAGTGTAACAAATGGCAGGCTATTACTTCATCTGAATATTGATATTTATTTACATGACTAGAAAACAGTATTTTACACTCAAATGGGCCACATTCGATACTTAAATTGCTTTTTAACAACATGTATTTTTTTATATAAAAATTGTGCAGACAATCATACATGGGCAATTCACTGCTTTAAGCACAAAACATTTTAGCTCTTTTTTCTACTCATAAATTAAAATTCTAAAATCATTATCAATCTAGCAATTTTACTTTTGTTTTATATAGCTGTACTTGGGGACAAAGTTATATGGAAAAATAACTATTTTAACTAGGTCAAATATGGATTTATATCGTCTGACGCACGTCAGACGATATAAATGCATATTTGACCTAGTTAAAATAATTATTTTTCCATATAACTTTGTCACCAAGTAATATAATAAAAAATTAAAACATAACTATTGTATTCACCTTAGTTTTATAAATCTTATCAATTTACGAGTAGAAAAAAGAGCCGAAATGTCCCGTGCGCCCCAGAATTTTTTCCCTATGATACCATGGGAGTACCATCTTGAAATTTTGCAAGAATGTTTGTAAAAGATGGTTAAATATAATATATTTTTTTCAAAAAAAATTTAAATTCCTATTTTAAATTTAAAAAAAAACAACTTTTTTTAATTAAAAACATAAATATTGTTTAAAAAACCCTTTGTCATGTGTTATATATTTTATTAAAGACAATATAAAACTGAATAAACTGACATAAATTTCAGCTCTCTAGGTCGATTAGTTCTTGAGTTACAACCATTTAAAGATAGTTAAATGATGCAAAATTTGTGAATTTTTCAAATTTTCAAAAATACATAACTTTGAAACTAACTTTGAAAAAAATCTCAAAATATGATTTTTTTAATTCAATGTACTAATACTACATTTACACCAAAAATGAATAAAATTCATTGACCTGCCAATTTGACCATTGGTTGATTTGAAGTGGAATTACCCACACAAGCCTCTCAGTGGATTTTGAAGTTTAAAAAGTAGGACATTCTTACTGTAAAGTAGGATTTGTTTTCCTTAAAGTAGGAAACAAACAAAAACGTCTATTTCAAATGCATACTAATTTGTCGACAATATTTTAATTTTAAAATGAACATTCTAGAGATAGAGTGAAATGCACATTAAATATAATATTTAAAAAAGAATTAAATGCAAATCTCTTACCAAAAGCGCTGGTTCAGTATTAGTTGGATAGATTATACTAGTTCAGGGTGTCCACAGAAAAGTTATTTTGAAATTCCCTGACATTTCCCTGATAATTCCCTGTAACACCCAAACTTTTCCCTGATTATAAGTTATCGCCAAAAATATGTATATACTATACATAATAAACTTTCAAGTAAAAAAACGTTTCAACTTATCATAAAAAAAAATTATGATGCATGTACGTGCATACCCAATTATACTTTAAAATCACACTTTTTTCATTACTTAAAGTCTAATCTCAAGAAAACTGAACTATAGCATTAAATTTCAGATTTAATAAGCTATTTTCAAAGTAAAATTTAAAACATAAAGACAAACCATATATCATGTCAAAGTGGATGAAACATTCAGCAAATATTCTACATTGTATTGTATTAACTATTTTTATTTTCTAATACTTGCAATTTTAATAAAAATTTAAATAATCAATAACTATTTAAAAACTTTTCGTAATATAATTTATTTTTTATTTTATATATCAAATAAAAATTGGTAAAAAAAAATTAAATATCAATTTGTGTAATTTAAAAAAACTGTCTTCGAATGTGGTTGGATTAGTGGAGTTACACTATTTTCATTTCCTTTTCAGTTTGTATAATTTCACTGTCAAAATTGTTCAATTTCATAATTTGCAATTTTCTTTTTTTTTTTTTTCATTTGTTTAAATTCAGCTGCAGGCTGTTTAGATACAGTACCCAAGCAAAATTTTTACAAAAAAATTTTCATAAGACAATTTAAAAAAATTATATAAAGAAAACTGTTTTAACTTTTAAACTATTACTTATATCTATAATTAAAGTGTAAAACTTTTTTTTCAAGCTAAAAAAAAAAAAAACGATTTCACATACAATAGTAGTTAAAATTACAATTTAAAATAAGGATATACAGTGAAATTGGGCAATTGGGACACATTTCTTGCTCAATTTTAATCATTCTGCACCAAATCAAACCATGAAACCGTTTATCACATACACACTATATACAGGAACTTTTACCGCAGGATAGTCACTATGTAATAGCAACTATCACATCAATGGAAGCTTAGGTGAACAACGCCAAAACGGCGTTGCAAATCTCGGCAATAGCTGCTTTAAAACTATTTAAACCTAAGTGAAAATTACCACTACTCTAACGTAAAAATTGGCGATGGGAGCCACCATACCGGCGCAAATTTCGGCAATCATATTAAAGCAACAATCGGCAAACTGACAATCACACCAACGTAAATATCAGCATTAGCACGCAATGTATCGGTGGAAATCTCTGCAATAGAGGCGATTATATCGACGTCACACTCTACGAAAATTACTATCCCAACCACGTAAATTTCGGCGATAGCAACAATTACAGAGGCGCAAATCTTCGGAATAGTAGCTATTATATAGGCGGACGTGATACGCGCCAAAAATGAACATCACAACAACGTAAATCTCGGCGATGGCATTCGCCGTAATAGCGCAAATCCGCAATAGCAGTCCTTACGTCATCGTAAAGTTCAGCGAAAATAATCACCAGGCACCAACATAAAAAAATGCTAATAGAGGTTGGCAATTAGCAGTAAAAGTGATCATGACATCGGAGGTTTGGGGAAGTCTGAACGTATGTAGGATCCGCTGTTGCGAGACTTGCAAGCCATGCCCAATAAAAAAAGTTAAAAAAAAAAATTTAAAAAAAAGGAGCTAAAATCGACAACGTTTCAGCTGAACTGTACTATGTCTGACACTATGACAGATGCCAATTTCTGAAATAGCGCCAATGACTTATTTCGGCGTAATATCCGACGAAAATTATCATCACGCAACAACAGGATTCTCGGCGATTTCGCCCTCTGTAATTGTGGGAGTAGCAGCCATTTCATCTCCGTAACGCTCAGCAAAGTGGGCAATCACATACCAACATAAATAATGCGGATAGAGGCTACAACAGTAAAGAAAAATATTCATTCCATCGGTGGTTTTTGGGGAAGACGGAACGTATGCATGTTTCGTTTTGAATTCTTTGTTAGCAGGAGAAAAACATTAAATCAATTGGAGTTTTTTCCGTTAAGACACTACCGTAATTGTCCATAATTGAAAATAAAAAAATACGGAAATCCTCAAAAATAATGAAAACTTTTAGCTATCGGAAGTTTGAACGTAAGCAGGTTCTAAATTTGCAAGTCTTACAAGTAAACCCAATAAAATTGTAATGTTATGAATCGCAGTAAAGATGGATCAAAATATCAGCCAAAAACAAAGAGATGAAATCCGAGTTTCAGCAAAACTGTACCATGTCTGACAGGTGCAATCCTTGAAATAGCGTCAGTGATAATACCATCGTAACACCCCAATGAAATGAGCATCATGGAAGAACGTAATTCACGGCTATAGCACCCGCCATAATCACGAAAATAACGGCAATTTCATCGCCGTAACGCTCAGAAAAATGGCCATCACATACCAAAGTAAATAACGTTGGTACAGGCTATAATATTACAGAAAAATGAGGAGAGGTAGTCATTAATCATTTCATCGGTGATTTGAGCAAGTCTGAACCTATGCAGGTTCAGTGTTTGTCAGGAAATTTTAATGCGAGAGGTTACGGTCTTGCGGTTCGAATTTTTTTCGTTTTTCTTCTTTTACTTTTTCTAGTTTTTTTGCAAATTGTTTTTGTTATTTTTGTTAGCAGTTTATCTTCAATCGTCCTAATTAAAAGTTTCAATTTAATTTCGGAAAATTCCTTGATTTCTTTACACTTTTTAACAAAATCCCTGACAATTCCCTGATATTTCCCGAAATGCCGAATTCCCTGACTTTTCCCGATATTCCCGATCTGTGGACACCCTGTAGTTAAATATAAAATTTCGTCAGACAAAAGGGAGATTAGAAACAACAACAACAACAAATATAAAATTTAGCTTAAAAATAAAAAACAGATATGGATCACTTCTGAAGGAACATTTAACGCAAAGCAAACCATTAGTAATCATACAATAACAATTTTATTTTCATTTCTTTTGTTTTTTACTTTGACTAGAGCAAAAAATGTCTAACACTGTTCTTTTAGTCTTTTCAATTTCCTTTTGCTCATTTCTGATTTGGTTTAAATGTGAAGTCCCTTCCTGAACTCTTTTGCAAGCAACTTCCAGCATTAATTGTCCCATTTTCACACCCTTTAAATCCTGATTTTTTAGTGCATTTTTACTTTCAATTACCCATATAGGGTAATGAAAGTATACGATTCAGTCAACAAATTTGTTTGATTTTTTTGCATTTCTCCATGTTTTGGAACATCCTGATCTCAAAAAAGTGACCTAGAAAAAATTTATGTCTGTGTGTACGTGGTCAGCATAACTCCCGAATAAATTGACCAATGATGTTCAATTTTGGTGAGCAGGTTGGTGATGGCCCAAGGACCTACTAACAAGGTTTTGTCAAAATCGTGCATGCGCATAAGGTAGCTGCCATTGAAAAAAAATCATGTTTTTCAATGATTGCTAAAAAACGGTTCAAACGATTTCGATAAAAATTGCTATGCTAATGCCTCTTAAGGTGTTTTAAACATCCCCACCTCCAAAATTCCTGTAAAAAGGCTTCAATGGCGTATAAAGTGGAAAAATGAATGCCTTTAACAGAGTTCTCTTTGCTTGAACATAGCTTATGAACGATAGTTTTTTTTCTCCTCTACTCAGTTTCACTGATAACAAAGGATAATATAAGAATTATCGAAAAGTATATCGCCAAAATTTCCATTTTTTCTCAACTAATGATGGAAATATAAAAACGGTAAATGACACAAATCCACATCAGTAATATAGTGTAATTGAAAGTTTTGCGATGTTCCACACCCCTAGTAATTCCTTCATTCGTTTCATCAACTAATGTTTTATAAGTGTCCATCTCAATTGTTGCTTTCGTTTTTACTTTTTCTAATGAGCTTTCTTTACGAATTGCTTCCTCAGCAGTTAGTGTTTTTTCTCCATATCTGCCTTCCATATTTGCCAAAGGGAGAAGAAAGTGTACCTTCACCAAAGTAGTATTGGGCCTTTTCAGACATAGCACAATCCTCAAATAACAAGCGTTTTCAGAAATCTTTAGATCTCTAAAAAAATATTCAGAAACCATGGGCCATTGGCTGACAAGCCTGTCTAACGCAGGACCAAGAGTCAGCCACCTACTTTCAACAAGCTTTAATAGCTTAAGATTCTTGAATCCAAGTTCATCTTGCAAATCTTTTAATTCCTCAACTCTGACTGGGAACTGTTTAAAGAAGTAGTGCAAGTCTAGAACGAAATCCACAATTTTATCCCCAAAGTCATTTACTGCTTTTCTGAAGACATTGTGGACCATGTGTAGATAGCAAAACCCAGCTTTCAGGGAAACCACAAGCAAAAAAAGAAAAATGGTGCACGCTTGTCACATTGTACAAATTATATAAAAGAAACTTTGAAAAAGTAAGATTTTTCCTACTAAAAAGTAGGACTGCTGGGCGCCCTGCATACACTATCAAGTGAACGTGACTATTGGTCAGATGAAGAAGATTTAATGGTTCCTATAGTAAAAAACTCAATGACTAAAAACAAATACTTAGAAATAAAATCTATGATTCATTTTGCTGAAAATAATGAAGCCAAGTCCCAAACAAATGACAGAGCTTTTAAAATTCGAAAATTAATTATGAAATGAATGCAAATTTTCAGAAATGGGGAATTTTTGACAAGCATCTATCTATTGATGAAATGATGATTCGATATTACGGTCATCCTTACGGCCCAAACCTTATGAGTTTACCTTTTATGTATTGCTTGAAGTAATTTCAAGCAATACATAAAAGGTAAACTCATAAGGTTTGGGTATAAGATGTGGGCATTATGTGGGAACAATGACTACTGCTATAATTTTGATTTGTATTGCAGCAAGGAAGTTGTCGATGCTGCTTCTACCGTGGTTCTTTCATAAGAGCCCTTGGGAACTCGAGTTGTAAAAAAAATGCTTCAGCCAGTTACTGATCCCAATAGTCATATAGTTTATTTTGATAATTTTTTTAATTCCTATAATTTGTTAGTTGACCTAAGAAAGAGTGGATTTCGAGCAACAGGAACAATAAGAAGTGACAGAATACAGCATTGTCCCCTTGAAATTGATTCTACTTTCAAAAAGACTAGCAGTGGTTCACATGATTTTTACTTTGATGTGAAAAATAAAATTACTGCGGTAAAATGGAATGATAACAAATGTGTTACACTTGCAACAAATTTTGACATAATTGAGCCACTAACATCTGTTTTAAAGCGTGGAAAAGGAAAAGCTGAAAAAAATAAAATCGAACAGCCATGCCTCGAAAACAATTATAACAAAAACATGGGTGGTGTAGATTCTCATGATTGGCTTTTAGAGAAACATACCATAAAAATTCGTGGAAAAAAAATGGTATTGGCCAATTTTTACCTGAATTGTAGTCATGGCTGTTGTAAATAACTGCGTTATTTATGACTGGGGGCGACTCTATTGAGTACCAGCACCGCGACTGAAGTCTATTGTACTGACTGCGTTATTTACAACATGGTAAATGCAGAGAAAAAGAGTATCAAAGAAATAAGGAGACATATTGTAATAGCCTATCTAAAAAAAGGCAACACAGGACAAAAACAAATCGGTAGACCAAGTTATATAATTTCATCTCGAGTGAAGGTAATAGACATTGTTAGACGTTATTTAGCCATATAATTGGTAAAAGAGAAAAACAAAGACGATGTCAAATGCAAAATTGTTCGGGAAAACCTCTTACATTTTGCATGAAATGTAATATAACTCTATGCACAAAATGTTTTCCAAATTACCATAAATAGTGTGAATATGTTTAAACTTAATAAAAGATGTCAAATTTATTTGTGTTTCATTTTATTTTTCATTAAAGTTCAATTGTTTGGGAACAGAAATGTAATCAAGTAACTAAAAACAAAGGAGAAGTACTAAGTGTTCAAAAACTTCCATATCCGCCCAGCGTCCTATTTATAGGACAGTAATTATCTCGGATCCTAAATTAATGGTGTGGAGTTTAATTGCGTATTATATTTAATTTAAGTGTTTAGAACATAATTTTAAAAGTTTGTAACAAAATTTCTATTTTAAATTAAGTTGGGCGTTAAAGGGTTAAGAACGATCAAAATTTCAGTCATAAAAGTGGAAACCTGTACTCCTCCAGAATTATACCATGTTTGAAATTTGTCATATGGAGAAATAAAACAAAGCAATTAATCATATGTTCAAATAAATAAACACTATATGCTAAGACCAGTAACAGTACAGCTAAAAAAGTTACCAGTAACATCAGGATTCTCACTCAAATTACAGATTTGAAAATCAATGACTTTTAAGGACCTAAATAATGTTTTTAAGGATCGTTGAAAATTTGTTTTCAGGCCTTATGTCTACATATAAATTTTTAATAAAGTATATTCTACGAAAAAGTTACAAGTTGGTGGATGTGTAATACAAATATGTCGGAGAATTCCGATACGGTACAGATAAGTTGCAGTCACGCGGGGATAGCAAGTCCGAGTTGTATTTTTATAAATTTTGCAGTTGGCTACATTGTCCGAGAGACAACTGCAATTTTTGGACCCCATCGAACATCATTCTGAATTTTTTGTAGAAATTAGAGAAACGTGAGTAGATTACGAATCCACTAGTCTGCCGTGGCAAAACTGGCCGAAACTGATCAAAAATCGACTTGGAATGAGTTGAACTAAAATCCGATTGCCAAATATGTCATAACTTGCCAAAAAGAGAACAAACTTTTTCGTCTGGCAACCCACTACATTTTGATTTTCAATGAGAAAAAGCGCAAACGATTTCTGATATCTGGCTCGGAAAATTTGTATCTTTTAAAAGTAAGCCAAATTGGCGACATCAGTTGCGTCATCAGTGACGTAATGTTTATTGCCAATTTGGCTCATTTGTGAAAGATGCAAGTAAGCCATCGCCACACATCCGAATCGTCTGCAACCTTCTTAATTGAAAATTAAAGAGTGAGGGTTGCCAAATTAAAAAAATGCTCATTATTTAGCAAGTTATGGCGCATTTGGCAATTGGATTTAGTTCAACTTATTAAAAGTCGATTTTTGACTAGTTTCAGCCATTTTCGCCATGGCAGACCAGTGGATTCGTAATCTACTCAGTTTTCTCCAATTTCTAAAAAAAATTCAGAATGATGTTCGATAGGGTTCAAAAATTGCAGTCGCCTCTCAGTCTAACACAGCATCTGTAAAACTTTAGGATTTTTAAGTACCTCTAAGCATTTTCAAGGACTTTTAAGTACCTCTAAGCATTTTCAAAACATTAAAACAAGTTCAAAAATATTAAGCACTTTTAATGACTTTCAATGACCGTGAGGAATCCTGAACATACTAAATTATGGAATTTTTTTTGCAATAATTGCAAATTGTCCATTACAGATGGTTTTCCATAGAGTTGAAACACATGATCTGCAGCCAAGTATGTTTTTCTTACTCGACTAAATAAAATACTCACAGTCAAACTTCTCTTTGCTTTCTTGATGACTCGATTTTGAAGTTCCGCTCCTTTAAGAGGACTGAAGGTACCAGCAACTTCTTTCTCTTCTTTAGCATTCCAGTTGTCATGATTCAGTTCATTGGAAGCGCTTCTTTTGGCCATTGAATATTTAGACTTCGGCTAACCTACAACTGAGCAGCACATTTTGAAGTTAGAAAATGTATAATGGAAATCATTAAGCTGGGCAACAATATAAAGAGCAAAATATATTTACTGAGAAATACAAACCAGTTTTAAAATTCATATATTGTTAAAGGGTACTTGTGTATTAAAACTCCTACATTTCCAACCAGTCAAAAACCTGTTTTAGACCAGTTTCCTCCTTGGATTTTAGACGGTACCTATGCGTAACAACGTCACTGTTTTTTTATGCGTTTTTGGTTATTTGACTTTTGCTTTGATCTTAAACTCGATTTTTGATTAATTGAAAGCATAAAGATAAAAAAATAATTGCACTGCTCAAATATATTCGATGGATAACACTAGAAAATAAAAAAATATTCATTTTCCTCACTTGTGCAAGTACATTGTACTTTGCTAAAATAACAATGCACAATTCCCGCATTTTTAATTTTTTTTTTATTCAATTCTAAATGTTTTTAAAAGGCCATACACACAAAAATTTCTGCTCAATGCCCTTTTTCTTTTTTTAAATTTGCGATCAAAGTTACCTTGTTAGACGTTGTCTAGAAAACGATTCATTCCACTGGCATTGAATGTGATGTCACAGCTTCCCAAACATCTTGGCTTGAAATGCAGCAGCAGAAACCAGATTTGTTTCTCGCAAATCACGCTAACCTGTACGGGATATGGCAATGGTCTACCAACACCAACTATTTGGCAGAAACCTCACGGTAACCATAGAAACTGTAAGAACCCTTGATGCCACAGACTTTGCTGTTTAGACCGGACTGGTTTTGAGGCATTTTCTTTTCTTAATATTTAAATAACAATTTTTTTTTTTTTAAAGAACTTTTGTTTAAACATTTGGAATCAGAAAGAAATTCTTCATAAACATAAACTAATTTCATTCATTTAAAAAAAATGCGGAAACCATTCATTTGGCTAAGATTTACTGTATGGTCCCCCTGGTGACTTTTCAAAAAATCGTCTAATTGAAAATGATGTCAAAAGGCTGTTGGCAAATTCAAAATGGCACCAAAACATGCTGTGTTGCCTACTTCAAACGATCACTATGGTTATTGGAAAACCTTGGCACCAAGTTGCAATATTTGGCGCTAAACCTCCATGTTTAAAAGTTGTCAGAGGGACCATACAGTAAATCTTAACCAACAATTTTTTTTTTTAAACTTAATCAATGTCAAATCGATTGTCAATCTTGCATAGATTTTATTTAAAGATCAAGAATAAAGTGAATGACTACATTTTTTTATTTATTATATTTGAAATTTTATTGAATTGAAATAAAGTCTCAAGTTATTCTGAAGATTTATTTACAAGATTGACTATAGGATATTTTGTTAACTAAGTTTGGTGAACTTTTTGTTATGACAAAAAGATCGACAGATTATTACGGCTGATCCCAAAGTATTAGCTGTATTTGAACCGCCAACAAAGTTTTGTTGGTGATCGACCAGGAAAACTATTGGATTGTTCACCAACTTAATTCTAGAAATTGAAATGATTTAATTTTTAGAATGTTTTTTAATAAATTTAATTTAAGAAACTAATTATGATTACTACTATATAATATTAACAGATTAAGTAGCGTATTTGAGGGGTTAAAATTCAAATGCTATGTTATATAAGGTCGAGGAAAGTAATAATAATAAACATATGCCATAAATTACAAAATATACACGTAGAAGGAGTGGACGTTTGTAAAATGATTCTAAAAATAGATAATGTTATGGAAATGATTCTAAAAATAGATAATTAATGGAAACTACACCTAGCAATTGGTGACCTTACCATGGATAATAGGAATAGACTCAAATGGTTTTCTGGAACAATAGGACTGAAGCTTAAAGGTATTCATCAGACCTACTTTAATATCGATTTTTATTATATCAAGCATTATTTCAATGCTTGATGTAATGAAAATCGATATTAACACTACACTTAATTAACATTACATAACATAGCATTTGAATTTTAACCCCTCAAATACGCTACCTAAACTGTTAATAATATATAGCAGTAATCATAATTAGTTTCTTAAATTAGATTTATTAAAAAACTTTCTAAAAATTAAATCATTTAAATTTCTAGAATTAAGTTGGTGGACAATCCAATAGTTTTCCTGGTCGATCATCAACAAAACTTTGTTGAGGGTTCAATACAGCTCATACTTTGGGATCAGCCGTAATAATCTGTCGATCTTTTTGTCATAAGAAAAATGAACACAGAATCACATTTAAGCTAAATTTGAGCCGTTGCATTTCAGTTTTCATTGTATTATTAAAGGGCGCCTACAGATACGTTACATAAATCTTTTAACTTATAACACAAAAATGATAGAAAATACGATATAAAGAGAGTAAATTGATAGTAATTCATATACAAGACTGATGGAAAATCTTTAAAACACAAACATTTGAAATTTATAACAAACAAGTATACTTAGATTAGAGTTTTCAATTTGGATGTGGAATAGGCTTAGTTATTTTTAAAAAATGATAATCATTTTGTAAGATGCTTGCGGTTTTGGAGAATGCGCAAAACTATAAGGTAACAACGTGAGAATGAAAAACTATTTAAATTAATGGCATTCAATTAAAAAAGCCAATCGCATTAATGAGAAAGTGTAGACCTGGTGAAAACACATCCTTTCGTTTTGAAAAAGGCGCTGTTAAAATATCTACTTAAAAACATAACCATAGTGAAGATGAAATCCTTTTGAATTGCCAAGACAGAGGACAACTCTAAAGAAAACAATCACAAAGAAAAATTTAAAGTATAACACTCACCGGCAAACAGTCAGGTGTCTGCACGACAGACTCCGGTTCACATGCGGAGAAATTCAGAATTTCCAGAATAACGGAACAGATGAAATGAAATGAAGTGAACTGGGTTGCCATATCAGTTTGCATTGGCGATGAAAACGCAGACAGACAATAAATGAGTAATGAGAAACAATGCTAAACATTTAAAATTGAAAAATAATGAGATATTTTTGCGAAGTGTGGTTTGCTATTTCCTTGATAATCCAGACAAAAAATACTTTCTTGAAATGTTAACTTTCAAAACACAAAAAAGGTCCAAATAAATTAAAAAAGTCTGAGAATTAAAATATATGTATATATTTTCCTGAAATTTTAGTGGTTTAAAATTTTTAGTGTTTAAAACAACATAAAAAATTTCCACTTAGCTTAGTTTTCTGTTTGAACCTATAAAATGAAAAATTGATTACAATATCAATTACTTATATGATTTTATACTTTTCACTAAATGTGGAAAATATTAGAGGACTACCGTTACACTATATAACAATTGCATTTTCTACTTAGTTAAAGCGTATATTTTTATGATAGTAAATTATTGTTTTTTTTATAAAGAGCCAAATTTGAACTAAAAAATATTATTTTCGAAACCTTTGTTTCAGTTTCACACAGAAATAGAGTAAGTGCCAAATACTGCAACCTTTTTCTCGTACGTCTTCAGAGTACTTTTGCGGGGGGAAGGGGCAAAGAATTGTGCGCCCCAGCAGCGATCCGGGATGATGAGGGAAGTTGTTTTAGGATAGCGGAGAGTGCGCCATAAAATGTAGTTCTCCAAAAAAAATAGCTCTTAGTCTTCTTTTCAAACTTTAAAATGCGTTCAAAGGGATCTATTTATCGCAGAATGTTTCCTGGCATCGTTTCCAATCGATATAATCCGTAAAATTAGCGGAATTTGCTGGAAACTGGTTCTCATCTGTGCTTTGCTGCTACTTCGGACTGTTGAGTGTTATTTCTTGATTAGTTGACTTCGAGATTTAATTTGGATTTTTAGTGGGACAACTTGATTTTAAAAATCAACGATTTCTGGTGGATTTTTTTCGTCTGAAAATCAGCAACATGGAACTACAAATGATATCGTCCCAAATGAAAGTGGTGATTCAAAAACATCAGGTGAGTTAGGTTATACTACTTGTTCATACTAATGCTTTATTTTTTATTTCTATTTTCGCTTTATACAATAATTTAATTATGATGTTTAAGTTATTTTTATTGATATTTCATTATATTTCGTTGATTCCCGCTGATGTTTTCTTTTTACCTTTTTTTTATTGTTTTGTCTCGTGTTCCCAATAGTTTGGTATGAAACTTTAATGCCGCAAATTTGTATTTATAACTTCGTGTACAGCTGAAATATTTGTTTACCGCTTCAATTCGTGAAATTTAATATGTTTGTGACCTTTAGTATAAGTTTTTTTTTCTGATTAAGATATTCCTTTTGAGTTTAATTAACTTTTTGTTATTAATTTTTTTTCAGATTGTTGTTTCCGAAATGCGTAACGATCCTCAGGTAGGTCCTAGGATATTTTATCGATCGATAATTTCTATTTCTCATTTTAAGTTTTTGATACTTTACTTTCTTTTTGAAATCTCGATAAGATGTTTTATCAGATCTTTCGCAACTTTTTAGAAATGTTTTTCGTTTTTGAGTGAAAATTCTTACGTATTTCATGTATATCTCATTTAGAATCCTGTACTTGAGAGGAGATTACATGATTTACAGTCGGAAATACACAGTTTAAATGAAAGACAAGTAAGTGATTTTTTGATATTGTTAACATATTTTTTTAACTTTTAATATCTTAATTGTTAACATAATTTTTAGATTTTTAGTGTCTTCTTATTAACTAACATCTTATAAATGTTAAACATGGCATTCAACTTTAAATGTTTATGATTTTCAAAGATGATATCTGTTTGTTTATTGTTAGTGTAAAAGTTTTTTATTATGTTTATTGTAAAATTTTGTATTTTCACAATTTATTCGATAACAAAACGTTCCATTATTACTTGCTATGTTTGATTTAAGGGAAAAGAAAACACTTTTTAGCTCAGTTCTCTCCCCCCTTCCCCTTTTTTTTTCACCATTATGAGTTTTTTATTATGTGTTCACATGATTAAAATCTCATAATGGTGAAGTACATGTCTTTGCGAAATAATATAGATCTTTTTATTAAGCAACTTGATATAAGTTATGAAAAATGAAAATTAAATACTTCTGTTCATACTTCTGTCTTTGATAACAGCTTTTAAGTGCTAAAATCATTAATATTCATTTTGAGTAATACCATGTTTGATAGTACCGTGAATTTTGAGTACTCTTTTAAAAAAAGAAATGATTTAAGACATTCAATTCAAGGAATAATTTTGTATTAAAAACCTATACTAATTTCTAATATTACTATATATCTATATACCTACTTTTTTTTATAGTTTTAGTGTACCATTACTTGTCATTATTTATTGATAATCAAAAAATATCACAATTTGCAGTGTATGTTGTTCATCGTATAATTAATTTTCAATGGCACAGTTGTATGTGTTATTTTTAAGAACTTTTATAATTTTTCCTTCTTTACTCTACTCACAGAAGACAATTCTTTTTATTCTCAAACGATTCTATTGATTGTTTTGATTTCTATTAATCATATTCTCGGTATTATATGAATTAAGTTGTTATATTAATATTGGTTTAAATTACTTTCTGAATTTCAATCAATTCGCAGCATTGTATTTGTCTTCAAAGTCATACGATCAAGATTGATTTTAAGAAAAAAATTTCATATTTCATTTAAAATTACAAGCTTCACTTCTCGAAATCTGTTAATTACTTAAAAAAATCATCATTTTAAAACTGTTTCTAGGTAATTCTGTTCAAGTTGTCAAGAATTTCCTTTCCTGAAACAGGATTCCCACGGTCATTAAAACTGCTTAATATTTTTGAACTTGTTTTCCAAGGCCTTGAAAGTGCTTGAAAATGCTTAGAAGTGCTTTAGAGTCCTTGAAAATGCTTAGAGGTTCTTAAAAGTCGTTAATTTTTGCAGATGTTGTATGGGTAACTGCAAAATTTATAAAAATACAATTCGGACTTGCTATCCCCGCATGACCACCACTTATCTGCACCATATCTGAATTCTCTGACATATTTGTATTACGCCTCCATCAACTTGGTAACTTTTTTGATAGAATACTTTATTTTGAATTTATATATAGACATGAGGCATGAAAACAAATTTTCAACTGTCCTTAAAAATAGTATTTAGGTCCTTAAAAGTCATTGATTTTCATTTTGTGATTTGTGTGGGAACCCTGTGGAATTAATTTTTTTTTAAATACCAAGAAGAGTGGAAAGCTTTTTTAGATGTTTTTTTGTTGTTGCTAGTGGCTGGAATGCCAGCTGGTAAGTTTCTTGGAAAGTCATTGATTGGAATGTTAGCTTCGCTTTTAAACAGTACCAGCAGCTTGAAAAACCAGCTATTGAGCTAGCATTGTGCCTTTCGGTGGTCACAGGAGAGTACAAGTGATTAGTTGATGAATCAGCAAATAGATGTTTGATCTTCTGGATCTATCAGTTACTTGCGGTCACTGGGCAAACTAACTTTTCCTGAGCTGAAAGGAAATATTCACACAGTGCTGATATCTGCATCTAATAACTGGCACCCCCAACTCGTACCCCGAACTAACGTGTAAATCAACCTTATGCTTTGCACAATTTTGTGTTTTGCCTTTTTACTTTCTATTATCCATATGTTAAAGGGTAATGAAGGCATTGCATTTGGACAAAACAGAATTTTGAATTTTTTTGCTATCTCTACGTTTTGGAATGTACTGATTTTAAAAAAGTGGCCTTGTAAATATTTCTGTGGTAGCAGGATTCCCATGGTCTTTAACGCCGACCAAACGGTATAGTGGTTAGCGTGCTAGCTTCTAGACCGCGAGGTTGCGGGTTCGAGTCCTGTGTTAGGCATGGGTGTTTGTAAATGTATGTTGGCTTGTCTAATGACGAATGTTTTGGCACATTATAGCCCTCGTGTTGCTGACGGCGCCAGATAATCTGAAAACAACCAACCCATGGTCTTTAAAAGTCATTGTTAGTACTTAATATTTTTTAACTTGTTTTCAAGGCTTTGAAAGTACTTGAAATGCTTAGAGGTGCTTAAAAGTCCTTGAAAATGCTTAGAGATCCTTAAAAGTCTTAAATTTGTACAGATGTTGTGTTTTGTTCAACTGCAAAATTTATAAAAATACAATTCGAACTTGCTGTCCCTGCTTGACCGCCTCTTATCGCACCGTATCGGAATTCTCCGACTTACTTTTATTATGTATGTGCTACTTGTAACTTTTCTGGTAGAATATACTTTATTAAAAATTTATACAGAGACATGATTCCTGAAAACAAATTTTCAAAGTCCTTGAAAACATACTTAGATCCTTAAAGTCATTGATTTTCATTCTGTGATTTGAGTGAGAACCCTGGGCGAGCATAACTCCTGAATGGATTTGTATACCTTGGACATTCAAATTTTGTGTCCATGGAACTTGTCATTAAGGTTTTCATCAAAATTGTGCTTGAGGCAGCTGCCATTCAAAAATTTGTTTTTTTAGTAGTTGCCAAAACACGGCTTTAATGATTTTGATAAAAATTGTTTTAAGGTTTTTAATCCTCACCTCCAAAACTTTTGCTGAAATGCGATAAAGGCAAAAAAAGTTGAAAAAATGAAAGTCTTTAACATAGAGTTCTCTTTCTTTAAGCATCACCTACCAACGACTGTTTCTCCTTCATTTCACTTACAAGAAAGGGTAAAGTACTATTTGTTGAAAAACATATCGCCAATTTGGGCAGTGTTTTTTTCCCAATGTAATAAGTATCGTCAAACTGGCTATTTTTTTTTTTTAAACAATGAAAATATTCAAACGAAAATGGTAAATTACCATTTTTAAATTCAGTGACAAGTATTAAGTGTAATTGAAAGTGGTGTGATGTTCCACACCTCTTGTTGGTGTACTAAATGTTGAATAAGCCATCATCTCTGTTATATATTTTCTAAAAGTTACTACAGTCTAATAACGTTAGTGTGAAATTGCTTAACGCAAAATATTGTTATGAATTTTTCCGCTGAGGCAATGATGGCACAGTTTTTACAGTATAAAAATATTTATTCTCTCTTCAGAAAACTCACAAAATTAATCCACAGGCAACAGTGTAATCGCTCACAAGCTTCAACACAAGCTTTAGCAAAAAAAACAACTTCGAATACAGCGATTATACAAGCTCACTCCAATAGGTAAACAAAGCGATAAGCTTTCATCGAAGTCCAAAGTCAATCTGAAAACTTTCCCGTTCTCCAGTCTTTTATATACAAGCGCGTGAGATATTCTCGAAATTTCCAGCCAATTCATCGAAAAAGAAATATCTCGAAACTTCTCGATTGCTTTAGGTGTTGCCACCTTTTTCTAACTTGTATAATCGCTATTAATTAATAAATAAAATCAGATACAAATAAATTACAATAGAATTTTGAAATAATGCCTCACTATTTACAATATATACAGACAATTTGTGCAACATTTCCCCCTTCTTAAAGACTGCACGTCCCGGGCAGTGAAGTCCTTAAGAGGAAAGGCAATTCAATCACTTCTACTATAATATGGGGCTAGTCTATTGTTATGTACAACTCTAGGTTTACAGGAGGGTGTCCGTTGAATCCTTACCACGACGTCGTTGATCTTCTTAAGGACCACATACGGCCCTTCCCAGTTCGTCTGGAGCTTAGGGGAGAGTCCTTTCCGAGGTTTAGGATTCTATAACCATACCTTGTCACCTTCCTGGAATGAACGTTCCGTGGCCTTGGCATCGTAGCAGACCTTCATGCGCTCTGTCATGATGTTGATTCTTTCTCTGGCGAACCGATGTACGGCTTCCAAACGTGCCTGGAGATCATCTAGATACTGGACAGGCGAGGAAGGGGTGTCCGGTGGTCGTCCAAAGAGGAGGTCGCAGGGTAGTCTAAGGTCTCTTCCGAAAATCATTTGAGATGGTGTATATCCGGTGGTCTCGTGAGTAGCACTTCTGTAGGCCAAAAGGAACAATGGAAGTTTCTGATCCCAATCTTGCTGGTTCTTGGAAACAAACAAGGAGAGATGATTCAGAATCGTTCTATTAAATCGTTCAACCATTCCATCGGATTGTGGGTGCAGGGGAGTTGTACGAGTCTTTTCCATGTCGAGCAAGTCACACAGCCCAGTGAAGACGGCAGAGTTGAAGTTCGTCCCCTGATCGGAATGTATCAGCAGGGGTACGCCAAATCGGGAGATCCAATTCCGTACGAGGACTTCTGCTACGGTTGTGGCTTCCTGGTCCGGAATCGCGTATGCTTCTGGCCACTTGCTAAAGTAGTCCATGACAACTAGGATGTATTTGTTGCCATTAGTTGTGTGAGGTAGGGGGCCTAAGACGTCCAAAGCAATTCTTTCGAATGGTGCTCTTACGTTGTAACGTTGCAACTTTCCACGAGTTCGGGTCTTTGGTCCCTTCCGCGAATTGCATGCATCACAGGACTTGCACCACTTCTCCACGTCGGATTTTGCTTTGTCCCAGAAGAATCTCTCCCTAACTTTCTGAAGAGTTTTCGTGACACCAAAATGTCCTCCTGTAGAACTGCTGTGAAGTTCTTCTAGAACGTTGGTAACTCTAGAACTTGGAAGGATTAATTGCCACCGGAAGCTTTTGCCGTCATCAGACTCCCATCGACGGTAGAGTATTCCATTCTTCAAGTGCAAAGAGTCCCACATAGCCCAATATCTCTTCATTGTTGGGCTAAAGCGTGCAATTTCCTGCCAACTGGGTTTTTCGGTAGCTGCTTCCATGAATTCAATTAGAGGTTTCAAGTCTTGATCTTCAACCTGACTCTTTCGAACATTCTGGTCACTCCAAGGGTCCACGTCTGAAGTAGTCGACTTGGTGGTTATTTTCCGAACGGCCGATGTGTTAATCCCAAACTTAGACTCAGCATTGGAACAAAATCGACAATTCTCCGGACATGGTCTTCTGGAAAGAGAGTCTGCATTCCCATGGGACGTTCCTTTTCTGTGACGGATATCCATGTCGTATTCCTGTAGACGCTGAATCCACCTCGCTATTTGTCCCTCTGTATTCTTGAAATTCAGCAACCAAGTCAGAGACGCATGATCAGTTCTTAAAAGGAATTTTCGGCCGTACAAGTAATGGAGAAAGTGCTCAACGGCCTTTACTATTGCCAGTAACTCCTTTCTTGTGACGCAGTAGTTTCGCTCGGATTTTGACAGGCTCTTACTAAAATAAGCGATGACTTTCTCCTGACCTTCAATTTCCTGGGAAAGAACGGCGCCCACTCCCTCATTGCTGGCATCTGTATCCAGAATAAAGTCCTTGTTAACATCGGGAAAAGCCAAAACAGGCGCGGATGTTAAAGCGTTCTTCAGTTGATTAAAGGAGTCGTCACAGTCGGCAGTCCACAGGAACTTCTGCTTGCTCTCTGTTAGTCGATGCAAAGGTCTGGCGATCTTGGAGAATCCCTTCACAAATCTACGGTAATACGTGCACAGGCCTAGGAAGCTTCGCAATTGATGAATGTCTTGCGGTTTAGACCAAATTTGCACAGCATGGATCTTGGCTGGATCTGTGCTCACTCCATCGGATGAGATGATGTGTCCGAGATAACTGACTTTCCTCCTAAGGAGCTTACATTTTGATGGGCTAAGTTGCAAGTGGGCTTCCCTAAGCTTCAAGAACACGTTCTTTACGTTTTGCAAGTGTTGATCAAAACTCCGCCCGGTGATAATGATATCGTCCAAATATACCAGACAGGTCTCGTAGGAAAGTCCTCTCAGCACAGTCTCCATTAGTCGCTCGAACGTAGCCGGTGCATTACACAAGCCAAACGGCATAACTTGAAACTGCCATAATCCTTGTCCGGTAGTGAAGGCCGTCTTCTCACGATCGTCGGGATGTATCTCCACTTGCCAGTATCCACTCTTCAAATCCAAAGTTGAAAACCACTGGTTCCCCGATAGAGTGTCCAAAGTGTCATCAATCCTTGGCAGAGGGTAGCTGTCCTTTTTCGTAATTTCATTCAGCTTCCGGTAATCCACACAAAACCTGGTGGAACCATCCTTCTTTCGAACGAGTACGATTGGAGAGGCCCATGGCCTTGAGGAGGGTTCGATAACTATTATCTTCCATTTCATGTAACAGTTTCCCGACCCCCTCTTGTTTTGCGAAAGGAAGTCTTCGAGGATGTTGTTTAATAGGTAAATGGGTCCCAGTCTCGATTCGATGTTGAGTGAGCTTCGTTCTTCCTACATCTTTCGATGACATGGAGAAAAGGTCTTGAAATTCTTTTATAAGGTTTTCGACAGTCTTCTCTTGACTTCTTTCCAACCGGGAGTCTTCGAGAAGCTGGTCCACTAAATCCATGGGTGGTGCGGTCGGAAGCTCCTTCGATCCTCGTTCGATGCTTGTAACAGGTGTGCAAGTGGCAATTTCTTCTCCTTTCTTAATAACTTTCTTAGCATCACCGATGTTGGCCATTCTCACATGCACCACCTCTTGAGAGAGATCCACAAGCGTCGCTCCTACTAGCACTCCTTTTGGGACGCTATTCGATGATGGGAAGTCCGTTACTCCAAATCGGAAGGCCTTCGGGAGCTCTGCTGAACCCTTTACAACCAAATCTGTCATGGAGGGGATGGTGATGTCTTCAAGAGTTACAATTCGATATGCACATGTCTCTTCTGAGTCCAAACCAAACAGTGGAACTTCTTCTTTCCCCATTTGAAGCTCGCCTTTCTCGAAATTCAAAGTGATACCATTTTTCTTTAGAAAGTCCAGCCCGAGAATACATGGGTCCACGATTTCAGCAACATAAACTGTGTGAGTATAGGTGTTAAATCCAAACGAGATGTTGACTTTCAATTTCCCATGTACAGAAATTTTGTCACCAGTCACAGTCTGTAGCGAAACTGAAGGCGCCATGTAAAGAGGTTGGCTGTCCAGGCGCCGGGCTACATCCGTCCATAAGATGGTTACATTTGCCCCTGAGTCAACTATTAGACGACAGGGAGTTCCATTGATCTTGCCCTCCACAAATAAACCATAGTTTCCTCCTTGAAGGGATGAGATGTGATAGAGGCTGAGTGGGGCACCACCTGCCCTACACGGCGACCTCCGCCTCGCGAGATAGCCGCTCTTTAGTTTAACTGCTGAGGCTCGGACGAGGATCTGTCCCCTCTCCTGTCCAATTCAGGGCAATCACGTCTGAAATGTCCTTCCCGGTTACAGCGCCAACAAACCACTCTAGTTTTTCGATCCCTCGAGCCAGGAATATTTCTCATAATTCGCTCCATCTTGTTTTCCAATTCTTGAAACTTCTTCGTGAAAAGTTCAGAGGAATCGTCTGCCAATGTTCCACGTACGAAGCGCCGATCTTTTCTAGAAGCTTACTGTGCGGCTTCTACTCTCATGGCATAGACGAGGGTGGACTTCAGATCTTTGCTGTCTGACATCCTGGTGGCTTGCTGTATGTCGGGATCTTTGATGGCATCCACGAAGTACTGAAGAGACAGGTTATCTCGTACGTCCGAGGGACAGTCTGGGAAGGCGAGGAGCGACAGTCTTTCTATATCCGATGCCAATTCTTGAAGAGTTTCATTGGCCTTCTGCTGTCTCACTTTCAATTGCAGTCTGTTGTAATCCTTTAGATGCTGCTCCCCAAACCTTAGCTCCAACGCACTCGCCAGCGCCACGAATTCTCCCCGCTTCTCTTCAGGTAGTGTCTGTAAAATGTCAGCAGCTTCACCTCGAAGAGATGCTGCGAGATGGAAAGCTTTCGAAGTATCGTCCCAACCATTTGCAGAAGCAATCATTTCAAATTGCGTTTGATAAACGCGCCAAGACGACTTCCCATCAAAAAGGGCCACTTTGATGTTAGAGCGCGGCGCCATAAAGGGGATGGAAGCGTTATCCCAATTAGGTGAAGCTATGGCCACAGCTTCACGCGTTTCCATTTTTTTCGCAGCCTTTCTTCAACAACGTCAATGAATCTGTCTTGCTCTTCCTTTAAGGTGGAAACTTTTTCTTGCATGGTGGAAACTTTTTCTTGCACAGTGGAAACTTTTCCGTTAAACTCCTCAAACTTTTCATCAACTTCCTTTCTTACTGCATTGAATACTTCTTCTTTCACGGATAGCAGAACATTTGAGGTAGTTTCTATTATGGTTGATTCCACCATTGAGGCTAGCTCCATCTTCATTTCTTCTTTGATTTCATTCACTGCTGCAGATGTTGTTTCACACTTGGCGGCTAAAGCTTTAATCTCCGATGATGTTGCTTCTTGGCTGGCGGCGAGTTCGGCGTTAGTCGTTTCTTGACGGGCTTGACCAGCGGCAATCGCTGCAGCGAATTCAGCATTGGTAGCATCTTGACGGGCTTGACCGGCGGCAATTGCAGCGGCGGTGGACTCTTGGCCGGTTTTCATTTCTTTTATTTCGGCTGAGGCGGTTACTTGGCAGGCTTTCATTCCAGCAAGCATTTCCATCAACTGCTTCATTTGGTCTTCCATCATTCCTCTAGTAGTCGGCATTCAAGATGACTTGATCCCACTTCTGACACCACTGTTATGAATTTTTCCACTGAGGCAATGATGGCACAGTTTTCACGGTTTAAAAATATTTATTCTCTCTTCAGAAAACTCACAAAATTTATTCACAGGCAACAGTTTAATTACTCTCAAGCTTCAACAAAAATTCAGCGTCGAATTCAGCGATTATACAAGCTCACTCCAATAGGTAAACAAAGCGATCAGCTTTCAACGAACTCCGAAGTCAATCTGAAAACCTTCCCGTTCTCCAGTCTTTTTATATACAAGCGCTTGAGACATTCTCGAAATTTCCAGCCAATTCATAGAAAAGAAATATCTCGAAACCTCTCGATCACTTCAGGTGCTGCCACCCCCTTCTAACCTGTACAATCGCTATTAATCACTAAACAAAACAGGACAAAAACAAATTACAACAGAATTCCGAAACAATACGCCACCATTCACAATACATACAGACAACCTGTGCAACAGTATGATGGTAATTATTGCCGAGTGCTACGATATTGCAATATCCGAAATTTGCCCTGATATTTCTGAGAAAATGTCGCTGATTTCTGCTGAGTCTTCAACTTACGTAATATCCTCTGTCTAGATTTTCGACGGTATTGTAAGCGCTATCACTAATATTTGCGCAAGTGTGGTATTCATTTTCGATGAAGTTTACACTGATGTAATAGCAGCTACTGCCGAGATTTGAGACGCTGTTTGGTGACTTAAAACATTACTGGGATTTTGCACCGATATTACCGAGATTGCGATAGTATGGTGGGTGCTATCCCCAATATTTACGTTGGTGTTATATTCGTTTTCGCCAAGATCTTTGGTAATGTAATAGCAGCTATTGACGAGATTTGCGACGTTGTTTGGTGATTTAAAAAATACGATATTACTGGGATTTTGCGCCAATATCATCGAGATTCCGATGGTATGGTGGGTGCTATCCTTGATACTTACGTTGGTGTTATAGTCGTAATATTGCCGAGATTTGCGACGCTGTTTGGTGACCAAAAATAATACGATATTACTGAGATTTTGCGCCGATATTACCGAGATTGCGATGGTATGGTGGGTGCTATCATTTACGTTGTTATATTCGTTTTCGCCTTGGTCTATGGTAATGTAATAGCAGCTATTGCTGAGATTTGCGACGCCGATTTGGTGATATTCGTCTCGGTATTTCTGCTTCAAATCTTTTTTTTTTTTTTTTTTCTACTGCAAAATTTATTTTTCTGTTCCAATTTTTTTTTTTTTTTTTTTTTTTTTTTTTTTTTTTTGTGCTACAAAAGTTGCTTTTACATGCTACTATGGGCTTTTTTTCTGCTACTAAACTTGTTTTTACCTGCTCCGAAAGTAATTTTTTCTGCTCCAAAACTTAATTTTACCTGCTCCGAAAGGCATTTTTCCTGCTCCAAAACTTGATTTTACCTGCTCCAAAAACTGCTCCAAATCTTTCTGAGTGAGTGGGAGCCCTGATTGTAGTCAGATGTGGAAATGATGTGTCACATGTGAAAAAGGAGACAAGTATGTACATTTGCAGAGTAAAGGAATTTAATTAAAGTTAACTACAACAAATATTCAAGTCTAGCAAAGTGTCTTAACACACAAATTATCCTAGTAATGTCCTAGCGAGGCAATATATATATATCTTGCACACAGTGCACTCAACATTAATTTATACAGAGTGGGGAAATGGCAATTGCAAGGATTTTAACATAGCACTTGATTAATAATAATTATTTAGTGAAGAAAGAGCATTTTTGAATGTGTTTTTAAAATGGCTTATCTGTGAATGTCTCAGGATCCAGGCACGCTTGACAGGCACTAATCAAGAGTTCAGCAGCAGGTCTGTCTTGCAACTTGGCAATCGAATGTAGTAGGCGCCTTCCGAGTTGCAGGGGATAATCGCCGTCGACGTCTGTTAATCAACTAAGGTTTTCGCACTCCTGTCTTGGGATATACCGGCTCCTAGATCAGGTAGTAGCTTAGCGTCCGGGGAAGATACAGGCTTCAGGATCAGGTAGTAGCTTAGCGTCCGGGGAAGATACAGGCTCCAGGATCAGGTAGCAGCTTAGCGTCCGGGGAAGATACAGGCTCCAGGATCAGGTAGCAGCTTAGCGTCCGGGGAAGATACAGGCTCCAGGATCAGGTAGCAGCTTAGCGTCCGGGGAGCATTTTTCAACGAAACAATCAGTCGCTGACGGGGATTTCTTTAGTAGTCTACGGCCGGAACAATCATTGCTCCCAAATTCACGAACCTTAACGAGCATCCGCACGGTTACCTCATCTTCTCCTAACTCAAAACACTCTCTTTTCAAACGAGCATCCGCACGGTCACCTCATCTCCTTCTCCAAGCTCAAAACACTCTCTTTTCAAACGAGCATCCGCACGGTCACCTCATCTCCTTCTCCAAGCTCAAAACACTCTTTTCAAACGAGCATCCGCACGGTCACCTCATCTCCTTCTCCAAGCTCAAAACTCTCTCTGCAATGCGCTACCCCTTTTTACTCCTCTTTACTCCTTTGGCCCCCGTAGATTCTTTCTTGAATCCGACCCCCGTCTCGCTTCCTTTCCCTTCACTTTTTTTATCCGAACGAAAATCGCGGCACTCACCGCTCGCCACCAGAAAGACGTTTTCTCCTTCAGGTAACTGACGTTGCAGTTCCCCAATCCCCCGCTAGAGTTTATGCAAGTCAGTTACGCAATTGGAAAGGTAATCCAACTACCCACAGATTCGCCAGAAAGGAAAAATATTAGCGGAGAGCAAAAGTCAAGACGAGCAAAGTACCAAAAACTTTAGAGGAAGGAAAAGTGCACTTAAAACAAAAACATAAGTATAGTAAATTAAATATTAGCATCACAACAGCTTCGCTTATGGATTGCTGACACATTTCATGATAGCCCTCAAATTCCAAATATGTAAATTGTAAATAATAATGAAACAAATAGGAAAACTGCTCCTTCATTTTGAACAGTGAATGATTAATTATTAAAAAAAAGATTCCGTACCCTGCAGGCTAACCCTCATAGCTCACTTTTCTATATCATTATTAATATCCCCCATTTAAACATCAATGAGTAAAAAAAAATTTGCATTCTACTTCCTCTCCCTCCCCTCCTTGAGCAGGGATCAGATTTTTCCACATTTTGGCGGATTTCCCCTTTTTGGCTTTTTCTGTAAAATGTCTCTTTTTGTCCCTGTTTCAAGGATTAGCATTTTCTTCAATCTGGACCAGTTTTTCCCGTGAAAAGTATACTTTTTTTCATGTCTGGGCAAAAGATTTTCCCTCTTTGTTCCCCTTTCCTTGCAGATTACTTCCTTCAGAAGGCTTGGCGACCAAGATACACTTCGGCTATGATTGGTTGCAAATAGCACAGCTTTTCTACGATTGGCTATTGAAGTCGCTTGACCGCCTCGGTTTTTTTGGGTTCTGCTCATGATCATAGACAACCCGAAACAAATGTTGATTGAGTCCAATGTTCTACAATATCGCTTTTTGACGTAAAAATGTTTAAATGTTTTCTTATTAAGTATATAAAACTATTATAAGAGTACATTTGCATTATTTTTTTAATTGCATAGATTTGTATTTACCGGAAATTTAGTTAATAAAAGTACAAGTGTTGTAGATCCGATTACATCTGCTGATGACAATATACTAAGTTAAATAAGATAGTTATTATGTCAATCCGAGTACTTTTACGAGCAACTAAATAAGCAGATTTTATACTTCTATGCACCTTTTAAATTAGTCAATTTTATGTGTAGTTTGTGTGGATGGCATTTCCTGATCTTTTTTTATAACTGAGGTTTGGAGAATACTAGAGTACCACGTTTTGAGAACAATATGTGGCACATATTAGTTTCTTCCCAAATATTTGAAATTTAATTATTATATAGTGTGATAAGTTTTATTGTATCTTTTAAAATTGTAAATCATTCCTTCCACATGCTTTTTTTTGTCGAATTTTTGGATACTGTCCCTTCCACGTGGTTTTAGACGAATTTTTGATTTCCATCTTTTTGCTCTATGATCAATCTTATCCCTATTTGAGAAACGTACGTACTAACTGAAAAAGTTGACGGGACAAAACTAAAATGTCATTCGTTAATGGGGATCAAACGATGACCAAAGAACCTAAGGTAAAACTCAATTGAGGGTTTTGATTCCTGGACAAGTCGCAAGTATGACGACACCAAGATCAAGTCCCTGGGGTCGTTTTGAAAAGGTCTGACGTAGTTTATTTCAAAACAACAACAAATTGTGACGCCATTTCCCCGCAAGAAACCTTTTTTTTAAGTTGCGAAGTACAATTGGGTGCAAGCTATTTTGAAGTAACGTAACTTTCATTGAAAAAAATTTGTTGCAAATTAATATGATATCATCTATGGGTAAGTTTTACGTCATCTGAAAAAGGTAGAAATCCTATTTTATGTCCAAATTTTTTTCAATGTAAAGAAATGTATTACTATTCAATTTTACTTCCAGTGTTTTGTTAAATGCTAAGAAGGACGGTGAAGTCTTTTTGAGCTTTGCATTGAAATAACGTTATAATTTTAATATTGCATAAATAAGAAAATTGCTAAAATTTTAACATTATGTTCAAGGGTTAATTAGAGGTAAAAAGCTACTTGTGTTAAAAATTTCAGAGATATCCGAATATTCTTTTAGCATTTTAAACACCTTCACATTTTTGCTTCCATAGAAATAGCATTACGCCTATGAAGAAAATTGGAAATTTTCACCTTTAAAGAGTTATTAAAAAAAAAAAAACTAAATGTTAAAATCAGAAGCAATTTGTACATATTAATTTATAATTTTTTTTTAACGGAATGATCTTTTTTGAAGATACTCATCATTACAGTAAAAAATCTTGATAACATAAGAAGAATTATTCATTACGAACTGAAAGAAAAATGCAACTTTCATAATGGAATCTATAAGTGCATAACATTATCATCAGTTAGTCAACTTTCAACCAGAGAAGTTACTATAAAAGATGTTAATGTGTTTTACTATATTTGTATTCATCAGAATTTTTATTTTTTGCCAATTGTTTTCCTAGATGAAAGATTTCTTACTTAATTCTAACCTATATTATGTTGTTAATTGTTGAAAGTGCTCATATTATTGGTGACAAACACTGCTTTATCTAACCCAAAAGTAATTCCATGATACTAAAAAGCAGGGTTGGCATGGTTTAGACCAATTGGTTTAAACCAAATGTTGTTTTTTCACAAAAAAAAATATTTTTTTTTAAATAATTTAAAATTGTATTTTTATTGGTTGATTTATAATTAGATTTTTTAAATTATTTTTTGTAAATAACTTTTTTAAAATAAATCTTATAATGAAAGATTATTGAAGTTTTTATAAGTATGAACAATAAGTTTTTATATTAATCTAATGGATTTATTAATGTTTTATAATTATTCAAAATTAATTAAAATTAAATTATTGGCTGCATTATAAATTTGTTTCTGAAAAATAGGTTTTGTGCTTTAATAACTTATTTCTAAACCTTAAAAATATCATTTTGTATAACTTGTCACCATAACTGATGAATCTAAGAGCAATATTTCCTGTAGATGCAGTAAACAATTACTATTGTATTATATTGTATCCATTGAATTTTAAAAAAAATTTAATTCTAAGTATAATTAAAATTTAATATGATTTGAATGTCCACACAAGTAGCAATTGTTTATTTACTTAGATAAATTATTTTCAGAAGGAATATTATTTGTTATTTGAATATTAATTATTCTAGTTAATGTCAAGTTTTATTTATAAATATGTATACATGTAATTAGAAAAGGATTTTTACAAAAACCTGGTTAAACAAACAAAAAACATGTTTTTTTTGTTGTTTTTACAAAAAAAACTTGGTTCTTTTCTTACCCTGCTAAAAAGTGGATATATTATTATTTAAAAACTCATTAATTAAAAAACAAATAAAAGTTTTAATGTTTTGTTTATCAAATGTCTAAATAGAATGCCAAAACTACGTAAGTTGAAAATTTCTGAGCATATTAGAAGTTGATTTGTATAAAAATTAATTAAAATAACTTCTTAAAATTTTAATATTCTGTTTGTTAAATGTCCAATTTGAAAGCCCAAACTACTTTGGTTGAAAATTTCAAACCTTTATGCCTATGACAAGTCCCTTTGTAAAAGAATTAATTAAAAAATGCCTAATTAAAATTTTAGTGTTTTGTTTCTCAAAAGTTCAAGTAGAATGCCAAAACTACTTAAGTTGAAAATTTCATAGCACTTCCCCTATTAGAACTAGTTTTCTATAGAGGGACGGACATACTCTTTGCTTTATTATTATTGACTAGCTGAATAGGAATACCAGTGCTATGGCATGAAATTTTACCAAGTGAATTTTAATATTCAAGAAACATTCATGCATGTTTCATAATTTATTTCATGATTTAGTAATCATAGTCTTGATACATAATACTGTTATATATTGCCTACTTTTTCTATGTTTACCTTGCTGACATAGGTACCAAATTTCAGAGTTGCCTACATTGAAAGTGGGATATTTGGATATTCCACGTTTGGAACGTTAACCCCTTTTTGATCCTTTAAATTAGTTGATCCAGATTAGAATAGTTTACTTTTTCTATGATTGCAATGGCTTATTTTTTCTCCTCATATAGCCACACTCTGGTATTATGGGAAGTAGGATAATTAGCGTTGAGTCCGCGAGTGAGTATGGGCTTTTATGCATGCAGATGGTTATTTTTTTCTATTTGGAACATTTGAATTGGGCATAGAATTTTCTGTTTTTTTTTACTTTTACTTAGCATATTTTTTTATACAAAGAACATTTTCTTGGAAGTAACTTGTGTGAATCAAAACTAATATATACGTTTATGTATGAAATCTGTTTTAAAAAGATTAAATTTAAGTGTTTGGCACAATAATCCCTTGTGACCTAGAAATTATCACCAAAGATCTTTATTTTTTCAGTCTGAATTTAGTTTTGTCTGAACTGTCTGGTTTATATATATATAAAAAAAACTTTAAATTGTAGATAAAATTTATTTTTAGAATGACAGAATTGTAGTTTTATTTCAGAATTAAAAAAATAAATAAAAACAATTTGAAGGTTAGTGTAATGATTTTACATTTGCTTAAGTTTTGAATTGTAGTTTATGAAACTAGAATGTGGAACATCGTACAACTTTAAATTACTCTTAATACTTGGTGTAAGTTGCCGTTTTCATTTCCATATTTTCCCTTCATTTCAAAAAAATTGCCTGTTTTCCATATTTTCCTCTCAAAAGTAAAACAGGTGTGAAACAGTCATTGATAGGCGATACTCAAGGGAAGAGAACTCTGTTTAAGACATTCATTTTGTAACTTTTTCCAGCTTTATCGTATTTTTCTGGAAATATCGGAGATGGGGATGTTTTTAGCATCTTAAAAAGCATTACCACAGCGATTTTGATCAAAATTGTTAGAACATTTTTTTGGCCATTACAATTGTTGAAAAACATACATTTTTCAATGAGAGCTACTTAATGCATCCGCGCAATTTTGACGAAAACCTTAATGAATCCATATTCACTAAATTTAGTTCGACATTACCCGTATCTTATTAAATCTGTATGCAAAGTTTGAACTTCCTAAGTCTAGCCGTTCGTGCGTTATACTGATCAGACCCACGAACACGTAAGTATTTTTTTCTAGAATTCTAGACACTTCTTTTTAAACTGTCCAAAACGCTAGGAAAACAAGTTTTTTTTTTTAACTGAAAGTAAAAATTTTTAACTGATAAAAATTTCCACATAGTTGTATCTGCCTGTCCAATCAGTAAAACATACTTTTAGTTTCGAATTCAATAAATTCAATAATTCAACAAAAATCAACATTGTCATTTTTGTTGGCCTGGAATTTTGCAATAATACACATGAATATATTTGCCATCAAATTATGTGAATACGGATGCACTGTGGATACACGGTGTGAACTAATGCAATATAGTTCTCAAATAATACCTATATTCAGAGTGGCCACAGGACCTGGAAAACCGGAAAATCAGGGAAATGTCAGGGAGCTTTTTGATTCTGAAAAAAAATCAAGTAAATGTCAGGGAACTTTTTAAAATTTCATAAAAATCAGGGAAATTTTCATGCATGTTTTCCCGTTCTTCCGTATTTAGGCGCCACTTACCCAAAGTTTTGTTGTAGTAATCTTTAGAAGTTTAATGTTACGGAATCATTTAAACTTTTCAATACCACCAAAACTGTTTTTAAAAAATTGGCATGTTATCTCTTTAGCATACATGTTCTATTTGATCAGGGTGTCTACAAATCTGGAAAAATTGGGGAAATTTGCAAAAAAGCTTATCGTAAAATCAGGGAATTATCATGGAACTTTTTTTTCTGAGTTTTGTGGCCACCCTGTATATTTAGCTTCCAAATTTTTCTTCTAAAGCATTAAATATTGCGTCGAGATCGAAAATGAATTTTAGTTCTTTTAGAATAGATTTCTGGCCGTAGGAAACTAGGCAGTAATTTTCTTTAAAGAAATTTTCTTACTTACCTAATTTAATGCTGTCGTCATGGTAACACTAGTGTTCTTAAAGATAGTGCAACAGGCGGTTTTCTGCTTTTAAGTGGGTAGACTGTAAAATAATTAAGTTCTCTGATTATTCGTTTTTAAAGCTCTCAAGATAATGTTTGATGAATTCGTATTTTTTTTTTATAAGAAGTCAGAAAACATCATGGCATTGTTTTCTTTACATACATCTTATTCCTATTTTAGTGTTCTTGTAGTTTATTTTGTAAGTTATTTGTACATTCACAAAAACAATTTTTCAAAGGGAATCGATGAACAGACGATTGAAATTAGTGCAATTGTTTTATTCTTTGCCTTGATTTACTTTTAACTGTTAAAAAAAAAAAAAAAAAAAAAAAAAAAATATATTTTTTTTTCTTCACAAATCCAATGAAATGCGTAAATAATTGGTAATTCTTAAAATTAATTATTTTAGAGTGGTGTTTTTTTCCCCTGTTTTCTTTGGATCTTATCTCTAATACCAAGTATCCCTTTCAGAGTACCAAGTCCGATCAATAATGCTACTAGTAATTGTTGGCCAGTGCATTCTACCCCGGTTTGTAATATATAATGCTATATGTGTGAAATATGTATTGTGTGCATATGTTCGCTTATAGATAATTCGTAAATGACTGTTTACTATTTCTGGTACAATCTTTTTGTGACTTAATTGTTTCCTACGAAATAATTATGTGTGTTTAGGCTTTTTATTTACCCTATCGATCCAAGAACAAAATCGACGATAATTGCCTTTTCCGTCTTTGAAAGAAAATGGCGAGAAAATGTTTATTCGGTAATTTCTTTTCAACAATTAATTGGTGTTGTACTAAATGCTTTGACGTAAATAATATTTTTCGAAATAATTTTGCATATTTTCCATTTTCTAAAATGAGATAGATCAATAAAAGAAAAGAAAAGTTCATCGGAAGTTAAGAAACTCGCACGAAAGTTCCATGGAGGAAAGTTCCATGGAGGAAAGTTCAGCTCAGACCTTATGGAAAAGTGCAACCATTTTCGTTTGATCGAACGCTACGCTTACCTAACTCTTCGCGCATCCCCCTTTTGCCCTTCCCGAAAACAGAAAAACAAAACAAAAACTAAAATGGAATAAAAACAAAATCCGAACTTTTCGTCCGAAGTATTTGGGTAGGATGAAAAGGAAACTAGGAGACTTTTAGGATGGCGGAGAACAGAGGAAAATCGATAGTTGGCGCGTGCGCAGAACTCCCCGCTGACTGTAAAAGCAGGTGGGTGGAACATCGGCGTTCTGTGTTCAGTGGTAAAACTTGGTGTTCTGGGGCAGAGAAACTTTGTGAGGCGCTGCTTTTGGGGGTGTGCGTTAAAAGAGTGCACTGCAGTGAAACGATTCTATTTTTGATGAGTGAATCATCGGAATTTAGCGGTGTTTTTGGGGTTGGATTTCGAACATATTTTAATTTTCTGTTGTTGATATTTAAATAATAACACAATGTTAAGTGTGGCTAGTTTAATTAGTGGGCGTTAGGATACTTTTTATCGAGAAAAAATTGCAGTTATATGAGTTTCTTTTATTTTTTGGATGACAATATTTACTGTGGGTCTTATTAAAGTTTATTAATTTGGATCATGTTTTCATTAACAAATCGCCATACAATTTTGAATACTTATTATTAAGATGAAACAATGGGTGTTTGAAAAAAAAAAAAAAAAATGGCGTCCGTATTGTATAAAACGGTGGATAATATGTATGGATAGGATAGAAACAAAATAACTTGTAATTTTATCGCGTTTGGCCACATTTTGCCGATAATAAATAGCAAAAATGTATCGCAAATCGGAAAATTTGGCTATTACTTTAGTCACGAAATTTTTCGTCAAATAATAGTTTTGGCTAACAATATTTTCATTGTACCGTCATATAGATGGGCATAGCCTTTGTATAAGTTTGCCACTGTTAGCTTAAAAAAAAAAAAAAAAAAAAAAGTTAAAGGGAAAAAATCTCGATTGCTGCTTTTCATGACGTTTTGCTCATATCTGAATTTTTTGGTGCCCAACCACTTACAAATTTCTATTTTTATTAAATATGATCAGGACGGACAGGAACCATTGCGACTTACAATTTTGACCAGCAAATGATATTAGGCTGAAGTAAGTTATTGAATCATAGTCAATTTTTTTTTTAGACACTTACCATACTTTTGGCATATAGTGGAGGAAAAAGCAAACAGAAAAAAAATTAAAATTTTCTTCAAATTTCTCCTTCTTATAAAATATGTAGAAATAAATGGTACTCTAAATTAAATGTGCAATATTGAACTTGTGCAAAGTTGTTTTAACTAAAGGTTAAATGTAACAAGTGTTTCTTTATTTTATTTAAGTTTATTTTCTTCAAGTGCACATCTTCAATTATTGTTCCATAATTAATTATTAAAAGTTTTGACACAATTTTTAAATGTTAACTTTATGTAGTATATTTCTATTTGACAATTTAAAAAAAACTTTACTCCATAAGTTTTCTTCTGTCAGATGCTACTTTGTAGCTGCAAATAATTATCAAGGACATTTTACTTTATTTCAAAATGTAAAATAAAAGATATTTGAAATATGAGTGATTTTCTTATCTGAAATTGGATTATATATAAATATTTACTAATGTAATGTATGTAAGGTTCTGGTTTAAATATATATTTGCCACTAATCAGGCAGGTTGTTTCATTTGTGAATGTCACCTCTAATAACTTTGGAGTGCAAATATAAAATTCTAAAAAATTAAACAATTAGCCTGACTTCAAGAATACATTTTTAAAAAGAAACATAAAACATAGCGAACTTAATATTCAACTCGGATAACAACAGAGAATTAAAAAAATCAACCATATTAGGAGAGCAGTTGAAAGGCAATATTTCAACTGCCTAGGTCCAGAAAGCTGCAATAAGGCTGTAAAGTAAATTTGACGTAATGAACTCGTAATGTAATAATATTGCTCTAATTATTCTAAAGTTGATTATCTTACTACTTTTATGGTCATTTTCTTTCATGCTGAACTTTAATTTTAGTTTAACGTTTTTTGTTCTGCAGTTATAGTAATGAGTGGTGTCAATTAAATGAAACTTGAGTTTCCTCTGTACAAACTGTTTATGAAATAAGTTAATCTACTTTATTCTTGCTGGCCTTTGAGCCTGTAGTTAGTCTTAATATTGTATTTGAATAATTATAAAAAATATTTCAACGATTATTTGAAACGACGCCAGTCCATGATCTTTATGTATCCGCTTACAAAACTTTTGTGTGTGGTGGTCACTTCAATACCCTGAAACTTCCCTTCAACACAGGTGATCACTTTTACCTATCGGTTATACTTTCAACCTTGCATGCTGAATTCGTTGGGTTCAATATCTGCATGGTTCTTACATTCTTCACAGTGGTGAACTTGGACTAAACACAAAAGAAAAAAAGCCTTCTGTTACCACTCGATACTCTTCACTGTGATACATTTCGCTGCACCCACAAGACATGTGGTTTCGTTCTGTCATAGATTTTCATTCTGTCATACTCACTGTGGGAAGAGTAATGTGATGATCTCTTCAAAACCCTGAAATTTCCCTTCGTCGCGGATGATCGCTTTTGTCTAATGGTTATAGCTTCGGCCTAGCATGTTTGATGCTTTGGGTTCGATTCCCGCTTGGTCCTTACATTCTTCACAAGTGTTTAAAATTGTTAAAATCTTTTCAGAAACAAATCATGGAAGAGATAAGGAAAAACTTAGAGAATAAGCAGAGCCCTCCCACCTCCAGTCCTAGCAATTCCTCAGGATATCTCATGACCTCCCATCCACCTAGTCCACAAATACAAAATCAAGAAATACGAATGCTATGCTGTCCGCAGAAGCATTCCATTCAAAACCACAAACTTTCTACAACGGTGAGTTTAAAATATGTTTTTATATTTAACATTGTTTTTGTACCATTTTTCTTTCTTTCAATTGCTAATACCTTACTTAGTTTCCTATATCTTATTATTATCTCTATATATTCTAAAACTATTAACTTCACTTATATTATCTGTAAAATTCTTGTGACTTTTCAAAGCTGTAGCTAAGCATTTTTTTTAACGCTAAGAGAGCATCTAAATGGGAATATTTTTCAATCTTTTAGCTGATATATTTTTCAAGTATACTACATCTAGGAATGGAATTTCAAGGAATTGATTACGTTATTAATTTCATACACAGCACATAATGAACTTCTGTTTTCAGTCTTTACAAGGAAATGTCATAAAGTCAAACTATATAGTGATGTGTGTACAATTGACTGAGGAGCCCAAATATAGTTCTGATATGATTTGAACTGTTAGAACTATGAACTAGAACTTGATACAACTAAACTTATTTTACTATTCGTGTTTATATATTTCCGCTCCTCTTTTATGTTTTCTTGTTCAGAATAAAATATTTTATTCTGAACAAGAACATATAAAAGAGGAGCGGAAATATATAAATACGATTAGTAAAATAACTTTAGTTGCATCTAGTTTGTAGTTTTAACAGTTCAAGTCGTAACACTCCTCTCAATCAACATTGAGGATTCCGTAGTCATAAGTTGTAGGAGTATTTAGGTGCAGGTTCTGGACGATGATTGTTGGATCCTCCAGATTCCTGACCAGAACCATGCTAATACTGGTTAATACTGGCGACAAGGCAGGTTCGCCCACAACGGAAGCAATGAAATAATTTCTATTTCAAAAAGATTTGTCTGCAATTTGATGCATTTCGGAATCTGCGTTTTTTGTCCTTTCAACACAGCTGCCAAGAGCAACTTCCATAACTTTGCATGTTTTCTATGTTTTCTGCTGAGTGGAAAGACGCATCGAGAATGCTTTTTCACGGATTCCCGATTGCTGGAATTTGTTCTATTTTTACTTTTCTAAAGTTTTCTTGCATCAATTCTAGCTCGTAGTTTTAACAGTTCAAATCGTTACAGTTCCAACTAGGCAATATGATTTTTATTGTTTGCAAAATCATCATATTTCATCTGTGACCTATCTTTGTGTTATTTTGATTTTTATAGAGCTTCAAAGAACTATTTTATAAACAATTTCTAGCAAAAGCGCCAAACTCACTTGGCTGAGGCAGAAGGCTTGCCTAGAATGTAAAATCTTCATTTAAAAGGGAGCAAATTGGACAGAAATTGTGACAGATAGTTCACATTTATATTTTTAGTCGTCCTGGAAGGAGTTTTTTATGGTTTTTCTCTGATTCCAGATGTGAAATTGGGACAATTTCCCTTTGAAAGAATGCAGGTTAAGCAATACCTTCTTGATGCTCTTTTTGGCTTTTTCCAAGTATTTTGACCATAGCTTTGACTTCATATTAGTCTTATCTTGGATAAATTGATAAACTAACAGCTCTAATATAATATGCTTAGACTTCCAATTTTCGTGCTAAAAATGTGTGTTAACTTAAAGATAGCTGTTGACTCTCTTATTATACAGAAGACATTCCTGTTCATATTTGTTTGAAAACTGTGTTTTTGTAACTTTCCCTCTAAGTGATATTACGGAAAGCAAAACTTAGTTAAAAAATTTAAGGTAGAAGAGGAATTAATAAAAAGTTTGCTATATATAATTATAAGTAAAAGAATATGCATAAAATGTCCTGTGCACCAACTGAGAATTGCCAGCAAGCACTTTTTAAATCTGAAATCGCAATATCCCGCTCTCCCCGCAGAACCCTCTGTCGAGCAAGCCTGTGGCCAACTGCCTAAACACAGCTCGTCAGACAGTGCCTCCCGCGCTAAGCAACCTCTCCGCCCCGACGTTCACCTTCAAAGCTCCAGTGGGCACGGTCGTCCTGCCAAACTGCACAACGACGGGAGGCACTCTTCTCTCTTCCAAGGTCGACCACAAGATGCACCCTGTTCTCGTGGTCCCATCTCCGTCCAACAGGGCCCCCGATGGAACTCAAACAGGGGTGCTGCTGAACCTGGTCCCCCCCATCAGAGTGCCTCAGTACCCCCCCTTGCCTAGGACCCCCGTTGTGAGTAGATGGGTGTTTTTGTATGCGTACTTCTCATTTGCTTGTAACTGAATGTTCTCTTTGTAACTGCACTTTTTGTTCATCGGCACCTAAAAATTATTTTCACGTAGGCCCATTTTATTTAGCTCTGACAAAAGTTTTGTTTTGGATTGTCCTAGTTTGTCTGTAAATAAATGTTCTTTTATGATTACCTTATTTGCATATAGATTGGCTATTATTACAGTTGCTGATTTGTAACTGATAAGCTTCAATGCAGATTGCTATTTCGCTGACGTTCATGATTTCTATCGTTAGTAATTGAGAATCATCAGTGTAATCTTAGTTGAGGTGACTTTCATGACTTTCCGTTGATAGTACTGTTTCAACACTTACACTTTTCAACTTTGCCAATTTTATTTCCTTTTGCTGGGTTAATCACAGAAAACCAGTACTTTAAATCAAATACTAGGATTCCCACAGTCATTGAAAGTCATTAAAAGTGTTTAATAATTTTGAACTTGTTTTCAAGGCCTTGAAAGTGCTTGAAAATGCTTTGAGGTGCTTAAAAGTCCTTGAAAATGCTTAAAGGTCCTTAATTTTTGCGGATGTTGTGTAGCCAACTGCAAAAGTTATAAAAATACAATTCAGACTTGCTATGCTCGTGTGACCACCACTTATCTGCACTGTATCGGAGCTCTCTGTCATATTTGTATTACGCATCCACCAATTTGTAACTTTTTTGGTAGAATGCACTTTATTTAAAATATATATATATATAGACATGATGCCTGAAAGCAAATTTTCAAAGGTCCTTAAAACTATTATTTAGGTCCTTAAAAGTCATTGATTTTCATTCTGGGATTTGAGTGGGAACCCTGAAATATGTGCTAAAACCATCTGTAAACAGTATTTTTGCTGATTTCTGCAAAGTGCAGGCTTTCTGTCGTTAGTACTATTTTACTAGTAAATAGTATTAATTTTATTAACTTTTACTCTTTTTGAAATCTGAAACCTTCAGAGGGGCACATTATTAGTTTTGCATACTTGCATGCTTTTTGTTGTATTATTTCAATCATCGCTCATTTTAATCTCTTCTTTTTGGATTGCTTGATTACAAATGTAATTTTTTTATTGTCATTACCATTGCTTCAATCTATGCTCTGCATTTTTTCCTAAGAATACTTTTATGCGGATTTTTAACTGGTATTATTGAATATGCAATATTAATACTTCAAAGTAAGGAGGTCTGCATGCTGTTGCAATGCACTTAGGTCAATAACTCTAAGTTACCAGAGCAGTATGTTTTAGCCACAAATGTTAATTGTACTTTAATCAACAATTGTACTGTAATCTTGAAAAACAAAAAAGAAAATACATTTCCAAACCAATAAATCTTTTGTACCCTCATAAACTGTTCTTGTATATTATCTGCCTATCTTTGTCTTCAAACTAAATCTCTAACTTCTTTGTTTACATCTACAAACAATTAATATATGCACTATTATTTTTTACATTTAAACTTGTTAATATTAGTTATGTAGATCAAAATTATCAAAACTGATTTGAAAAGATAAGTGTTCTTGAATGCTAATACAATGATTTATACTTATTTTCAGACATGCCAAAAACCCCAAGTTTTCAACAATTGCATACCTGTAACATTTACAAGCACTGCAACTGCTATTGCAACTCATGTGAATAATAACATTGAACCTTCTGTAGCTATAGCATCTGAGAGTTCTACGGTTAATTCTAGTGATAAATACCACAAACCACATAGCTCTGAAAAGATAAACCACAAAATAGACCAAAAGGTAAATTTGTAAAAGTTTTAATTTTCCTTGTTTTCCAATTTCCTTGCTTTTATTTTAATTTTCCTTGCTTGAGTCCAATTGATGGTTTTGTAGTTAAAATGGTGTACCTCGTTGTCTACATTCTTAAAAAATGTGTTATGGCTACTTAAATTGTATTTTTGTCTTTTCTGCATTGATTGCATATTTAAAAACATCTGGTGTATGAAATTTATTTTATAAATAATCAAAAATGTTTGTGATGCCATGCACAACTGTGTAATTTGTAAAAATTTTTTTTAGATAGCTTTAAAATTTATACACCGAGTGCCCGCTTTATTATGATTGCCTGTTAATTTAAGCAAATAGACTGTTGCAGCACATTGCAACTTGAACAGTAGGGTTGTATAAAAGAAGAAAGTTTAGTTTCTGAAACAGTAATATCGATGAACTATTTGTGAATGAATGGGGAAAAAACGCTATTTGGATGACTTTGACATGGTGTCTTAGCAAATTTGCCACATTTGTGAAATGTATGGGAGCAGCTGTATTGAGAGTGTATCAAGACTGGAATCCAAATATCTGCGTATGAATAATCAAATTGTTGTCGTGGACAGAATGAAGATGGTTGGACAGTATGAAGAATCTCCTGAATCGTGAAAGATTTTAATGTGTTAACAAGTGCAGCAGATCTTAGTAAAGGATTATCTCAAAATATCTTTGAGTGTGTACTGTTCGAGGACTCAATACTGTTTTAAAGACAAATGGTGACTTAGTGACAAATTGTTGGGGTGGTTATTTTAACGTGGCCGCTCAGTGAAGTTTGGTGTTGCAAGAAACTTTAGTCGGCATAATTTAAATTTCTCATTATCATCTTTAACCAGTTATTCATGTTAGTTAATATTGATATATATCTTTTATTTTTTTAACAATGTTATTTTATCCAGAAAAAAGACTTTTTGACTGCTTTGGGCTTAGTGAGCAAAGATACTCTCTCTGACATAAAAAATAAGAGGCTAGAGCGCAAGCGGAGATCTACAGCCAATCCTCAGTTTTCCAATGCAGCTCTGGAAGAAAAATGGCGTAATGCTGCCGCAGCACAAGCCACCGCTCCTCCACCAAAAAGACCTAGAGGTAATGATCACAGTTTGAACTTGAATTCAATTAATAAATAGAATATTATGTAGTGATTTTGTTTCATCTCATATTTGCAATTCTCATAAATCTTCATGTTCTTCCTGTCCTATTCTTAAAGTAAAGTTAAATATCTAATTTTTACTTTATTTATTGTATTTGTTATAACCTGTTCTCATATAATCTTTTTTTTTTTTTTTTTTTTTAAAACAATTTTTGGAAATTTTTTTGTAATCTAACAAGATGTTAAATTAAAAATGCATGCTGTTCAATCTACTTCCTACGGTCATTATTTCCTATTGTGTATAATAATTCATCCTCTTTTATTGAAATTTTTATTTCATTATCGAAAAAATCTTTCTATTATATGTATGTGTCATTATCCTTGGAGTTTATTAGTTTCGTCAGTAAAAGGTAGTGAGCCAAATCAATGCATGTATGCTACAGAAATGTGCACTATATCATATTTACAGGGTTTCTGCGCATATGGAAAGTCATGAATTTGGACATTGGGTAAATTTTGCCATGGAAAGTCATGATTTTGAGCAATAAAATTTTCATAAGTCATGGAAATACAGTGAATTTCATGGATTTCTAAACATTTTAAGTTAAATCAAGTAACTGTGACGTTATAAACACCATGATCGTTATTCAGCCGAAAATTCATCTATGTTTTTATTTACGTTTTGACGGAAACAACTGTCACAGTTAAAAACCTCAAAAAATGAAAACATTTCTGAACTCCAAATTTGTAACATCACATGAGTAAAATCTCTTAGGTGAAATTTTTTTTCATAATATGAGAACTGAAATGAACAGTTTTGATAAGCTTGTGTTTACATTTCTTCAATTTTTTTTCTCTCTTATTTCTTCTGTTTTGCTTATGTTGGTATCAAAACATTTGATTTTTGATGATATAATTTATTATTATTGACTTATTCTTTCTTCAAATATTTCATTATTATTAAAGATTGATTAGCTTTTTTAACACTGAAATATCAAAGAATGGAAAATTATTTTCCCATTTTTCTTCTGATTTGAAAGTTACTGAAACAAGGATTTTTTACTTAATTTAAAATAAAACTTTATAAAAATCATTTTATGGTACATTGATTTACTTACCATGATCTTGTTAGTAAAATTCATATAGGTTATTATTATTTTTTGTGATTTGATTTCTAGAGTCATGGAATATTATTTGCTTCAGTCTTGGAAAAGTCATGGATTTGTGACATTTTATTTTGGCAAAAACCGTGTATTTAAGTTCTTGTTTACTGAGATTTCTCCAATTTAATTTAATGAGCTTCTATTCCAAAACTTAACCATAAGTTGAAAGACCACAGCAAATCTTGTGCAAACTAAATCTTAGAAAAATGAAAAATTATTTTATGCATTGTAGACTACAGTTGCATTTCAAATTTTGAAATAATTTAAAAAATGCTCAACTAGGTTATTTTGAGTTTTACTTGTCTGAGTTATATATAAATATTCTGGTTCATTTAAAAAAAAAAAATAGTTAAAAGATTATATAAAATAACCAACAAAATGTTAGGATAGTTTATATTGAACTTTATATTTAAGTTAAATAAAATGAATTTATACATTTATTCATTTAAAAGAAATTAATACTATGATCTTATGTTTGTATTTTGTTTTGAATAAAATTTTAATTTAAACGAGATTATCTTAATACATTTAATTTCGGAAAATAACTTATTAGACTAAATAAAACCTGTGTCTTATTGTTGAACCTTTGACTTATTGGAGGTTTACCATGCATAATCTTAACTGCAATAATGTGTGTTCTTTCAGGTCGTCCTCGGTTAGAATCAAAGCCAGTGATATGCCCCACAAATGGAATTTGTTCTTCTACCAATGTTAAACCTGCTGGATCAAGCTCTCCTCCGAACAACTCGGCTAACTGCACCATTTCATCTTGTTCATCTCCTCTTAGTGATTCATCAACTGTTGTGAATGGTGTACACAAGCAGCTCTCTAACATTGAAGATGTCAAGGTGGGTTACATTTTAAAATTGGAATGCTTCATTAATGTTTTCTGATGGTCTGTTAGTTTTGATGTTTCTCTATGTTGGATTTATTTTTTTATAATATGAGAGGATAAGCATATAAATAGAGTACCTAGCAAAAGAGAATAGAGAGAAAATTTGAAATTCTTAAGGAAACTAGTGATATTTTAATGCCTGGGAATTCAGACTAATTGTTTAGATGGAATTTTTAAAATTGACCAAGATGTTAAAATTAAAAATTCATAACTTTTCATCATTCAAAACTTATGACCAATCAGAATAGACTTTTAAAAATAAATTTGAATTTTTTTTACTTAAAGTTTACTATCAAGTAGTACTTGAAAGGATTCTCCAGGCAACAAACCAAAATAAACTGTGACCCTATCCATGAACTTTATACATGACGATGTCACAAGCCAGAGCTCTTTCAGTCTGACAGCAAACAATTCAATACATATTTGTAATTGGCTTATTGAATTTAAAAATTTGAATGTCATGCATTCGGTCAATTATCTTTGCATTCATTTTGGATTCAGTTACCTTTCTTCATCTTTTTATCAAGGACTATGGGGACTAAGGCACCTCTGTTTCTTTCAAGCATTTTTTACCAACCATATCCAGTACAGGTCGGTAGTGGGCAGTACTGCACAGGATGTGGAAGGGAGTTGCTCGTAGGAGGGAGTGCACAAGTCTTCCTATTAACTACTGGAGAGTTAATTTCTACCTTGTTCGGTAGCTACCCGGTAGATGGCAGCACTACCAACCGTTTGTGGAATTTTCTAATTTAGAAACATTACCAAGCAGAAGACTCCAGTAGAAGACCTGGCTTTGTCACCCCCAAAGGTATTGATTTGCATGGAAACTTGGAAGCCTCTGCGACTGTTGTGAATAGAATGTCACCTTAAATCAAACTTAAATGTCTGGGTGAAATAACGATATCGACTACGGGAGAATTTTCATATAAGAATTTAATATGTAAATGCATTGAGAGTATTAGAGTTGATATCTGCTCTCTGCCAAGGTTACATCTCTTCTCCTCTTCTTTTCCTCCAGTGTTTTGTCTTATACATTTGGCACGCATGCACATACGTTCATATCAACAGAGTATGTAATAGAATTAATCTATTTGCAACAGCGACCACGACTGATTTAACGTACCCCAGTCACCTTAGTGAACACAACGGTCTTTAGTCGGTCCCAGGCAAACTCGCAACTTTCTGGTTGCGAGAACGATACTCTTCCCACTTAGTCCAGGCAATTTGTGATTGAACATGAAAAAAATTGCAACAGAAGCTTTTTTAATTGATTTTTAATCAGTTATCATTACTGAACAACATATCCAAAATCGGACAAAATTCATCCATGGGAACACCCCGAAAAACGAATTTCAAAACGACGGATTCCATACCACATGATGGGGATGCCTATGAGCAGTTTTTCCAGCTCAGCACCACCTCCTCAACTATGATATTTTAATCACGGATGTTAGCTTTAACACAAAAAAAATAAAAAATGGTAGGTTATTGTGCTTAGAATTGCATGGATTTTTGAGTTTCTTCCGCCATGTGGCTGGATTCCGCTTTTTTAATTTTTTAGAAAAAAAAAGAATTCCGCTTTTTCAAAGAAAGTTCCGCTTTTCTAATTCCTGAAAAAAATCCGCGTTTTCCTGCATTTTCTATCCCATGGAAAACTAACTTTTTTTCTAAGGCTGAACCGCGAAGCAGCTTCACTTTCGAAAGATCGGGAAACCTATCGCTCAAGGGTCGCATCACATTCCTGCTCCAAGTACAAAAATCCACTGAAATGCATTTTTTTAGTCAGATTGGCGCTCAAACTCGCATTTTGTATACTTCCAAATGCAACGAAATTTCAACCTTTTGTGTCATTTTTTTCTCTACTCAAAATGTAAATTCCTTCTTACGATTTCACGTCCCCCGATTAACGTATACTAATAATGCGCTTGCTTCCAAGTCTGACATCCACAGAACTATCGTTTATTTACGATAGTATGTGGTGCTTGTTTTCGTTAAGCTTTACGCTGATGTAATGTCCGCCACTGCCGACATTTGTGAAGCTAGGACGTGCGTTATCGCTGTGATTTAGGTTGCAGTGGTGACCATTTTCCACTAGTATTACGCTGATATAACGGCGTTATTGTTGAGAATTGTTCCGGTATCTTCCGCGCTAACGCTGATATTTACGTTTATTTGATGGGCATTTTCATTGAGTGTGCTACCCTGTTGTAAAATCTCTGAAATTTGCACCGATGTTACCGAAAGAATGTTGATATTACCGTGATGAATTGCGCTATCGCCGAGATTTTGTGATGGTAATTTTCGTCGAGTGTTACACCCATACAATAGCGTTATTGTTGATAGTTGCTCCGGTATATTAGGTTCTATCGCTCTTCTAACTTTGATATTTTAGTTGGCGTGAGAGTTGTTTTCGTGGAATGTCGTACTTTGATAACATCCGATATTACCGAAATTTGCTCTAGTATTACCGAGAAAATGCCGATATTACCGAAATTTGCGCAGATATCGTAGACGCTATCGCCGATACGCACGTTGTTGCGATTTTCATTTCGGCTGATGTATTTAGATTTTCGCCGGTTTTGCAAGTGCTATTGCTTTCGTTAGAGTGTTGGTCATTTTCGCCGAGGTTTACTTTGATACAATACCGGCTATTACTAAGATTTTCAACACCGTTTTGTAGCCATTCGGCTAGACTTCCGTAAATGTGATAGCCGCTATATCCGTGATTAGTGCCTGTTAAGGATCGATTTCGCCATTTCATGTGAATCTATACTAAAATTTTTGTATCATTTTGTATAAAAATATTCTGAAAATTAGTCCCAATTAAAAAATTTCTAAAAAAGCTGTGTTTAAAGTTATTTTAACTGCAATTGTATGTAAAATTGTTTGTTGCTTTTTATTTTATTGAACAAGCTGAACGGTAGGAATAAAAATTTAAATGTAAAGATTTTAGTACTTAAAATGTAGCTTAAAAATTTAGAAAACTAGGTTTAATTATATTTGGCCTATTTGTCAATATGGTATAGTTGCTTAAAGTTGTTTGACTTGTTGAAAATTTGAAGTTTTTGCCGGATTCCGTCGCTTTTAAAGATTTTTTTTTTTTTTTTTTTTAAAGCTATACCATGCCTGATGACAGCACAAAGTGTATCCCTACATCTAGGTGCCTCTATTTTGAACCATTTTTCTTACGGACAGACAGAGAAGGTGCAGTGTTATAAACGCACATGGAAAACCACAATTTTTTAAAGTATAGCTTAAAATGTGTTTCATGCATAAAACGTTTGGAGTTTTGTTTTCAGCTTTTTGATTTTTTACCAAACTCATCCCTGTAAATAATAAACATATCTTAAACAATACATATCTTAAACAATACATATCTTAAATTGTTGCTTAAAAGTTTGTTTAATGTCAGATAACGTTTCAGAAAAAAAAAAAAACTTTAATCGTTTTCTTTACTTTTATTATATTCATAACTGTTGTGGTTTTTACTTCCATTGATTTGGCACTTTCCACAAGCTGTTGAACAGGGCAGGCCATTACACTTGCATCCAAATCGTAATGTAGAGAAGATTTTTGTGCAAGAGCATCGTATCATATTGAGTAAATGATCTGGAGCTGATGTTAAGTCGCCGAGTATTGGGTAGTACGAGTAAGTTTTTTCATACCAACCCCATTCTTCTGGTTTGATTCTTTATTTAGTATCTTCCCATATATTTATTTATAAATATGTTCGATAGCTATGATATTTTGTTGAAGAATTGGTCGGGGGCAGACGTTCCAGAGCAACAAATGATTTTTCTGTAGTTACCTTCGCTACTAACATTTGAAGGCGTAGTTAGTCTGTGCAATTTAAAAAACGGCAGTCGTAAAAAAGAAGCATTGCTTTTTTACCAGCGACAGCGATATCTGAATGTTGACTTGAATCAGAACAACATATTTTTGCAACAGAGCGGATCTCTGTCTCCTTCATCGTTTTGGAAAATGCTGATTATTTCTCAACTGAAAAAATTCTGAATGTGGTATCGCAGCCCGTAAAAGCATGCAGACACAACAACAAATTGCAGCTTTCACGACCTAATATAGATTGTATGATGTGGACGTCATATACTGGCTTTGGAGTTGATCCATGTCTTATATTACTTAGATAATATAGCTTGAATCCCTTATCCTTGGCATGGTACAGAAGCAGAATCAGCAGATCGGTATCTTCCCCTATCACAATGGTATGACCGTGTTCTGAAGATGAAACTGTGGTACATACAATGGTCAAATCAGTATTCCCATCTGTGCTATGAATAGTACAATCTTGTTTCTTCAGCAACAGTAAGTCACCAATGAGGGCAATTAGGGCTTGCTTGTTCTTTCCATTGGCTAGAAAATGTTCCTTTTTGCCAAAGAACTTCATGCATGGACTAATATTAACATCTATACTTGTCTTTACTTACCTTCGTCTGTGAGCCCCATCCTTGATTGAAGGGGACCCAAGTAGCCATCAAAAACAATAACAGCTTTCAATATGTTTTAAGAGTAAATTAAACATACAACATTGCAATGTTTTCGTAAGTGTTATTGCCACGAAATTCGATGTAAGAGAGATCCTCCATCCAAAATGCACCTTTCAGTACTTTCCACCTAGTCAGATTCTTCACTATCAAAATATTTGGTGTATTTAACAATTGCTTCTGCTAACTGTGATTTGTCTGCTTTTCTCATTAGGTTTTGGGATTCAAATAATGCTGCAGGCTAAGCACAAAGTTTATAACGCATGATACCAACAAGATTCATATCAGCACAAGTGGAAACAGACTTCATTCTTTGGAAAAGTAGTGCTGGATCCACTTGTATATCTGAATCATCTTTACTACAGTCAGCACCAGCAGATCCTAGAGTTTTTGCTTTATCTGACCTTTTAGCAGAATACCCTTAATACATCCTTCCCTATAATTTCTGAGACGATTTTCGCACCAAATAATAAGTGCAACTCGTCAGAATTAATTTCTTCTTCGGCTGTTACGCCTATAATAATATTACAATATTACGTAAAGCAGAATTAAATCGCGATATGAATTCTTGTGCATTTGCCAGGTTTTTTTAATGTCATTGCTGTCCCTCTTTTGTCTGCTGTCTCTCATTTCTTTGTGTTGTTCACTTGTTTTGCATGGAAACCCCTGCATACTCTTCCATAGATAAATTTTAAATTGAACAAAAGGGCACGCAAAACAGCTATGTAGCCCTCCAATTTTCGGTAAGTCCACTTCTTCTACGTTCGTCTTCCTCTGCTTTTCAGGAAATGCATAAGCACTTGCTCCATTATGAGATGTGATCCAAGTTTACCCCATAATTTGTCACTTCTTCTTATCACAAATTTACCTTCCACAAACATTTTATGAACCTTTGTATTTTCAGAGAGTAGTTGAAATATTTTCTACCAGTATAGGTAGTGTGACTTGAGATAATTTACATGACCCACAGCTGTTATTTTAGGGAGAATCTCGAGCATAGCATATAAGTGCAATTCCCAAGAACCTATCCTGTCAGCTGTTATCAAGGTTCATATAACACTGATCATTCGCTGGTATTCCAACCAAAGTTTACTTGTTCTCAAGGAAGGTGGTAAGTGATTCTTCTTTGTCTCCCGCCGACCAAACGGTATAGTGGTTAACGTGCTAGCTTCTAGACTGCGAGGTTGCGGGTTCGAGTCCCGTGTCAGGCATGGGGGTTTGTAAATGTATTTTGGCTTGACAAATGACGAATGTTTCGGCGCATTATAGCCCTCGTGTTGCTGACGGCGCCAGATAATCTGAAAACAACCAACCAACCTTCTTCTCCTAAGCAATCTCAATCTGAGCCAAAGCTTCACACAATTCTACGTCATTCTTTTTTTATTTTTGTCCGGTCGTAATATCATAGAACATATCACAAGTTTCCTTAACATAACCATGAAGAAATCTATGTTCATCATGACGAAAAAACTCTTAAACCAGCAGGATAGTAAGCGATGCATCTACAATCATGTGTCCTTGTATCGCCCTGTAAACTGCTTTTTCAGTCACCATGTGTAACACAGCATTTGATCCATAGATTTCTTGAAGCACCTCAAATAATATTCAGGAGAGTAACTTCAAGAAAATAACTAAAAACTACGACTTAATATTATTTGTGGTCCTTTATTGAGCTAGCATGTATGTTTAGCTCATTTTCCAAGTGTAATCGATGCTTCACTAATGTGACTCTGTCTTTAAACACTGAAACTCTAAAAACGAAAGCAGACAGAAAAGACAAACCTGTACCTGTATACTTTCTTACATATTAAATGTTATGTCCTCCTTTCTTAAACAAGCTCCATGCCATTCTAACTATAATAACTTACCATTTTGCTGTGTTAATGTTTACATCCGTAATTAAAATATGGTTGAGGAGGTGGTGCTGAGCGGGAAAAACTACGCTTAGGCATCCCCATCATGTGGCATGGAATTCGTTATTTTCAAATTCGTTTTTTTCAAATTCGTTTTTCGGGGTGTTCCCATGGATGAATTTTGTCCGATTTTGGATATGTTGTTCAGCAATGATAACTGATTAAAAATCAATCAAAAAAGCTTCTGTTGCAATTTTTTTCATGTTCACTGAATTTTTAATTCTAGTTTGCCTGGACTAACTGGGCAATGCAGCCCCAGTTACCTTTAGTTAGAGTAAAAGTTGAAATTTGTTTGTATCTATTTCCATATCTATTTGTATAACACATTAAATTTGAACAATGCAAGAGCTGTTTGGAAGGTTTACATGAATATTTATACACAGCTAATTGGAAAATGTCCAAATGTAGAAATATATATTTTTTTTTTTCAAATTTGGCCAAGACAATTGTACAGTACACTAAAAATCCAAACGATGGCTAACTTTTGGTTTCAATTATCGTAGAATCTTGTGGTTTGCACCAAAATGTTTTTTTTTAACGATTTTCTATTTGTCTGGTGCAACATTTTTTTCTTAGAGGGCTGTTTACTAAGTAAATTTATCTCTATCTTTAAAAAAAAATTCATTACATACCCCTATTTTTTATGTTTTCATTCGATTTAGAGTACTTCGTTTTTCTATGATACCACATTTCAGTTCATTATGTTCAGAAACACGTCACTTATGAGCGAAAATGTTTTGGTTGGTCTTGAGGGCAAATCTCTTTAAATCGAGGAAAAAGCAAACGTTTTGTATGCTTCAAGAAGTAATCTATTACATGGTCCCTTAAAGTGAGCTTTTTTACATTTTTGCTAAAATATTGAGAATCAGAAGTTAAAATGGAATGAAAAAAAAAATGTTGGAGGGATTTTCGACCATGATAATAAATTCTAATGGAAGCAAAAAAAACAACATGTTTCTGTTTAATAAAATTTAAAACTTGTTTTATTAATTAATAATTAATTAGTAAAAAACTGTTTAAATCAAAAGTTGCATATTATTTATCTTTGGCCTTTAATAAACTATCGTTTGAAACAAAAATTTATAAAATATATTAACTATTTGAGAATTTATGGCTAATTCTTTTTAACATAAATTTGCCATTTTTTGATATCCTTTAAATTATTTACCACTCATTGGGAAATTATGAAATTTGATATTTAGACGTTTTTTTGGATTTTAAATCTAAATATTGTATAATATTATGGGGTTGCCATTGAACTTTTAAAAGTTTGGTTTAGTTTTAATATGTAGATAACCCCCATGATAAAAAAAATTATATACAATTAATAAAGACCTTCCTCGATTTACAATGTTACTTGGCTTTTGTTATTTCATCAATTAGAATACAAGCTTTAGCCATCGTTTGGATTTTTTTTGCATACAGTACCTTTAAATACAAGTTTGTTAAAGATGACAAGTTACAAGTTAGAAAGAAAAAAAACCTTGAAATTTGTAATAAATTTGATTTTAACAAAACATTTAAATGAACATCAGAAAATCCTATCTTTTAAATTTTTAATTACTAAATTTGAAGGCAGGAAACGTATGTGTATATCAAGTACAAGGATAATAATGAATGCTTTCTAAGAGAATTGTTTTTGTTCACCAAAACTTCTTGGATTAAAAAAATCTATTTCTATATTGAGTGTTGAAGACTATCATAAATGGCTACTGTTTAAAATATACATTTATAATTTGCTAGTTGTTATTGTGTATGGTACTGACCTATCATAAAGAATCCTGACATTGTTGCTTTGTGCTAAAAAATGAACTGATTAAAGTCTGTCATATCGTATAATACATATCCTAAATTCAAATTTTCTAAATGTATAATCTTGCATTTTTTAATTCGTCTCTAGAAAATATTTTTTTTTAAATGTTCTTCCTATAAATCAATTTAATGATAACAGATGCATTTTTTTAAGGAAAAATCAGAAAATGCTAGAATGTGTATAAAAAAAACCCCCTTGAATTTATGGTTTTTTAAACTAAGAGAACAAAACTGCTAGCCTATCCATAAATTTTTATGTAACCTTACATGTATGGTCTAAGTTTCCGGTATGAAACACTTAAAGTTTGAGTTTTGAGTGTTCATTTGTACTTTGTATACAAAATAACTTATTTTTCCAGTTTTATAGTATTAAATACAAACATCCCTCATTCATGGCTGTGGTACAAATTTGACCTTCTTTCCAATTGTCTTTTATTTAATTGTGTAAGGTGGAAGAAAAGAGGGTATAATTAAAAATGCCTTTTGTCATTATAAGTTTTTTAAAAAAAAAATGCTAGATTTTATCAGCATTTTTCCTCTTCTGACCTTATTAAATGATTTTTTTTTTTTTTCAGAGTGTGGAACAGATGTTGTCTGGCCTGTGCATTGTGTGCACACAGCCTGGGGACCTTGTAAAATGTGATACATGTGCCAAGCAGCAGCACCCAGGTTGCATGCAGCCCCCTCTAGTGGCAAGGCCTACATTACCTTGGCAATGCACTGAGTGCCAGTCAAGGAATATTTCCCTCATAGTGGTGCAAAACTATGATATGCTAAGAGCAGGTAGGGCTAGTTTTTATCACTGAGTCATTCTGATCGATAGGATTTTCCTTAATTTTAGAATTTATTCTATATTTGTAACTGGGACAGTATGTGCAAAGAGGTAGTTTAAATGAAATGTGTTCCACGAATTAGAGTAATTCTGCATACAATATCTTGTACTGAGTGGCCACAGAACCTGGAAGTCGGGAAGCTTTCTGATTGCAGAAAAAATCAGGGAAGTGTTGGGAAATTTTTTAAAATTTCACTAAAATCAGGGAACCTGTATGTTTTCCCGTTTATCCATATTTGGGTGCCATTCACCTGGAGAATTGTGGTGCTAATCTTTAGAAGTTTAACGTTACTGAATATTTTAATTTTTTCAATACAGCCAAAACTATTTATGAAATATTGGCATTTTATTTCTTTAGCATACAAATTCTATTTGATTAGGGTGTCTACACATCTAAAAAAGTTAGAAAAATCTTTAAAAAAAAAAAAGTTTACTGTAAAATCAGGGAATTTTTTAAAAATATGTCCTGTAATTATCAGGGAACTTTATTCCTGAATTTTGTGGCTACCCTGAGTATGCATTGAGATTGAATTCAGCTTTAAAAATTGGAAGTATAGGTTCAGTTACATTTATCTGTAATGTTTGTTAAAAGGGATTTCACACCTCTAGTGTTTTATAGATCTATAAAAAGTGTTAACTGGAATATATCTTTTTTTTTTTATGTGTAGTTTGCAACTTATTAACTAAAGATGCTCTAAATTTTTGTGGATACTGTGGAATAATTTTTTTTTTAAACAATTTCCAGTCACTTTTAAGATTGAGGCAAATGTGCACTAAAATTTTATGGGAGGAGATCTAAATTATATTGAGAAGGATATTAGAAAAATATTCCAATATATAATGGTAATTTATTTTCCAAAATGTAATCGCTGCCAAAGCGGCAGTTTATCGTAGCTACTCTCATACAGCGAAAAACTCTGTGCATGTGCAGTTACTTTTCTTGTTGTGATAATGCTAGTGTTTTCTTTCTTTTTGGCTTATGTGATAATTATCAAAAAAATATCATTTTTTTAATTAATAAAAATATGAAAGGGAAAATGGTAAATTACACCAATCTATGTCAAATTTCATTGCAGTGACCAGTAATATAGTAATTAAAAGCTGTGCAATGTTCTACCCCCTTAGTTTTGGTAGTTTAGTGAACCATCCAAATAATGTGGGACAATGTACAATCTATTATTCATTAGTTCCAGTGTCAGGGGATATCAAAGCGATTTCCTGCTACTAGTGGCACTTTTAGACTAATTTGTATTTATGGTTAATTACTTGAAAGATGATTTTAAAATATAAGAAGTACGACAACAAATTATTTTGACTTCAAGTTTTTTTTTTATTATCACTGCTTCACTAAATTAATGTATCAAGAAAAAATTGCAAGATGTAGCAGGGAGAGGTATGAATTCATTTGTTTATTTGGTGAATTCATTGCACATTTGTTTACTTGATGTAGCAACTGGAAAAAGCCAATTCTGTTATTGCCTTATGTTACTGATGATAAATATTATGTATGTACATCTACCTAAATGAAAATACTTCTTATATTTAAAATTTTATATTTTTAGCCAAAGAAGATGAGAAAAGGAAGTTGTTAAAGAGAAGTCTAGACTTGAGGTTGAAACGTTCCCAGCTAGAAAGTAGATTACAACAACTTAATGAATTATCTGAAGTAAGTACATTTAACTGTGGTTTACTTAAATGTGGAATTTCTTTAAAAAAATTCAATTTATGATTATCTAAATATTTTTTTTTTCCGAAAGTGATGGGAAGATAGCTTTATGAAAAACTACTGAAATGTGTCCCCACAAAATTAATTTTGCCAATTTTCATTTTCTTTTTCAATCCCTTAAGGGTGGTTCAAAAGTTTTACTGCGTACAAGTGTACCCTTTATCAAAGTCATGACAGAAAAGAAAATTTAAGAAGGTTTCACACCCCTTTTCAATCCCTTAGTCGAAATCACGGTAGTTAGGTTTTATTTTTTGCATCTTTGAAAATATGTGCACCAATTTTAATCATCTTTAGTTAATGGGAAGCAAGACATTAGGATATTCCTTGCTCTTTTGCCTGACTTGTTTTCAACCCTTTAAAGTTGGTTAATCAATATCAGAATAGCTTACATTTTCTATGTTGTCAGTTATTATCAGTTATACTTAATTTCCGATTTGTTGTTGCTGTATGGGAAGTGGGGAAATTAGTAATGAGTCAGTCGGCGAGGGCTTTGTCTTTTACACACAGGAGAGAAGTTGGAACAACTTTAGCTGTGACAGAGACATAGCACACATCCTCCCAGGGAAGTCCATAGGAAGTAATTCTGAGTCCCGGGGACTTCCTAAGGACCTCTGTGGGAGGATGTGTGCTATATGGTACCATATGCTTTAAGGGGGTGTGGGATTAAAAATTCTAAAATCTTTATTTTTAGAACTTTTTTTCTGAAATTTTTTATGCAGTAATGTATGCTGTTTTGGAACTTAAACTATTTAAAAATTTTAAATTTAAAATTTTTTTTTTTTTAAAAATTAAAAAACTTTAAAATTTTGATATTTCCTAAATTTGATATATCTAAAAAACTTTTTTAAAAAATCACTTCATTTTTGAATAAAATTACTTCTTATATTTCATATCAAAAATTGTCTATGATTTTTCAATAAAGCAATTAGAAAAAATAAAAAAAAAATATTTTGTTCAAAAACTGTTTAAAATCCATAGTATGTTAAGCTTCAAAAACTTTTTAAAAATAAGTTAAATAATAGACATAATTCCTGAAGACAAATTAAAGAAATATATATGAAAAGTAATTGTGGAAAGTTTCATAAATTTATTACTTGTAGTTTTTAACTTATCAATTTAAACTAAAAAAAAAGGGACAAAAAGTCACTACTGAGAAAAATAATTTCAAAGTTTTAAGAAAGCATGTCTAAGATACAGTTGTCATGTAACAAAAACTTAAATATTTCAAGTTCTACTAATGATAGAAACAAAATTTGTATGCCGTTTTATTCAAAAATATTTTTATTATTTTTTACAAAAATAATATGTATATATATATTTTTTTGAGAATTTAAAAAAATTTGTGTCCCAGACCCCTTTAAATAAATTTGCCTAGTAGTCATTAAATTGCAACTGTGCTATAGTAATTGTAAGGTGTTCTGTTTTACGACTACCCTTCATACTTAGGGTTAGTGTTTAGTATACAAGAAAGTTAGAAGTTATTTCTTAGTTTTTTTTTTTTTTTTTTTTTTGATTTGGAGTTTAAAAACTACTTTTCAATGACATTTTGGTTTGGTAACGCAATGAGTTAATGATGTTTTGTCACATAAATTTTGATAAAAAAAAATTATGTACTTAGCCATGTGACATTGATTGTTATGTTTAAAAAAAAAAAATACATATTCATTTGCTAAGAGTGATTGTTGGTCTATTACTGCCCCAGATACCTAATCAGCATTTAGAAAGAATATTATCTATTGACATTTTAAAAAATTTATACCCAGAGTTCAGCAAAATGCGTGAAATCTGCGTAAACATGCATTGAAAATTATTTTCATTCCATAGAATTAACCTTATACATGAATTCACGTATCGGCACATTATAGTTGAATTTTTAAAAATATTCCTCCACTTTATGAAATCAGCGATCATCCTAGCCATTTTTCGAAGGGCGGCGCTACCTCCCTGCTTTTTTTCTTTGAAAATAGCGTCCATTTCTGAAAAAACACAATTTTCGTTCATTTTTCAATGGATCATCCCCTTCAAAATCACCAGTTACACATGCACATTCCTGTTCAAACGTCATCGTACAGACCAGTGGCTGACTGAAGTCATTGAATGGCTGCTGATACCATGTGCGACATTAATATCTAGATTGTTGGGGGGGAGTCCCATAATTTCCAAATTTAATTTCATATGTTCCTTAATTAAGTGCACTTTGCCGGCTTTTTACCATGCCTTCTTGCTCAAAATAGAGAAAAAAGGTAACCTCATGCATGAAATCGAGTAAAACATAGATTAACACTATGTCATCCGCATGTCTAATATCAGGATTCTTTTCTCTTTTTTTGACGTCAGTAGGACTGATTCAAAAGGTAAGATCATTTCGTATATGTCTATCGCTAGCATTTTTTTGAGATTTTTGGGAAATCGTAAATTGTCAAGTTTTACTCCTTGGTCATTGGCGGAATAGTTTTCGTAGTGTTGTCGGCATTTTCCCGATAGTTTTCAAGGTGTAGCCGGCATTTGCTCGATCGTTTTCGGAGTGTCGCTAGCATTTGCTCGATAGTTTCGCGAGACACCAACGTGGTGCCACCAAACAGCATTCTGTTAAGAGTTAGTTTAAGGCTTATAACCATCAAGTGTTTTAGTAAGCATTTAAAAAGCACCTTTTTGCTCTGATACACGAAATTGCGATCGGGCATCACTGTTATTGTTGTAGTTATTAGTTTTGTCAAAACATTTATTTTGCTTTAATTTAAAAATACCCTTTGGAATTTAAAAATACCACTTAAAATTTAGAGAGGGGAGGAAAATAGGGTTTGGAAGTATTTACCTGGCGAACACTGTTTATACCATATTTAAATATACGAGAAACCAATAAATGAAAAGTAAAAGGATAACTAAACTAAATTTTTTTTCTATTAGCATGTGAAATTTAGTTCAGTAACACCACTTAATGGATAGCAATACTATAGAAGTCTGTCATTAAATTTTATTTTGGAATTTAATTTTTAATTTACATTAAATGATTGTTAACGCCATTCCTATTTTTGTCTGATTAAAAGTTCACACATTTTAATACAATATTTTACCTAACCATGTGTTTTAGAAGTTGTTAAATTATCTCGATTGTATTTTAATAAATTAATAAACACTAATTTATTTTGTACATGTATGTGTATAAATAGTGCACTTTTTGTATCCTATAGGCTTGTTCGTAACTTGTTTTGATTTTATTATTCTTTACTATACAGTCAGTTATCACTGTATTCCTCAACTAAATTAATGTGGATTTTCCATTCTTTTCAGACGCAGAAAAGTCGACAATCAGAATTCCAAAAATCGTTGGCGATGATCGAAACACTCCTAGAATGCATGCATAAAGTGACAACTGACGTAAGATTGTACACTTGATGTTCCTTTATCATGATTATGAAATGTTCGTGTGCCAATTCAGGTGCTTTTAAATCTGTCGTTAACATTCATAGCATCAATTCCTGGAGCTTAGTACAACCTAATGCAACACAGCATGGGTGGGATCTTGTGGTGCAACTACAATTACAAAAAGGAACACAGATTTGTGATGCCATATAGTATTGTAAATATCTATATTCAAAATACTCGAGACGAACACTCTCATGCTTTCACTTATTTATTTAAATCGCACTGTCCATTGATGCTTTCCTGAAAATGCTGTTTGAAAGCCTACGTGGGCAAAGTACCTGTTTGCATTCTTTGTACATAGAAATTAGGTATCAAATGTAATTTCTTGATGACTTTTAGAATTAGCTTTGTCGTTTCTTTTTTCTTTTTTATCATATTTATCACTTGTTTTCTGCCTCATTCATCTGTGATTGTTGTTGTTATAATTATTATTTTGCTTTTTAAAATTTCGTTATGATTGAATACTTTGAGCTTAGATTTTTTTTGGTTTAAAAGCTAGATCAGTTCATATTATTTATTATCGTTGATTTAGATTTCCAACCATTCGTAATGGTTATCGTTACCACACATTATTGCTTTGTTGCTAAAAGCTATTATCTTTTTATTTATCAATTTTTTGCATATGGTTCTGCAGAAAGTTATTTATTAGGAAGCATATTTTATGTGATATTGTGTGTATTTTATAACTATTTATGCAAATGCTTCATTGTAATGATAATCTTGTTCAAGCATTTAGATTTTGTTTCTATCCTACAAATTTAGTGCAGAAAACATATGTAGTGTGTTTGATTTCTCTTTATTTTGTAATATATTCTTAAAAACTTGTCTTTAATGAATTATTTAGTTCATTTGTATGTCACTAAACTTCTTTCGGAGATTGGTGCTAGTGCGTAATTGAATAACTCTTAAGCTTCATGTTTTCATGACAATTGCGAATTTAACATTTATATTGATAAAAGAAATTGTATTCTTCTAACCTATTGTGCCACCTATGCAATTATATTTTTCCAAGCCAGGTGGGTTTCAAATGTACAAAATTCTTTAATATAACTTCAACTTTGATTGTACATTAATTTAAAAATGCATTTTTAACAATTGACTCGCTAAATGTCCAAACTGACATCAAATTTGTGTTTTCTAAAAACATTTTCTTGCTCAAAGAATTGCTATCGAATTATGTAATGTTTTTTAATCTATTAATAACAAAAAGAAATTGTAACTGATATCTACAGTTCATCAAATGTGCATCATTACTAGATGTGCTTTCATTTTTTCTAACTCTTATATGTAGAGAATATTTATTTCTTTTCCTACTTCTGAATAATGAACTTTGTGTATGAGCAAAGTTGTTCATTTTTTTTTTTTTTTTCGTTACATAGTCAAATTTCTATACTCATATTATCAATTACTGATTTCATTTGGGAATACAATAGAATTTGAATAGCTTCAAAAGATTACTTAAATTATTATTATTTAAGCACAATCTAATTATATCTGAAATATGCTTATCCTTAAATCAGGGTTATGAAAGGAGGAAAAAGTATTGTTTTGTTGAATATGTATTAATGTTTTTTACTAAGTTCGGACACGGTACAATTCAAGGGTAATACAGATTTCAGCTGTTTTTTTTATTATCGAAATTTTAGTCCTTTGAATGTAGCCTAAATCATTAGAAAACTTGGTTAAATTATATTCCTCTGTTTGTCAATTTTGTATAACTGTTTATAGTTGTTTGACTTTTGATATTTTTTGAAAATTTTCTTCTAATTTGGATCGCTTTCGCATAAAATTAAGTTTTTTTTTTGCTTGAGAGGCTGTGCCATGTCTGCAAGTTTGAAACAACCATTTTGAAATCAATTATCTAAAAATACTATTTAATTTTAACAAATAAAGCTTTTAAATTAGGATATTCATTTTGATCAATTCTTTGATTTTTTTGTGAGACCGATTTGATACTTTTATGTATAAAAAAAAAAAGTTTCAAGATATTTTTTATTTTTAGAATAAAAAACTTTTTATGTTAGACAGTAATTCCATTCCAAGTTGGAAAAAATCACATTAATTTTTTAAATTGCCTTTTATTAAAAAAAAAAAAATCAATTAGTTGTTTAAAAAGGAGTATAATGTGTTTGCATAGCCCTGATCTTCTTTTTTCTATTTCACATTGTTGAAATTGTATTTTCATTTTAAACAAGATGGTAGGAAAGAGTTTGCCCATAAAAATCAGTTTGTTCCTAATATATACTTGAATCTTCAGAGATGCCTATTTCTCCCATGTAATTGAGTATTCTGTATTGCGAATCCTGAGAAACGTGCAGTGATGTTACGCTGCTGAAAAGTGACCTGTTTCTATAAACTTGACTGAATAGCCTTTTCTATTAGCTTTTTTAAAATTTCTTCCTAATGTATCTTTTTTAAAACAAAATAAGTAAATAACATGTTACTCATTAAAGTATATAGCTGCTAATTATTGTAAATTTAAGAGCCAATAATACTTAATTTTTATTATTCATTTGACCATTGAGATAAATATATTGATATGTTGGCCCATTATTCAGAGGGTGATAATTGATGTTAAACCATAGAACAAAGTATCCAATTTGAAAAGGCAAAATGATATGTTTAGTTAATCTTCTTGAAAATTTTTGTTTGTACTATAGACCCTTACTACTTATGTACATTAGTAACACACAGCCCTTAGAATTATGTCGTGAATAAATTTTCTCTCTTTTACATTATGTTATTTGAACGATAGTCAATATAGTTCGTCAATATTGAATCAAATTCTTATTAATTTCCCTGCGAAGTATTTGACTTTTGTTGTCTCGTGTAAATTCAAAGGTGATTATTTTGTTCAATTCACGTAAACATTTTAGTACTGAAAGCTATTTTATTTAAAGACTTTTATAAATAATTATTTGCACTTTGCAACAGACATATAACAGCAGCAATTTTGAATAGAGAAGTGTTTCGAATGTAATGTATTTATAGACCTGCGATCCTAATTCCAGAATCTATGTAGTTATTCAATCTATCAGGAAATAAAAGAGGAAATGCCCTTTCATAATACACTTAATTACATTAGTCCTTAATAACTAGTCTAAAGCTATTGTACCTAAGATAGAATAACTTTTTAATTAACTTAATTATCCAGATTGTTCTTCTCAGGGTTAAAATGGAAAATAATTTATAAGTTCTTGTATTGTACTTCATATCCTTAATAATTTTTTTATTAATTTCCATGAAATTAATTTCTATTTATTGTTCATCCTAGGAAACAAGCCCCATTCTGCTGCATTTAGCAAATGCATTTTCTTTTTGAAGCATTTAGATTTTAATCGCGTAAGTTTTTAATTTTTTAATTTCAAGTATTTTTTTAAATTTTCTATAATTATCTAATTATCCGATTCTGCATTGGATTTAGTTTGATATAACACAATGTATTAACTTTTTTTTTTTTTTTTTTTTTTTTTTTAAGTTTAAAAAGTTCAATGGTGTAGTTAGGGTTGATATGGTGGTGTATATGAAGGCTAAGGGAATTTTTTTTTTGTATAAGCAACTTCTATTTCGATAGAGCATGTCAAAAAGATATTCTGTTTTAAGGATACTCAAGCGTATTAAGCAGGGATATGTTTATAAGTAATTAGGGTCCTAATACTGGCCCTTTTTATAATTTCAATTTTGTACTAAGGCTCACTATTTCTGGAAAATAAAAAGACCCTTCACAAAGTGATTTCACAAACAAAAGGCTCTTTCATAGTAGTACTTGATAAAGTAATGATAATACTATAAGTAATACTTAAGCATATTTTATTGAATTTTATCTTGTCATGCAAAAAAAAGCTTTCTTTTGTTTACTACACTTGTTTTGTTTTAGAAATTAATTATTTTTCACACCCTCTAAAAGTTCTTGGACAAATTCCTGCTCATAGTACATAAGTAAACCATAATTGTCTAAACCAATATGACATGCTTTTATATCTTTTCTTTGTAATATATTAAATTATTAGTCTTGATAAGCTCTTCCCAAATATCTAGAAACAAAGTTTGTATACCTTACCACCCTACATTAAAATACTACATCTTTAATTTTTCAAGTTTGGGGTTCCCAATATTTACTGAAAAATAATAAATATATTACACATGGTTCACACAATCCTTAAAAGTCCTTAAGAACTACTTACCTTTGGTAAGTCCTCATAAAAGTGCCCTTATAGTCCTTATTTTTCATCTTGGGTCTTTAATTTTAGGTTTTGTTTTCTTATAACTTTTGTTAACTATCCCAAATTTCATCTGTGTTTCCCCCTTATACCAGTTTGGACCCCTCTTTAATTGGTATTGTGGTTTTATGTTCCAAGTTACTTGGAATTGTCTTTTTTCCATGAAGATTTAACTTCTTTTTACTTTAAGTGTGGACGGACTTGTGTTACACATAATAAAAAAAAAGTTGACTAAGTTGTAATTATAATTATATGAAAATATTATTTGACTCTTATAATGTAATGTTTTGAATTTATTTGTAAGAAAACAATGCATTTTTGTCACTACAAATTTATAAGAAGGTCATTAAGGGGACTTGACAGTCACCGAAAAAATTCAAAAGCTGTATTTTCATCCTATTGAAATGTCCTATAAATTATTTATTTCTCATTGAATTCACAAACTTTTTTCCCTCAAATTGCTGTTAGATATTTTTAATTGTGTAAAAATTATAAAAAATAATTGATACTTTGAGTTTGCAAGTATTTTTTGAAATTATCTCAAAACAGTGATTTTCAACAGCTTGGTACACTTTCTAGACATAGCAGCTTATCAATATTTAAAAAAAAAATTATTGATGTTAACATTTCGATTAACGATGATAACCTATTTTTTAGACAATGAAAAAAATTATATGAACTAGGAGAATTTTTTTTTCCCCATAAAATTCACCTTAAAAAAATATACACACATTTAAAAAAAAAAAAAATTAGGTCTTCAATATAGAACTCCCTTTTATATAATATTCTACTCAAAATTAAGTATCGAACTACAAATTCTGTAAAAAAGTTTGTAAATACGTTGAGAAATAAATAATTTACAGGACATTGAAGTTAGATGTAAATTTGGCATTTAGCTTGTGTCGGTGACTATCAAGTCCTCTTAAAAAGTCCTTACAAACTATTTTTTGCCTTTCAAAAGCTGTATGAACTCCATAATATAGAATATTATTGCAATTCATAGTTTTTATTTTATTTTAAATCTTGGTCTTTTTTTATGAGTTGATATTTCTATGACTAAAGGACAACCAAACCACTTCTCTACCTACACCATTGATCTCAAGTATTTTGGACAATGCTTGAAATTGTTCCACTGAAATTTTGCTTTTTAAGAAGTTAATTCTCCATCTTAAGCAATGTATTAATCCTAAAAATTTCGAACTTAGGGTTAATTTCTTGGGCTTGAAGCGCGAGATGAAGAGGAGGGGATTTCTTTCGTTTCAACCTTTCCTACAAAGTCGTGTATTTCGTGGTGCTGCTCTTGAAAGTTTTAATGCAGCCTAATGGCTCTGCTATAGATTTTCATTGTGTACATAGAACGTCTACCTTTGGACATTTTGACAAATTTTTATCATCGTGCTCTATTCATCCATCAAACATCCTATGATAAAATGTTTGGTTACTCTTGTATACTTGTGTCAATCAAAGATTTGAAATATCCTGTACTATAATTATCATGTCGTGATTGTATATCCTTTTTTTATTTTTATTTAAACGAATTATATTTATTGTCAATAAGAAAAAGACCGAGAATAATTTTGTGAAAGACCTTTAATTTATGTTGTATTAATGATCAGTGCATTTAATATATTTGTTTTTAGTCTCATTGTATAAGAAATTCACTTGAGTTTGTTCATTCCATATGATAAAATTAGCACCATGCATACAAAATGTACATTTCTACCTAGTTAAAGTACTATTTTTGCTTCTATCTCCTCAATGTTGGAAAATACTATTATTCAATTGTCATTTGTACATTCTCTTGCTCATTCGATTACTGCCTTATTCAACATATCAAGTGATTCAATTTCAAATTTTGTAATTTTTGTAATATTTCAAATAAATTAAATCTTGATATCATATGTGTTTGGCTGCTTTATGTTTTGGGACATGATTAACTACCTCTACACTGGAAATAATAATCTAGCAATTTAGTTGATACCATTTTTTTGCTATTTTTTCCCACAAGTGGTTTTACAGGGTTATACATCATTTAATTTTTATAATTCAGTGTTTACCAAAACAAATATTTTAGTATAAAACTTTGAAGATATTTAAATAATACCATCAGGGTCTATTGTGGAGGTTTCCGAATGTTCTAAAACCGGACATGCTTTTTTAGAAAGTTGATCGTACACAGCTTACTTTTTGTATGTTAAAAATAACCAATGAGTCACTCTACTCTTCTCTATTTTGTGCCATAAAACCTAACATCAGCCAAACAGCTTCAATTCAACATTTCTTCTTAAAACCGTTCTAAATCCTTTTTTTTAACAAAGTATCACCAATACCTACATTTTAACAATTTTGAAGTAATAGATCACGTTTTAAACGATCTTGCTAATACAGCAGTATTTGAAAGCAAGCACTTTTAATTGTTTAATTTAGTTAATTACTGAATTAGAAATAATGAATATAATAAATTGCTCGAATGAAATTATAAAAACTGTTTTAATAAAGTTTTCAGTTACGTTGCATTACCAGGGTTCCCTTGGTCATTGAAACGGTATAGTGGTTAACGTGCTAGCTTCTAGACCGCGAGGTTGCGGGTTCGAGTCCCGTGTTAGGCATGGGTGTTTGTAAATGTATGTTGGCTTGTCTAATGACGAATGTTTCGGCGCATTATAGCCCTCGTGTTGCTGACGGCGTCAGATAATCTGAAAACAACCAACCAACCCTTGGTAATTGAAAGTCATTAAAAGTGCTTATTAATTTTGAACTTGTTTTCAAGGCCTTGAAAATGCTTAGAGGTGCTTAATAGTCCTTGAAAATGCTTAGAGGTCCTTAAATGTCCTTGATTTTTGCAGATGTTAGCCCCAACTGTAAAATTTATAAAATACAACTCAGTCTTGCCATCCCTGCGTGACCGCCACTTATCTGTACCGTATCGAAATTATCTGACATATTGGTATTATGCATCCACCAACTTGTAACTTTTTTGATAGAATATACTTTATTAAAAATTGATACGTAGACATGATGCCTGAAAACAAATTTTCAAAGGTCCTTATTAACATTATTTAGATCTTTAAAAGTCATTGATTTTCATTCTGTGATTTGAGTGGGAACCCTGATTACTTATTAAAAGAATTTTTAAGCACTGGTGCTTATGCAAGATGCAATGTTTTTCTTTTAGTATTGCACAAGCAATCCCCTACTTGTCTTTATCTTTTCATATCAGATCAAGAGGATACAGAAGATTACCATACAAAATCCTATTTATTTAGGAACAACTAAATAATTTACATGTACTCAAGAGAAAGAATATTGCATTTACATACTCTTTGTCGACTTCTATGGAAACTTCTATTTCATTCCTTTCCATAAGTAAATGGTATAAATTACTGTGGTACTAAAAAAGGAAAAATAGATAAATGCAACTAATATAGATTTTTAGCTTGCATATCACTAAACTATCATTACTACATATCACCAAACAATCATTATTTGTTTCACTTTGAAATGATTTTAAAATAGTTTGTTTCTATGATTATTTCTGAAAACATTTATTTCAAATTGGTTTCAATTTCTAGTTCCTCAAAAGTAAACTATTGTAACTGCAATTTTTTTTACTACAAAACTTTTATCATGAGTTTCTTTGGCAGTAGAATATTTTCTATAGTTTAGGTTCAGAAACAACATAAGCATTGTAATATATTCGTGTTAATAACCAACAATATTGAGTTAAATAATTATTCGGTAAACTTTTTGCTCTATGCAGGATAGTTTATTGCTCAGGTTGGCATTACATGATTATAACTAAAAAATTTGCTTATTATTATTAATATCCTACTCTATTAATTAAAGTTTTGGGCAATATTTCAAAGATTGGCTAAATAATCAACAATACAAACTGGATTATCATCGAACAACTTCGTAAAATGGCTGGCTCCAAAACCATTAAATTTTAATATTTGTTTATTTGATTGTTGTTGATTTAATATTTTTTGGTTTGCCTGTAATTGAGCAACTGTTATTTGTACTAATAAAGAATTAAAGGACTATACTTTATTAGAGGATAAACTTGCCTTTTTATTTTACACACTAATGGAGAATTCCCGCATTTTTTAATTTTTTTTTATTCGATTCTAAATGTTTCAAAAAGGCCATAAACACAAAAATGTCTGCTCAATGCCAATGCGGTTTTTCTTATTTTTATTTTGCGATCAAAATTACCTTGTTCGACGTTGGCAAGAAAACGACTCATTCGGCTGGCATTGAATGTGACGCCACAGCTTTTCAAACATCTTGGCTTGAAATGCAGCAGCGGAAACCAGATTTGCGCAAATCACGCCAACCTGTACAAAATGTGGCAATGGTCTACCAACGCTAACTCTTTCAACGCCAACTATTTGACAGAAACCTCATGATATCCATAGAAACTATAGTACCTCTTTACGTCATGAATTTTGTAGACTGTTTTGATCAGACTGGTTTCGGCTCAGTTTGGGGCATTTTCTTTTCTTAATATTTAAAACACTAATTTTTTAAAGAACTCTTGTTTAAATATTTGGAATCGGAAAGAAATTCTTCATAAATATATACTGATTTTACTTGTTTTTAAAAAATGCGGGAATTGTCCATTACAGCATTAAGCAGCTATCTTCGATCACACCACCTTTTCATGGTAATGTTTAAAGTTGATCTTGCTTTAGACGGCTAATCGGTATTGTGCAGTATTACTCTTGTTTTATCAAATAGTGTTGGAAACATCTTTTACCAATAAGTGTTCATCGTTAATCTGCAAATGTTTGAGTTGGGTGAGGATATAATATTTATAGTATCAAACACAAAAGCAATTTTTTTCTATAATATTATTAGCCATGTAACAGTGTTGTATTTTTTTGTGATTAGAAGATAGCAGGAATCAAACTCAAACTTCCAAATCGTTCTGATTGTTCTAACAGACTTCATTCTGAGGATCTAGTTAGTTTTCTTAGTAAATTTAAATTAATATAATACTCTTCAAACCCAATTTCTGAACAAATTACTATAGCCTAGGCCAAACTAATTAAACTTAAGTGCATCAGGATAAACTACTTTGGCTTTGAAACTACTAGTTTATGCTGACGTATTTGGACTGAATTGGATTTTCCTTGATCTAACAAGTTCATCCTAAGTGCATCAAGATAAACTAGTTTTTTCTAGTCTAACAAGTTCATTCTTAGTGCATCAAATATACATGCTTAGGATAAACTAGTTGGGGTCTGGGACTCAAAATTCTACAATCGTTATTTTTAGAATTATTTTTCTGAAATTTTTTATGCAGTAATGTATGATGCTTTGAAACTTAAAAAACTATTTTAAATTTTCAAATTTAAAAAATATTTTATTGTAAATTAAATAACTTTTAAAATTTTGATAGATCCTAAGTTTAATGTATCTTAAAAAACTTTTTAAGAAATCACTTCATTTTTGCCTAAAATTACTTCATATAAGTCTTATCAAAAATTGTCTTCATGATTTTTCAATAAAGTAATTAGAAAAGAAATATTTAGTGCAAAAACTATAAAATCCATAATATGTTAAGCTCCAAAAACTTAAAAAAAAAAAAAGTTCAATAAAAAACATAATTTCTGAAGACAAATTAAAGAAATATATATGAAAATAATTGTGGAAAGTTTCATAGATTTATGACAAGTAGTTTTTGACTTATATCAATTTAAACTAAAAAAAGGGACAAAAAGCGTTACCGAGAAAAACAGTTTCAAGACAGGATGTCCGAGATATAGTTGACAATTAACAAAAATTTAAATATTTCAAGTTCTACGAATGATAGAAATAAAATTTGTGTGCCCTTTTATTTAAAAATATTTGTATTATTTTTTACAGTAATAATTTTTTATTTTTTTTTGAGAATTTAAAAAATTTTGATTCCCAAACCTCATTAAGCCAAACTATTTCATCCTATGTAAGTGTAGGATAAACTTCTTTGGGTGGTTACATTTCCAAATTTTATTTATAAAATTAAAAGATTTAATATCGCAGCTTTCGAGAGAACCCAGTAATTCATTTTGCTATAGCAATCGTGGCTGCAGCTAAGCCAATCGCCCCACCCCTCCCCTAAATAAGTACCTTTCACAATAATGAAAAGTGTTGTTTTTCTGGTTATTTTTTTGTCTGTTGCTAAGTAAAAAATCACAACATGTTTATATAGCATTTTGATTATGTATTACCCAAGTTTTACAAGAACTTTGCTTTACAGCACCCACAACCATTATTTATATATTCAAGAATTTCTAATTCATTGACTACTAAGTGTATAATTTTAACCAAGACAAACTTTTTCTCATGTAATTATTTCAATAATAGTTCATTTGCTAAATTGTTCCTCATTCTGTCATCAACTTACCATTTGTTCATCTACTGGATCATCGCAGAATTTCGGATGAGATTCTGTGCACTTGATTTCTACCGCTTTCTCGGGAGTTATCAAAACATGCTTGAATGCATCCTGTGAATAAGTGTAGTTCGATATGTTACAAAATGGGTAACTGATTTCAGAGAAATTATAACTTACAGTAGAAGGTATATGAAAATAAAGCATATGATGACAAAGTAGGTATTCAAATAGCTAATGCATTTAAAAGGCAATCAAAAGTTGTAATTTATGCTCTCACTTTATCGTCATTTTCGCTGAAATTGTACTTCAGAACCAGTTGATCCGGCGCCACAACAGTGTTCCACCTGCTCCAGTAAAAGTTGAAGGAGTGACTTAACATGGACATACACGAGTAGGCAGAATTCTCTAGTTCTTTGCTCTGAAAATTAAATACAAAACTGAAATATACATGATATTTCGCGTAGTACACATATATGACTAGCTTCGCGTCAGTCGCCATTGCTGTCCACATCCATCTATACTAATTGAAATGCTGAGTATGATTTTGCAGCACTTTTCGTATTTGATATATTTTGCTCTTAGAAATCAATTAATTTCCCACCCAAAATTCATAAAAGATGTTCATCCGAAAACAATTTCATTGAGTCTAAATACGCTCATCTTATCGAAGCTTCATTCAACATCCGCGGAAATATAGATTTCCGCTTTTTCTACATAGATTTTGGTTATTACTGAGATAGTTGCAAATCCTCAAGATTTTAATCTCACCCTGTGAAAAAAAATTCTCTTTTTTGTCTGGTAGCTAGCTTGTATTAATGAGTATATATATATATTTTTTTGTTTCTCAGTGTGGAGAAGGGGGGGGGGGGGGTATTAATGTGGATTTTCGTAGCAGTGAACTTTTTAGAGATCGAAGCGAGCTTGTGCTTGCGTAACAATAAGCTTTTCAACGGGCGAAGTGAGCCTGACTCTTAAAGCGTCAAAAACTGAGATTTATATACATTAAATTATTAAAACTAGGATCTGTGTTCATTATTCTCCAAAACGCAGGGCTACGCAACTAGAGATAAACAGTATAATTACAATTTAATATTAATTTGTCTTTAAAATATATTTGGGTTTAATATATATATTTTAAAATTTTAGGGCTTAAGAAATTGTTATAATTGTATGAATATCTCTTACTTTTGAAGAAATTTCTATGAATTTGCATATGTCATCTTCTACTGCTATGTTAATGCCCATGGATAATAATTTCTGAAAGAAAGAAAAATAAGTGTCTCAAATTAGGTCAAATATAATATTATTACTACTTTGTAAACACTTTAAAACATTCACCTACCATATGAATGGGATAAGTGACTCTAACACTTTAAAATGTCGTAACTAAAATGTTTCAAAAAGTTCAGTTCCTCTAAACTATCACCATATTAAAATTATATAACTAATAATAACCACAAAATAATTGCAATCGTGGATTGGATTTCCGTTTTTCTAATCTAAACACTACATCATATACCTATAGGCAAAATTGAGCTTCAACAAACCGAACTGTTTAATTTACTTTTGGAAGTGATTCTGAGCACTGTATCAATCGTCCACCTTTCCTGCTCATTTTGAAGAGAGACTGAAGAGTTCGGTGAGGCTTAATTGCATGCTAGTCGCGCAATATGCCTCCTGGCCAATGAAAGTGATTTAAAAAAAAAATAAAAAAAATTAAGGGTTTTAAAATGTATACAAACACGTCAAAACGTTTAGTCTCCTTGAATCATCTCTCGATCCGTATCGTTCTTCCCCTTTGACAATCATCGTTTAGTAAGGCTTTGAGCCAACCAATTTCTCTTGTTTTTTTTTTCTTCTTTCTCACAAAAGTAAGACTTAAACAGTTATTCTTCATTGGTCTTCAAATGCATTTAAAGTAGTAAGGAATACACAATCGTTAGTTGGCGAGCAATTAAGCTGTAAAAGTATATGAGAGTTTACCTGTATCAATCCATCAGGTCTCATCCAAACCGAATACCATTCTGAGAATAAGCACTTGGCGTCTTGTTCGATCATCTGTATGCAGCAGCCTCCTTTGCCAATCTCAATCTTGATCGCCACTTGCATACCAGTTATAGTAAGCTCAGAGGAATTGGGATGTTTTCCGGAAATCAATTCCCAAGACTAAAAAACGCAGGTGAGGAAAAAATAAGCATTTAAAATTGTGTCTATGTGTGTGTGATATATATTGAGTAAAAGCTATACTCGCTATGTTAGAAACTTCTAGTCAAGTTTGTTTAAATTATTTTGTATAAAACCTTGAAATTTAGGGAGTATGTAAGATACAAAAATGATCACTAAAGAAATGACATAAATTAAAAACTCGAAAATAGCGTCTAATAAATATTATTTTATATTTCAAATCCTTATGTGAATGCCTATGCAGTGACACCACCTGCAATAGTCTTTTTCTTTTTTAATTTTCAAGCAATAGTATGGCTTTTTTAAATTTTAGACATTAAATGAAAACAATTTATGTCATTTCATCAAGTGATAATTTTCGTACCTATAAATACCAAATTTCAAGGTTTTGTACAAAGTAGTTTCTAAATGAATTGGGTTAGAAGCAGTGCTAGAAATGTATGTAGACGCGGGGTGACGCGTCCCCCCACTTGTCCAGAAAATACCCATGCGTCTCCCCACTTCTAAAAACACTGAAATCCATCCCCCCACTTCTAAAACCAATGAAATCCATCCCCCCACTTCTAAAACTACCGAAATCTATTCCCCCAATTTTAAAAAACATTCAATCCGTCTAAAAACTGAAAGGGGAGGGGGAAAAAATAGAATTAGCCATTTTCATTACTTCTGCTTTTGCTTTTCTGTCCGTTTGTTATTTTTTATACTTTCATTTTTGTTTTGTTTAAAGCAGATTCAGTCAATTTTTCTTGGAAATGCGCGGCGAGTTTCGGCGCCCGTTGTCTGCGATTATTGAGGAGTGGATAGAAAAAGACATATTTATTGCACTATCATCTCCTGTTTTGTCCTCGACCATTTACTTTAAAATGTTTTGTATTTAGTTGATTATTAGTAGAAAACCGTGTATTCCTCCAACTTACACATTAACTCTTTTACTTCTGATTCTAAACGGCATTTGCATTCGTAATCCATCTAGTACAAAACAAAATGAGATTGATATATTTGGCTTCAAAACTGTAAGAAAATGACTCCGATACACTACAGAACGTTGAGGAAGGAGCAGTGGAAAATGTGCAAGTGCATAAAGTTGAAGAGACCACGTGGAGAGAAAATCTAGCACGTGGCAGCAACAGTAAGCAAAAACGCACTGCAGTAATGATTATCCAAAGTATTGGACACAAAATGATACGCACCTTCAGAAATACAACGAGTATCCATGGCTTACTTGTGAAGAACAAAAACGTGGATGCAACACATACAAAAGGCTGCTAAAAAGCTTGGAACCAGAAAAAAAACAAGGTTTGAAACTTTCTACGTGTCAAAAAGGCTTGGAAAATCTAGCCCTTGATCTGTCTGGTACAAGTTTTTTAGGTTAACGTTTGTGACAAATCTCGGTCTGTTTTTTTCGCTTGAAAGACTTCTCGGAAGGTGTTCTCATGAGTTCTGAGTCTATCAGGAAGTTAATTCTTATTCGCAAAAACTCTTCCTTTCATTAAATGCTAGTTATCCACAAATTTTGGTTGTGATTTATCAAACAATTGATTGAGTGACTTATCGAGACCTGCCAGTTTAACTATCATGAGGCTATTTAGCTGTAACAGGACTAAATTTACCTGGTATGGCATATTGTTGTACCTTCTCTGCAAAAGTCCAATAATTCCAAATTGGTTAGTTTTGAAATAGATGTGGCCAGTTTCTGAAAGTGCAAAGGTAAGTGGTTATTGTTTTTCAATTAAATAACGAAAATAATTAATTTACACATAAAATTGTATTGCAGGCAGTGATTGATGAAGTTGTTGTTGTGTTACCTTCATCGTATTTAGTTTCAAAAAAGCCTATGGGACTAAAACCTTTCTTGTCAGGTATCCAGAAGGAGGGCGTGGGTTGTTCAAGAAATAATACGCTCTCTGGAATCCTGAAACGCGAAGAAAACATCGTAAGAAAAATACTATTTTGCTATACTCATTTGGCTTCTTTATATTATCAGTCGACACATAAATGCAGTGGCGAAAGGGGGGGGGGGGGATATCTCGCCGAAAATTCTGATTAAGTGAGGTTAACTGTGCAAAATTTATTAACCTTCCGTCTGGCTCATTTAATTTGACAGTTGCAGGTGATTTTGTCGTCTTACCCAGTTGACTATTTGTAAATCAAATATATGTTTTTTGCAGACTTTAGTATTTTTTGACACTCCTTATACTGATGTTCAACACTTGACATTATATATAAGAGCGTAATTATATTTTTTGAATGATGCACATCAAGTACATTGTACCCGCACTCAGCGATGTACAATATTGTTAGGTTAAGAAGATATTGCCGTCAAAGATCACTCGGCCCCTTGGTCCTTTTAATCACCCCTACTGCTTGAATATGCCAATTTAGTGTATTGAATAATACTAATTTTACTTTCAAAAGATCTGCTGATAATATTGATCTCTACATACCATAATAATAATACACGGAGTCCAAAAAAGTGGCTCCTTATTTTTAAAAATTAACTCATCGAAAGCAGATATCACTGGAGATTGAAATTCATTGCATGTTTATTTGATAGTCAATAAGAATCAGATTGATAAACTGTATTTTATTGACTATCCGATAAGCATAGACGTATAGTTTTCTTGTAAAAATAACTTTTTCCAGATGCTAATTTTTAAGTGTGTCATTTTAGTTCACACGTTTGCGCTCATTCATAATTGTCAAAATGTATCTGTCTCTAGATGATCGATAATCGAACAGCTTACTTGAGACAGACCGAGATGGCGCTGCACATTTCCTTGTCGAACCTCTTGATTTCGGAGTCTGCAAATTCGGCAGCGACAGCGGGCGACATGTCCGGTTTGGGGTGCCGAATCGGTATGATGCTCGTCCGGTAAGGAATCCTTTTCAGCACTTGCTCGTCCCCTGATCTCACAAGAAAGAAGACATTGAAAATGAGGATGTAATTTTGAGACATTTAAGTAACTCATTGAATTTCAAGTATTCACTTACAGTGGGTGAATATCCAGCATCCAGATTTCACGGTTTGATGAGGTAGTTGAAATAAGTCAAAGTAATACAGACCCCCAACCACAAAATATTCAGCCTTTTTGACAATTGTAAGCTCTGGTTCTTCTGGTGGTGCTAGAGTGAGAATATACAAATACTTGAATATAGCTTTTTATTGGGTCATCCAAAAAGTTCTGCTTTTTTTTTTAATGATAAATACCAACGAAGCAGTACAAAAACATTAAAAAAAAAAAATTGAATTACATTAGCACTTTAAAAAAAAATCAAGCTTATTTGTATAAATTTATTGAAGTGCTGTTTGACGTTCTCCAAAGAATTGAACTCTAAGCAGTTAAAGCCGACCAAACGGTATAGTGGTTAGCGTGCTAGCTTCTAGACCTCGAGGTTGCAGGTTCGGGTCCCGTGTTTGGCATGGGTGTTTGTAAATGTATGTTGGTTTGTCTAATGACGAATGTTTCGGCGCATTATAGCCCTCGTGTTGCTGACGGCGTCAGATAATCTGAAAACAACCAACCAACCAAGCAGTTAAAAGAATTTGAACTTACCTTAAAAGGTGAAAATCTGAAGGGCAATGTCTGGTTAATATGAAGGAACTTGAAACATTCCATTCGCATCCGATAAATCTTTGCCATTCGGCGAAATGTGGGACGTACCCCAAAATCACGATAGAATGGATTGTCATCGACATCGAATCTATCTGGTAAGTTTCAACTCGATTAGATGATGGCATGTAGGCTAATTAGTAATTAAGCTTCCGTAGATTTGCCCGACACGCACACACATGCACGCACGTATACTCACGCACAAAATCTCGAAGTTAATATAAAGGATTTTAAAAAAGCATCTTCATTTCGCTTCAAGAAAGAATCTAATATCGAAGTTCGAATAATCGTATTCTGTTGTGTAGTATGGAGTACCCATACATATTAACTTCTTATATGCCCAATTTTTTTCAGATGATCATGAGTGGTACTTTTTGGAATATTTAGTCTGTGTGATAGTTCCTGAACTGTATAAAGATGGGTTTTCTGCATATTTTAATAGGTCCTCCTTTTCAATAGATAATGTCCGCCCAGAACGGGCTTCGAGGCTTAAACTGATCAATTTGTCATCAGAAACAGATTTTATCCATATATAACACTTATTTTAAGAGCAGCCTGACTTGCATTTTTTCCTTTCTTTTAATAAAAGAGCACAATATGATGAAAATTAACTTACTAGTTCTCCATTCTTAGTACTGCAGTGAAACAAAAGTTGTGCCATAACACAAGCTAGAAGTACGCTGTGAAAGCAGAAAAGACCGAATTCACACATCTGTTTCAGTGTAAGCTACTCTTTACCATCGGTTCGAAAAACCGCAGTACTTCTTTGGATGACCAAATTAATTTTCATGAAATCTAAAAATTGTTTGATTGCAAGCATTAATTCAAATTATACACAATTTCCACTCATTAAATTCGATAGAACAAACACTCACTTATACTTATATTCAATCACGTCACACAGATGTACATATCTTGATTAACTCACTGATGCTTTATATCAAATCCTTCATGATTGGCAGCTCGTAGTCCATTTAATGACAGGAGGAAGTGGCTCACAAATAATTTTACTCTGGTTTACCTCTACTCTGGATATTTTAGAATAATGTAACCAAACGAAATTGTCGCTTGTTCTTCAACGTTAAAATACGCTAAATAAATGTCGTTGAGTTTAAACTAACTTAGTTTTATTGTCATGTAAAATGCTACACTTTTGATAAAGTCTTACAGACTCGACACATATGTGCAGATTTGAACACAAACTTCAATTTAATCAAACAAGTGCTTACTCATTAAAATACACAAATAAATACTCACTAAAAACACACCTTTTCATGCTTATTATCATACACTAGAACTAATGTTAACACATAAACATAAGCTCTCTCTCATATGCGAACAATTATTAAGAACATTTTCGCACTCATTTGTATGCACGTGCTTACACTTACTAACATAAAACTACACATAGTCATGCTCAATCGATGACACATCCAAAACTTCCTAAAAATTCTTTTTAAAAACTTACTGAATGACATTCCAGGAGTAATTTTCTCTGCGTCTGCCTTGCTGAAAACCTCCATCGCAGAAATTTGCTTCATAATGATGCTCAAGGTTTCAGAGAATTGTGACGCATTTAGCTATATAAAAATAATTGGGGTTAAGAATCTAGACAACCAAATAGATGGTTGTGCCTTAATTAGTATTAGTGCGTTAATTAATATCACTTAAGTACAAACCTCTTCACTGATTACATCTTCATCACCAGAATATATTTCGTCCAACATAGATTTACTGTTGTTATCTAAAATGTAATTACAATACCTATAGTTTTTTTTAATAAAAAAATTGTTGGTAATAAGATTTTGACATGTATGTAGGCATAACTTAAAAACAAGGAAGCATGTTGCTTCAGAACCAGCTCCATCAATTTTTAAAGTATTTTCAAAAGAGCAAACATAAATCCCGTCTCATTAACATGCCGATCAGTTTTTGATATTTTTTAATTATGTATTTAAAGAACCGAAAGGCTTTATTGTTTCAAATTTAATTTAAAACTAATACAAAAAACACATCATTTGAAAAGATAATAAAAATTATTTTGGAAATATTGTGGAAGAAGCTGGTTTTGGAAGCTATCAAGTAATGCATTAATACGCATATTCTGTATTGAAAGTACTTTTTTTTTTGTGGGTAAAAATGTGAAGCTTGAATGTTATTTTAAGCTATCTGGAATATTAACATCAATTGAAGTATTCATTAATTTGCTAAAAACTTTGTGTTGGTTATACGACTGAAATTTGGCAGTTAAAAAATTTATTTAATCGAATTATAAAGTAATTTTGAAGTAACAGGACATATATGAAAAATTTATAATTCTCGAATATTTGAGAGTAGTGCGAGGAAGAGAAGCTATGATTTCAGAGAATTTCTCAGAATAAATAGTTTTTTCCCCACACGAAGTAAAAAAATATTCAATTTTTATTTGATCAAACAGATGGTGCTTTATCCTCAAAATGATTTAAAACTATCAGTATTACTGAATATGGCATGTGGCAATCAATATTACTGGAATGTGGTAAACATGGTTTTTACTGAATGTCATCGAAATTTTACTATCACTTTTCCATCTGCTTAAATAATTCTGTTCAGTTACTCACCCATACTTCTAACGCCATCTGTTGACGAAAAATATCTCTATACTTTTTTCTTTTTGGGAGAAAAACATTATTTTTTAAAAAAAATTCTGCGAAAACTGCTTCCTCTTACGCTCAAATGTTTGTTCAAATGTAATTTTATTTTTAGATCATTTTGGAGCTGTGGCCAATAGAGGTCTTAGATAATCCAAAATTTTAAATATTGAATGCTGATCTGAGAACCAATTCTTCTATGTCCATTAAGGATCATATTTTGAAGTGCACATAATGCGAAACAAAGAAAAGAAACGAGGGCTCATGTAACAAACTGAACGAAAAAAAGTTCGGAAATGGTGTCACTAGTTCTCGATAGTAATAGCCAACGTAAAATAATTACTAATTCCTCTTTCCTAAAAAATTAAGTGACTGTAAAATTTCAATTTGAACAGATTTAGGGTACGGACACAGTTTTCATGGAGAAATGATAAATTTAGTAATTTAAATGAGTTGGATAGTTAAAATTGTTTGGTTGAATTCGGAAATTTTTTTTTGGCGCAAGAATGACACGAGGGCTATGCTGGTGTTGGAGTTGTCTATCTGGACTGCTCAGAGTAGTCCTATTGTGCCACAAGGAGTCTGGGAAGTGTTTCAAAGGGAAATTACCGTGCGTTGACGTTTTAAATGGGAGAAAAACTCCAACAGGCAGTCTAACAACAGTAACAGTCTGACAATCGGTAATAAAACTTATTTCCATCATCTGCCGATGATAGTAAATTCATCGAGAAAAGTGATACAAAAGTCAACTTTTCATCTATGAGTTTTCTTAATCTGACAATACAGCACCAGTAAATCAGCAAAAGTTCTCGGGCGTGTTCATTTACAAATCCCAATAGCAAATGATGGCAATAAAGGAAGACGCTGGTGGTCTGGCGAGTAAGTTAAGAGAGTTGAACTGATGATCGGGAGATCGAGTGTTCAGTTCTGCCTCACTGAATATCGGTGTGTACGTTAAAGGTGGCTTGTGGTTGTAATATGTGCAAGAAACACTCAGTTTATTGTACAATGTCTTTTATTGGTTTGCAGGATATGACTTTAATCGGAAATAAATCGTTTTTCACTGGTTAGGAAAAAACCTTATTTTCATACGCAAGTTATAGAATCTCATCTTTATTGGACTCTATTTTCATCGGATAATGCATTAAATATTTTCATCTATTCTCGTCGAATACATCAGTATTTGATCGTATTTTCCTCTAATTGAGATTTCATCGGGTAATGATGATCCATGGATGATTAAGTGGACATTTGGGTGCAGTTGCCGAGGAGTTGATGAGTTTGAGCGAGAGGCTGACGATCGGCCAATCACGGTGCCATACGAGAGTGGTGAAAGACCGACCATATGTGGAGGAGTAATTGCTACTAGGATAATAACTCCCCACAAGCCAAGCTTAGGATTTGTTATTTTTTTTAATATTGAAATGTAACTATGCGAAATTCGAGAGTACTTTAAACATCTACCCAGATTATTCCGGCTAGTCAATCTCTTTAGGCAATGTACTTGATTACTACCTTTAACAGTAATTTCTCCTAATTTCCACTCGTTCGGCAAAGCAGACTCGCAGATCATGGATGTGACGTTGTCGAACAGTGTGTGCAGTATTCGCACTGCGCAGTTCACTTTGGCCAGTTCAGGGGGCAATTCGAAACTGAATCCCACGGAGGTCAGATCCATGCCCCTGTGTCTGATGTTCTTGGCCAGATTGCCCCACAAGCACAGGATGAAACCTGCGTTCGAATCGTCTTTTACGCCGTATTCCATGTTGAACGTTTCATCGTTGATGTTCTCGCTTGCACCCTGCATGGTGAAAAAGTTTTTTTTTTTTTAAATGTATCATTAATAGGATTTTTTTTTTTAATGAATCTGTTTCGATGCTATCATATATTAAAATATCCCACATTCATTTTTTTTATTGTATATATTTACAATTTCTGGTTAATATTATATAGTCTTTTTATGATTTGTACTTAGCAAACAATCTTCTTCGGCCAACCTCAAGAGCTAAATCAAATGCAATAAAGTTTGATTAAATAATCGACATAAACATGCATATTTTCTAAAGATAATTCAGTAAGACTGAAAAAGTGGATTTAAAAAAACTTGAAGTTAGAATGTTATAATCAATGACAGTAGTATATAGTGATTTATTGTTTGTTAATATGAGAAGTCCCAAGTAAGATCATAAGTGACCGATTTGTAGATTTCAATCACGTGAAAAATGCCAGTCAATTCCATTAATGTTTTTATTTACTCATCACGCGGGGGGGGGGGGGTGAGTTACTTATTTAGGTGGAACATAATCGATAATGCAATTGATGCCATGATTATTAGAAGTGGATGGGTTTATAAATCAGTAGATTCAGCTTGTAAAACATCTTGATGTCTTGGTCTACTTAAGAGTAACAATGTCCGATTGTTAGTGCTAACGATAAAGGTTCACATCCTGAAAATTACTTAAGGCGTTGGTATTTTAAAACGAAATATAACATGAAAACAGTAAGTGTACTACTTAAAAAGACAAAGCAGAATTTAAATTCATCAATCTAAAATTTAATACTCCGCAGTAGCCATATTTAGGCAAATGGAGGTTGTGTTAGATGTGCTAAGATTTCACCTCCTTTCTGAATTTTATTTTTCTTTGGTGTTTCGGATATCAAAATACGCTTAATCCAACCGTAAGGACTAATGCAATCAAGGAAAATAGAATCAGTTCATATGTAAATGACTAGGCAGCGTTTGAAACGAGAATGGCCGTGCAAAATATGATGTGCTATATTTTAGTTCTATATAGGGTAGAGATTTGACTGTCAACAGTTAGCACTAAGCGATTTAAGGTGGGAAATTATTGATTGTTACAAATATGCTTTTCAATTTTAAATAATTTTCATTGGTAAAAGAGTAGCAAATTTGTTTCAGTAAACGGACTACATACGTCGCTAGATGAACATATGGAGTGAATGAAAAGTTGTTGTTTTTATAGAAGAAATTTTATATGGCGCATGTGTATGAACTTGTCTAATGTTACTTTATTAGCCAATAAAAGGACAATTTCATTTTCAAATTTTAAGCGAATTTCTAATGTATCCCCAAAAATATACACTGCTTAAGGAGTAATAACTTTATAATTTTTCCTTCTTTTCTGGATTTTAATTAATTGGAAATAATGAAGTTTTTTTTTTATGTTTCGCAATAACTTTCCAATATATTTTCCTAAATGGTGAATATCTTTGATTTTCTTAGTTTTCTGGGACGTTGTGTTAAGCTGTAAGTCCCGATGCTTAGCCGTTTTGTTTGCAAAAATAAGTCGTTGAGTTTACAAATCAACCAAACTAAACACTTCTGTTATGTTGTCTATAGAATATCCTGAACTGTTCCATTTGTTTCTAACTTATCTTTTATCAGATTAATTTTTAATCGCGTAGGCTGCGATATTGATTTTGCACTTCTGATACATTTTTATACTTCGAAAAGCATTTAATCTAAATATTCTTTTTCGTAAGTTAATCTTGGTCCCCTCATTGTTTTCAATTAATTGCACCCTGAAAAAAAAAAAAGTATACAAGTAAGAATTTTTTTTTTGACACCCTGTATTTTTTTTAGGTGAAATCCATTTTTGTTGTTGTTGTAATAAACTAATAGAGATCGTTGCGTGAAAATTTAGTATATTTCAAATTAATAAAATAAGTTGGAAATGAATTGTAGATTTGATTTGAGTACGTACGCGCTGATTAAATAGATGCACAAAAAAGTTTAGCTTTGCCTTTAAAATAGTTACGATTATATTTATAATGGCTGTACTTGCTCTTACGTAATCCCGTTGGATTATGGAAATTAAAAATAATGAGAAGAAAGGTGGAACGCTTCACGAAATAGTAGTATGATATAGGTTTTAAAATATTCAATAGATAAGAATTTTAATAACTAAAATTTCATTGGAAATCCATTTGAAAAATCAAGTTTAAAACTAGGTATTCACCGTCTTGCATCCCCTTGGTTGCCATCTGCAACCCCCTGAAACTAATTCCCCCGCTGCTTATATTTACACACACAGAATTTATAATAATTTCATACAAATACAATCGTTGACTATCCTATTCTAAATATAGTGTTTTCGAAAGAAAAAAATGAGTAGGAACCAAATTGAAACTTACCCTTAAAATGAAGAAGGTAGCTTTCTCTATTTTCTTTCTTATCATTCGCTGTAAGTTTTTTATGCTCTAAAATACAAAATATCATTATTAAGAAAACATGTAACCCACTGACGGTCATGGGAATGGACGAAATTTCCCAGTTGTTTTCCCTGCAGTAAATTTTTAATAATATTTCTTATTCAAATACATAATTTTTTTTAATTATTTTTTATTTGTTTTGTTTTGGATAGGTTATAGATTATCATCCTAATAAAAATATCTAAAAAATATTTTATTTTAAATTTTATTTATAAATTTAAAAATGTTTTGTATTGCTGGAAAAAGTGGGATCCTATGACGTATATATACGTGCATGACCGTCAATGGGTTTTAAACAGTGTTAACAGTACATAAATATTTTGAAACGAGCTTTGCAGAAAAGAAAGAAGAACTTTTAAGGAAGTTTGAAAGAAACAAGTCTAAGTCCAAATTTACCGATTTTTCTTTCATTTCATTTTCTTTCATTATAAGTTCGTTTTTCATCTGAACGTAGCATTGAAACTCATCTTCAAAACTTTGTTCTAAAGCCTTTAGAGGTATCAACAACAGTAAGTTTTCTAAAGCATTTAGAAAAAAACACTAACTGAAAGTTCCTCTCAAAGCATTTAGAGGAAAAAATAACAGAAAGTTTTTTTTCTAAAGAATTTAGAGGAAAAAATAACAGAATTTTTTTTTCTAAAGAATTGATGGAAAACACTGACAGAAAGTTTTTCTAAAGTATCTAGAGAAATCAATAATAGAAGCATTTAGAGAAAACACAAACAGATTTTTTTTCTAAAGAATGAGAAAACAATAACAGAGCTATATAAAGATTCCAAATCTGGGTGTGAATTCATTTTTCCCACTCTCATGTAAATTTGTTTAATTGTGACTTAAACTCATTTGATTCTGTGGTACAAATATCAAGACTTAACATTTATTATAATGGTTCCGTTTGCTATGTATCATCTGCTTTTTGATATAACATGTTTCAGCATATTATCATATTAGAGCTTTACCTCAATCCAGGATCTCAAAAATTTTGGAGAAATTTCAGGACACTCTGAAAGAGCTACCTTTATCTCTTCACACATCTGGAAAATAAGGTGTAATATGTATTACAAGCAATTAAAAGGCCTAGTGAGTATACTCTTGCGCCGAGGTATCGTACAAACATTGGAATTTCTGCAAAAACCGCATTGTCCTTGCAAAATTTCAATTCATTTTTTAATAATATTTCAAATGATGGATACACGGAAACCATGAAAGTTACTTTTAAGTACACGTAATCCTTTTGATAATATCTATAAATACTTCAAATTAAATTTTATATTGTTATTTTATTGTGTTCTTAGTTGTTTTGGTATATATAATGGAGATTAGAAAAAAAAAAATCTTGATATTTTTTTGAATATATCCCTTCCTATTTTGTGCTTGTTAAAGAAAATGAGGTTTTTGGAATATTATGATAAAAAATTTCACATTGTCAGTAAGTGCATTTTTAAAATTAGTAAAATAAGTCTTATAATTCGACAATTAAATATTAAAGACAATTTTTAAGATTCAAACAAGAATGATTATAAGAACGGTTGAAGAAAAAATACGCACCTCCAAATCGATCACTTTCTCTTATTCGCCATGTTTTGAAAATAACTAAATAATAAACACATGTTTTTAAAAGTATGCTGTCATTGGTCGCAAGCCAATGTTTTTCCATTCGATGTTCCATGCTGTGCATAAGGTGTGTTGTAAAAGTATCCTAAGATAAAATAACATTAATACAAAATAATAATAAAAAATTAATTAAAAAAAAAAAAAAATTTAAAAAAAAAAAAATTGACCTCAAGTATCTTAGAAGAACTGTGCGTGAATCAGGGACTGTAACAAATCTTTTTTTTATCAGATCGTAAGCGTTAAAAAAATTATGAATTATTTGCATCAAATTGTCCTGTTCGTCTCAGCAACAACAAAAATACAAATTTCTTTCTGTTAAAAAAACCCAGAGCTGTGCCCTTTGCTCAATATCAAAACAACCATTGACTGAACTGGAGTAGTCCCGATTTAAATCCCACATTAACTTTTACAGGTTGAAGAATTTTCACAAATTTATAAAAAATACTCCATCCTCCGACCTACTCCCCTGAATAATATTACTAGTGCCACTAATCTCAAGTTAGTATTCCTGTTACTATGGAGGTTGTGCATGGGCATGAATAATTGCATATGGAGGTTAAGTATAAGGCACAGTTAACTGCTATTTGATGCATTGTTGTTGGATAAAAGAAAAGAAAAATTCGAATTTGTTTTTAAAGGTGTATTGTGATTGGTCGCAAGCAAGCATTGCATAATAGTCCTAGAGGCGATTGCAGTTTTTGGACCTCATCAAACATCATTCTGAATTTTTTATAGAAATTGGAGAAAATTGAGTAGATTACGAATCCACTGATCTGCCGTGGCAAAAATGGCCGAAATTGATCAAAAATCGACTTGGAATGAGTTGAACTAAAATCCAATTGCCAAATATGTCACAACTTGCCAAAAAGAGAACAAACTTTTTCGTCTGGCAACTCACTACAATTTGATTTTCAATGAGAAAAAGCGCAAACGATTTTTGATCTCTGGCTCGGAAAACTTGCATCTTTTAAAAGTAAGCCAAATTGGCGACATCAGTTACGTCATCAGTGACGTAATGTTTACTGCCAATTTGGCTCATTTGTGAAAGATGCAAGTAAGCCAGAGCCACACATCCGAATCGTTTGTAACCTTCTTAATTGAAAATTAAAGAGTGAGGGTTACCAAATAAAAAAAAAAACGCTCATTAATTGGCAAGTTATGGTGCATTGGCAATTGGATTTAGTTCAACTCATTAAAAGTCGATTTTTGACCAGTTCTGGCCATTTTTGCCACAGCAGACCAGTGGATTCGTAATCCACTCACTTTTCTCCAATTTCTATAAAAAATTCAGAATGATGTACAATGAGGTCCTAAAATTGCAGTCATCTCTCAGTCTATAAGGTAAATTTACAATTTTTACTCTAATGCATTAATAAAATGCATATACACATTTTAAGACTAATAACAAGCTCAAGATACAACAGTGTTGGTTAAATAAAAATACATATGTACGCAAATATGTCTATAAAATTTGCATAACACTAAATACAGAAACTGATGAGTAACATAAAATAAGGAACATAATTTGTAGAATTAAAATATAGAGACACCAAAATTGCTTATTACATAATATCCCTAATAGCACACATCCTAACAGGGAGGTCCCTTGGAAGTCATTCGTAGTCCCGGAGATGACTGGGGACTTCCTAGGGACCTCCCTGGGAGGATGTGTGCTATTAGGGATACTAAGATAATCAATTAGTGATCGCAAAATAAAAATAGGATTTGAACTTACGAACTATTTACATTGTGTACAATTTATTATTTACAAAAGTTCTATCGTAGCAATACTTATAATGTAGCAGCCGAACTAACATCCCGACTCTTTTGGCATCGTTTAAAGACATGCATGATGTCGTAAGTTTCTTCCTCGTCTAGCTCACTCAAATAGGTATTCACTTCAGGCAGGTTGAGGGGATTGATATCCCGACTGTTGTACACATACTTGTTCCACTAAAAGCAGAAATGAGTGATTATCAGTGTTTCGTTTTATAAGAGACAATAGTATTTTACCAACCCCAATATCTGTCATTATAAATACTATAAAAATGAGATTGGCTATTCTCGCGTGGTATATTTGTTACATTTTGCTCATAGACTGTGAGGCGAAGTTTAGGTACCTCATCGGGCATCATTTTAAATTTTTTTAGTTTGGGTGGAGAATGTTAGTCGATCATGAATCACTGGTCTGCCAGGGTAAAAATGGTCGAAACTACTAAAAAATCGACTTTGAATGAGGTGAAATAAATCTGATTGCCAAATATGTCATAACTTGTCAAAAAACGAACAACTTTTTGGGGTCTTGTAACCTATTCTTTAATTTTCAATTAGGAAGGTTGCAGACAATTTGCCTTTCTTAGCACCAAGATCTTTCATTTTTTTAATTGGCAATAAATATAACGTCGTTAGTGGCGTAATATTTATCGCTAACTTGGCGCACTTTTAAAAGATGGAAGTGTTTTTCGCCAGGGAATAAATATCGCCTGCATTCTTTCTCATTGAAAATTAAAGAGCAGTGGGTTGTCACATAAGAAATAATGTTAATTATTTGGCAAGTTATGACATATTTGGCAATCGGATTTAGTTCAACTTATTCAAAGTCGATTTTTGAATAGTTTCGGCCATTTTTGGCCCGGCAGACCAGTAGATTCATGGTCTTCTAACATTTCTGTATATTCTATAAGAAATTCAGATTGATGTTCGATGGGGTACCTAAACTTGCAGTCGCTTCTTGGACTATCATATTTGTTACGTTTTTCATTCATCAGATGTCAGACTGCATCGTAAACTTCTACAATTGAAATTGTATCTTCTTTTCGTTTGAAATAACTGGATCGATTTGAATAGAACTCCTAAAGTTTTTGTTTACTGAATCGAGTTTTATAAAACTCCAAAAGTTTATGCCTTTATGTCGAGCATCGTTAAAGAGAGCAGGACCTGGACTATTCGGAGAAGTCCAAGTGTAAGGAAGGGGAACGCTTTACGAGAGGTCTCTCAAGAGGTAACAGTTCAGCCTTTGTGTTTCGAATGCAAGAAAGTTTTCACCAGGTGGGCAGATTTGTCTTGTTTTCCATTTTTATCAAATGATTGAAATTTCTCTGGTTCACATGTTTGTAGTTCTTTTTTAACTAAAGTGGATGTTTTTCAGAATTTATTTACATCTTTAAGTTAATTCACAATTAGCATCACAAGTCAGTGCCGTGTGAATGTTGTCGTATACGATGGGGAAAAAAAAAAGAAAGAAAAGAAAAAAAAAAAAAAAAATTGACCTTCAATTTTTTTTTTTTTTTTTCAAAATTCAAAATATTTAGTTTTATGAAGAACAGCAGTTTGTATATATCATATTTAAATGTATTTTTACGTTTATTTTAGGGGGAGGGGGAGAGGGAGAGCGGGATAACAAGTTGAGATTGAGAAATATGATTTGATTATTGTATTTTTTCAGTTACTGTCAGCTCTTTATTTTTTTTACTGTAATTTTTTTTATTCTTCCCATTGTCAGGCCTTTTGTAGCTACATTTCTCTATCTCCCCCCCTTCTCTCTCCCCGCAATGCCATTCCTGACGGCCCGTATTGTAAAATATGTATTATATTTTAAATTTATTTTATTTATAAATTATTTTTATTTTATGTGCATGAAAATATGTTTATATTTACCAGTCCTGCCGCCCCGTAATAGTCCGTTATTTTAAATTTTTACAAATAACTCCAATTCTGATAACCGACAATATAAAGAATGAAAAAAAAAAAAAAAAAAAAAAAAAACATTATAAATTCGGATTTTTTATGTTTTTTCTATATATATATAAGGCAAAGCCCTCACTCTCATCACTAATTCTCCCACTTTCCACATGAACAACTCTGAAAATTGCTACAAATATCAACAATGGTAAACATAGAAAAAGTAAGCTATTCTGATCTCGATTAACCTACTTTAAGGGGTCAAAAAGGGGTTAAACGTTCTAAAAGAGGGATATTCGAATGTCCCACTTCCCATTTGGTCACAACTCTGAAAATTGGTGCATATATTAACTATGGTAAATATAGAAAAAGTAAGCTATTCCAATCTCGATTTACCCTCTTTAAGAGTTGGAAAAGGGGTTAAACGTTCCAAACGAGGGATATTCGAATGTACCACTTCCCGTTCTGTCACAACTCTGAAAATTGGGGCAAATGACAACAAAGACATATATAGAAAAAGTAAGCTATTCTGATCTCGATTAACCCATTTTAAGGGGTCGAAAAGGGGTTAAACGTTATAAACGAGGGATATTTGAATGTTCCACTTGCCATTCGGTCACAACTCTGAAAATTGGTATAAATATTAACAATAGTAAACATAGAAAAAGTAAGCTATTCCAATCTAGATTAACCCACTTTAAGGGGTTAAACGTTTCAAACGAAGGATAGTCGAATATCCCACTTCCCGTTTTGTCGCAACTCTGAAAATTGGTACAAATGACAACAAAGACAAATATAGTAAAGTAAGTTATTCTGATCTCGATTAACTCACTTTAAAGGGTGGAAAAAAGGTTAAATGTTCCAAACGAGGGATATTTGAATGTCCCATTTCCCACATGGTCACAACTCTGAAAATTGGTGCAAATGACAACAAAGCCAAATATAGAAAAAGTAAGCTATTCCAATCTCGATTAGAGGTTACACTCTTTAAGAGGTGGAAAAGGGGTTAAACGTTCCAAACGAGGAATATTCGAATGTGTCACTTCCCATTTGGTCACAATTCTGAAAACTGATACAAATGTCAACAAACGTAGTAAAATCAAGCTATTCCAATCGCGATTATCCCACTTTAAGTGGTGGAAAAGGGGTTAAAAGTTCCAAACCAGGGATATTTGAATGTCCCATTTTCCACATGGTCACAACATTGAAAATTGGTGCAAATGACAAAAAAGCCAAACATAAAAAAAGTAAGCTATTCCGATCAAGATTAACTTTCATTTAAGGGGTGGAAAAGAGGTTAAACGTTCCAAACGAGGGATATCCAAAATGTTTCCAATGTTATCATAATTCTGTTATTTGGGACAAATGTTAAGAAGGGCAAATATAGAAAAAATTAGTTATTAAAAATTAGTTATTATTAAAAATTATTAAAAATATCCAAATGGTTCTAAACGAGGGATATTCAAAAGTTTAATTTCCAATATATTCACAATTATTAATTTTGGAAAAAATATCAACAAAGGAAAGTTCCTATTTTGATAATTCAAATTGTCGGGATCGAAATGGAAGTAAGTGTCTGAAATGTAAAATAAATTAATGTCTTTTGATTGCTAAAATGCACAAGGAAAAATTTCGTAGCCTCAGGTATTCAGCTAGTCGTTTATATAACACAATAGTGTCAAAATTACCAAATTTTTTTATAACTGATTTCGTCTTTATTCAGTATTTAAATGTTTTGTATCAGACATGATGCACACATTGCATATGAAAGTGACTTTTATACGGGTATGATATATCAAAATAATAGTTTATTATACACATAGTTTTACAACTTCAAATTATGTTACATTTAAAAAAAAAAAAGATATTAAGATTGTAAAAGATATTAAGTTAAGAGAAATAGTTTATCATTCAAAGAAAAATTTTTTACTTACACATTTTTCATCCCACTTTAAACATTTCTTAGCTCTATAAAAATCGTTCAGTTCCTTAAACTTAATCTTCAGTTCATTACGCTCAGCATTTTTAGTTTCCAATTCCTGTAAATAGTAATTCCCGTTTGTTTGAATTAAAACATAAATTAGTCCATTTTGATTTTTCGCCAAAAAATAAGTACTTACGAACCTGCTTAAGACCTTTAGCTTGAGTTTCAATGACAGTTTCTTGTTCAGTAAGCTCTACTTTTTCAATAAGATCTGAAAATGAAAATATTTTACTTAATTGACATTAATAAAAACCAGTTAAGTACGAATATATACACGTTCCGTATCAGATCGATATAAGAGTAAACACTCGCATACAGCCCTTTTTTTTTTTTCCGGAAGATAATCTGATTTACAAGTAGTTTATGAGCAACACGCTTAATCGATCTTTACAGCTTCGAGTTATATTTAAATTTAGATTCTCTTGGAAGATATTATTTTATATACAAATAAAATCTATAACAGTCAGACCATGTTAAACTGGCATATTTTGATGTACCTTTTCTCAGAACCCATCACACTAGAGGTCTGAAATTTTTGCTTGTATAAAATGAATATTTTTAAAGAAATCTACCCTAGATATTTTTTTTTATAAAAATAAATATACAAGTTATTTTTAAAAGCTCATTTAAGTATAAATCTAGGCACTAATGAAACTTGTATAAAAAATTTAGATTAAAATACATGCAAGTTTCTGAGAAAAGGCACATGAAACACAGAAAACACATTTGACAAAAACGAATTTAAAGCAAAGAATAATTTTTTTTAATACTTCAAATTAGGTTTCAGAAAAAAACTTATGCATGATTGGTAAGGGATTAAATTGAGGATTTAAAATATGTAAAGATCTCAAAATTCGCATTAAAAAAAAAAAAAAAAAAAAAAAAAAAAAAAACGTTTAAACTCACCCTATATTGCTTTCAAAACTTTTTTGTAATTTTAAAAACATTAGGTGGGATAAATTAAGGAAATTTTAGAAATTTGGATAATAGCAGTGGTCAGTAAAAAACCTACTTGGGGAGGTAGCAGGATTCGAAACCAGGTATTTACGATTATCTCTATTATATACGATTATCTGCTATATTCCTTTGAATACAGAAAATTTTGATGAATTGAATTTTTTTTTTTTTTTTTTTTTTTTTTTTTTTTTTTAAACTATTCATAGCCATCTACCTAAAATTTGAAGTAATATTGATGAACAAAATAATTTTTATCTAAAATATTTGTAGTCCTCTACATAACTCATCTGGAAGGCTTTAAGTCTAGGAATGGAAGGACAAAGAGTAAGATGAGGGGGGGGGGGGGGTACGTATCTTTTTAAAAAAGATATTTCAATTTATTTATCTGAATCTAAGACATTTTGATAAATAAAAAAATCATACTTATACTATATATAATCATCTGTGTCTAACTTATTTTTTAAATTTTTTCTATCTGTTAATTCAAGAATTAAAACCATTAAAAGTGAAAGTAGAGGAAAAGTATATATATATATTTTAATATATCTGAATTTATATTTATTTGAAACTAGGTTATTTTAACGAATCAAAATATTTTTCCAGCTATTCATAGTTTTTAACCCAACGTATTTGTTTCTAATTTTTTTTATATATGTATATCTGTAAATTTTGGAATTAAAGGTGAAGGCAATGAGTAAAGATGGATAATTAATATGTTAATTATTTTAATGAATCTAAGATATTTTGATTAAGCAAATTTTCTGTGTATTATTCACAATCATCTACTTCTCTCTTAAAATATGTGGTTAGGAAATTTGAAGGAGAGGTTAGAAGGAAGAGGGGACGGGGGAGTTATTTTTTTACTTACAGAAGATACAACAAATAAAAAGCAGAAGGTTTAAAATTAGTTACAAATGTTGACAACAGGTGGTTCGGAACAATCTAATAATCGCACTATGGAGGAAAAGTGAAAATTGCTTATTTTGTCCCATTTATTTTTCTTTCTGTACTCATTAAGGATATTTTAATTCAGGTAATTAATCGAAGAAAATTAAGATGAAAAGAATTCGGATTTATACAGAAATTTTCGGGTTCAGCACCACCTGTCGGCGGCAACATTAGTAATTAATTTTGAAGAATCCGTATTGGATTCTTAGAGATTTTCCAATAAACATATTAACAGTTTTTTCTTCTATCAATCACCATTTTCGAGTAATTGTTATTTTATTTCAAAGTTAGGATAACTTTTTGTGAAACACCCTGCAGCTGATATCCATAATTTTATTTCAATATAATATGTAGTTTTATTGAAATAATTTGTTCTATAGCTTCTAAAGCTTTGGACTTGAAAAAGCTACCTTCAGGAGTGTCCCTTCCTTTTTTGGCTTCTTGTCTTTCAGCTCTTGACCGCTTTCCAACAGATTTCTTTCTGGGCTAAATGATTTTATGAAAAATAAATAAACCGGATTTATTAGCATGGAATTTGTAATTAATTTGTGTAAAGATAATATGCATTTGAATGAAGGATAATTTGGAAAGCATAATTGGATTATATCTTTAGGTTTGAAAGCACCAGTTTAATTTAGTAGAATGGGGCTAATTTTTAGTCTTTTTTGCATAATTTTCAAAATTCGTAACAATATTTAGTTTTTATGCTGTCTGTTCTTTCCTTTGACATTGTATGGTTGTTGTTTTTTTTGCAGTTATCTCATGTATTTTACTTCTTAAAATTTTCTTAAAAGAATATGAATGAAAAACAGATTAATTGTTCAAGATAAATAACTAGCTAGGCACTTTTCTGCAATACATGAGAGACATTTTCCTGAAGCGTACCCATTACTGCAAAACCCATCATAAAGTATTTTAAAGAATAATTTTTTTATACACCTTCAGCAGCTGTCAATTAACAAATGAAAAGCAATTTAATTATTCTTTTCTCATATATTTTTCTGAAAATTACGGAATTAATATAGAAATGTCATTACCATCCACTGTTCCTTTTCACAAATTTTGTCTTTCAAGGTCGATAGATTAGCTACACAATTTAATGCAACGTTTTCTACTACGCGGCCCGCGACATATTTTTCTACGGCCCGTCCGTACCACAGAATATTAAGAAAAAATTATATTTCACGATACGGACTTTTTTTTTGCATAATTATAATTTATCCGGAATAAAATGTATTAACTATGTAGAATAGAGTTCTACACTACGTGCTCGAAAAAACTAAATGAAGAAGTTTTCAGAAAGGTGATTTTCATCGAGAATAAATATAGGAATAACTTAACTGAATCTCATTTGGACAATTTATTAAAGTTGGCTGCAATAAAAACTGCGACACACATCCACTATTATAAAATAAACTGAACGATTTCAATCACCATTGTCTCAAGATATTGACTAAAACGGAGTAATCTGGAAGTATAGTTTAAATACTTGTGATAAAAGTTAGGTCTAGTCGCATTGTCGCATTGAAACAAAAGATTCACTTATTTTGTAGACTTTAATTTACTAATAATGAAAATTATTATTTTTGAAATTATTTAAAAAAATCAAACATTAATTGTAATTTTATTAAGATATATATATATATATATATATATATATATATATATATATATATATATATATATATATATATATATATATATATATATATATATAAAAAAAAAAAAAAAAAAACCAGTATTTTATTATTATTATTTTATTTTTTAAGGTTTAATAATTAATAAAGATACGTATATTGGTGCATCCCGCGAAAAGCTCCAACATAAGTCATACGGCCCGCCTCTAAAAGTCAGTGGCGAAAGCTGATTTAGTGCATACTTTGAAATATGCTTTTTTCAAATATAATATATTTGAATTACACAAATATAGAGTATTTTCTGTAAAAAATATTAGTGTGATTTTTTAACTTTTCATTAGCATTTTGTGTCAATACCATCCAATAGTATTTATACTAGCTAATTGTTTTTACACTTTTTTTTTACCACTAAATGAAATTACTGTTTCAATCTGTGAGCCTTTTTTAGATTGTAAATGGAATAGTAATACTCCTTGGAAATACTTTTATATCTTAGGATTACTAAAGCTGATTGTTAATAAAAATATTTTTATTTCTGTATTACCATCCTAAATCTTATTTAATTGAATTAAATTCTATTTAGTGTTATTGTGCTGTATATTCTTTTGATAACTGAACTTATATTTTAAACTTGTAATGGTAAAAGGTTATAATTCTTTAGTTTATAATTGCTAAAATATGTGACATATCATTATCATCCTCCTATCGAAATTTTGATGTCATGTATTTAATTTATTTTTTAATGTTTTATTAATAGACTCTTAATTATTCTGTCTATCAATATTTTGAGAGATTAAATTTATTTTGAGTATAAATTTTATGTTAAGTATGATTTTTGTTATTTTACAATCTACACAAATAGAAGCTATACAAAAATATTTATTTTATTTAAAAAAATGATCTGAAAATTAACTGTTTGGTGTATTTATCTTAAGTTATAACTAGTCCATAATAATTGACCTAAATAAATTAAGACTATGCAGTATTTATATGATATCTGAATGATTTTCAATGGTAATGATACTTTCGGCCTGATTTACTTATTTGAGCACAATTGTCTTTAAAATAAATTAATATGTTTTATAAGTTCTCAGCTTTTAAAAAAATTTTAAATCAAAAATTGTTTTCATTTCTAAATTTTTTTTTTATTTCAATTTCTAAAATTTGCCAAATGTACCTTAAATGAAATATTTAAAATTTAAAAATTTTGATGCCTAAAACGGACGAATGACTCATATATGTGGTAAGTAATTATCAAATAATTAATTGAACAAATTATTTGTTAAATTTGACAGAATTAAATATTTTACTTTTGTGAAACCTTATGCTAAACCATTTAAAACAAAGATTAACGCATTTTAATATGATTTTAAATGTGATATTATTAAACTATCTTCAACATTTGAAGAAAAAGCATTTCACATAGAAATATTTTTCAAACTTAGACTTACCGGCATGATCAGATGTACACTTAAAAGTCTTCTAAAGATTCTCAAGTAAATATCCTTATATCTTTACACAATCCTAAACTTATCCCCATGGAAGTACCGCTTTAATAGCATAGTTTAAGAGAAGTATTTTTTTATGTAAATACTGCTGAAATTATTAAGCAAAAAATATGCATACAATCTCACAAACGAATGGTTTTAATAGTAAATCATTTTTATTGCTCTTCATTGTTTCGCGATTCTTAAGAAGTTACCATGACAACTCAACTCCGAATTCTTGTCAATCGAACCCACCACTAACCAATTGGGAAGTTTCTTTTTTGACACACAATGTCCTGCGTGTACCCATATCCATAAATTCGAGAGGTTGGAAATATCGATAAAAATAAACATCGATACTGTATCGTTGCATAGAAAAAAATATCGATAAAATATCGATACATGATTTTTTTTTTCTCAAAAATTTTCGGGGCAAATTTTTACTTTTCATTAGTTCATGCTAAAATTGTTTTAATAAATAAATTATAAAAATTGTTTTAATAAATAAATTATAAAAATTGTTTTGATAAATAAATTATAAAAATTGTTTTGCTAAATAAATTATATTATCATTCAGAATAAAGAAAATACATTTGGATGTCAATGCATAAATTCACATTTATTTTTAAAGAAGAAATTTTGAAAAGTAGTTTATTGCATATTTTGCCGATAGAGATGTTTTTAATATTTAAAATTAGATGCAAATTCCAGGCACTCGCTGGCAACAGAAACGGCGGTATGTTAATGACTACTAATAAATGATCTTATCTTTCTATTACATCATGTTTTCTTTTTTGTTAGGATGCCATTTTAACTGTCTCTCAGCCAAGTCCAAACCTTAGTTTAAAAAATCGAAAAAACGCATGGAACTACAAAACGATCATCAAAAAACTAAAAATGTTTGAAAATATCGAAATATCTGTAATTTGAATTGATATTTTTACTATCGATATTTTTTTAAAAATATCGTCGTATCGATATATTGCCGACCTCTAATAAATTCACACACCATATTCTTCTTCTGAAGCAATTCTTGCCATTTTACCTGAGAAGGGGAAGTGAAAGAGTTCTTTTTTCGTTTTCTGATTACTCAAATGCGTATATATTCATAGTTTTTCCCAGAAAATATTTAATTAAAATATTCAAAACTCCTGCTAAAGATGTTTTTATTTTGCATTTTGTTACCGTTAACTCTTAGGTAAAACATATTTGAAGTGTCAAATAGAAGTGCGCCTAATATGTTTTTAGTCTTCCATTACTGATAGAGAGAAAAAATTAAATTTAAAACGCTGTTTTGCTTCTTTTACAAAGTTTTCTTTTGCATTTAATTCAGTAATGGAAAGAAAGTAGCGATGAATTCATTAGTTCTCTTTTAACACTTTTAGGTGTTGTGAGAGAGGGAATAATTGAAAATGTTAGAAAGAATAAGGAATGTGAATCATTGCACAGCTTTCAATAATGCTACAATACTGGTCGCTGCTTATATGTTTGACATGGGTTGCTGTAATTTATCTTTCTCATATTTTCATTAATTAAATTAATGGCTTCTTTAACGATATTTGTGACGATTATTAATACATTGATAAAAAAAAAATCGCCAAATTGATGAAATTGGAGATTTATTTGGCAATAATTACTAAGCTATTCATTTTGGGAGTCTAACAGAAGAGGAGCAACCGCTGATGGGCTGTAGGGAAGAGAACTGTATGTTAAATACATTTGTTTTTCAACTTTTCAAGCCTTTATCAAATTTCGACGGTGGGGATATTTAGAGTGAGTGAGTTTGATCAAAATTTTTAGAACCGTTTCTTCTTAATTGTTAAGAAACAGACATTTTTCAAAAGCAACCTTATGCTTATGCGTTATTTTGATGAAAACCTTAATGTCACTTCACACGGCCCATTGGTCAGCACTAATCTGTATACAAATGTTGAACATCTTAGGTCAATGCATTCAGGAAATTTGCTTATCAGAGATAGACATACATAGGAGGACACACATACATTTTTTCTACACCACTTTTTTTTAGCTCAAAACATACAGAGAGGGGGGGGGGGGAATCGAATTTTTTGTTGTTGTTGAGCGATAGCAATACTTTCATTATCCTATGTTACACTTAGGGTGTTTGACATTAGGAACATTAAATTTCTTTGTACTTTAAAATAGTTTTATTAAAAATAAAATGTAACTAAAGGCTAAAAGTATTTTTGACAGAAGTTTTGAATATTTTAATTAGATAATTTCGGCCAAAACCAGTGAATTAATTTATGAGTTTGAGTTAACGGAACACATTGAAGAGTACAGGCTCATAGAAAATAATAAACCCTTAAAAACAAAGTATTTTCTTAAAAATCCTTTCGATGCATTGTCAACTTTTATGGGCAATGGCAACTTATTTAAGCGATTTTCGAGTTTTCATAGAACTTGACCATTAACAATAGAACCATTCATTGCGAGTCAATAACTAACTTTTTTTCCACTAATACTTGTTATCGACAGCTAGTGTATCTGCCACGATTCATCATCATAGGTTGCTGGTAAATGAATAAATTAGGTCTCCGAAGAGGCAATAAAAACGAGTATAGTTTTGGAATTTTTAGTAAAATCCCCCAAAATTTGATAGAATGCTTTTTCATTTTCATCGACAACGAATCTATATGCTAAGTTTCATTTCGATTGATTGACTACAAGTGGGTTAATTATTTATACGATATATATATATAAATATATATATATATATCCCCCAAAAAACACTTTTGAAAAGTAGAAGAACCACCAACCTCAAAAACACAAAAAACTTTCTTGCAATAAAAAAATCATAAACATGATGAAAATTTTCAGCCACAAATACAGTGATATAAAAAATGGCAAACCTCTGATTACAACTCTCGGTTGTGACTCGCTTAAGAATGTATGCTTACTTAGTTTATTTTTAAAATTTAAGTTCCACTCCCATAAAAATTTACGTTGCTTGAGGTTGGCGCCCGTCATATGAATATTAACAATGCTTGCGTTTAAACTAATTTATGCAGATTGCACGAATATTCGAGTTTATGATTTCATTTGGATAGGTAGGAAATACAAAGTGGTGTAAATCTTCATGTTCATGTAACTTTCAAAATAGTATAGAAAAACTGTGCTCAAACGCTTGCATTTGAATCTTTATTAAGGATTTTTTAAGTAGGAAACTGAAGTGTTTGTGGTAAGCTTTTGTTTGGTTGATATATTCATTTTGGAAAGTTTTTATTGTGTGGGGGGTTTTAAAGGTTAGTAATTAAGACGGGCACCAACCTCAAGTAGCGTAAATTTTTATGGGAGTGGAACTTAAATTTTAAAAATAAACTAAGTAAGCATACATTCTTAAGCGAGTCACAACCGAGAGTTGTAATCAGCGGTTGGCCATTTTTTATATCACTGTATTTGTGGCTGAAAATTTTCATCATGTTTATGACTTTTTTATTGCAAGAAAGTTTTTTGTGTTTTTGAGGTTGGTGGTTTTTCTACTTTTCAAAAGTGTTTTTTGGGGGATATCAGAACTTTTTTATAAACACTCGTGACTTCTATTTTTTGAATTAGTTCGTTTAATCGTTTTTCTATTTATCACCTATGGTACACCTGGTACCAGGAATATTCATAATTCTTCAAACTGAGTTCGATGATACCTTACATGCAATAATTATCTTTAAAATTGATAAACCGGAAGTGGTACCAATAGCATACCTAGTACTTTAAACATTCATAATTTGTCAAAACGAAAGTTCAACATGCCATATTTATCTTGGAAATTGATAAACCGAAAGTGGTACTACTTATGCTATACCTGGTACCTTAAACATTAAAAATTTTTCAAGACAAGCCCAACGACACCCAACATGCCATATTTATCTTCAAAATTGATAAACTAGAAGTAGTACCACCTATGGTACACCTGGTACCATGGATATTCATAATTCTTCAAGTTGAGTTCAATGATATCTTACATGCCAAAATGTACTTGAACATTTACAAATTGGTTGAATGCGGACGGCAGTAACCATCAAAATCGACCACGAACGAGTAATAGAAACTTGTCTATGGCAACTCAACTCCCAAAACTTAAAGAAATACGTTGCCATCGACAAAGAGCCTGTCTGCCAAGTTTCAACTCGATTGGTTAGTTTGTACGCCCAACGACCTATTTTATGGCATAATAACGACTAATCAGTCCGGGACCCACCAGCTTAACGTGGATTCCGAATCACAACGAACATCCACACCTAACCCCGGAATCAAATCTGGCACCTTTAACATACAAGGCCAGAGCGTTCATCCCATTGAAAATTTATTCTAATAAATTGTTACAAATAAATATTACAAGTTTTTTACAGTCTAAATATTGCAATATAAATTATTTTTATTATACCAAGAATTATTTGGGTTCACATATACTAACCCGTTGATATCTGACAAAATTTAAAATATTTTCTTAACAACAATTTTAAAATTTACTATGAAATTACAATTTTGATGATATATGATTCTACGATTTCATTCTGCAACGGAAAGTAAACAAAATCAACACATCTTTAAAAACGAATGACATTTGTGCAAATTCCATTAGCCAATCGCAATGCATGGTTCATTTAGTCCTCTGTAATGAATTGACTGTGACGTCAGCTCACATAATTTCCACATTTATACTTTGTATGCAGCCCATAGTATCTTGCAACAAAAAGTGATTGTTTTCATTTTTCAAGGAGATTTCCCCAAATTAAAATGTTTTTGAAAGTTAACTCTATATTGTCATACAGTCCAAATAACCCATGCAACTTGAAGAACAAATATTTTTCTTCAATTCTGTCTCTTCAAAAATTAAATTATTTCAATTTTAAAGATGTTATAAGCCATATAATTATAGTCCAATTCGTTCTGCCTAAACTTTAACGCTACGTTAATTCTCACTTAAGCCTAACATGTCGGAAAAACTAACTTCGAAATTATAGCAAACCTGTTTGGCAACTTTTGGCATATATATTTGAACCTCAATTACAAGCTGATCGCCTTTATCTGTCGCCAAATTATGAAATGAAAAAAGTGGTCTTAAATTAATTAAAAATAGAAAGAATTATTTAATGAAGTTTAAACCAGCGTAGGATTTTAAGTTGAAACATTCCGCATCCTATAATTCATTCCGTTTGAAGATCTATAGCTTAGTTAGGGCTGGACGTTTGTCTAAATTTTTACATCAAAATCGGGCTAGAACTCGTTTTTTTATTTCTGTTTTGGAAATTTCAATATTTTTTTTCTTTGTTGTCTTTTATCCTAGGTACTCAATTTTTTTTTCTTTGAAAGATACCACCGAGACGAACCTATGGTATTTTTTGTATAATTATGTGAAGTTTCGTAAGAGCGTTAGAAAATAGTCAATTTCGGCGTTTTCGCTGGAAGTTGTGCAGAGATTAGATACTTACTGTTGTTTCTGCCTTTTTAAGGTTGGCGGCGAAACGACCGTTTCGTCTGATATATATATATATATATTGAAGTTAATATTGTTTTACGAATTTTCTGTATATAAATGTAAATAGTGACACGTATTTCTTTTAAAGTTCTAAAGTTCTATTTTATTTTATTTGTCAACATCGATAATACAGGTTAGCAAAAAGTGGGAACAATTAAATCAATCATAGCGAAGCTTGTATTGAAGCTTGATAAAAATTTTACTGTTGTTCGGAGAAGTTTCGAAATCCTTCGAAGGAAGAATAAAGTATAGAATAATTCTCTGGAAGAAGTACGGGACATTTTGGCTAGTTTTTCTACTCGTACACAGGTAAGAATTATAAAATTGAGATGAATCTAATAGTTGTGTTTTTATTTTATATCATATTACTTGGTGACAAAGTTATATGGAAAAATAATTATTTTAGCTAGGTCAAATATGCATTTATATCGTCTGACGCACGGGACATGGCCACCAAGTAGAGCTATATAAAACAAAAGCATAATTGCTAGATTCATATTAATTTTAGAATTCTAAATTAATAATTTAGAATTCTTTGTTTATGAGTAGAAAAAAGAGCTAAAATGTCTCGTGCTTACAGTAGAGAATTGTCCTATAATTATTTATTTAATAAAAAGTGCGTCATAATTTCTTCTGAAAAAATTTCACAGCATTTCATAATATCAAGGATTTAAATCCTTAATATAGTGGATCAAAATCAATACAATCTGTTGGTAAGAAAAAAATTGGGTCAGAGCCTCAAAACTGATTAAAATGACAAGATGCTGATAAAATGACAATATACAAATTGATGCTAATTGATATTTTTCTCCACATATATATTATACTTTAATGAATTCATCCAATTACAAATAGAATTATATCTGCAAACATTCAAACCTGATTTCAAACTAATACTGCCTTCAGAATTTTCTCTAAATTGTTAGCAAAAATTAGCATTAAATTGTTAAAAAGCAAATATAAATCTAAAATCTAGTATAGAAGTCAAAGTCCAGTATAGGACACCTAAGCTTTTAGTATATGCTACCAGGGCTGCCTTCAAGGGAGGGCAAAACAGGGCACATTATAGGGGCCAGCCTTGTCAAGAAGGGCTCGTGATTTCTTGTTAATATAATTTTAAAAATAAAAATTTTAATTTTTTTTTTACAATGTTTAGGACCGATATTTTGAAGCTTATTTTAGGTGGTAATTTGAAAACAGTGTTATCAGTTCATCTAACTTATTTCTCTATGTTTTTTTCACGTTTTCACTATTTTTCTGGTTTGAGATTTCGCAGTAAGTTTATTATGGATTTACCCAAACAATGAAGAAAAGTATTACCATTTATTGATTCAGTTTATTCTTAAGTTGAATTATTCAGAACTTTAAGAGCCACAAATATCCATCAGAAGAACTGCACATGTGGCGCCAGAGCCTCCGTCTATTGACTCCTGTTATATACGCTTCTCCGTTAACAAAAACCACCCTATTTCAAAACTAATAACTGTGGAGATATTATCTTTTTAGTATGGATGGCAGTATGTGTATATGGACGAGGAGGGGGGAAGGATAAAGGGGACCGTTATACAGTTGCATAGGAGCCCGAAAATCCTGTCGTCGGCCCTGTATGCGACTGGATGCTCTAATATTTTCCAATCTAGTTCAGAAGCATTCCTGCTCGATTTCGAAATCTAACTACTTCATCGCGAAGCTGCAAGATTTTAAGCTGGCTTGGTAAAGGTTAACTATAAATTCTTATTTTTTAGTTTGTTGGTTACAAAAATTGTAGAAAGGAAAATGTTTTTACTTTGAGCCGCTACTGCTAATGTAACCGAGTATGGTACCTACTTTCTGCAAAATCATTTGAAGTATATCTAGGCTCTTTTGCGCATCAACGACTCAAATAAATACGTTTTCAACGGAAAGTGTTCACGAATTCTCAACATTCCTAAAGTCCAGTTACTTCCGAATCGATCTGTATGAAGTGTCCAAGAAAGCGATGCAGGGTGACCTCAAAATTCAGGAAAAAAAGTTCCCTGATTTCCCTGATAGGTTTCTAAGAAATTCCCTGATTTTTCTGACAGATTTCTAAGAAATTTCCTGATTTTATGGCAAACTTTTTTTTCAAATTTTTCCAGGTATGTAGACACTCTGATCAAATAGAACATGTATGCGATTCAGATAATATGCCCCTTTTTTTACACGCTTTTATTAGCTTCGTATGTATCTAGGTATGTAATACAATCTTTGAACTCGATTTCCGACCACTTCAAAACCTTGGATTAGTTTGAAATTTTGCATAGTTATCAAGGACCGATGACCAGTGCAGGATTTACGTATAAGCTAGACAAGCTGTAGCTTAGGGCCCCCGGCTTGCTTGGGGCCCCCAAAAAAATTGTCTGAGTGCACAATGGACAATGGAAGTGGTGACGTCATGGTCGTCAAGTGAGGCTAAACAATCCGTTGCTATGCAAAGTTCTATGCGTTTATAGACTAACCTTCATCAAGTGAATTTAGAATAGTGATTTAAATTAATACAGCAATATTTGATCTTTTAAAACCTCCTAATCGTATAAATTAGAACTCATATTATGTAATGGTTACTTTTGGAACATTATTTATTTATGTAATCGTTTGTTTTTATGTATTTTAAATCGCGCTTCTGCTATCCTTTGCTAGGAAATCAAAGACACTTGTTATCGAAGAATTTTATTCCCACAGCTGATATCTTATAATAGAATCAAGGTAAATATAAATTTTATCTACATTTTTATATGAAAAATAACATTTTTTTTATTTTTAGTTACTTAGTTGTAATATACTCATTTTTACTAGAATGATGAATGACTAGTACTGCTGTCATTCTTCAGAGATGATTCATAAGTTCCAAAGTCTTTGTCAAAGACTAGATGGGGAAGCACATACAATGACCACAAGTGCAATACTTGATAGTTATGATGGAATAATTTGTGCATTGCATCAGCTGCATATTGATGCTACAGAGAAAGGCGAAACAAGAAATCAAGCCATAAACATTTTGAATAAAATGGAGGAGTTTGAATTTATGGTAATGTTATATTTGTGGAGTTACTTGCTGGATGAATTTCACAAGACTAGTCAATCACTGCAAGACCTCCAAATTAGTCTAAATGTATGTAGGAAATTGTATGCTTCACTTTCGGATTTCGTTAAAGGTTCCAGGGATATGTTCCATCATTTTAAAGAAAAAGCAAAGAAAAAATTGCCCGATGTTGATTATAAGAAAAGGAAAAGCAGATATAGTAGAAGGCATATCAATGATGATGAAGATGATTCTTTAGAGAATCTTGAGCCAAGAGACAAGTTCAGAATCAGAACATTTATATCTGTGAGGGATGCATTCGAGTCAAGTCTGACACAAAGGGCCTCAGTATACAATGATGCTACAAAAAAGTTTTCATTCTTAACAAAATTAGAAGCTGCAGAAGAAGATATTCGTGAAGGTGTTAGTGCTTTATGCGAAACATATCCTGAAGATGTGGACATGAATCTTGTAGGAAAAGTCAAGAATTTCCATCAATATGTTAAGACATAGTCAAGCCTATGGTTCAGCGAAACATGATAGTCTGACACATCAGGATCTGTATACGGTAATATTTAACGATCGTGTCCAATCAGCATTCAATAATGTAGAAGCAATTTTGAGATTGTTTCTTAGTATGATGGTTGCAAATTGCTCTGGAGAAAGATCTTTCTCAGCTGAAGAGGATAAAAAATGAATTTAGAACAACAATGACTCAAGATAAATTATGTGCCCTCAGTCTCATGTGCATATAAAGTGACAAACTACGCAATTTATCATTTGATGGTGTCATCAATGACTTTGCTCTGGCAAAGGCAAGAAAGGAAATATTTTAGTTTAATATAATTCCTTAATCTTTATAACATGTTTCAAGAGATTAGTTATGAATAAAAATGATTTTAAGTTAGTTTTAAATAAAAATGATTTTAAGTTAGTTATAAATAAAAATGATTTTAAGTTAAAGATTTGTTATTTCACTATCTATATACTTCTTAATTGTATTTCTGTTCAACCCTCTAGGTACGCGAAAATCATATTTGGCCCTGACATATAATATGTGGACTTATAAAGGGGGGGGGGGGGCATATCACAAACATCTTAGGGCCTTATCAAGTCTAAATCCGGCCCTGCCGATGACAATAGAATAATTCAATAAATTTGTCGCATTATCCAGGATCTTCAGGATTAGTGATTTTTCATATTCAGAGACACGGCAGTGTTTTGTGCCAAGTACTACGTCGTGCACTAAGGTATACATATGACTTAAATTTGAGACAAGCATGTGGCTATTGGCAGGTACAACTGGAGAGTTTTGCACACTTAACTACAAAAATTAACTAAAAAAAAATTATAGTTTACAACAACAAAATAATTAACAGTTTAAAAAACTAAAATAACATGCTTTAATACAAAACCAAACTAAAAAGTAGAAAATAAATAATAGTTTAAAAAAACTAAAAAACACGCTTTAATAGAAAACTGAACTAAAAAGTAGAAAATAAATAATAGTTTAAAAAACTAAAAAAACACGCTTTAATAGAAAACTAAACTAAAAAGTAGAAAATAAATAATAGTTTAAAAAACTAAAAACACGTTTTAATAGAAAACTAAACTAAAAAGTAGAAATTAATTTTAAATAAGTTTGAATTATTAATAGAGTAATTAACAAAAAATATTTCTTTTATCTTAAAAATCGTGGAGTGTTTTTTAAGATATTTTCATAGTGGCTCTACTTTTACTATTATCTGTCATTAAATATTTACAACAATTGACATCAAGTATCCCACGCTTTTTTACAATAATAATATTTCTTGTAAATACAATCTTGTGTTACAATAAGTAAATATTTCTTGTTAATCACTCTATTCTTATTTTAAACTTATTTAAAATTATTTTCTACTTTTTACTTTAGTTTTCTATCAAAGCGTGTTTTTTAGTTTTTTAAACTATTATTTATTTACAAAATAGTTTTGGGGGTAACGAAAAGTTAAAGTTTTTTCGTAACATTACACTTCTAACGATACCTCAACAATTTTCTGGGTAATTAACGCTAAAATACGGATGAACGGGGAGACCAAACTTATAAAAAAATTTCTTGACTTTCGTGGAATTAAATATATATTGTTATGAATTTTTCCACTGAGGCAATGATGGCACAGTTTTCACGGTTTAAAAGTATTTATTCTCTCTTCAGAAAACTCACAAAATTTATTCACAGGCAGCAGTTTAATTACTCTCAAGCTTCAACACAAATAACTTCGAATTCAGCGATTATACAAGCTCACTCCAATAGGTCAACAAAGCGATCGCTATCAGCTTTCAACGAAATCCGAAGTACATCTGAAAACTTTCCCGTTCTCCAGTCGTTTATATACAAGCGCGTGAGACATTCTCGAAATTTCCAGCCAATTCATCGGAAACGAAATATCTCGAAACTTCTCGATTACTTTAGGTGTTGCCACCTTTTTCTAACTTGTATAATCGCTATTAATTACTAAATAAAATAGGATAAAAATAAATTACAATAGAATTTTGAAATAATACGTCGCTATTTACAATATATACAGACAATTTGTGCAACATTTCCCCCTTCTTAAAGACTGCACGTCCCGGGCAGTGAAGTCCTTAAGCCATTCAATGACTTCTACCATAATATGGGGCTAGCCTATTGTAGTGTACAACTCTAGGTTTACAGGAAGGTGTCCTTTGAATTCTCACCACGACGTCGTTGATCTTCTTAAGGATCCCATACGGCCCTTCCCAGTTCGTCTGGAGCTTAGAGGAGAGTCCTTTCCGACGTTTGTCACCTTCCTGGAATGAACGGTCGATGGCCTTGGCATAGTACCGGATCTTCACGCGCTCCGTCATGATGTTGTTTCTCTCTCTGGCGAACCGATGTACGGCTTCCAAACGTGCCTGCAGATCATCTAGATACTGGACAGGCGAGGAAGGAGTGTCCTGTGGTTGTCCAAAGAGGAGGTTGCTGGGGAGCCTAAGGTCTCTTCCACACATCGTTAGAGATGGAAAAAATCCGGTGGTCTCGTGAGTTGCACTCCCGTATGCCAACAGAAGCGGTGAAAGTTTCTGATCCCCATCTTGCTGGTTATATGATTTTGAGATTGCGTCCGAATCATCCGCGGGTGCAGCTGATAGATCCCGGGACCTCCGTTCGATGCTTGTAACAGGAGTACGGATGTCGATTCCCTCGTCACTAACTTTGTCCATTTCCACATGAACCACTTCCTGGGAGGGTTTCATCAACGTCACTTTCTTCGGTTCTCTGTCCGAGGCTGGTGAGGTACTTTTCATAGATGTGGACTCTTCAGCATTCTCCAGGACATTGTCTTCATGAGCCATAATCCGATATACGCACAGCTCTTTCATGTCTAGATCGTGCAAAGGAACTTCGCCTCTCCATGTTTGCAGCTTGCTTTTCTCAAAATTCAGCGTAATTCCATTTTTCTTCAAAAAGTCTAGTCCGAGAATGCACGGATCTACGATTTCGGCAACATAAACGGTGTGCTTGTAGGTGCTAAATCCAAGGGCAATGTCCACTTCCAATTTCCCATGAACAGAGATATTACCACCAGACACAGTTTGTAGAGAAACAGAGGGCGCTGTGTAAAGGAGTCGGCTGTTCAGGCGACGAGCCACGTCCGTCCTTACGATCGTTACGTTCGCTCCCGAATCGACGATTAGACGACATGGAGTTCCGTTGATCTCCCCCTTCACGAATAAACCCTGGTTTCCTCCTTGTCGGGATGACACGTGGAAACGACTGGTTGGGGCTTCACCTGTTCTACATTGCAGCTTCTGCCCTGCGAGATGACATCTTCTTAGATTCAGTTGTGGAGAATCCGTGGTAGTGTTATCCCTTCTCTTTTTCAAATCAAGGCAGTTTCGTCGTAGATGCCCTTCTCGTTTGCAGTGAGAGCAAACGACTCTGGTCCTTCGATCTCTGGCTCCGGGATAGCTTCTCATCATTCTATCAATTTTGCTTTCCAGTTCTCGAAGCTTACTGGTGACAAAGTCAGAAGAATTCTCGGCTAATGCACCACGCACATATCGCCGGTCTTTTCCAGAAGCTAGCTGCGCGGCTTCCACTCTCATGGCGTACACTAGGGCCGACTTCAGGTTTTTGTTTTGGGATAACCTTACCGCCTGCTGCACATCGGGATCTTGAATAGCGTCGATGAAATACTGAAGAGAAAGATCGTCTCGTACATCCGGGGGACAGTCAGGGAAAGCAAGGAGCGACAGTCTTTCTATATCCGATGCCAATTCTTGAAGAGTTTCATTGGCCTTCTGCTGTCTCACTTTCCGTTGCAGTCTGTTGTAATCCTTTAGATGCTTTTCCCCAAACCTTAACTCCAACGCATTTGCCAGCGCCACGAATTCTCCCCGCTTCTCTTCAGGTAGTGTCTGTAAAATGTCAGCAGCTTCACCTCGAAGAGATGCTGCGAGATGGAATGCTTTCGAAGTATCGTCCCAACCATTCGCAGAAGCAATCATTTCAAATTGCGTTTGATAAACGCGCCAAGACGACTTCCCATCAAAAGGGGCCACTTTGATGTTAGAGCGCGGCGCCATAAAGGGGATGGAAGCGTTATCCCAATTAGGTGACGCTATGGCCAGAGCTTCACGCGTTTCCATTTTTCGCAGCCTTTCTTCTACAACGTCAATGAATTTGTCTTGCTCTTCCTTTAAGGTGGAAACTTTTTCTTGCATGGTGGAAACTTTTTCTTGCACGGTGGAAACTTTTTCTTCAACTTCATTTCTCACTGTCTTAAGATCTTCTCTGACATCCAAAATATCCGCCTTCATTGATTGAAGAACACTCTCTGTGCGCTCCATAAATCTATCAACGGACGCAGAAGATGATTCTTGCTTGGATGCCAAAGCTTTAATATCCGATGATGTCGCTTCTTGACTAGCGGCAATTGCGGCGGCGAGTTCGGCATTTGTCGTTTCTTGACGGGCTTGACCAGCTGCGATTGTAGCGGCGAGTTCGGCATTTGTCGTTTCTTGTCCGGCTTTTATTTCGGCTTTCATTTCTTTCATTTCGGCTGAGGCGGTTTCTTGGCAGGCTTTCATTCCAGCAAGCATTTCCATCAACTGTTTCATTTGGTCTTCCATCATTCCTCTAGTAGTCAGCATTCAAGATGACTTGACCCCACTTCTGACACCACTGTTATGAATTTTTCCACTGAGGCAATGATGGCACAGTTTTCACGGTTTAAAAGTATTTATTCTCTCTTCAGAAAACTCACAAAATTTATTCACAGGCAACAGTTTAATTACTCTCAAGCTTCAACACAAATAACTTCGAATTCAGCGATTATACAAGCTCACTCCAATAGGTCAACAAAGCGATCGCGATCAGCTTTCAACGAAATCCGAAGTACATCTGAAAACTTTCCCGTTCTCCAGTCGTTTATATACAAGCGCGTGAGACATTTTCGAAATTTCCAGCCAATTCATCGGAAACGAAATATCTCGAAACTTCTCGATTACTTTAGGTGTTGCCACCTTTTTCTAACTTGTATAATCGCTATTAATTACTAAATAAAATAGGATAAAAATAAATTACAATAGAATTTTGAAATAATACGTCACTATTTACAATATATACAGACAATTTGTGCAACAATATATATATATATATATATATATATATATATATATATATTTAATTTAAGTTATTGCAGAGTGGTCGTGAAACAGTAGTGAAGAGTCAATTTTAAACGAGATAAAACATTTATTAAGATAAACGATAAACCAGATAAACCCGGAGAGAGAGAGAGAGTGAGCGTGAAAAGTTACATCTTTACAACACAAGGATAGGATTTAGAAGGTAATGTGTAGTACTGTCGAACAGAGAGCAGCGTCGCGTTAAAAAACGTGGAAATCGCTGATTTAGCAAGAGTATTTAATAAACATCGAAGTGAGAAGGCAAGTATATTGGCGCCAGAACGGAATACTAATTATGGGATACTAATAACAAAAATGCTGACTCTGCATAGATCTCACACAATAAGTTGGCGTTTGCAGTTATCAAAATAAATAAGTTGTTGAATGATTTGGTTAAAGAGGATTTTGGGCTTTGAAAAGACGAATTAATTTACCGTTGATTCTAAAACAGGATTTCTATTATATATATATATATATATATATATATATATATATATATATATATATATATACAGGGTGTTCGGAAACCACCGCACTTCATATATAATATATATATATATATATATATATACAGGGTGTTCGGAAACCACCGCACTTCATATATATTTTCATAATTATGAGCAAAAATGAATAATATTTGTAATTTGAACTAGGGTCCGCAAATCAATATTTATTGAGATATTCGCAATCAAAGTTTTATCAATTTGAACCAATTAAATCCTTTCAATCCAATTCTGAAATTCATTTTATTCGTCCGTTTATCTTTAGAGGTTACCAGAATTTTAATCGTTTGCTGATTGGAAAAAAATATTTAAGTGGGCGTGGTGGACCAAAGCGCAAGAAAAATTAAAGTTTTAAGTTTACTTTTTTTTTTTCTCTTTATCACCTTTTGGCTAACAGTTGATTTGAAAATATTTACAATTTTTAATGCTTGAATTTGAAGTGAGCATATGATTTGGAAACCCTAACTTTTCAAAAGAAATAATTTATATTTGGAAATTTAGTTGCAATAAATAGCAGATAATTTGGAATTTTATTGTTCTTGTTTAATTAATAATCTTCGTTCGTACTATAAGAAACATTTTTTTTATAAAATAATAAACAATTATCATAAATACATGCAGAGACTTATCTTACTATAATTAAATAAGTTGTTAAAAGGCAGAATGTTTGGACAACATGGAAAGGGTCCCGCGATCGAACCTTGCCGACGCTTTTCAGTCATTCTTTAAAATGAGTATACACGACAGTGATCGTAACAGATAGTGTTGTGTGAATTGTTTAACTATATTAAGGAGTTATCTCAATTTTTTAACTCTACAGACTGAAAAAACTAGGACAGTTTCCATCGAAAGACCTCTCGGAAGTCACGACCATCACACAGGTATCGATTTAACGGCATTTCGGTGCAGTATGACTCCATATAGCTATTAAGCCTTAAAATATAAGACCAATGCTGAAAGAAGATACCGGTAGGGGGAGCTGCAATCATTTCTGAAAGTACTTAATTGTATAAATTGTATTTGATTTTTTTTAGCAACAGGGCTAGACTTCATTAAAACAGTGTAACATTGAACAACTCAGAGATATAAAAATTTAATGAAAATGCCTTCCAGGAGGTCTTTCAAGGGGGAAGTTGCACTCATTTTCGTCTTGAATGGGAAGAAATATAGAAAAATTCCATCACACTTCAAATTAATCAGAACGAAATCGTAACAAAATTCAGATAATAAAATAAACTACAAACTTCAATTTGTTACAGTTCGAGGGCACTATATTCGCTTCGAGAAAGTATTGAACTGAATTCGTTGTATGTGGGTTTTTTTAGCAACAGATACAAGAGGACTATACTGTATTGAATGATCAAACATAGGCAAATCATTATTGGATTATCCATACTATAAGGTGGAACGACTTCCAGGAGGTCTTTCAAACGGAAACTGAAACACATTTTCGTCTTGAATGGAAGAAAATACGGAAAACTCCCATTAAATTGCATATAAGATCGAACGCGATTCAGGTAATCAAATAAACCAACAAGTTAAATTTACTACTGTTAGGGGTCGCCATGGAAAAGTATTAGTTGGTTTTATGTTATGTCTTAGCAACAGCTACAAAACAAGAGGACTATACTGCACGGAAACATCGTAAAATATTGGCAGTTCATTTTTAGGTCATCCATATGTAAGGAGGACTGCCTTCCGTGAGGTCTTTTAAAGGGAAACTAAAAAATATTTTTTTTTTATTTGACTTTTTGAATTTCACTGGTCTTGTTTTGGTTAATGTGTTTTTTGACGGGGGTGTTCTCTATTTCCTTCCATACAAGACAAAATGCGTTTTAGTTTCCTCTTTAAAGATCTCGCGGAAGTCTTTTCCTCCTTATCACTAGCACTACCTTCCTTAGCTTAGTTATAGTCTATATCTTGCTGTAACTATATCCTGGCGCAATTTAATCTTTATCTATAGCCATAAAATATCGAATCAAATCTAATAAAAAATGTAATACAATCTGTTGCCGCTCTGGCCTCGCATGTCAAAGATGCTGGGTTCGAATGCTGAGTTAAGCATCGATGTTCATCGTGGTTCGGAATCTACTCTAAACTATGCGTCCCCGCTTCATTAGCTAAGTTATTGTAAAAGACAGTATCCCTGGGAAATACCTCCCAGAAGGCTCTTCCTCCTTATCACTTGGACTACGTTCATTTGTCTATATATTTTTGTAACTATATCCGGGCGTAATTTAATATCTATCTATAGCCATAAAATATCGAATCAAATCTAGTAAAATATTAATACAATATGTTGCCACTCTTGCCTCGCATGTCAAAGGTGCTGGTTTCGAATCCTGAGTTAAGCATCGATGTTCATCGTGGTTCGGAATCTACTCTAAACTATGCGTCCCCGCTTCATTAGCTTAGTTATTGTAAAAGACAGTATCCCTGGGAAATACCTCCCAGAAGGCTCTTCCTCCTTATCACTTGGACTACGTTCATTTATCTGTATATTGTTGAAACTATATCCTGGCGTAATTTAATCTTTATCTATAGTCATAAAATGTCGAATCAAATCTAAAAAAATACTAATACAATCTGTTGCCACTGCCTCGCATGTCAAAGGTGCTGGGTTCGAATCCTGGGTTAAGCATCGATGTTCGTTGGGGTTTGGAATCCACGCTTAGCTATAGGTCCCGGCCTGATTAGCCGTGTTATAGTGCAAAAAATTAGGTCGTTGAACGTAAAAACTAACCAACTTATCATGGTTTTAGCAATGTGTTATACAATCGTAATAAACGTTTGGTAGAGAGATAATGGGATTGAACGGTATATTAATACCCTTTATAAAAAGATTTAAAAAAAAAGTAACCCATAAAAAATGTTTTTACTATATAAATCTTTGTATGCAACTTTTATGTGCAATTGCAACTTGTCGAAGGGATTTTGAGCCCAAGAAAGTTTCTATAGTATTTGAGCACTACGAACATAACCATCGCTTGTGTGACATTGACTAATATCCCTCCCCCCCACCTAAAGAAAGAAATTTAATAGAAGATTTTGTCATCGACGACGAGTCTATCTGTCAAGTTTTAGCTCGATTGGACGTCAAGTGGTATGTCAGTCCTTCAAAATTGAAATAGAAACGTGGGTAAAAGCGACCTTTTATGACAGTCAATACGTGATAGAATCTAAGGATAGAATGCATTGTCATTGAAAACGACTATCTACCTCCCAAATTTGTGCTCGATTCGATTTTAGCCTCCGTAAACTTGCCTGGCACAAAAAAAAAAAAAAAAAAAAAAAAAAAAAATAATAATAATAATAATAATAATAATATTCAAATTATTGGAATTAAAAAACCCTCTTCCAAATTAAAATCTCTCAATTAGTTTGAGATTCGAATCATATAGCAATATGCAGTGATAGGTTTGGCTACAATAATTCATTAAAATTACATTTGGCGTCAAATCAATCGCCAATGTTGATATGGGCGGGGTTTAAGGCCTTTTATAATAAAGGCGTGAGCAATTTGTATTTTATTCACTGCCATTGGTACGTTTGGGGTCGGTAGTTCGGTTTTTAACTTAGCGCTGACTAAAAAGAGTCCCAACTTTAAAAAAATTTCAGACCCAAAAATTTTCATTTGCGACCCCGACAATGTATTGGAAATATGCTTTATTTTTGTTATAGAATACGCTGGTACTAAGGAAGTGCGGTGGTTTCCGAACACCCTGTATATATATATATATATATATATATATATATATATATATATATATATATATATATATATATATATATATATATATATATATATATATATATATATATATATATATATATATATATATATATATATATATATATATATATATATATATGACATTTTCCTTGTTTTTTCCAGAATCAGAAAGCTCCAAAACATTTCCATGATTATCAGGTTCTGTGGCCACTCTGTAATGTGATGTCTATTTCTTTCTTGCTGAGGTATAGGGTTATAGGGTATAGTAAATTATAGGGTAGAGATATAGGATATTCCAGTAAATTAAAAATATTCAAAAAATTAATGTAAGAAATTATAGAAATTATATAAAGAAAGTATTGTTTTCATGAGAAATATAATTGAAAGGATACAGAATTTTTTTTTCTTCATATAATGGAGAAAAAGAATCCTTTACAAAAGGGTTCCCAAACTCAAATTATGTTTTGATCAAAAATTAATATTCTACCTTAAAATGAAATATAACAATTAAAAAAATTAATAGGCTGAATCCCTATTAGAAAAAGTAAATTCCCACGTTGCTTGTAACACTGTTATTTACTCTGTTCCTATATAATATGTTTTTAAAACTTAATTAAAACCTTCGTTTGAAAAAATTGTTTTTTTTTTAAAAATAATTTTTAGATGAAAATAGTACACACACTTTTACCTTAGGTTTAAAAACTAAAATAATCAAATTGGTGTGCTTTCTAGTATTTAATAATTTCATAGTTTTTCAAAAATATTACGATTTTCATAAGTCAGGGTAACTCAATTCAAATAACTGCTCCTTTCAAATCACTTACTCAATATGTCTGGTTATTGAAGGCATTGTATTTTGGTTATATTTAGATATAGCACGTTTTTTTTTTTTTTTTTTGTAATAATGCAATTAGACACTAAGAACTTCAATTTTAATTCACATTAAGAACTTCTTTTCTAATCTTACAATGCCGTAAAAATATATATATATTTTTTTATTAATTTGATTTTTTTTATTAAATTGAATTACCCATTTAAATTACTCTTCTTTTTCATGGTTTCTTACCTGATTTTTAATCTTTCACTAATTCACTAATTTAAAAAAGGAAATTATTACTGTAACCGCATTTAGAGACAATCTGTATAGTCAAATCTACATAAATCAATAAAGTGTCACTATCGATTTTTCTTAGAAGTTTGTTATATGTCGAGGTTGTAAGATGTGAAGTGAATACATTATCCTTTGATTAGTGTAATATTCCCTTTTGCGATTTATACATTTCACTTTTCAAGTAACAAATATATTCTAGCATGTGCTTTAAATATTTGAGGTTTTCCGACAATCTATACATTTGTACGTTATTTTACAGATTTCATTCAAAATTGTAAATAATAATAATAATAAAATAGATATATAAAAAAACCTGTGAGAAATAAATACGAATGAATTAATATAGCACTATTGGTGTAGGTAATAGGCATTTTAATATCGTATGTATATTCCTGAAAAATTGCTTGACAGTTCCAAGAAGTGGAGTCACTACAGAGCCCCAAATCCAAAGACTTCTAAAAACACTTAACACTGATACCAAGTAATTTGCAGTTCTTGTTGTGGAGCAGAAGCATATCAGGAATAAATATGATAGCAACACAAGCCATCTTTGCACACAAAATGAAATTGAAATCGTATAATTTGATAATTTTTCACCAAAGTACTGGGTAGAATATATTGAAAGTCAACTACATCTAGTTGATTAAATACTGCATGACTACTTAACGCTTCCTAGTGTAGCAACTAGAATTCCATATGTCACAAGACTTCCTAGGGCACTGACAATAAGTGACCTTTCAATGACGTACATCTTCCACAGAGTCAGAGTGACCTTGCGTTTCAAGTTGTCCCTTACCAGGATTTTCAATTCCTTGTACTGTGATGGAAACTTTCCAGGTAAGGAAACGACCACTTCTCGAGCTATCTTTGCAGCTTGAATAGCATTGGAGGCCGTTAGTATGATGCCTAGTGACAGACATAGGTATATAATACCTGAAGCGAAGATATAGACAACTTGCTGAAAGTCTGTTAGCGATAGGAAAACCAGGGCGTAGCTTGTGCGAAAGAGTCCTATCAAACAGCTTAACACGGTAATAAAAACTGGATAGGAAAAGCAATCGTCCAAAGAGTTCATCTCGTTAGAAATCATTTTGTAAACATGAAGAAGATGGTGATAATTTTGGTCTATATTAGAGGCATGCAATTTCTTGGTCAGTTTTATGAAGAGCGATTTGAGAACAATACATAAGAAGCTGTAGTATCCCACTAAGGAATACAACATCATTCCAAATATTATTGGCCCAATAAGGATTCTTATATTCCTTATCAAAATGCAGTGCTCTTTGAGATCTGTTATTTTTAGGGCAGTGAGGGAGCTGCATGATCTTTCCAGCATAGCTTTTCGCTCTCTTGAAATGAAATTTAATCCATCCAAAATGACAAGGGAACCTGTGCAGAAGGAAAAGTAGTAGAGAACCCTTTGGCGAAGTCGTCGGAAGTTTATCGCGTGGTTTAAAATGAGTGAAACTTGCGATATGTTTTTTAACATATTTCTGATTTTATGACTGGAACGGTAAATACTGATGTAAGCTGAAATTTCAATCATAATGATAAGTAGCAAAGCAATCTCTGATTTGTTTGTGTCTATAAAAAAAATCCAAATTAATTCCTCAAGAAAAAATATTAGAGCGCATGTAATAAAGAAGAATTTCGGAAAGTTAAATAAAATGCTTTCAAGTTTTCTGTTTTTAGAAGTATCTTTACGATAGGACAGTTTATCTCTAATAATGTAGAAAAATAACAAAATCGGAGATAATGATTTTTGAAGATAATTAGTTGATTTACTCATCAGAACCATATCACAACTGAGACTTCCCGTGAATGTAACTGTGTTCTTGTCCTTACCCAATGCTTTATGAACTCATTTCTCAATAATATTATCCATATTCAGAGTTTACATTTTGTATAAAATTATGACTTGGAATCATTTATATTTATTTCAAAAAGGTATAGGTGGTGGACATAATAAGATTTTTGATGCAAAGGTAACTAATAAAAGTTAAAAAATCAGTGTTATTACGGTCCTTTAATAACGTCGACTCAATAGTAAATTACTTTTCTTGACTAACATCATTTAAACAAGTTACATAATAAAAGCAATTTATTTTAACGTAAGCAAATGTTACCACACACAGTTACAAAATAAAAATAAAATGTTCCATTATGAATTTTAAAGTAACTCTTAAACTTAGTTATTTTTATAAATAATTTTTTATTGATGTTGAAGCTTTTATTTGAAAATGCACTTAGACACAGATTTCCTTCATGCACTTATTTTAGATATGCATTAAATTTGTGTTTAGTGTAATTTAATGATAAACTCACGTGCAAAATTCAAAATACATATAAAGAGGTTAAATTCAGAAGGGTCTAAATCGATTAATCTTCATTTTCAGATACAAAAGTTATTACTCTTAACAAATCTCCTGTTTTATATGGACTTGTTTCGTACTAGTCCTGAAATATTGAAAATGCTATTGAGTTGCAGCGTGGTAGCATATTCGTAGCGCAAATGATGGGTCCCTCAGAGATCTCATTGCTGTTGGGGTAGGGGGGGGGGGGATACAAGGAATAAAATCAACTCATCTATAAACTGAAGGTGTAGAATAACTCACAGCTTACAATTAGACTAAAATACTCTTCACTATATTTAAAGAACAACAGTCTTGACAAATATACGCTTTTTTTATTTAAACACGTCAAAAACATCACAAAACATATATTTTAACTCATCATCCTTTTTAAGAATATAGTATTCCATCATTAAACCTGTGCAACAACATTTCAAAACTTCTAGTATATTTCGTCGGGATAGCGTAATGTCGAGCGACATTGGTCAGCTTTGTTTTTCTACTGTGAATGCACTGGTGCTATTTACCGTTTTCATTTTTATGTTTTCGTTAATCAAAAAAAAAAAAAAAAAAAAAAAAAATCTTATTACTTTGACCAAAATGAAAAAAAAAAAAAAAATTAAAATGGTGAAATTAGCAACATGTTTTTTGGTAATTATTACATTATCCTTTCAGGTTAGTGAAACAAAGGAGGAACACGAGCAATGCTCAAGGGAATAGAACTCTGAATTAAAAACATTCGTTTTTCAACTTTGTAAGCCTTTATTGAATTTTTAAAGGAAATTCCGTAGGTGGGAATGTTTTCAACACCTTAAAAGGCATTACAATACGTAATAAAAGGCATTACATTATATCAAAATTGTTTGATTCGTTTTTATCGAATTGCTTGAAAACATAATTTTTTCTACGTACTACCTTATATCCATGTACAGTACCCAAAAAAAATCAAATCAGAACGATGACTATATCTTCGGTTCTAATTATCGTAGAATCTTGCGGTTTGCACCAAAATGTTTTGCTTACGATTTTCTATATATCTGATGCATTTTTTTTCTTAAGGGACCGTTTACTAAGTAAAAGTAACGCAATCTTCGAAAATTTCAATACGAACCCCTATTTTTTATCATTTCATTCGATTTAGAATACATCATTTACTATATATATGAAATTTCAATGCAATTTGTCGAAAAACACCCCACTTATGAGCGAAAATGTTTCGACCATTTTTTGACCGATCTTCAGGGAGAATTTCCATAAAACGAAAGGTATTTTTAAGGTTCTACTTCACAGCGGGAGAAACCGTACGATCAGTGCGGCGTTTCACGACGTTAAAAAATACAAATATTAGTCTAAAAATGCATAGAAACTACTTGGATTTATAGTGTCATGTTTGAAATTAATACAAAAATAGCAAGTAAACGCAAAAGTAACACAATTTATTTACAACATTAAAGATGTGCATTCTACACACGAAATAAATAAAATATCGAAAGCTGTAATTGTAGAAGTATAACGTATACTACTGATAATTAGAAAATTAATAAATATAAAATGTCGGCATTAGTAAACAGTATTCAGCAAAGCGTGATTATTTTACAAAAATATTTCACAGTAAACACAAATGTAACTTGATCGTTGAAATTATTTATAAAATAAAAAAATCACATGACTCAGTAAAATTTTTAAAGGATAACTTATTGAAATTGCTTAAAAAATGTAGTTTTAAATAAATGTAATTTAAGAAAGTAATTTAAAAAAAAAAAAAAAAAAAAAAAAAAAAAAACACTGTTGAAAACCACACAAAACGTATGTTCCACGATTCCAAACACTTTAGATAGATTAAAAAAATATATATAAAAAATAAAACTTCTTTGTTTGTATAAAATAACATTTTTTTTTTGTAATTTCAAGAAATTCTGTTCCGATTCACCCCATTTTACGATAATTGAACGCTGTGCGATTTTCCCCACCTCTAGTTTAATTTGAATTAATCTTTGATAGTTTTCAAAAGTCGTCTACTACACGGTCCCTTAAAGTGAGCTTTTTTTACATTTTCGCTAAAAAATCGAGAACTAAAAGTCAAAATAGAAAGAAAAAAATTGTGTGGGGGTTTTAGACCATGGTAAATCTAATGAAAGCAAAACAAATATATGTTTCTATTAAAAAAAATTAAATTGCTTTATTAATTAATAATTAATTATTAAAAAAGAAATGGATGCAAAAGCTGATTGCTATTTATGTTGTGCAATTTACAAACTATCTTTTGAAAAAAAAAATTACTGAAATATTTTAATTATTTAAGTATTTATGGCCAAAACACCAACTTTTTTATTTAACCTTAATTTATCATTTTCTTTGTATCCTTTAAATTACAAACCATTCATTAGAAAATTACGAATTTTTGTATTTCGAAATTTTTTTGGATGCTGAATCCAAATATGGGATAATATTATGAGGTTGCTATTGAACTTTTTAAAGTTTGGTTCTGTTTTAATATGTAGATGACCCCTCATGACAAAAACAACTACATGCAATTATTAAAAATATTCCACGATTTACAACGGTACCTTTTGTTTCTTATTTCAATAATTAGAGCACAAGATATAGCCATCGTTCTGATTTTTTTTTAGGTACTGTACAATTTTGACGAAATAATGAATGATAGATCTACCTATAGTCACCACTTCCTCGTATGTAAAATTTGAAAAATTAGATCAATCCATTAAGGAGTTAAACGCAACGCACATGAAGAAATTTTTTCTGACCACTTTTTTTAAAAAACTCAGAACGTTTCAAGACGTGTAAAAATAATAAAAAAAACACACACACACACACAAAAAAACGGGGGGGGGGGGGAGGAGATTTTTTTACAGAACACATAAATTCATTACTCTATGTTAACATCTGGATAATTGAAAGGAAATACTGGAAAGACGTTTTTAAAAAAAAATCAAGTTGGGACGTTATGTTTTGATTCAGGAATAATAGAAAACCCAAGTAGTGCGTGTATTAATAAATATTTTTACACGGGAGCACAACAGTTACGAACCATTTTACAGTATGACATTTCTTAGTTTGCTCATAATGAACCTTATAAAGTGATAGAAAAAGAAGTTAGGTAAAAATTAGAGACAACCATATTTGGCTCAGCTAGCTTTTTCTTTCAATAGCATATCCCTCCAAGATAGTAGTACCTCTAGACTTACTCGTAATTGTCGAAATTATGACTTAGATAACTCTGACTTTAATCTGTGACCCCCTTGTGTTAATGTTTTACTATTAATATTTCCATGCCGATAACAGGCTAACATCTATGGAAAAGAAATATCTCGTATCGTAACAATGAAGATAAATGAAAACAAGAGAGTATAAAGAGCATATTGGGACATTTAAAAATATGAAGTGCCATAAGTTCAAAGTTGTATGTATCACTGTCACAAAATTGAAACAACCAAAATAGTTGGTCTTAAATTAGTAAAGGTATTGGAAAAAGAATTATGTACCAAGTGCAAGAAAAAAAAAGAAAAAAAAGCGAACGATCGCTGTAGGTTCGGTTTCAAAAGTTGTAAAATTTTGCGGTTTGAACCAAATCAATGTTTACGGTCATCAATACATTTAGCACACACATTTTTCTTTGTGGGCTGTTTATAGAGTAACCTTAACTTTAGAATTTCAATTTGAACTTTTATGCTTCAACTTTTCATTTATCTGCAATATTTCTCAACAATACTTTGTTACGCTAAATATGAACTTTTTGTTCATTATTTTGAATAACACGCCACTTGCATGCGCTGGCCAGATCTCAATATTAAGAAGCGTATTTTTAGGCTGTGTTTCCACTGTCGACAAAAAGCTGCGACACAGTTTTGTCGCCAACTAGGCATTATCCCATTCAATTTTTTCCCTCGCTTTCTGTAAAATATTATAAGTTACAAATATTAAAATCTATAATACGTCAAACAGTTCTAAAAGAAAACCCAATTTCAGATTTTTAAACTCATTACGAAATTGTTACAAATCACACAGTAAGTCCGCAGATGATTGATTAACCACTATAAGCTGGTTTTTGTAATGTTTGAAAACTTTTGTAATCTTTAGTTTTCTTTACTTGAAATGTTTCATTCCGAAATTTTTTTAGATGAAAATAGTATACACGCTTTTACCGCAGGTTTAAAAAATAAAATAATCAAATTGGTGAGCTTCCTTGCATTTCCGAATTACATAATTTTTCAAAAATGTTACGATTCTCATAATTCTGGGTAACTCAATACTATCAACTACTTCATTTAAATCACTTACTAAATATGTCTTGTTTTTTAAGGCGTTGTATTTTGGTTAAATTTAAAGATAAAGTGTATAGTAATTGTTTGTAGTAATGCAATTTTATCTTAAGAACTTCTTTTCGTATCAGCATTTTCTTCACAGTGCCGTAAAAATAAAATTTTGTTATTTTTCAATTAAATTACACATTTAAATTTCACTTCTTTATGTTTTATTACATGATTTTTCAACTTTCACCAATGAACTAATTTAGAAAAGGAAATAAATACCGTTGCCGGTTTTAGAGACAATCTGTATAATAAAAATTATAAAATAAAGTCTGTCACTGTCGATTTATCTTAGGAATTCGTTTCCGTTGCTTAGTGTAATATTGCCTTTTGCCATTTATGTATTTCACTTTTCAAGTAACAAATAAATTCTAGCATATGCTTTAAATATTCGAAGTTTTACAAGAATCGATATATTTGTATGTTATCTTACGAATTTCTCACAAAATTATTAAAAAAAAAACAAAAAAAACAAAAACACGATAACTAAATATGAATGCATTAGTAGAACTATGGGAGTGGATAATTAACATATTAGCACTGTGTGTTTGTTCCTGAAAAATTACTTGGCAGTTCCAGAAGAGGAGTCACCACGGAACCCAAAATCCAAAGATTTCTGAGAACACTGGCATCAAGTAATTTGTAGTCTTTGTAGTGGAACAGAAGCTTGTGAGGAAGAAATATTACAACCTCACAGTCATTCTTGCAATGAAATATGATATAGACTTATTTGATAATTTCCCACCAAAGTACTGCGTAGAATATATTGAAAGTCAACTTCATCTAGTTGATAAAATACTACATGACTACTTGATGCTTCCTAGTGTAGCAACTAGAATTCCATACGTCACAAGACTTCCCAGGGCACTGACAATAAGTGATCTTTCAATGACGTACATCTTCCACAAAGTCAGAGTGATCTCGCGTTTCAAGTTGTCCCTTACCAGGATTTTCAGTTCCTTGTAGTGAGATGGAAATTTTCCAGGTAAAGAAACGACCACTTCTCGAGCCATCTTTGCAGCTTGATTGGCATCGGAAGCCGTTAGTATGATGCCTAGTGACAGACATAGGTAAAAAATAATTGCAGTGAAGGCATAAGCAACTTTGTAAAAGTCAGTTATCTGTAGGAAAATCAGTGCGTAGCTTGTGCGGAAGAGTCCTATCAAGCAGCTTAAAACGGCAATAAAAACTGGATAAGAAAAGCAATCGTCCAAAAAGTTCATCTCCTTAGAAATCATTTTGTATATATGAAGAAGATGGCGATAATTCTGCTCTATATTAGAGGCATGCAATTGCTTTGTCAGTTTTATGAAAATTGATTTGAGAACAATACATAAGACGCTGTAGTATCCCACTAATGAACACAACATCATTCCAGATATTATTGGACCATTAAGGGCTCTTATATTCCTGATCAAAATACAATGGTCATTGAAATCTGTTATTTTTAGGGCAGTGAGGGAACTACATGCTCTTTCTCGTGCGACTTTTTGCTCTCTTGAAATGAAATTCAATGCAACCAAAATGACAATGGTTCCTGTACAGAAAGAACAGTAGTAGAAAACCATTAACCGAAGTCGTCGGAAGTTTATCGCGGAGTTTAAAATGAGTGAAACTTGCGATAGATTCTTTAAAAGATTTCTGATTTTATGACGGGAGCGGTAAATACTGATGTAAGCTGAAATTTCAATCAGAATGATAAGTAGCAAAGCAATCTCTGATTTGTTCCTGTCTAGAAAAGAAATCCAAATTAATTCCACAAGAAAAAATATTAGAACGCATGTAATGATGATGAATTTTGGAAAGTTAAATAAAATGCATCTAACTTTTCTGTATTTAGAAGTATCCTTACGATATGACCGTTTATCTCCAATAATGTAGAAAAATAACAAAATCGGGGATAATGATTTTTGAAGATAATTTGTTGATTTACTCATCAGAAACATATTACAACTGCGACATCCAGTGAATGTAACTGTGTTCTCGTCCATATCAATGCTTTATGAACTCTTTTCTCAACAATAATATCCATGTTCAGTATTTACATTTTGTATTAAATTATGAATTGGAATCATTTATATTTATTTCAAAAAGTTATGGGTGCAGGACAAAATACGATTTTTGAGGCAAAGTTTAAAGTTAAGTAATAAAGATTAGAAAATCAGTGTTATTACGGTCCTCTAATAACGTCAACTCAATAGTAAATTACTTTCTTGAATAACATCATTTAAACAAGTAACAGAAGATAACCAATTTATTTTAACGTAAGCCAACGTTACCACACACAATTACTAGATAAAAAAAAAGATTTTCCATTATGTATTTCAAAATAACTCTCAATTTAGCTCTTTTTATAAATAATTTTGTATTAATGCTCTAGCTTTTATTTGAAAATGTACTAAGACCATAATTTCCTACATGCACTTATTTTAGATTTTCCTTAAATTTGATACTGCATTATTTGTGTTCAGTGTAATTTAATGATAAGCTCACGTGCAAAAGGGTCTAAATCGATTAATTCATTTGAGATGGGAAAGGTATGATTCTTAACAAATCACATGTTTTGTATTGACCTGTTTCGTACTGTTCGTGAAGTATTGAGAACGCTCTGCTTGTATTGAGTTGAAGCCTGGTAGTAAATTAGTAGCGCATATGATAGGCCAGAAGAGATCCCAATGCTGTTGAGGAGATGGGGGGGGGGGGGGATTCGAAGAAAAAAATCAAACTAATCTATAAACTAAAGTTGTAGAATAACGCACTGTTTCAATCACACTAAAATACTCTCCAGTGTATTTGAATTTAACATCCCAAGTAGCACAGCAGTATTGACAAATATACACTTTTTTTTTAATAAACATATAAAATACATTACAAAACATAAATATTTTTTTTGCTCACCGTCCTTTTTATGAATATAATATTTCAATTTTAAACTTTTTTAATCAACATTTCAAAGCTTCCAGTATATTTCGTCGGGTTAGTGCAATGTCGAGCGACATTGGCCTGCCTTGTTGTTCTACTGTGAATGCATTGGTGTAATTTGCCGTTTTCGTTTTTATATTTTCATTAATCAAAATAATAATAATAATAATAATGTTTAAAAAATATTATTACTTTGCTGAAAATGAAAAAAACTTTAAAATGGTGAAATTAGCAGTATGTTTTTTGATAATTATTACATTATCCTTTCAGGTAAATGAAGCAAAGGAGGAATACGAGCAATGCTCAAGGGAGTAGAACTCTGTATTAAAAACATGCGTTTTTCAATTTTGTAAGCTTTTATCGAATTTTTAAGGAAAATGTTTTGAATACCTTAAAAGGCATTACTACTACGAATTTTATCAAAATTGCTAGATTCGCTTATGTCGAATTGCTTGAAAACATAATTTTTTCAAAGTGCAACCTTATATCCATGTACAATTTTGACGAAAAACTGAATGATAGGCCCACATATAGTCACCACAAACTCGTAAGTAAAATTTGAAAAAAGTAGATCAATCCATTAGGGAGTTAAACGCAACGCACATACAGACATTTTTTTTACCTACTTTTTATTTTTTACCTCAGAATGTTTTAAGACATGTAAAAAGGCAGGGGGGGGGGGAGAAGGATATTTTTTTCGAACACAATAATTTTATTACTCTATGTTAGCATCTGGATAATTGAAAGTAAAAACTAGAAAGACGTTTTCGTAAAAAAAAAATCAAGCTGGAACGGTATGTTTTGATTCAGGAATAATAGAAAATGCATGTGGTGAGTGAATTGATAAATATTTTTGCTCGGGAGCGCGTTTCATAACGCAACAGTCACGAACCATTTAACAATATGAACCTTCTGTGTGTGCTCATAATGAACCTTATAAAGTGATAGAAAAAGAAGTTAGCTAAAAACTAGAGACAACCATATTTGGCTCAGCTCACTTTTTCTTTCAATAGTCTATCCCTTCAAGATAGTATCTCAGGACTTAGTCGTCATTGTTGAAAATGGGACTTAGATAACTCTTTCTTTAACTCACTTATATTAGTATTTTGTTTTTAATATTTCCGTGGCGAAAACAATGTAATAAGGAAAAGAAACATATCTGCGTATTGTAACATTGAAGATAAATAAAAAAAAAGTAAGTATAAAAAGTATATTGGGATATTTAAAAATACGGAGTACCACAAGTTCAAAGTTGTATCACTATTAAAAATTGAAACAACCAAAATAGTTGGTCTAAAATTAGTAAAGGTATGAGAAAAAGAATTATGCTCCAAGTGCAAGAAGAAAAAAACGAACGATCACTTTAGGTTCAGTTCTAAAAGTTGTAGAATATTGTGGTTTGAACCAAATCAATGTTTAAGGTTATCTATACGTTTAGTACAAGCATTTTTCTTTGTGGGCTGTTCACTAAGTAATTTGAACTCTAACTTTAAAAATTTCAATTTGAACTTCTATGCTTCATCTTTTCATTTATCTACAATACTTCTACAATACTTTGTCACGCTAAATACGAGCTTTTTGTTCATTATATTGAATAACACGCCACTTGCGAACGATGGACAGATCTCAATATTAAGAAGCGTATTTTCAAGGTATGCGTCCACTGTCAACAAAAAGCTGCGACACAGTTTTGTCGTCAACTAGGCATTATCCCATTCAATTTTTTTTTTGCATCATGTTCTGTAAAATATTATAACTTACAAATATTAAGATCTATAATACGTCAAACAGTTCTAAAAGAAAACCAAATGTCAGATTTTTAAAATCAAGTACCAAATTGTTACAAATCATACAATAAGTCCTCAGGTGATTGATTAACCACTTATGTTGGTTTTATAAATGTTTCAAAACTTTTGTAAACTTTTGTTTAATTTCTTTTAAATGCTTGTTTCAAAATTTTTTAAATGAAAATAGTATACACCCTTTAACCGTAGGTCTAAAAACTAAAATAATCAAATTGGTGAGCTTCCATGCATTTAATAATTACATAGTTTTTCAAAAATGTTACGATTCTCATATATCACAACAGTAACTCAATACTGTTAACTACTTCATTCAAGTCCCATTTTCAATATGTCTTGTTTTAGAAGGCGTTGCATTTTGGTTGAATTTGAAGATAGTGTGGTGGAAATTTATTGTAATTATGCAATTTGACACGAATAACTTTTTTTCTAATTGACCTTTTCTTTACAATGCCATAAAAATAAAATTTTGTTATTTGTAAATTGAAATATCCATTAAAAATGCATTTCTTTTTATGATTTCTTACCTGATTTTTCAATTTATACTAATTTAGCAAAGGTGGTATACCGTTACCGCATATAAAGACACTCTGTATAATCAAAACTATAAAATAAAGTGTGTCACTGTCGATTTATCTTAGAAGTTCATTGATGCCGAAGTTATAAGATGTGAAGTCATTACATTAACCTTCGGTTAGTGTAATATTCCATTTTGCGATGAATATATTTAACTTTTTAAGTAGCAAATAAATTCTGCATATGATTTAAATATTTGCGGTATTTCAACAATCTACACATATGTAAGTTATTTTACGAATCCCCCCCCCCCCTCTCCCAAAAAAAAGTGCGAGAAATAAATATGAACGAATAACTAGAACACTATGGGCGTAAGCAATTGACATATTTGCATAGTGAGTTTATTCCTGAAAAATTTCATGACAGTTTCTCGAAGTGGATTCTCTACAGAACCCCAAGTCAAAAGACTTCTGAGAACACTGATATCAAGTAATGTAGTCCTTGTAGTGGAGCAGAAGCTTTACAGGCAACAATAGGACGATCCCACAAGCTATCCTGGCAAACAAAACGAAATAAGATATCGTCTAATTTGATAATTTCCCACCAAAGTACAGGGTAGAATATATTGAAAGTCATCCCCATTTGGATAATTAAATACTTCACGACTAGTTGACGCTTCCTAGTGTAGCAATTAGAATTCCATACGTCACAAGACTTCCCAGGGCACTGGCAATAAGTGACCTTTCAATGACGTACATCTTCCACAGAGTCAAAGTGACCTTGCGTTTCAAGTTGTCCCTTAACAGGATTTTCAGTTCCTTGTACTGCGTTGGAAACTTTCCAGGTAAGGAAACGATCACTTCCCGAGCCATCTTAGCAGCTTGAATGGCATCGGAGGCAGTTATTATGATGCCTATTGATAACCACAGATATAAAATGCCAGATGTCCAGGCATAGATAACTCGGTGAAGGTCAGTTTTTGGTTCGAAAAACAGTGTATAGCTTGAGCGGAAGAGTCCTACCAAGCAGCTTAAAACTGTAACAAATGTCGGATAAGAAAAACAATTATCCAAAGAGTTCATCTCGTTAGAAATCATTTTGTATACATAAAGAAGATGGCGATAATTCTGATCTATATTAGAGGTATGCAATTTCTTGGTCAGTTTTATGAAGAGCGATTTGAGAACAATACATATGAAGCTGTAATAACCCACTAATGAATACAACATCATTTCAAATACTATTGGCCCAAGAAGGATTCTTATATTCCTAAGCAAAATGCAGTGCTCTTTGAGATCTGTTTTTTAGGACAGTGAGGGAGCTACATGATCTTTCCAGTATAAAATTTCGCTCTCTTGAAATGAAAATCAATGCATCCAAAATGATAATGTAACCTGTACAGAAAGAAAAGTAGTAGAGAACCATTAACCGAAGTCGTCGAAAGTTTATCACGTGGTTTAAAATGAGTGAAAGTTGCGATAGGTTCTTTAACATATTTCTGATTTTATGGCGGGAGCGGTAAATACTGATATAAGCTGAAGTTTCAATCAGAACGCTGACTTGTATAGAAAGCTCTGATTTGTTAGTCCCTAGCAAAAAAATCCAAATTAATTCGAAAAGAAAAAATATTAGTACACCTGTAATGAAGATGAATTTTAGAAGTTCAATAAAATACACTCAAATTTTCTTTTAGAAGTATCTTTGCGATGTGACCGTCTAACTCGAATGATGTAGAAAAACAATAAAATCGGGGATAATGATTTTTGAAGATAATTTTCTGATTTTTTCATCAAAACCATATTGTAACTGCGACTTGCAGTGAATATATCTGTAATCTTGTCCGTACCAATTCTTTATGAGCTCATTTCTTAACAATATTAACCCGATTCAGAGTTTGCATTTTGTAATAAAATAAGACTTTAAATCATTGATATTTGTTTCGAAAGGGGAGGGTGTGTGTGCAGGAGATAATACAATTTTTGATGCAAAGTTAACTAATACAAGTTAGTAAATCAGTATTGTTACGGTTCTTTAATAACGTCGATTCAATAGTAAATTACTTTTTTGGAGTAACATAACTTAAACAAGCAACACAAGAAAACCAATTTATTTTAACGTAAGCCAACTTTACCACACAAAATTACAAAATAATATACAGATTTTCCATTATTTCTTTTAAAGTTACTCTAAAAGTAGCTATTTTTATTAATAATTTTTTATTGATGTTGAAGCTTTTATTTGAAAATGTGCTTGATCCATAATTTCCGATATGAATATTTAAGGTTTTTATTAAATTTGTTCTGGTATTAGTTGCGTTCAGTATTTTTTTAGTGATAAGATCACGTTCAAAATTCAAAATACGTATGAAAGGGTAAAAGTCAGAAGGATCTAAATTCATTTTATATTTAAGTTTTCATAGGTACTACTCTTAGTAATTCTCCTGTTTTGTATTGACCTGATTTTATATTTAAGTTTTCATAGGTACTACTCTTAGTAATTCTCCTGTTTTGTATTAACCTGATATTATATTTAAGTTTTCATAGGTACTACTCTTAATAATTCTCCTGTTTTGTATTAACCTGATATTATATTTAAGTTTTCATAGGTACTACTCTTAGTAATTCTCCTGTTTTGTATTGACCTGATTTTATATTTAAGTTTTCATAGGTACTACTCTTAGTAATTCTCCTGTTTTGTATTAACCTGATATTATATTTAATTTTTCATAGGTACTACTCTTAGTAATTCTCCTGTTTTGTATTGACCTGATTTTATATTTAAGTTTTCATAGGTACTACTCTTAGTAATTCTCCTGTTTTGTATTAACCTGATATTATATTTAAGTTTTCATAGGTACTACTCTTAATAATTCTCCTGTTTTGTATTGACCAGTTTCTTATTATTCGCGCAGTATTGATTGCGCTTCTTGTATTGAATTACAGCCTGCTAACGAATCAGTAGCTTAAATGATGGGACCACAGAGATTCCAATGCGGATGGGGCGTGAGGGAGGGGGGGGGATTCGAGTAATAAAATCAAACTACTCTATAAACTATAGGTGTAGAATATCGCACAATTTTCAATTACACTATAATATTGGTCACTGCATTTGAATTTGACATCCCAGGTAGCACATCAGTATTGACCAATGCAAATTTTTTTTTTTTTTTAAACAGGCCTGTTAAAAACATTACAAAACATAATTTTTAGCCCACTGTCTTTTTTATGAATATAATATTTCAATTTTAAAATTGTGGATCAACATTTTAAAATTTTCATTAATTTTCATCGGTATTGTGCAATGCCAAGATATATTGGCCAGCCTTGTTGTTTTACGGGAGAGATTTTGGTGTAATTTACCATTTTTGCTTTCATATTTTCATTAAAAAATAATAATAATAATAAAAAAAATATTACTTTGTTCATAATGAATAAACTTCAATGCGCCGAAATTAACGATATTTTTTTCGATAACTATTACATTATCCTAATAGGTATATGAATCAAAGGAGGAACATGAGCAATGCTCAAGGAAATAGGAGAAGAGAACTCCTTATGAAAGACATTCGTTTTTCAACTTTGTAAGCCATTATTTAATTTTTACAGAAATTTCGGGGATGGGAACGTTTTTCAAGAAGCATCACCACAGCGAATTTTATCAAAATTGCTAGAATCGTTTTTGTCGGAATAAAGAAAAACATAATTTTTTCAAAGACCACTACCACATACAAACGTGTCCAACTTTGACGAAAAACTTAATGACAGTTTCCTCTGCTTTTCCCCACCACTAACTTATAGGTATGCGTTGTAAAACGTAGATCAATCCACTTGGAAGCTGTGCCAATCATGCATAAATTTTTTCTGACCACTTTTTTTCTTCTTTTTATTTGTAATTTTGAACGTTTCAAAACATGTAATAATGAGAAAGGCGGAAAAAAAAAAAAAAGGGATTTTTTTGCCGACAGCTTTATTTTTATTACTATGTGGATACATATTGTTATGAATTTTTCCACGGAGGCAATGATGGCACAGTTTTTAAGATGAAAACTACTATTTATTCACTCTTCACAGACACAAAATTTATTCACAGACAACAGTGTAATCGCTCACAAGCTTCAACAAGAACAACTTCGAAAACAGCGATTATACAAGTCCACTCCAGTAGGTAAACAAAGCGATCTGCTTTCATAGAAGTCCGAAGTCAATCTGAAAACTTTCCCGATCTCCAGTCTTATTTATACTTGGCGCGAGAGAACATTCTCGAAAAATCCAGCTAATTCCACGAAAAAGAAACATCTCGAAATTTCTCGATTGCTTTAGGTGTTGCCACCTTTTTCTAACCTGTATAATCACTGTTAGTAAATAAAATAAGATAAAAATAAATTACAATAGAATTTTAAAATAATACTTCACTATTTACACTATATACAGACAATTTGTGCAACAATATGGATAATTAAAAGTGAAAACTGGAAACAATTAAAAAAAAAAAAAAAAAAAAAAAAAAAAATCAAAATGCAACGACGCTTTGGACGATGGAATGCTTTTTCCTTCAGGAATAACGCCAACCTAACGGTATAGTGGTTACCGTGCTAGTTTATAGACCGCGAGGTTGCGGGTTCTAGTCCCCTGTTAAGCATGGGTGTTTGTAAATGCATGTAGGCTTGTCTAATGACGAATGTTTCGGGGCATTATAGTCCTCGTGTTGCTGACGGCGCCAGATAATCTGGAAACAACCTTCAGGAATAATAGAAAATGCAAGTAGTGATTGAATTGATAAGTATTTTTAATCGGTAACATTTTTTTTACCAAAAATATTTAATCTAAATATTCAAAAGTATGCTAATAATATGAGCCATAAAAACGAAGTTTTTAGTTTCAATCCTTTTTATGCAAAAAGTGCGGCAAAATGCGTTTAAATATTTATTTATTAAAAATGAAGGTGAATTTATGCACTGAAATCAAAATATCATTTATTTATTCTGATTAAAACAATATTATTACTTATTAATTAAAAAATTTTTTGACAACAGGAAAGAGTTTCTTTAATTGATTTCTATTTAATTGATGTTATTTTAGCGTGATTGGAATACGGCAAGTTGGTTTATTAGTATTGTGTAAAAACGACTTTTTAGTGACAGTTACAGCCCCAAAATTTGATAGAATGCATTGTCATCGACATTAAGTCTATCTGCCAAGTTTCAACTCGATTGGATGACGGCAAGGAGGTTAATTAAGCCCCCCCCCAGATTCTGCCACCATCAACACGCAATATCGAAGTTAATATAAAAGATTTAAGGATGTTTTTATTTTGTATTTGGTTACCTTTAACCTTTAGGAAAAGCATATTTAAAGTGTCAAAAAATGAAGTGTGCCAATTACGTGTCTAGTCTTCCATTACTGTGTTTTCATGTACATTCATGTATAAAGAAAAAATTAAATTTAAAACCCCCTTTTTTTTTTTTTTTTTGCACTTAATTAAGGAATGACAAGAAAGGAGCGACGAGTTCTTTTCCTCTTTTTAACACTTTCAGGTTTTGTGAAAGAAGGGAAGAAAAATTTGAAATGTTAGAAGCAATTAGGAATGTAAAATATTACGTAATTTTTAGTCACTGCTTATAAGTTTGTCATGGGTTAGTGTTATTTATCGTTCTCATATTCATATTTTCATTAATTAAAAAATTTTCAGTTTTGCTATATTTGTGATTATAATTATTACATTGGTAAAAAAATTTGCCAAATTGATGAAATTGGAGATATATTTGACAATAATTAATATATTACAGTAGAACCTCGATTAACCGTCCCTCTTTCATCTGGAACTCTCTGTTAACCGTCCTTCTTTCATCCGGAACTCTCTGTTAACCGACCATCCTTTAGTCGACATAAGAAATCTCCTAAATGAGTAATAAATCATTTGCCCTTTTTAAAACCAGAATATTTTCCATTACACTAAATTTGCATAAGTAATGGTGAGGCTTTTGACCGTTTTTCAAAAGGACTGACATGGTTAGAGCAATAATCATATGCAGATCAAACTGAACTATTGCTTTTAAAAAGACTTCGGGATAGAACCGCGAAAAAACGATATCAAGATTACGACAACAAAAACTCATTTCCACCAATTTTGTCTTTAAAAAAAAACATTAAAAGCACTGCATTCAGTAAATGAAAAAAATATACTTTTTATTATTTTTTACAACTCTCTATTATCCGGAATTTTCGCTTATCCGACATATCTTCGGTCCGAATTAAGTGGTTAATCGAGGTTCTACTGTATTCGTTTTGAGTAAGTCTAACAGAAGAGGAGTAGGTGAGTTCGACAAAAAAAAAAAAAAAAAAAAAAAAATTAGACTCGTTTCTTGGTAATGGTTAAAAAACAGACATTTTTCAAAAGCAACCTTATGCTTATGCGTTATTTTGATGAAAACCGTAATGACAGGTCCCACGGCCCATGGTCAGCAATATTTTGTCTACTAATGATGAACAACTTAGGTCAATGCGTTCAGGAAATTTGCTTATCACATATAGACATAAACAGGCGGACATTCATATATTGTTTCTAGGCCACTTTTTTTAACTTAAGACTTATCAAAATGTGTGGAAATAAAACAAAACAAAAAATTGAAATTTTTTGTAGTTGAATGAATGCAATACTTTCGTTATCCTATGTTAGGTATACTGTAATTGACATTAGGCACATTTCAATTTTCAACACTTTAAAAAAGTTTTACTAAAAATAAATTGTAACAAAAGGCTAAAAACATCTTTGACAGTGGTTTTAAATATTTTAATAAGGTGTTTTCGGTGAAAAGCATTGAATTAGTTTACGAGTTAGAGTTAGCATAGAAAATATAGAAAAGTATATCCTCATGGAAAATAATTAACCCATAAAAACATAGCATTTACTATAAATTCTTTCTATTCATTGTCAACCTTTATGTGTAATTTTAACTAGTTTAAGGGAATTTAGGACTCTTCAAACTTTTTTTTATTTTATTTTAGCCTTTAAAATTATGATTTTTACATATTTGGAAGTATAAGTAAGTAAAAACTAAATTTTATTTAAAAAAAGTTCACATAGTACTCTAAATTTTTAAAGTTTTTAAAAAATTCGTAAAAGTTTTTTCATTTTTTAATATTTTTTCCTGAATGTTTTTAAAAAATATTCCTAGTAACGTACTTTAACTTTTTAAGCATTGAATTTAGAATAAGTAAAATAGTTTTCGAAAAAAAAAAAAATAATAATAATTATTGTACCTATAGGTAAAAAAAAAAAAGCGTAAAAAAAGGTATTTTTCAATACATAAACTTGCAAAGAAAATGTTAATATTTTATTCAAACCTCCCATGCCTATTTTTTTCAAACAGATCTTTTGAAGTACGCAAATACATCCTTTCTCCATGTGCATTTATAGTAGAAGACCTTTTATATGAAATTACCAAGTCGTGTACCTAGGGCCACATAGTTGCTTATTGTGTTCAAATTGCCAAAACCAAAATCTGTTGGTGTTTCAAAGCGATAATGCATGCAGCTCATTTTTTTGGAATCAGTTTTTCAAGTTATGAAAATACTTGTAATTCACTAATAAATTTACTCATTGATATTTATTATATGATAAACCATTGACTGATAAATACTTGAAATTGTTTCTTTTATAAAATTTCTCTGTGTATGTTTTCTATTCATTATGGACTGAAACTTCACTTAAAAAGAATGGTCTTATGTACATCAGCAACAGGCCCTATAGGTACAACGAAGTCTTGTACCTAGGGCCATTTGTGAAATTTCTTTAAAACCTTCTATTTGACAGAATCTAAGTATTTACATTAATTCTAATGGGAACTAATTACTATTACGATGTATGTATATCAGTTTCACATTTTTAAACGGCTCAGTGGCTCATTTTTTGTGCGCTGAAAAAAGGCTGCCCAAGGTACACAGGTCTCCCCTGATATAAAAATTGATGCCAAAGGATTTTTTTCACAAATATATTAAACTTTAATGAAGTCATCCAGTTACTAACGGAATTATATATACAAACATTCTGACCTGTCTTTAAACCAATATTACGTTCGTCATTTTCTCTAAGAGCATTAATTTGTTGAAAAGCAAATATTAATCTGAAAGCTAATATGGAACTCAAAGTCCTAAAGCCTATTACATTTCTATATGCGACTGGATGCTTTAATATTTTTCACTCTAGTTCATGCTCGAATTCGAAATGTAACGACTTTGTCACGAAATGGCCAGATTTTAAGCTGGCGTGTAGTTAAGGTTAAATACGAATTCTTATTTTGTAGGTTGTTGGTTGAGAAAATTGTTGAAAAGAAAAGGTTTTTACTTTGAGCCGCCACTACCAATATAACCGAGTACAGTACTTACTTTCTGCAAAATAATTTGAAGTACATCTAGGCTCTACTGCGTATCAACGACTCAAATAAATATGTTTTCTACAAAAAGTGCCAAGAGAATAAGGAGAAAAAAAAGGTATTGCAATGCCATTTTATATTGAAAATATTTGCTCGTTAAGTTCTAAATTACAACTTTCCTTGAAGTTAAGTGATAATATATGGAAATAAATTTATTTTCTTTATTACTAATGGTAACGGAAAAGAAATGGAACTTATTCAAGTTCATACTTTTGATAAATAAAAAAATAAAAAAAAAAGATTAGAAACAACTGTTAGTTTAAGATGCAACTTGTGTTTTGATTGTGACGAAATGTTATGGTTTACAATTTGAAATTTTACAGCAGTCTTTTTCTTTCTCCTTTTTTCTTGAAAGTTCTCACCTGCATAATCACTCTTTTTTGAAAAAATAAATTTTTCTAATCGTTTTTGTGAGAATCGCATGGTGTTGGCTTTACCCCGTAATGTTCATGAATTCTCGATGTTTCTAAAGGCCAGTTACTTTCTGATTGATCTGTATGCTGGATACCTAAGAAAATGGGGGGGGGGGGGAATGTAAGGACTCGTATAAAGAAAATATGGTTTTCGTAAGTAATCCAATTGAAAAGATACATAATTTTTTTTTTATATCACCAGAAAAAAGGTCATTTAAAAAAGTTCCTAAACTAAAATTACATTGATTAAAAATTAATATTCTATTTTGAAATGAAATATAACAATTAAAAAAATTAATAGGCTGAATCCCTATTAGGGAAAGTAAATTTATGCGTTGCTTGGGACATCGTTATATACTCTGTTCCTATATAATAGGTTTTTAAAAAATTTAACTAAAACATCCGTTTGAATAAAATGCTTTCTTTTAAAAATTCTGTAGATGAAAATAGTACACACTTTTAGGTTTAAAAAGTAAAATAATCAAACTGTCGAGCTTTCTTGTATTTCCCAATCACAGAGTTTTTTTTAAAAATGTTACCATTCTCATAAGTCTGGTTGACTCAATACTATTAATTTCTCCATTCAAGTCACTTACTCAATATGCCTTGTTTTTGAAGTCGTATTTTGGTTAAATTTAAAGGCCTAGTGAGTTGTAATTTTTAGCAAAAATTTAATTTAACCTTAAGAACATCTTTTCGATTTAACATTTTCATTATAGTGTGGTAAAAATAAAATTTTGTTATTTTTCAACTAAATTACACATTCAAAATGAACTTTTATGATTTCTGACCCGAGTTTTCAATTTAAACTAATGCACTTTGTTAGAATGATTAACTCGGGGCCTGGATCGTAGAGATATACAAGATTTATTAACACAGGAATATATTTATATACAAAGAACGAAATGAAAGTAGAAGTAGTTAAGAGGTTCGATCAAAGTCGTAGTTAACTCGCATTGTGCTATTACTTCCAACACCCGCCCTTAATCGCACCTCACATTACATCTGGTTCTAATATCAATCAGTCTTTGATTAGGTAAACTTTTTGTTAACATATCTGCAAGCTGATCATTTGAACATACATATTCAAGTTTCATACAATACATATCAATAGCATTACGAATAAATTTCAATTTGATATCTATATGTTTAAGTCTAGCACAATTATTTTGATTCAAAATAGATTTAATAGCAGATTGATTATCTTTAAATATAAAAATATTCGGAATGTACAAAAGCTCTTTGCACAAATGATTAAACCAAATAATATCCTGAACTGCCTTACCTAAAGCAAGGTTGGTTGGTTGTATTCAGATTATCTGGCGCCGTCAGCAACACGAGGGCTATAATGCGCCGAAACATTTCGTCATTTAACAAACCAACATACATTTACAAACACCCATGCCAAACACGGGACTCGAACCCGCAACCTCGCGGTCTAGAAGCCAGCACGCTAACCACTATACCGTTTGGTCGGCTTACCTAAAGCAAGGATTTCAGCCTCAGTTGAAGACAATGCAATTGCATTTTGTTTCTTCACACACCAAGCTACTGGGCAGTCATATCTTAATAAGGTAACCTGAAATAGATTTCCTATCTAGAGGGTTTGAACCCCAATCAGAATCAACAAACAATTCAATAATAGGCAATTGACAGTTCTTAAGGTAAACAAGTTTATGTTTTAAAGTTCCCTTTAAGTACCTTAGGATTCTCTTTAACCCCTTCCATGCTGCATCTGTAGGATGTGATTGCAGTTGGCTTAAGCAATTAACTGCATACAGAATATCGAGTCTTGTCAAATTTGCCAAATAAAGCAAGGAACCAATAAGTTCACGATATGGTCCGTTGAAATAACTTTCCTCCTCGAAATCAGCTGGTGTAGACTTGGGTTCAATAGGGGTAGATGGTTTGCAATCTGACATGTTATACTTTTGTAAAAGCTTCTCAATATACGCTTCTTGATCTAGAGCCAGTTTATCTTGAGTATACTCTAAACGAAGACCCAAGAACTCTGTTGCAACTTCAGACTTTGACATTTCAAATTCTCTTTTTAGTAATTCTATGATGATGTTTATTTCATTTGAATCGGATCCGGCAATGAGAAGATTGTCCACATAAAGCAACATGACGACTTCTTTATTTCCAGTTTCCCTGACAAAAATACACGGCTCACTTTGAAGCTGTTTAAACTTGTATTTGCGTATAGATTCCAGAAACTTCTCAAACCATCTTCGCGGAGCTTGCTCGAGTCCGTAAAGACTTTTCCGTAAAAGACAAACACGCCCACTATTATCATATCCTTGGGGTTGATTCATGTATATAGTTTCACTTAACTCGCCATTAAGAAAGGCTGTTTTAACATCCAATACAAACATTTGATATTCTCTTTGGAGAATTAAAACGAATACAAGTCTCAATGCTGTCATACCAATTACAGGTGAATAAGTTTCTTCGTATTTTAGTCCTTCTCTTTGCATAAACCCACGTGCGACAAGACGAGCTTTACGTTGTCCACTACGTTTGACTCGAAGAACCCACTTGCATGAAATTGGACGCTGTCCTTCAGGAAGTTCCACTATATCCCATACTTCGTTTTTCTCGATTGCACGAATTTCCTCGGCCATTGCCTTTCTCCACAGCACTTTTTCCTCCGCTGGTAGGTCTATGTCTTCATAAGTCAAATGATTTTCTTCAACAGATATCATTGCTTGGTAAACTTCCCTTTCCGGAAATCTTATAGGTGGCTTCTTGTTCCTTTGCGATCTTCTTACTTCGCAAGTTACATCTTGTACTTTCCCGGGAACTCTTGGTTCTTCACTAAGTTCTGTACCAAGTTCTTCTTTTACCTCTTCGGTTTCTAACTGACCTGGTGAAGTACGAAGGTAGCCGTTGTTGGTTTCAGTCAAATCCGAGATCGATATTTTCGTTTCGTTAAATTTAACGTTTCTAGAGACAATAATTCTTTTAGTCACAGGATCTAATAAACGATAACCCATGCTTGAATAACCCACAAAAATCATTTTTTTCGACTTGGGATCAAGCTTCTTCCGTTGAACCTCTGGAACTTTCATATATGCATCACAACCAAACACTCCAATCTTGTTCAAATCAGGTTCTTCATTATATTTCAGTAAATAAGGAGTATCACCATTTACGCTGTTACTTGAAATTCGATTTCTAAGGTAAGCTGCAGTTTGTACAGCAAATCCCCAGAAAACTTTAGAAAGTTTGGACTCGTAAATCAAAGCCCTTCCTTTATCGAGCAGTGAACGGTTCGCCCGCTCAGCGCACCCATTTAAATGTGGTGTATATGGTGGTACAGGATCAATGATAACTCCTGCTTTTCTAGCAACTTTCACAAGGTTCCCTGTCACATATTCTTTGGCATTGTCGCATCTCATTTTTTGAACACTAGGGTTAGATTTAAAGAATAACTCCAGTACTTCCACAACGTCATTTTTGTGTTTGAGAAGATGCACTTCACAGAACCTAGTTGGTTGTATTCAGATTATCTGGCACCGTCAGCAACACGAGAGCTATAATGCGCCGAAACATTCGTCATTAGACAAGCCAACATACATTTACAAACACCCATGCCAACACGGGACTCGAACCCGCAACCTTGCGGTCTAGAAGCTAGCATGCTAACCACTATACCGTTTGGTCGGCTCACAGAACCTAGAATGGTCATCGATAATACTCATAAAGTATCTTTCACCATTAGCTGTAGAAGGAGTGATTGGACTGCAAACATCCGTATGTATCATTTTCATTGGTTCTTTCTCCCGACGCCTTGACCCTTTTCCAACCGGTTCAGCTGTTTGTTTGGCCAGCACACATTCTTCACAAAAATTCTTCAAGGTAGGTAATCCCAACTTTTGCAACACTTGATTTGAAGAATGTCCTAAACGTCTATGTCATAGAGTTGCATCTTCTTGAGTCAACATGGCACTATCAATAATTGGCGTAAAGTCACTTACATATTGTCCTCGCGAGTTACATCTAGCCAAAAATATACTTTTATCCATCTTTACGTATGGTTACCAACCGATTCTTAAAAATCACTTGAAAACCAGCATTTTCAATATTTTTCAGATATTAATTCACTATTTATTCCAGGGACATACAGCACGTCTTTCAATGTTATTTTTGTTCCATTTCTTAATATATCAGTAACAGTACCAATACCTTTAACTTCAAGTCGACTAGAACTAGAAGCACTCTGAACTGTACCAGATGATGGATTCAAATCAGAAAACCTCTCAATGTAAGAACTCATGTGTGATGTCGCACCTGAATCAACAATAAAGCAGTCAGTTTCTAAGTCCCCAGCAGCAAACGTTACTGCCGCCCTCTCGCTTTGTCTGGTTTTCCTTGGTTTTTGCACGCAGTCACTTTTCATGTGACCGAACTGTCCACAAGAATAACAGACGATTTTCTTGCGACACTGCTTCGCCACGTGACCTTTCTTCTTGCAACAGAAACAGACAATGTCCTTTTTAAATGAAGGAAATGCCACCTGGTCACCCGAAGATGTCATGGAATTTCTTGTAGAATCATCACCTACACTTTTGTTCTTGTCCTCAGACATCAACGCTTCTGCATCTACGAGACGTTTTGTCACAAAATCAACCTTCAAATTCTCCGTAGGTTGACTTTCTATTGCAGCTCGAACAGCATCATATTCCACAGGCAACGACATTAGAAGATACACAACAACATCCACATCATTAACCGCTGCACCCGACGTACGCAAATCCGATACAAGTCCTTGAATTTCATCAATATGACTCTGCATATCAGTATCTTTCCTTTTCTTAATAGTAGCTAAACGCTTCCGAGTCAAAACTTGACTCACCGCACTTTCCTTGGAGTACGTTGCAATTAATCTTGTCCATATTTTCAGAGCTGTATCCTCTCCGTGTAATGAAGCAAGAATATTATCACCCAGCAAAGTCGTCAACCAAGCATAAGCCTTCTTAGCTTGAAGGACGAACACTGGTTTAGTAGAATCAAAATCGTTAGTTAAATAACAATCCAACTCTTTTGCTGCAAACACCGCTTTCAATCGCCTACTCCACAACGAAAAGTTCGTTCCGTCAAAAGGTTTAATTTCAAACTTAATTTCAGACATGTTAATATCCAAAACGTTCCTTCTAGAACTCTCGCGAAAGAGAAGCGTATCAGCAAAGCAAAGCGTTTAACCACGCTCTGCTACCATGTTAGAATGATTAACTCGGGGCCTGGATCGTAGAGATATATAAGATTTATTAACACAGGAATATATTTATATACAAAGAACGAAAAGAAAGTAGAAGTAGTTAAGAGGTTCGATCAAAGTCGTGGTTAACTCGCATTGTGCGATTACTTCCAACACACTTATTTAGAGACAATCTGTATAATCAAAACTATAAAATGAAGTCTGCAACTGTCGATTTATCTTAGAAACTCATTGCCTTTGCTTAGTGTAATATTCCCTTTTTCCATTTATATATTTTACTTTTCAAGTAAGAAATAAATTCGAGCATACGCTTTAAATATTTGAAGTTTTTCAACTATCGATACATTTGAATTAAATAAATCTTAAGAATTTTTTACAAAATTAATAATAATAAAAAAAAAAACACGATAAATAAATATGAATGCATTAATAGAACACTCTGGGAGTAGATAATTAACATATTAGTATTGTGTGTTTGTTCCTGAAAAATTTCTTGGCAGTTTCAGAAGTGGTGTCACCACAGAAACCAAAATCCAAAGATTTCTAAGAACACTGACATCAAGTAATTTGTAGTCTTTGTAGTGGAACAGAAGCATAGGTGGATGAAATATGATAACTTCACAGCCATCCTTTCAAAGAAATATGATATCGACTTTTTTGATAATTTCTCACCAAAGTAGTGGGTAGAATATATTGAAAGTCAACTCCATCTAGTTGATTAAATACTGCATGACTACTTGACACTTCCTAGTGTAGCAATTAGAATCCCATACGTCACAAGACTTCCCAGGGCACTGACAATAAGTGATCTTTCAAAGACGTACATCTTCCACAGAGTCAGAGTGATCTTGCATTTCAAGTTGTCCCTTACCAGGATTTTCAGTTCCATGTAGTGCGATGGAAACTTTCCAGGTAAGGAAACGACCACTTCCCGAGCCATCTTTGCAGCTTGATTGGCATTGGAGGCAGTTAGTATGATGCCTATTAATAGACAAAAGTAAAAAATATTTGCGGTGAAGGCATAAGCAACCTTGTGAAAGTCAGTTATCTGTAGGAAAATCAGTTTATAGCTTGAGCGGAAGAGTCCTATCAAGCAGCTTAAAACGGTAATAAAAACTGGATAAGAAAAGCAATCGTCCAAATAGTTCATCTCGTTGGAAATCATTTTATAAACATGAAGATGGCGATAATTCTGATCTATATTAGAGGTATGCAATTTCTTGGTCAGTTTTATGAAGAGCGATTTGAGAACAATACATATGAAGCTGTAATAACCCACTAATGAATACAACATCATTTCAAATATTATTGGCCCAAAAAGGATTCTTATATTCCTTAGCAAAATGCAGTGCTCTTTGAGATCTGTTATTTTTAGGACAGTGATGGAGCTGCATGATCTTTCCAGTATAAAAATTCGCTCTCTTGAAATGAAATTCAATGCATCCAAAATGATAATGTAACCTGTACAGAAAGAAAAGTAGTAGAAAACCATTAACCGAAGTCGTCGGAAGTTTATCGCGTGGTTTAAAATGAGTGAAATTTGCGATAGGTTCTTTAATATATTTCTGATTTTATGACGGTAGCGGTAAACACTGATATAAGCTGAAGTTTCAATCAGAACGCTGACTTGTATAGAAAGCTCTGATTTGTTAGTCCCTAGCAAAAAAATCCAAATTAATTCGAAAAGAAAAAATATTAGTACACCTGTAATGAAGATGAATTTTAGTAAGTTCAATAAAATACACTCAAATTTTCTTCTTTTAGAAGTATCTTTACGATGTGACCGTCTAACTCGAATAATGTAGAAAAACAATAAAATCGGGGATAATGATTTTTGAAGATAATTTGCTGATTTTCTCATCAAAACCATATTGTAGCTGCGACTTCCAGTGAATATATCTGTAATCTTGTCCGTACCAATTCTTTATGAGCTCATTTCTTAACAATATTAACCCAATTCAGAGTTTGCATTTTGCAATAAAATAAGACTTTAAATCATTGATATTTGTTCCAAAAAGGGGGGGGGGGTGCAGGAGATAATACAATTTTTGATTCAAAGTTAACTAATACAAGTTAGTAAATCAGTGTTGTTACGGTTCTTCTTTAATAACGTCGACTCAATAGTAAATTACTTTTTTTGAGTAACATAACTTAAACTAGCTACACAAGAAAACCAATTTATTTTAACGTAAGTCAACGTTACCACAAAAAATTACAAAATAATATACAGATTTTCCATTATTTCTTTCAAAGTTACTCTAAAAGTAGCTATTTTTATTAATAATTTTTTATTGATGTTGAAGCTTTTATTTGAAAATGTGCTTGATCCATAATTTCCGATATGAATATTTAAGGTTTTCATTAAATTTGTTCTGGTATTAGTTGTGTTCAGTATTTTTTTAGTGATAAGATCACGTGCAAAATTCAAAATTTCAAAATACGTATGAAAGGGTAAAATTCAGAAGGATCTAAATTCATTTTATATTTAAGTTTTCATAGGTACTACTCTTAGTAATTTTCCTGTTTTGTATTGACCTGTTTCTTATTATTCGAGCAGTATTGATTGCGCTTCTTGTATTGAATTACAGCCTGCTAGCGAATCAGTAGCGTAAATGATGGGACTGTAGAGATTCCAATGCGGATGGAGCGTGAGGGGAGGGGGGGGGGGGGAATTCGAGGAATAAAATCAAACCACTGTATAAACCATAGGTGTAGAACATCGCACAATTACAACTATTATACTCAATTACACTATAATATTGACCACTGCATTTGAATTTGACATCCCAGGTAGCACATCAATATTGACCAATGCACATTTTTTTTTTTTTAATCAGGCATGTTAAAAACATCACAAAACGTAATTTTTAGCCCACTGTCTTTTTTATGAATATAATATTTCAATTTTAAAATTGTGGATCAGCATTTTAAAACTTCCATTAATTTTCGTCGGTATTGTGCAATGCCAAGATATATTGGCAAGCCTTGTTCTACTGGGGAGGTTTTGGTGTAATTTACCATTTTTGCTTTCATATTTTCATAAAAAAATAATAATAATAAAAAAAATAAAAAATATTACTTTGTTCATAATGAAAAATCTTCAATGCGCCGAAATTAGTGATATGTTTTTCGATAACTATTACATTATCCTTATAGGTATATGAATCAAAGGGGGAACATGAGCAATGCTCAAGGAAATAGGGGAATAGAACTCTTTATGAAAGACATTCGTTTTTCAACTTTGTAAGCCTTTATTGAATTTTTACAGAAATTTCGGGGATGGGAATGTTTTGAAAATTTCAAGAAGCATCACCACAGTGAATTTTATCAAAATTGCTAGAATCGTTTTTGTCGGATTAAAGAAAAACATAATTTTTTCAAAGGCCGCTACCACATACAAACGTGTCCAAATTTGACGAAAAACTTAATGATTGTTTCCACTGCCTATCCCCACCACTAACTTATAGGTATGCGTTGTAAAACGTAGATCAATTCGCTTGGAAGCTGTGCAAAAGATACATAAATTTTTTCTGACCACTTATTTTCTTCTTTTTATTTGTAACTTAGAACGTTTCAAAACATGTAATAATGAGAAGGGGGGGGGGGGGGGAAAGGATTTTTTTTGCCGACCGCTATATTTTTATTACTCTATGTGAATACATATGGATAATTGAAAGTGAAATCTGGAAGAACAATAAAAAAAAATTAAAAAAAAAAAAAAAAAAAAAAAAAAAAAAAAATGCACCGACGTTTTGGACGATGGAATGCGTTTTCCTTCAGGTTTAACGCCGACTAAACGGTATAGTGGTTAGCGTGCTAGCTTCTAGACCGCGAGGTTGCGGACTCGAGTCCCATGTTAGGCATGGGTGTTTATAAATGTATGTAGGTTTGTCTAATGACGAATGTTTCGGCGCATTATAGCCCTCTTGTTGCTGACGGCGCCAGATAATCTGAAAACAACCAACCAACCTTCAGGATTAATAGAAAATGCAAGCAGTGATTGAATTGATAAGTATTTTTAATCGGGAACATTTTTTTACCAAAAATATTTAATTAAAATATTCAAAAGTACTGCTAATAATATGATCCATAAAATAGAAGTTTTTAGTTTCAATCCTTTACATGCAAAAAGTGGGGCAAAATGCGTTTAAATATTTATTTATTAAAAATGACGGTGAATTTATGCACTAAAATCCAAATATCATTTATTTATTCTGATTAAAACAATATTATTATTTATTTATTAGTTAAAAATAATCTGACTACAGGCAAGAGTTTTTTTAATTGATTTCTATTTAATTGATGTTATTTTAGCGTGATTGGAATACGGCAAGTTGGTTTATTAGTATTGTGTAAAATCGACTTTTTAGTGACAGTTACAGCCCCAAAATTTGATAGAATGCATTGTCATCGACATTAAGTCTATCTGCCAAGTTTCAACTCGATTGGATGATGGCAAGGAGGTTAATTAAGCCCCCCCCCCAGATTCTGCCACCATTAACACGCAATATCGAAGTTAATATAAAAGATTTAAGGATGTTTTTATTTTGTATTTGGTTACCTTTAACCTTTAGGAAAAGCATATTTAAAGTGTCAAAAAATGAAGTGTGCCAATTACGTGTCTAGTCTTCCATTACTGTGTTTTCATGTACATTCATGTATAAAGAAAAAATTAAATTTAAAACCCCCTTTTTTTTTTTTTTTTTGCACTTAATTAAGGAATGACAAGAAAGGAGCGACGAGTTCTTTTCCTCTTTTTAACACTTTCAGGTTTTGTGAAAGAAGGGAAGAAAAATTTGAAATGTTAGAAGCAATTAGGAATGTAAAATATTACGTAATTTTTAGTCACTGCTTATAAGTTTGTCATGGGTTAGTGTTATTTATCGTTCTCATATTCATATTTTCATTAATTAAAAAATTTTCAGTTTTGCTATATTTGTGGTTATAATTATTACATTGGTAAAAAAATTTGCCAAATTGATGAAATTGGAGATATATTTGGCAATAATTAATATATTACAGTAGAACCTCGATTAACCGTCCCTCTTTCATCTGGAACTCTCTGTTAACCGTCCTTCTTTCATCCGGAACTCTCTGTTAACCGACCATCCTTTAGTCGACATAAGAAATCTCCTAAATGAGTAATAAATCATTTGCCCTTTTTAAAACCAGAATATTTTCCATTACACTAAATTTGCATAAGTAATGGTGAGGCTTTTGACCGTTTTTCAAAAGGACTGACATGGTTAGAGCAATAATCATATGCAGATCAAACTGAACTATTGCTTTTAAAAAGACTTCGGGATAGAACCGCGAAACAACGATTATCAAGATTACGACAACAAAAACTCATTTCCACCAATTTTGTCTTTAAAAAAAAACATTAAAAGCATTGCATTCAGTAAATGAAAAAAATATACTTTTTATTATTTTTTACAACTCTCTATTATCCGGAATTTTCGCTTATCCGACATATCTTCGGTCCGAATTAAGTGGTTAATCGAGGTTCTACTGTATTCGTTTTGAGTAAGTCTAACAGAAGAGGAGTAGGTGAGTTCGACAAAAAAAAAAAAAAATTAGACTCGTTTCTTGGCAATGGTTAAAAAACAGACATTTTTCAAAAGCAACCTTATGCTTATAGGTTATTTTAATGACAAACTTACTGACCGGTACCACTGCTCACGGTCAGCTATATTCTGTATACTGATGATGAACATGGTAGGTCAATGCGTCCAGGAATTTTGCTTATCACAGATAGACATAAGCAAGATTAAATTCATATATTGTTTCTAGGCCACTTTTTTTAACTTAAGACTGATCAAAATGTGTGGAAATAAAACAAAACAAAAAATTTAAATTTTTCGTTGTTGAACGAATGCAATACTTCATTATCCTATGTTACGTATACTGTAATTGACATTAGGCACATTTCATTTTTCAACACTTTAAAAAAGTTTTACTAAAAATAAATTGTAACAAAATGCTAAAAACATCTTTGACAGTAGTTTTAAATATTTTAATTAGGTGTTTTCGGCGAAAAAGCATTGAATTAGTTTACGAGTTAGAGTTAACAAAGAAAATATAGAAAAGTATATCCTCATGGAAAATAATTAACCCATAAAAACATAGCATTTACTATAAATTCTTTCTATTCATTGTCAAACTTTATGTGCAATTTTAACTTATTTAAGGGGATTTGGGACCCTTCAAACTTTTTTTTATTTTATTTTAGCCTTTAAAATTATGATTTTTACATATTTAGAAGTATTAGTAAGTAAAAACTAAATTTTATTTAAAAAAAGTTCACATAGTACTCTAAATTTTTAATATTTTTAAAGTTTTTAAAAAATTCGTAAAAGTTTTTTCATTTTTCAATATTTTTTCCTGAATGTTTTTAAAAAATATTCCTAGTAACGTACTTTAACTTTTTAAGCATTGAATTTAGAATAAGTAAAATAGTTTTCGAAAAAAAAAATAATAATAATAATAATTATTGTACCTATATGTAAAAAAAAAAAAAAAAAGCATAAAAAAAGGTATTTTTCAATACATAAACTTGCAAAGAAAATGTTAATATTTTATTCAAACCTCCCATGCCTATTTTTTTTCAAACAGATCTTTTGAAGTACGCAAATACATCCTTTCTCCACGTGAATTTATAGTAGAAGACCTTTTATATGAAATTACCAAGTCGTGTACGTAGGGCCACATAGTTGCTTATTGTGTTCAAATTGCAAAAACCAAAATCTGTTGGTGCTTCAAATCGATAATGCATGCAGCTAATTTTTTTTTTTGGAATAAGTTTTTCAAGTTATGAAAATACTTGTAATTCACTAATAAATTGACTCATTAATATTTATTATATGATAATATTATATTATATATGATATTTATTATATGATATTTATTATATTATAAATCAATGGACTGATAAATACTTGAAATTGTTTATTTTATAAAATTCCTCTGTGTATGTTTGTTTTCTATTCATTATGGACTGAAACCTCACTTAAAAAGAATGACCTTATGTACATCAGCAACTGGCCCTAGGTACAACGTGGTCTTGTACCTAGGGCCATTTGTGAGATTTCTTTAAAAACCTTCTATTTGATTTGTATTTACATTAATGTATTTACATTAATGTACACCTTGTATTTACATTAATTCCAATTTGAACTAATTACTATAACGATGTATGTATATCAGTTTCACATTTTTAAACGGCTCAGTGGCTCATTTTTTGTTCGCTGAAAAAAGGCTGCCCAAGGTACACAGGTCTCCCCTGATATACAAATTGATGCCAATGACTTGATCTTTAGTGTGATTTTGTAAAAGGCGTTGGACCGTAAGATGTTAGTATACTAAATTTAACAACATCAGCTAAACCAAAGTTAAAATACTTCTTAATTTTAAATTTCAAACCAAAATAACCAGGCCGGCAAATCAATCTACTAGTTTATTCAATATACACTATAAACGCACAGATTAAATTCCTCAAATGACAGTAACACAAGTTTACTGTCATGCATCCAAGTATTAAAATTAAAATGAAATAAAAGGTAAAAATTCTCCAAATAGGTAAATATTCAATAAATACTAAAATATGCAATTAAATTCAGGCATTGTTATAGTTACTTAAATTGAAGCAGGGCCGAGGATAGAGGAAGAAAGGTAATCAACTCACATAGAATTTCAGGGGTAAGCGATCGGCAGTGGGGCATCCTCTCTCTCTTAAGAACCCTTCTCCGCTCCTAAACCACAGTCTTCACTCCTATACACCCCGGAAAAACGTCTCCCCCTTTCCCTCGATTTCAACTTTCTCCAGACCTTTCTGACCTCCGTCACATCTTTTAATTGGTTGACTAACACAGCTTTACTTGGGGGATGTGTAATAGTTGCTGGGGTTTAACCCCCCATGCCAAATCGTAGGAAATGTCAGATTGCATCATGACAGCCAAAGGATTTTTTTCACAAATATATTAAACTTTAATGAAGTCATCCAGTTACTAACGGAATTATATACGCAAACATTCTGACCTGACTTAACCAATACTACGTTCGGCATTTTCTCTAAGAGCATTAATTTGTTGAAAAGCAAATATAAATCGGAAAGCTAATATGGAACTCAAAGTCCAGTGCGGAACCCTTAAGTATATTACATTTCTATATGAGACTGGATGCTTTAATATTTTTCACTCTAGTTGATGCTCGAATTCGAAATGTAACGACTTTGTCACGAAATGGCAAGATTTTAAGCTGGCGTAGTTAAGATTAAATATAAATTCTCATTTTGTAGGTTGTTGGTTGAGAAAATTGTTGAAAGGGAAGGTTTTTACTTTGGAACCGCCATTACCAATATAATCGAGTATAGTACTTACTTTCTGCAAAATCATTTGAAGTACACTGGTGTGCAAAACTTAAGCAACAGGTTGTTTTTTTGCCATAACTCCACGAGAAATCATCTGAGAGACATGAAATTCAGAAATGAGGGAGAGTATTATGTACGTAAAGGATGACGAAAGTATCGGCGCTGAAAAAGGAATACAATGCATACGGTATGGAATCAAACAAAAACAAGCTTTATTGAATGCATAGTATCGTGACTCATGATTGTCTATCCAAGAGGAAGAACAACAAGCAGATGTTCCTTAATAGGGGATATGCCCTCCCCTCACTGCAATGGTTGCTTCGCACCGTCTCCGCATACTCAGAACCAGCTGGTGCAACATTTCTTGCGGTAGGAGTGCCCATTCCTCAATCAGCATCTGTTTGAGTTGTTGGGTGTTCTCCGGAGGATGTAAGCGTGCTGCAATGCATCTCCCCAAAGCATCCCACACATGTTCGATGGGATTTAAATCTGGGGAGTACGCTGGACAATCCATTCGAGTGATATCTTCACTTTCCAGTAGCTCCTCAACAGCAAGAGTCCGATGCGGCCGAGCATTGTCATCCATAAAAATGAAGTCTGGGCCAATGGCACCTCGGAACAGAAAAAACATGGGGAAGGAGTACCTCTCCACAATAGCGATCCCCGGTTACAGACCCTCTGTCGAAAACGTGAAGCTCAGTTCGCTCGTTCAGCATAATGCCTCCCCAGACAAGAACTCCAGGACCACCGTTACGGTGTCTTTCCTTGATGTTATTGGGAAACCGGGTCCCGACCTCTCTCCAAATCAAAACGCGTTGAGAATCGCTTCCGGTACTGAACCGACTCTCATCTGTAAAGAGGACACGATTCCATTGATCAGTTGTCCAGTTTTTGTGCTCTCTGCACCACTGTAAGCGGTGGCGTCGGTGGCTAACTTTCAACGGGAGGCAGCATTCAGGACGGCGGGCGAATAGGCCCCCTTTGTGAAGGCGTCTGGCCACAGTAAACCGCGACACTTGTCGCCTCGTTGCTGTGCAGAGTTGCAGAGCAATGGCGCTTGCTGACTGTTGTCGGCCTCTTTTAGCCTGTAGAACGGTATATCGGTCATCCCCTGCAGTTGTCGACCTCGGGCGGCCACCACCAACCTTTTTAACAGCTGTACCTGTGGTTTGGAACGCTTTCCAAGCGCGCGAAACGACACTTTTGTTGATTCCGAACTCTGTAGCTACACTGGTTGTTGTACGTCCCTCCTCCAGCTTTCCGATCATTCTTCCACGTGTGAAGTCGTCCAGGTGATTTCTTCTAGCTATATTTCACGAACTGACTCACTGGCACTTGCAGCGAATATGTTGAATTACGTCTCTGTCTTTCCTTTTATTTTACTGTTGAGCTGCGCGCGCCGACATCACACGTTATGTGTACGCTCACGTCGCCTCTGACGTTTCGTTCCTGATATTTGCATACGCATGACGTTTCTACTGACTTACGTGTTCATTGTACTGATCTCCAGACCTCCTTTTCTGCGATTTCATGGCTATCTGCTAAATTTTTCCATTGTTGCTTAAGTTTTGCACACCAGTGTACATCTAGGCTCTATTGCGTATCAACGACTCAAATAAATATGTTTTCTACAAAAAGTGCCAAGAGAATAAGGAGAAAAAAAGGTATTGCAATGCCATTTTATAGTGAAAATATTTGTTCGTTAAGTTCTAAATTACAACTTTCCTTGAAGTTAAGTGATAATATATGAAAATAAATTTATTTTCTTTATTACTAATGTAACGGAAAAGAAAAGAACATATTCAAGTTCATACTTTTGATAAAAAAAAAAAGAAGATTGGAAACTACTGTTAGTTTAAGATACAACTTGTGTTTTGATTGTGACGAAATGTTATGGTTTGCCATTTGAAAAGTTTGAAATTTTACAGCAGAGTCTTTTTCTTTCTCCTTTTTTTTTGTGAAAGTTCTCACATGCATAATCACTCTTTGTAAAACATAAATTTTTCTAATCGTTTTTATGACAATCGCATGGTGTTTTTGCTCTACCTCATAATGTTCATGAATTCTCGATGTTTCTGAAGGCCAGTTACTTTCTGATTGATCTGTATGCAGTGTACCTAAGAAAATGATGTAAGGACTCGTATAAAGAAAATATGGTTTTCATAAGTAATCCAATTGAAAAGATACATAATTTTTTTTTTATACCACCAGTAAAAAGGTCATTTACAAAAAAGTTCCTAAACTAAAATTACATTGATTAAAAATTAATATTCTATTTTAAAATGAAATATAACAATTAAAAAAATTAATAGGCTGAATCCCTATAAGGGAAAGTAAATTTATGCTTTGCTTGGGACACCGTTATATACTCTGTTCCTATATAAAAGGTTTTTAAAAATTTAACTAAAACCTCCGTTTGAATAAAATGTTTTCTTTTAAAAATTCTGTAGATGAAAATAGTACACACTTTTAGGTTTAAAAACTATAATAATCAAACTGGTGAGCTTTCTTGTATTTCCCAATCACAGAGTTTTTCAAAAATGTTACCATTCTCATAAGTCTGGTTAACTCAATACTATTAATTTCTCCATTCAAGTCACTTACTCAATATGCCTTGTTTTTGAAGTCGTTGTATTTTGGTTAAATTTAAAGGCTTAGTGAGTAGTAATTTTTGGTAATAATGCATTTAAGAACTTTTTTTCGAATTAACATTTTCATTACAGTGTGGTAAAAATAAAATTTTGTTATTTTTCAATTACAATTTAATTCAAATTTAAATGTTATGATTTTTGACCTGAGTTTTCAATTTACACTAATGCACTAATTTAGAGACAATTTGTATAATCAAAACTATAAAATGAAGTCTACAACTGTCGATTTATCTCAGGAATTCGTTGCCTTTGCTTAGTGTAATATTAACTTTTTCCATTTATATATTTTAATTTTCAAGTAAGAAATAAATTCTAGCATGTGCTTTAAATATTTGAAGCTTTCCAACAATCGATACATTTGTATGTTATCTTACGAATTTTTTACAAAATTGATAAAAAAAACCCACGATAAATAAATATGAATTAATTAATAGAACACTCTGGGAGTAGATAATTAACATATTAGCATTATGTGCTTGTTCTTGAAAAATTTCGTGGCAGTTTCAGCAGTGGAGTCACCACAGAAATCAAAATCCAAAGATTTCTAAGAACACTGACATCAAGTAATTTGTAGTCTTTGTAGTGGAACAGAAGCATAGGAGGATGAAATATGACAACCTCACAGCCATTCTTGCAATGAAATATAATATCGACTTATTTGATAATTTCTCACCTAAGCAGTGCACTGTTAAAAAAATTTGTCCACCATGCACCAAAATTTGGTTCCCATTTAGCTGCCACCAACATTTGGTGCTTAGTTTTGCGATTTAATGGTGCTTATGGTCCGAGGTTGCACCATTAAATCGTGAAACTAAGCACCAAATGTTGGTGGCAGCTAAATGGGAACCAATTTTTGGTGCAAGGTGGAACAAAATTTTTAACAGTGTGGGTAGAATATATTGAAAGTCAACTCCATCTAGTTGATTAAATACTGCATGACTACTTGACACTTCCTAGTGTAGCAACTAGAATTCCATACGTCACAAGACTTCCCAGGGCACTGACAATAAGTGATCTTTCAAAGACGTACATCTTCCACAGAGTCAGAGAGATCTTGCATTTCAAATTGTCCCTTACCAGGATTTTCAGTTCCTTGTAGTGCGATGGAAACTTCCCAGGTAAGGAAATGACCATTTCCCGAGCCATCTTTGCAGCTTGATTGGCATCGGAGGCAGTTAGTATGATACCTATTAACAGACTCAAGTAAAAAATATTTGCAGTGACGTCATAAGCAGCCTTGTGAAAGTCATTTATCTGTAGGAAAATCAGTTTGTAGCTTGAGCGGAAGAGTCCTATCAAGCAGCTTAAAACGGTAATAAAAACTGGATAAGAAAAGCAATCGTCCAAAGAGTTCATCTCGTTGGAAATCATTTTGTAAACATGAAGGAGATATCGATAATTCTGCTCAATATTAGAGGCATGCAATTGCTTGGTCAGTTTTATAAAGAGCGATTTTAAAACAATACATAAGAAGCTGTAGTATCCCACTAATGAATACAACATCATTCCAAATAAAAAGGGCCCAATAGAGACTCTTATATTCCTGATCAAAATGCAATGGTCTTTGAAATCTGTTATTTTTTGGGCAGTAAGGGAACTGCATGCTCCTTCTCGTATGACTTTTTGTTCTCTTGAAATGAAATTCAATGCAATCAAAATGACAGTGGTTCCTGTAAAGAAAGAACAGTAGTAGAAAACCCTTAACCGAAGTTGTCGGAAGTTTATCGCGTGGTATAAAATTAGTGAAACTTGCGATAGATTCTTTAAGAGATTTCTGATTATATGCCGAGAGCGGTAAATACTGATGTAAGCTGAAATATCAATCAGAATAATAAGTAGCAAAGCAATCTCTGATTTGTTCGTGTCTAGTAAAAAAATCAAAATTAATTCCACAAGAAAAAATATTAGAACAGATGTAATGATGATGAATTTCGGAAAGTTAAATAAAATGCATTTAATTTTTCCATTTTTAGAAGTATCCTTACGATATGACTGTTTATCTCCAATTATGCAGAAAAATAACAAAATCGGGAATAATGATTTTTGAAGATAATTGGTTGATTTACGCATCAGAACCATATTACAACTGCGACTTCCAGTAAATGTAACTGTGTTCTCGTTCATACCAATGTTTTATGAACTTAACAATATTATCTATATTCAGAGTTTACGTTTTATATTAAATTATGACTTGGAATCATTTCTATTTATTTCAAAAAGTTATGGGTGCAGGACATAATACAATTTTTGATGCAAATTTAATTATAAAATTTAGAAAATCAGTGTTATTACGGTCTTTTAATAACGTCGATTCAATAGTAAATTACTTTTCTTGAATAACATCATTTAAACAAGATACAGAAGAAAACCAATTTATTTCAACGTAAGCCAATGTTACCACACACAATTACAAAATAATAAAAAGATTTTCCATTAATTATTTCAAAGTAACTCTACACTTAGCTAGTTTTATAAATAACTTTTTAATGATGTTGAAGCTTTCATTTGAAAATGCACTTAGGCCATAATTTCCTACATGCACTTATTTGAGATTTCCATTAAATTTGCCCTTGCATTATTTGTGTTCAGTGTCATTTAATGATAAGTTCACGTGCAAACTTCAAAATGCATCTGAAGTGGTCAAAATTGTCTAAATCGATTAATCTTCCTTTAGATATGCAAAAGGTATCACTCGTAACAAATTACCTGTTTTATATTTACCTGTTTCGAACTTGCGTGAAGTATTGAGAATGCGCCGATTGTATTGAGTTGTAGCCTGGTAGCGAATCAGTGGCCAAAATGATGGACCGGCATTATCACTATGCTGTTGGGGAGTGGGGGGGGGGGGAAGGGGAGGGATTCGAGAAATAAAATCAAACTAATCTATAAACTAAAGACGTATTGCAACGCACAACTTGCAATGACAGTGAAATATTGGTCACTGCATTTGAATTTGATAACCCACGTTGCACAGCAGTATTGACCAATATACAGTTTTTTTTTTCCAAATAAATATACCGAAAACACCTTAAAACACATGATCTTAGCCCACCGTTCTTTTATATGAATATAATATTTCAATTTTAAAACTGTGCATCAACATTTCAAAACTTCCAGTATATTTCGTTCGGATTGCGTAATGTCGAGCGATATTAATTAGCCTTGTTGTTCTGTTGGAATGCATTTGAGTAATTTACCATTTCGTTTTTATATTTTCATTAATCAAAAATTATAATAATAATAATAATAAAAAAATATTACTGTGCCCACAATGAAAAAACTTTAAAATGAAGAAACCTTTTCATCTACAATACTTCGTTACACTAAACATGAACTTTTTGTTCATTATGTTGAATAACACGCTACTTGCGAGCGATGGCCAGATCTCAATATTAATATGCGTATATTTAGGCTACGTCCACTATCGACAAAAAGCTGCGACACAGTTTTGTCACCAAATAGGCATTTCAAAACATATAATAATAGGGGAAAAAATAATTTTTTTTGCCCAACACAATGGTTTCATTACTCTATGTTAACATATGAATAATTGAAACTAAAAACTGGAAGGGCAATTTTAAAAAAAGATCAAAATGGAACGGCTTTTTGGACGATGGAATACGTTTTTCTTCAGGAATAATAGAAAATGCAAGTAGTGACTGAATTGATAAGTATTTTTAATCGGAAATGAGTTTCATCTAACCATATAATGATATGAACTTTCTTTGTGTGCTCATAATAAACATTATAATGTGATAGAAAAGGAAGCAAGCTAAAAACTTGAGACAGCCAAATGGGACTTAGACCACTTTGACTTTAACCTACCTAAATTAGTGTTTTGCTATTAATATTTTTTTGTGACGATAACAATCTAATAAGGAAAGAAACATCTTTGCGTATCATAACATTGAAGATAATTGAAACTAGGGGTGCGGAACATCGCACAACTTTCAATTACACTATAACACTGACGTGGATTTGTGCCATTTACCGTTTTTATATTTTCATCATTCATTTAGAAAAAATGGCCAGTTTGGCGATAATTCTTGTACGAGTCTTTTTATATATATATATGGCCTGTTTTTGGCGATATACTTTTCGATAATTCTAAAATTATTTGTTCTTATAAGTGAAACTAAGAAGAGGAGAGAAAAACGATCGTTGATGAGCTATCAAAGCAAAGAGAATTTACTGATGAAGGCATTCGTTTTTCTGCTTTTTACGCCGTTAAAGCCTTTTTACGGAAATTTTGGAGGTGGGGATACTAAGAACACCTTAAGAAGCATTACCACACCGATTTTGATCAAAATCGTTTGAGCCGTTTTTAAGCAATCAATCAAAAATATGATTTTTTTTTCAATGTCAACTACCTTATACGCATGCGCGATTTTGGCAAAAACCTTAATAGTAGGGTCCCATGGCCACCTTCAACTCGTATACCACATTTGATCATCGTAGGTCAATTTGTTCGGGAGTTATGCTGACCACAGACACACATTCAGAAATTTTTTCTGAATCAATTTTTTGAAATCAGGATCTTCCGAAACAAGGGGAAAAAAAAAAAAAAAAAAAAAAAAAAAATCGACATTTTTTTTTACCGAATTCCAAACCTTCACCACTTTATGTCTACATATGGGTTATTGAAAGTAAAAAGTAAATATAAAGAGTACATTGGGATATTTAAAATTATCAAGTGCCATAAAGTTCAAAGTTGTATCAATGTCAAAAATTCAAGCAACCACAGTAGTTGGTCTTAAATTAGTAAAGGCATAGGTAGAAGAATTTTGTACTAAGTGCAAGAAAAGAGTCAAATGATCGTTATATTTTCGATTCTAAATGTCTTGGTTTGAGCCAACGCAATGTTTACGGTAAACTTTTTGTAATTTTTATAATTTGGTAATTTTTTTTTTTTGTCTTGGCGGGCTGTTTCTTTAAGTAAATTAAGCTCTAACTTAAAAAATTTCAATTTGAACCTCTATGCATCATCGATCTACATTATTTCGTTTGAACTAAATATGAACTTTTATTTCATTATGTTGAATAATGCGTCAATGGACAAATCTTACTATTGCGTATTATTAGGCTGTGTGTTCACTGTCTACAAAGAGTTGCGAAGCAGTTTTATCATCAAAAAACAGTTTTGTTTTGGGAGGATGGAGAGTGTTGGGGAGGATGGAGCTCCAATGGAGCGACAGAGCTGCCTCTGGTCTGTTATTGGGGTTGTGGATTGCTACAACATTTCAGCGACTTTTTTGTCCAACGTCACTGTGGTCAAATGGCACTGTTTCCACTAGTAACAGTTTAGTTGCTCTTGACCGCACTAGACCGCTCTGCATTCGTCTTGATTCCCTCACAGTCAGTATTGAAGAGTAGTTGAGAGTGACCTCGAGTTGTTTTTTTAAAAAAGCGTTATTATGTCATTTTTAATTTCTAGTTAGCCATTTATAGATTATTTCAGTTCGACATGTGTTTATTGCTTCTTGTGTTTTTTTAATTTTGTATTGGGTGTTTGCTTACGACATTTCTGTTAATTTATTACATTATGTTGTTTTTCTTCCTGTTCTGTGAGATATCATAACTTACGAATATTAAAAGCTATAATATGACAAACAGTTAAGAAAACCCAATTCCAGATTTTTAGAATCAAGTACGAAACTCTTAAGACTGATACGCCGACCAAACGGTATAGTGGTTAGCGTGCTAGCTTCTGGACCGCGAGGTTGCGGGTTCGAGTCCCGTGTTGGCATGGGTGTTTGTAAATGTATGTTGGCTTGTCTAATGACGAAATGTTTCGGCGCATTATAGCCCTCGTGTTGCTGACGGCGCCAGATAATCTGAATACAACCAACCAACTTAAGACTGATACAATAAGTTTCTAAACAGTATACCATCAGATAATTAACTAACCACTGGTGTGTTTTTTGTAATGTTTTAATACTTTTGTAATGTATTAGTTTCCTTTCTATTTTACATTCCTATGTAGAGAGCAATAATCAGTGGCGGATCCAGAGGGCACATTTAGGGGTGGTATCCCATTAACCTAATATATATAATATTAATTTTCAACTTGATATAAATAGTACTTTGAAAATGCAATCTAGCCCTATTAAAAATTATAAAGAAAAAGTATGCATTTTTACAGATTATTTTCATGACGGTATTTTGATAGATAAATGTTATGTATTTGATTACATTATTTATTGAAACAATCATTTAATACAAATAGTCTAAAACTCGCAGTTCACATCTCCCCAGCAATTGTTTTGCGTACATGTGTGACACACTAACCGGAGACTTCTGTTGGCGTAGTGAACAAACTAATGTCTAGTTGACGACAAAAATGTGTTGCGACATTTTATCGGCAGTGGACACATAGCCTCAAAATTACTACTAAACTACTTACATTTATTGTTTCATGTTCAACAAGTTGCTAATACAAAATAAGTGCAGTAACTCAATCAGGAATACATTTTAATGTAACTTATAGCAGTGATGTCGATGAGATAACAAACTTGTAAATGGTTAAGTGTTTACGATTGTAATAATACGAAACGGGTTAAAGAAACAACTTTATTAGTTAATACGCCATTCTCCAAACTCAAACTGCTATCTTCAAATCTATAGAACACAACTACCAAGGTAAAGCGCGAGGATATCTAGTTGTGACGGCACGAGGAGTTATTCATCTAGCTAGAGATGCACGAGGATATATTTATTCTGCTACACACTCCCCCTCTGGGTCCGAAGTCGTCCCGACCAGGAGCCAGACACAGGAATGTTCTTGCGATCTTCTTTTGTTGACGATGAATCTGGGATTGCAGCTTTCTCTTTAGGCCGTCCGCGTTTTCGAAGAGGTACTTCTGGCTGAGAATCTTGACCTTGGTAAGGAGACAGTGCTGAACTATGATAAGTACCCAATGACACATCAAGATTGTCTTGATTAACCACTTCATATGTTGTTGGAGATCTTTGGGGAGTCAATACTACATATGGTCCGTCTCTTCTCGGCATAAACTTCGATGTTTTTCCATATTTCTTGTTGCTTAAATGATGTGATGTAACCCATACCATATCGCCAGGAACGTAACGAGGTCCTTCTTTTCGAGATTTATCAGCATAGTCTTTTCGACGATCCTGCTGTATCTCTACCCTCTCTCGAACTTCTTTCAATGTCTCAGCAAATCTTTTAAGGTAGGGTGTTATTTCTTGGTCAAAGTTATCATTCTGAATGATGGCTCTTAGGTCACGAGAAACATCATCAGGAGTCCTCATTTCTCTACCAAAATGTAGGTAAGCAGCAGTCTGTCCTGTACTTTCACATTTCGACGAATTCATGGCAAACCGAATGGAAGGTAACCGCTCTACCCAAGTGCTGTGGTCATTACCGACCAATATCGCTAGGCGCGGCTTTAGATCCCGGTTTTTTCTTTCGACTGGATTTGCTTGAGGGTGATAGAAGGGAGTGAGACTCTGTTTTATGTCAAGGAAATACAACAGTTGTTGCATTATAGAGCTTACGAATTGCGCACCATTGTCACTAATGACACGACGGCTGAGCCCATATCGAAGAGAAACTTCATTCAAGAGAGTAAGCGCACACTCTTTTGCTGAGGATGTCTCAAGGGCAAACAGTTCAATCCATCTGGTGGCGCAGTCTTCGACTATGAAAATCCACTTTTTCCCTCCTTCTCCTTCAGGTAATGGACCAAAGAAGTCGATGGCACTGGTTTCAAACCTTTGGGAATACACAGGTGTTTGTAATAAACCTGAAGGCTTTTGGTTAGAAGCTTTGTATCTACTACAGTCAGGACAATTCTTTACATACTTGGAAATAGTTTTGCGCATTCCAGTCCAATAATATCGAGTAGATATCCGTTGAAAAGTTCCTTCTATACCATAGTGAGAAGCAGTGGGAACGTCATGGTGCTCTTTCAACACCAACTCTTGTTCATGGGAGGGTACAACTAACTGAGCATCTTCCGATTCTGACTCTGGAGAGTACCTGTAAAGAATTCCATTATTCATTAGATAACCCCGTCCAGTCCTGGAAACATCTGTATCTTTTCCTTCAAAACTTTCAATGATATTCTTTATGTCATCATCTTTCAGCTGTTCAGTTCGTATCTCTGCTGGACGTCGAGTAGGAAAGTCAGCAACAACCATACATAAGTCAAAAACTTCTTTGGATTCATCATGGCCAGTTTTACATTCCTCAATAACTCCTTCTGTCAATAATCGATCCAGTTCCTTTCGAAGAATTTCTTTCTTTGGTGGGGGAATCCTATATGGAGGTACGGCCACTGGTGCTTGTGCACCGGTATCAATGTGATGTTCTATAAAAGGGGTGGCTTCTCCCCCTGGACGAAACACATCATCGAAATCCTTCAATACAGAATTCAAAGCGTCTTTTTGCTCTCCGATCAATTGCTGACCCTCTTCTTCACGTAGAGAACACGAATTGATTTTTAAACAAGGTGGAGACTTTAAAGTTGGAACACTCTTTTGAGATGCCAATTCGTAACATTTATGGGTTCTGTCATTGTAAAACCATACATGTTCTTTTAAGCTTAAAACAACTCCAGCTTCTTGTAGAAAATCGCTGCCCAACAATGTTCGATTTTCTTTAGCATCTGGAAGAACAATCAACTTGATTTGGAATTCTCTTCCTTCAAGTTCAATGGTAACAACAGCAGTGCTTACATTCACAGTAGATTTATGTCCATTAGCCATGCTCATGACTCGTTGTTCAGGTTTGAATTGTACTCCTTGTTCTAAAAGAAGATGATGTAGCATCTCTCCTGCAATACAGTGGCTTGCTCCACTGTCAGCGCATACGATTCCATATATTCCATTAATTGAGACCTTCAAGTTAGCAACTTGAAAAGGTGCATAGGATTGGAGTTGAATGTTTCCGAAAGAGGCTTCCCCATCATTTCTTGACTTGGTGCAGGTTGGACATTTGGATTTGATAACGCCTGGTGATCCACATCCATAGCACTTAAAAGTATTTCCTTCATCGGTCTTGAACATCGGTTTGTCCTTCTCGTGTCTTCTAGAGTTGTAGTTATTCTTAAAAGACTTTTGTCTGATGGTATCATCGCCTAGATTGGAAATGTAGACTCTTGTTTCCAACAGGTTGATCTTCTTTCTTCGTAGTTTTTCGAAGACTGCAGTAAGCATCCAATTTGTCTGCAAGCTCACTTGGAGACACCCATCCAGTCCATTCATCTAAGAAGTGGTCTCTGAAATCCGGAGGAGCTTTTTTCTTGATTTGATCGGAAATTATCAGATCCTTTAAAATGCAAAAATCTTCGATCCTTAACTCACAAAGCCATCCTTCGAAGTAGCTTCTTATTTCGAAATAAAAATCCCGCCAAGTGCTTTCCTGTCTTTTCTTGTGTTGGCAAAAAAGTTGCCTAAACTTTTCAGCAGAAAGTTTGAATCTCTTCAAAAGCATCTGTTTGACATTCGTGTATTCTTGTGACATTTCTTCTGATTCTCTAGCTACACTACGGGAAAAAAGTAGAAGGACAGTCATATTTTGTAATTTATGCTTTGTATTTCGATCCTCCAGATCTAAATTTCTTTTTTTTATGTAGTTTGGCTATTTTTTCTTTTTTATAAATGAGTAAATTTTATCTACCTCTAGTAAAAATTAAGGAAAACAGTACTTAACGATTTTTGGTGTGTGAAAAAAGTAGAAGGACACGTGCTAAAATAATTTGTTTTGGAATATTGTAAACCTCAAAGGTAGGTGTTTCATTCTTTTTAACTGTTTTTGTTATGAAAAACATACTATTTTATTGAAAATCCGTCGTTTTCATCTTTTTAGAATGCCTAGAGGAAAACCTTTAAGTGAGTTTGAAAAAGGCCAAATTTATGCCTACAAAAACGATGGCAAAGGTGTGAGAGAGATTGCACGCTAGCTACATATTAGTCCAAATACTGTTTCAAACTACATAAGAAATCCTAGTAGTCAGGGAACTAAAAAGAAGACTGGCAGACCTAAAAAACTGGCGCAACCCGATCAAAGAAAAATCATTCGGGAACTAAAAAAACCGGATGGAAGTATTGCCAAAGCTCAAAATAATGCAGGTATCACACACGTTTCAAGAAGAACTGTCTACAACTACATAAAAAGGTCCGAAAATTTCGTATTCCGAAAAAGGAAGCACCATCCCAAATGGAATGAAAGGCACATTGAACACCGACTGCACTGGGCTAAAAACCACATGTCCTGGACGTCAGAATGGACCTCCGTTATATTTTCTGATGAGAAAAGGTTTAATTTAGACGGTCCAGATGGCTACAAATACTATTGGCACTGTCTCGGTACTGAAGAAAAGACTTATTCTACCCGACAGATGGGAGGAGGGAGTTTAATGGTTTGGTTTGCAGTCGGGTACGGAGGAAGAACAAGCCTTGTGTTCCTGAGTGGCAGGCAGAAACACACAGATTACATCCAAGTCTTGAATTCAGATCTCCTTCCCTACGGCGTTGAGCTAGGCGGAAAGGACTGGATTTTTCAACAGGACGGAGCATCAATTCACACAGCTAATGGGGTTAAAATTTGGTTTGCAGCAAATAATGTTCGGGTTTTGCCATGGCCTGCTAAAAGCCCGGACCTCAACATTGTAAAGAACATATGGGCAATGATTGTTCGTCGCGTTTACGCGGAAGGCAAGCAGTTTGAATCTATAGTTGAGCTTCGGAGAACTTTGAATTATGTATGGGACAATTTCTGCCAAACAGAAATTCAAACTTTATATGATTCGATGCCAAATCGAATTTTTGAAGTAATCAAAGCCAATGGTGGAAGAATTCCCTATTAATAAGACTTTTATTTGCATTATTTAGAAGTGTCCTTCTACTTTTTTCACAGAGTATGATGAAGTCAAAACTGATTTATTGCTGTACTTGACCTGTATTTTTTTTGTTTCAATTTTCAGATACGGTTATCTGTTTGTAATTAGTAATTTAAAGTGTTACTCATTAAATTGTTATGGAAAAAATCAATGTTTTTTATTTATAAAAAAAAATCATGTGTCCTTCTACTTTTTTCACGAAGTGTATTAACGTAGCCACTTCACTTGGCAGTGATCCGATTAGGTAGGGTACCCAATGTGTTTCAGGGACCTGCAAGAATTTTAGCTGTCTCTCGAATAGATTCAAAAATATTGTCATGTCATCTTCCTTGGGATTAAAACTTGGAATAAGCCTCTTTAAATCAATTCTTTGTTGATCATATTCTGTGTGAGGGACATTTGCAGATGGTGAAACACATTTTTGAATTTCGAGCTGTATTCTTAATCTTTCTAGCTCATACTCTTCTTTTCTGAGAGCTTCTTCAATTTCAAGTTCTTCTTTTCTGCATGCTTACTCAATTCCTTCTTTTCTGCGTGCTTCCTCAATTCCTTCTTTTCTGCGTGCTTCCTCAATTTCAAGTTCTTCTTTTCTGCGTTCTTTCTCAATTTCAAGTATTTCTCTTCTTAAACGATCATCTATTATAGTGGCAAACATTTCTTTAACAAATTCGGTGTCGTAGTTCCGTGAATTAATTATCAAATTCTTCAGGTCAACTACCTTTAAATCTGGACTCGGATCTTCACCCAATTCTTGTGCCAACAGCTTAAGATCCTCTTTCTTTCCACGCCCCAAAAATGCCATGGCGAGAGTCAAATCTTAAATGCACTTCAGAATTAACCGATAAAGACCAGCCAATTTGTTTACTTGAAAAATGATACGCAATATCAGAAACCACACTCGGGATTTCTGAAACAATAACTTCAAATGTGAAAGGAAATATCGCCAAATTCTCTTTATGATCCGGATAATCCAAAACCTTTAATATTCAACTCGGGTCGAGTAAATTACTTTCAAATTATTCCTCTGGGTGAGTAATAACCGAAAAATTATAAGGTTTAACTTAAAGTAGACTAGATATAACTTCCAACATTCAAATAAAATAACACTTATCTGTTCCGTTCATTTTCGTCACCGACACATAGACTCTTCTCTGGGTAGTTTTCGTATGTTTTCGAGTCCCACGTTGGGCGCCACTTTATAGCAGTGATGTCGATGAGATAACAAACTTGTAAATGGTTAAGTGTTTACGATTTTAATAATACGAAACGGTTTAAAGAAACAACTTTATTAGTTAATACGCCATTCTCCAAACTCAAACTGCTATCTTCAAATCTATAGAACACAACTACCAAGGTAAAGCGCGAGGATATCTAGTTGTGACGGCACGAGGAGTTATTCATCTAGCTAGAGATGCACGAGGATATATTTATTCTGCTACAAACTTAATTTATTAACAAAGTTGAACTGTCAACTTCCCACGCATTCCAATTAATGTCCAAGACAAAAACTAATGAAGTATAATGCATATTATTGTTGCTAATAAAATTGACAAACACAACAAGTTGTCACGTAAGGGATCTGGCATTGATAAAATTATCTATGTTAGTTATCTAGGTAGTTAATTAAGTAGGTAATCATCTAGGTAGTTATTTCTTATACTAAGTTACTTTTTTTCACGTTTTCCTTTCTCTCTCTCTTTGCTAGTAGAAGAATAAACTCTACCACAGTCTATTATAAGGGTCAAAGAGTTTGCATGAGCTAAGCCAAATAAATCGTCAGTGACACTGACGAATTCATATTCTATTTTTAGTTGATGTGCTGTTTGTCTTGCATTTTTTTTTTTTTTTTTTTTTTTTTTTAAATATTTGCACGCTTACATTTAAATACTATTCTCCAAATTTTACTCGAAATTGTGAAAGGAAAAAGAAAGTGAGAAATAAATATTTTAAGAATTGCATGCTCGTAAGAAATAGAAATACTAGTATTGTGTGTTCTTTCCAGAAAAATTACTTAACAGTTTCCTGAAGTGTCAAGACAGAAGTGTCACTATGCACTGCACAGAATTGTTAAAAATCGTATAAAGAAACATATCCTAAGATTTCCGAGAACACTGGCATCAATAATCTTTCGATAGCTCAAGTCTTCCAAAGGATAAGATTGATGTAACTTGTCAAACTGTACCTCATATGTTCTCGTAGGTCATGTAGAATTCTTTGTAGAGGAACGAAAGCTTTCCAGACAGAAATTCGACAGTCATACAAACCATCCTTACAGATAAAATTATACTACATATCGTTAATTTTGATGACTTCCAAACAAAGTGCACAGCAGAACATATAAGGTTCCGAATTCATATTGTTGTGGCGTTACATTTGAATCTTTAATCACAAAGATTTCTAGCTCAGGATAGCTGGACGATAGCCAAAGTCAAGGACTAATCTCCATTTAGTTTATTAAATACTGCATTAGTTGGCGTTTCCAATGGTAGTAAATAGAATTCCATGCGTCACAAGATTATCAGGGAGACTGGCGATGAGACCATTCGATGACGTACGTCTTTCAGAAACTAAGAATTACCTTACTCTTTAAGTTGTTCTTTTCAAGGATTTTCAATTCCTTGTAGTTTGATGAAAATTTTCCAGGTAGGGAACTGATAACTTCACGAGATAACCTTGCAGACTAAGTGAAATCAGGTATCGTCAAATTAGGATTTTTCTCCATCAAAGCGCTCGATAAGGCATATCTTGAGTCAATGTAGAATTGTTTCCTCAACTTTACAGCAGTAATCACAAAGAATTCACAAGCAGTTGATTAAAAACAATACTAGTTGGTAATTTTTAATGTAGCTACTAGAATCCCATAAGTCACAAGACTTCCAAGGGCACTGGCAATAAGTGACCTTTTGATGACGTACGTCTTCCACAGAGAAAGAGTGATCTTACGTTTCAAATTGTTGCTTGCGATGAGGATTTTCAATTCCTTGTAGTATGACGGAAGCTTTCCAGGTAGGGATGCGGCCACTTCTCGAGCCATACTTGCAGCCTGAATGGCATCGGAGGCCGTTATCATGATGCCTATTGACAGACACAGGTAAAAAATATTTGTAGTACCGGCATAGGCAACTAGGTGATAGTCAATTTTCGGTAGGAAAATCAGTGCGTAGCTTGTGCGGAAGAGACCTATCAAGCAGCTTAAAACGGTAATAAAAACTGGATAAGAAAAGCAATCGTCAAAAGAGTTCATCTCATTAGAAATCATTTTGTAAACATGAAGAAGGTGGTGATAATTCTGCTCTATATGAGAGGCATGTAGTTGCTTGGTCAATTTTATGAATAGCGATTTGAGAACAACACATAGGATGCAGTAGTATCCCGCTAATGAATACAACATCATTCCAAATATAACTGGCTTACTAAGGACTGTTATATTTCCGATCAAAATACATTGCTCTTTGAGATCTGTTTTTTTTAGGGGAGGGAGGGAGTTGAAAATTTTTTCTAAGGCAATATTTCTCTCTCTTGAAATAAAAATCAAAGCACACATTATGACAATCAATCCTGTAAAGAAGGAAACATAGTAGAAAACCATCAACCGAAGTCGTCGAAAGTTTATCGCGCAATTTAAAATGAGTGAAACTTGCGATAGATTCTTTAAGATATTTCTGATTTCGTGCCGAGAGCGGTAAACACTGATGTAAGCTGAAATTTGAAGTGGAAGGATAACCAGCAAAGCTATCTCTGATTTGTTCGAGGGTAGAAAAGAAACCCTAATTAGTTCCTCAAGAAAAAATATTAGTACACATGTAATGAAGATAAATTTTAGAAAGTTAAATAAAATACTTTTAATTTTTCTTCTTTTCGAAGTATCTTTTCGATGCGACCGTTTATTTCCAATAATGTAAAATAATAACAAAATCGGGGATAATGATTTTTGAAGAAAATTCGTTGATTTACTCATCAAAAACATATTACAACCGCGACTTCCAGTGAATATAACTGTGTTCTTCTCAGTATCAATGGTTTATGAGCTCATTTCTCAACAATATTATTCATATTAACATTTTACATTGTGTAATAAGAAAAGACTTTGAATCCTTGATATTTATTTCGAAAAGGTATGTATGCAGAAGATAATAAGATTTTTTAGTCAAAGTTAACTAATAAAAGTTAGAAAATCAGTGTCGTTACGGTTCTTTAATAACATGGACTCAATAGTAAATTACTTTTCTTGAATAACATAGTTTAAATAAGCTACAGATGAAAACCAATTTATTTTAACGTACTCCAACGTTACCAGACAAAATTACAAATTAATATACAGATTTTTTTTTATAATTTCAAAATATATAACTTTGTATTTTCAAAATGATATACAGATTATTTCGAAGTCACTTGAATACTAACTATTTTTATGAATAATTTTTGATTGATTTTTATACTTTCATTTGAAAATGTACTTGGATCATTAAATTTATTCTTGCATAAGTTGTGTTTAGTATATTTTAATGATAAGCTTATATGCAAAATTCAAATTACATATGAATGGTTGAAAATCAAATGAATCTAAATCGATTATTCTTCATTTTGAAATGCAAAAGGTATTACTCCCAATATATAACCTGTTTTGTATTGACCTATATTGTACTGGTCGCGAAGTATACTGCGTTGCCTGTATTGAGTTGCAGCCTAGTAGCGAATCAGTGTTGGGAACAATGATGGGCCCGCAACGTGGTTGTGTGTGTGGAGGGGGGGGGGGGGGGATTCGAAGAATAAAATCAAACTGCTCTACAACTAAAGGTGTGAAATATCGCATAACTTTAAATTACACTAAAATACTGGCCACTGCACTTGTATTTAACAACTCAAGAGAGCAGTAGTTTTGACCAATGTCGAAAACAGGCATTTTTGAAGATTGTCCAATTCTGGACGAATTATTTTTTTTTAAATAAATTAACACGTCGAAAACATAACTAAAATATATTTCTTTGTCCACCGTCCATTTTTATGAATAAAATACTTCAATTTAAAAACTGAGGATTATTTTTTTAAAACTTCTAGAATATTTTAACCAGCAGTGGGCGAGATCGGCCAATTTTCGTATTAATGGCCGGTTTAGAGCGGTTCGTATCGAGCTTGCGCTTAAAGTAGCTGTCATTGAAAAAAACATTATTTTCAATGATTGCTAAAAAATGGCTCCAACGATTTTGATCAAAATTGTTGTGCTAATAAGGTGTTCCAAACATCCCCACCTCCGAAATTCCCGTAAAAATGCTTTAATGGCGTAAAAAGTTGAAAAACGAATGCCTTCAACACAGAGTTCTCTTTCCTTGAGCATACCTCATCAACGATCGTTTTTTCTTCTCCCCTCAGTTTCACTAATAATAAAGGATAATATAAGAATTATCGAAGAGTACAACGCCAAAATCACATTTTTTTTCTTCCAAGACCCATAAAAAAATTATCACAAAATATTAAATCGCCATACTGGCCTGTAATTGAAAGTTGTGTGATGTTCCACACTTCTAGTTTTAACTTAGTTTGTTTCACAACATGTTATAATAAAAAAATAAAAAAAAACGATTTTTTTTACCAAACGCAATATTTTTATTACTCTATGTTAACATATGGATAATTGAAAGTAAAAATAGGAAGGGCATTTAAAATATAAATAAAAATGGAATGGCGTTTTGGGCGATGGAATAATTTTTCTTCAGGAATAACAGAAAATGCAAATAGTGATTGAATTGATGAGTATTTTTAATCGGGAGAACGTTTCATCTAATCATATAATATGAACTTTCTTTGAGTGCTCATAATGAAAATTATAAAGTGATAGAAAAGGAAGTTAGATAAAAACTTGAGACAGCCAAATAGAATTTAGATCACTTTGACTTAAACCTACCTAAATTAGTGTTTTGCTATTAATATTTCTGTGACGATAACAATCTAATAAAGAAAAGAAACATATCTGCGTACCATAACATTGAAGATAAATGAAACTAGGGATGTGGAACATCGCACAACTTTTAATTACACTGTAATACTGGCCTGGATTTGTGTCAGTTACCGTTTTTATATTTTCATAATTTATTTAGAAAAAATGGCCAGTTTGGTGGTGATATTTTTTATTTTTTTTTAAAAACCTTAACCAAATGGTGTTTTTTCGATTTACTTTTCGATAATTCTTAGATTATTCTTTCTTATTAGTGAAACTGAGGAGAGGGGAAAAGACGATCGTTGATGAGCTATGTTCAAGCAAAGAGAACTTAGTGTTGGAAGCATTACCACAGCGATTTTGATCAAAATCGTTAGAGCCGTTTTTTTAGCAATCATTACAAAATACGATTTTTTCAATATCAGTTACCGTATGCTCATGTGTGATTTTGGCGAAAACCTTAGTGGTACATCCCACGGCCTTCACCAACCCGCACACCACATTTGAACATCGTAGGTCCATTTGTTCGGGAGTTATGCTGACCACAGAAACACAGGCATTATCATCAAAAAACTGTTTTGTTTTGGGGGTAAATGTGAATTTATGGTAGTGTGTCCACTACAGGGACAGAATTGCCTCTGGTCTGTTATCGAGGGTTGTGGAATGCTACAACATTTTAGCGACTTTTTTGTCCAGCGTCAACGTCACTGTGGTCAAATAGCACTGTTTCCACTAGGAACAGTTTAGTTGCTCTTGACCGCACTAGACCACTCTGCAATCGGCTTGATTCCCTCAAAGTCAGTATTGAAGAGTAGTTGAGAGCGACCTGTCGAGTTTTTTTTATTTTTAAAAAGCGTTATTATGTCACTTTTAATTTTAAGTCGGCCATTTATAGATTATTTCAGTTCGACATGTGTTGATTGCTTCTTGTGTGTTTTTTAAGTATTGAGAGTTTGCTTACGCCATTTCTGTTAATTTATTACATTCGGTTGTTTTTCTTAATGCTCGGCGAGATATCATAACTTACGAATATTTAAAGCTATAATATGACGAACATTTCAGAAAACCCATTTCCAGATTTCTAAAATCAAGTACGAAATTGATAAAAATGATACAATAAGTTTCGAAACAGTCACCATTAGATATCTAACTAACCACTATAATGTGGTTTTTTAATGTTTTATACTTTTGTAATGTATTAGTTTCCTTTATATTTTACATTCCCATGTAGAGTGTAATAATCAGTGGCGGATCCAGAGGACACATTTAGGGGTGGTATCCCATTAACCTAATATATATAATATTAATTTTCAACTTGATATAAATAGTACTTTGAAAATGCAATCTAGCCCTATTAAAAATTATAAAGAAAAAGTATGCATTTTTACAGATTATTTTCATGAGGGTATTTTGATAAATAAATTTTATGTATTTGATTACATTATTTTTTGAAACAATCAATCTATATATATAACTAGCTAAATACCCGTGCTGCTCTACGAAATTTTACCATTAGCATTTTAGCGATCAAAAGACATTCATGCCACACTTCAGACGTTTGCTCCCATTTCGATCCCGACAAATTGATTTATCAAAATAGGAACTTTCCTTTTTTGACATTTTAAACGAAATTTATAATTGTGAATAGTAAATTGGAATAGTTTATTGTGTTTATGTTTGCTCTTAGTTCTGAATTTCAAAGTAATATCTGTATTGGAATCGATACATTAAGTTAATCCTCGTATAGTTTCTATGTTGCGTCGACTTTTCATCACTTAAAAATTCATTAATCGATATTGGAATGACTTATTTTTTTTAACATTTGCCCTTTTAACCTTTGCACCAAATATCAGAAATATGACTACATTTGAAAAGGAACATTCGGATATCCCTCAATTGGAACATTTAACCCCTTTTCGACCCCTTAAAGTTGGTTAATCGAGAACGGAATAGCTTACTTTTTCTATATTTAATCTTTTTTAACATTTGTACTAATTTTCCGAGTTGTGACCAAGTGGGAAGTGGACATTCGAATAAATCCCTTAAAAATTCGTTTATCGATATTGGAATGACTTATTTTTTTAACATTTGCCCTTTTAGCATTTGCACCAAATATCAGAAATATGACTACATTTGAAGAGGAACATTCGGATATCCCTCAATTGGAACATTTAACCCCTTTTCTACCCCTTAAAGTTGGTTAATCGAGAACGGAATAGCTTACTTTTTCTATGTTTAATATTTTTTTACATTTGTACCAATTTTCCGAGTTGTGACCAAATGGGAAGTGGGACATTCGAATATCCCTAGTTTGGAACGTTTAACGCCTTTTGCAAACCTTAAGTGGGTTAATCAAGATCGGTATGGCTTACTTTTTCTATGTTTACCATTGTTGATATTTGTGCCGATTTTCAGAGTTGTGACTATGTGGGAAGTGGTAGAATTAGTGATGAGTGAGTGAGTGAGTCAGTGAATGAGTGATTGAGTGAGGGCTTTGCCTTATATATAGAGAGATTCTTTTGCGTAACGTCCAAATTCGGCTGTATTTCTGTGAGCAGAATGGCAGCGACTTCAAACACACAATCACAAATTTTCTAAATGTATTTTATGCACGAATTTCCAAATTCAGCAATCCAGCCAATCACGATATATCTTTTGAAATTTGACTAATATATTTGGCAACAGCAACAACTTGGATTCACTATATTTTGCTTTTCTTATTACAATCTACAGATAGAAATTATTGCCTATTTAAAACGTATTGATTTAAGGGGGTCCGGTACCGAAAATTAAAAAAACTTTATTTATGTACATTTTTATGTCAAAAATTTATTTTATGTATGAGATACTATTTATATATCTTTGAGAATTTTTTTTTAAAAATATTGTGTTTAGTTATTTAAAAAAAATTTAAAAACCAAGAAAAATCCATAATAATTGATGTTTGCGTATTTTGATATAAGTCAAGAAAAAATAAATTTTTTTTCAAAGTGAAAGCTTTCTGTAATACATAATTATATAAAGAAAATTTTGTCTTCACAGAATTTTGATAGGTGAATTAAAAAAAAATTAAAAAATTCTCAAAGTTAAAATATTGAAATTTTTGCTTTTCTTTATGTTATCTTTTACGCTAACGATTGCTAAATGTTATATTTTAAAACAGAATTAAAAAAATAAAATTCTGTGAAGACGAAATATTTAAAACTATATAAATTAAATGCTCCAAAAATTTGAATAGCCAATTATTAATGGTTCTGGAGATATATCAATTTGAATATGCAACATCTGTGAAAAACACTAGTGCTCCAAAAATGCACTTTAAGCAGACGCTTCAAGGTATTACGCCCATTAGTGATGTTTAAATCACAGGTAATTTTGTGGCGTTCTAATCACCGGAGGAATAAGATAAAAACATCATTCTCTTCAGGAATGTATGAACTATTTTTTAAAATCAGAAAAAAAATTTGAGATTTTAAAAAAAAATTCGGTACTGGACCCCCTTAATAGTTACGATGATGCAAGAATAAATTCATCCTAGATGTGAACATTTCTTTTGGATTAGAATTCCGGATAAACTAGACTTTTCGGAAAAGTTATCTGCTGGAACATGTTCTGGATGTCGCGGGGTTGCATTCAGAGCTAAAACACCAACTTTCAAAAAGTCTCCAAGAGGCATTGTGCAGTAAATCTGAACCTATATTCATTTCTAATCAGTGCAAATTCACCTATTACGAATTTAAAAGTATTAAAGTAACGAATAAAACCACCCACTCAACTTCAAAATCTCAATTGAAATTAATTTTTTTTTTTTTTTTTTTTTTTTTTTTTTGCGAAATAGGGCTAATTTTCTCGCCAAATTTGATTCGCAAAAATTTCCGTTTGATTGAATGCCGGATAATTGGCCTTTCACTGTTTCATTTTATTTTCTAAGTTTCGCAAAAAAGATTATGCGAACATATAATTGCTTCGTTAAGAAATTTCGATAAGCAGGTTTAATTATTTTGGCGCTTCATACGAAACCAGCCCGTAAATTTTAATTGTTCAATGAAACAACCGATCTTTTTTTAAATATATGTACTATACTGTTTATTTTTGTTGTTTTCCAAGAACTTTCTACTACGTTGTCACACTGTCCCTGTTTAACGCGTCTCCACAGCAGTAGGATAATGACGTGGCAAGTATTCTGGCTCTTCATAAATAACAAAACGTTTCATGGCATTATGCAGCTGAAATAGCTTTCTGCTAGGACATATTTTAAATTCTTCACTTTAAGGCGAGTAAAGCGAGTCAAGGGGATTGCATAGCAATCCAGGGCTATGAGGCTTGGTGAGCGTTAGCGAGCAGGATGCGGAGCCCCCTAGTTAACGCAAATAGTCTAAAACTCGCAGTTTCCAACTCCCTAACAATAGTTTGGCGTACATGTGGGACACACTAATCGGACACTTCGGTTGGTGTAGTGAACAAACTAATGTCTAGTTGACAACAAAACTGTGTTGCGACATTTTACCGATAGCGGACACATAACCTCAAAATTACTACTAAACTACTTACATTTATTGTGGTATGTTTAACAAGTTTCTAATACCCAATAAGTGCAGTAACTCAATCAGAAATACATTTTAATGCAACATAATATATTAACAAAATTGAAGACATGTTAACTTCCCACGCATTCCAATCAATGTCCGAGACAAAAACTAATGAAGTATAACTCATATTATTGTTGCTAATAAAATTGATAAATACAATAAGTTGTCACGTAAGGGAACTGGTATTGATAAAATTATCTATGTTAGTTAGGTAATTATTTCTTATACTTTAGGTACTCTTTTTCACGTTTTCCTTTCTCTCTCTGTGTTAGTAAAAGAATAAACTCTACAAGGGTCAAAGCGTCTGCATGAGCTAATCCAAATGTCAGTGACACTGACGAATTCAGATTATATATTTAGTTGATGTGGTGTTTGTTTTGCAATGTTTTTTTTTTTTTTTTTTTCTTTTCTTGAATATTTGCACGCTTACATTTGAACACTATTCTCCAAATTTTCTCGAAATTGTGAAAGGAAAAAGAAACTGAAAAATAAATATTTAAAGAATTGCATGCTCGTAAGAAATAGAAATACTAGTATTGTGTGTTCTTTCCAGAAAAATTACTTAACAGTTTCCTGAAGTGTCAAGACAGAAGTGTCACTATGCACTGCACAGAATTGTTAAAAATCGTATAAAGAAACATATCCTAAGATTTCCGAGAACACTGGCATCAATAATATTTCGATAATGCACGTCTGCCAAAGGATAAGATTGATGTAACTTGTCAAACTGTACCTTATATGTTCTTGTAGGTCATGTAGAATTCTCTGTAGAGGAACGAAAGCTTTCCAGACAGAAATTCGACAGTCATACAAACCATCCTTACAGATAAAATTAAACTACATATCGTTAATTTTTATGACTTCCAAACAAAGTGCACAGCAGAACATATAAGTTTCCATATTGTTGTGGCGTTACATTTGAAGCATTAATCACAAAGATTTCTAGAGGACGAAACCCAAAGTCAGGGACTAATCTCCATCTAGTTTATTAAATACTGAATTAGTTGGCGTTTCCAAGGGTAGCAACAAGGATTCCATGCGTCACAAGACTATCGTGGAGACTGGTGATGCAACCATTCGATGACGCACGTCTTTCAAAAACGAAGAATTACCTTGCTCTTTAAGTTGTTCCTTTCAAGGAGTTTCAATTCCTTGTAGTTTGATCAAAATTTTTCAGGTAGGGAACCAAAAAACTTCACGAGCTATCTTTGAAGACAAAGTGAAATCAGATATAGTCAAATTTGGCCTTTTCTCTATCAAAACCATCGATAAAGTGTATCGTGAGTCAATGTAGAACTGTTGCCTCACCTTTAAAATAGTAATCACAAAGAATTTAACAAAGAATTCATAAAGTATTGTATATTAGAAGAAAAGCTTTTTAATCAGTGACCAACCTCTAAGGAGTTGATTAAAAACAAAACTAGTTGGTGATGCTTAATGTAGCTACTAGAATCCCATAAGTCACAAGACTTCCAAGGGCACTGGCAATAAGTGATCTTTTGATGACGTAAGTCTTCCACAGAGTAAGAGTGATCTTACGTTTCAAATTATTGCTTGCGATGAGGATTTTCAATTCTTTGTAGTGTGGCGGAAACCTTCCAGGTAGGGATACTACCACTTCTCGAGCCATACTTGCAGCCTGAATGGCAGCGGTGGCCGTTATCATGATGCCTATTGACAGACACAGGTAAAAAATATTTGTAATACTGGCATAGGCAACTAGGTGATAGTCAATTTTCGGTAGGAAAATCAGTGCGTAGCTTGTGCGAAAGAGTCCTATCAAACAGCTTAATTCGGTAATAAAAACTGGATACGAAAAGCAATCGTCAAAAGAGTTCATCTCGTTAGAAATCATTTTGTAAACATGAAGAAGGTGGTGATAATTCTGCTCTATGTGAGAGGAATGCAGTTGCTTGATCAGTTTTATGAATAGGGATTTGATAACAACACATAGGATGCAGTAGTATCCCGCTAATGAATACATCATCATTCCAAATACTATTGGCCTACTAATGATAGTTACACTTCCGATCAAAATACAATGCTCTTTGAGATCTGTTATTTTTAGGGCAGTGATGGAGTTGCATGTTTTTTCTAATGTAATTTTTCTCTCTCTTGAAAAGAAAATCAATCCACATAATATGACAATCAAACTTGTAAAGAAGGAAACATAGTAGAAAACCATGAACCGAAGTCGTCGAAAGTTTATCGCGCAATTTAAAATGAGTGAAACTTGCGATAGATTCTTTAAGATATTTCTGATTTTGTGCCGAGAGCGGTAAACACTGATGTAAGCTGAAATTTGAAGTGGAAGGATAACCAGCAAAGCTATCTCTGATTTGTTCGAGGGTAGAAAAGAAACCCTAATTAGTTCCTCAAGAAAAAATATTAGTACACATGTAATGAAGATAAATTTTGGAAAGTTAAATAAAATACTATTAATTTTTCTTCTTTTGGAAGTATCTTTTCGGTGCGACCGTTTATTTCCAATAATGTAAAAAACTAACAAAATCGGGGATAATGATTTTAGAAGAAAATTCGTTGATTTACTCGTCAAAACCATGTTACAACTACGACTTCCAGTGAATATAACTGTGTTCTTGTCCGTACCAATGGTTTATGAGCTCATTTCTCTTCAATACTATCGATATTCACAGTTCTCATTTTGTAATAAAAAAATACTTTAAATTCTTGATATTTATTTCGAAAAGGTATATGTGTAGGAGACACTGATCTCTACTACAACTTCTGGATAGCGCATGCTTGGTTGCTGACTTGAAGTTGAAGAAAGCTTAATAATCACCATAGATATCTTTATTAACAACTTCCCCCAAAACTAGTTCAAATTTGTTTGTAACTATGGGCAACCTGTTTCAAAGTATTATGGGAGGAAGTATTCAAATTACTTCATCTGCTTGCAGAGCAAAAACCGCTAATAAGCAATTCAGAAGTTGTAGTAGAGATCAGTGGCAGGAGATAATACGATTTTTGAGTCAAAGTTACTAATAAAAGTTAGAAAATCAGTATTGTTACGATTCTTTAATAACGTTGACTCAATAGTGAATTACTTTTCTTGAATAACATAGTTTAAATAAGCTACAGAAGAAAACCAATTTATTTAAACGTGCACCAACGTTACCATACAAAATTGCAAAATATTATAGAATTTTTTTTATAATTTCAAAATAATATGCAGGTTGTTTCAGTAACTTTAATGGCAACTATTTTTATTAATAATTTTAGATTGATTTTGATACTTTTATTTGAAAATGTATTTGAATCATTAAATTTGTTCTTGCATTAGTTGTGTTTAGTATACTTTAAAGATCAGTTTTTGTGCAAAATTCAAATTACATATTATTGCACAAATTGTCTGTATATGGTGTAAATAGTGAAGTATTATTTTAAAATTCTATTGTAATTTATTTTATTTTATTTCATTTATTAACAGCGATTATGCAGGTTAGAAAAAATTGGCAACACCTAAAGCAATCGAGAAATTTCGAGATGTTTCTTTTTCGACGAATTGGCTGGACATTTCGAGAATGTTCTCTTGGGCCAAGTATAAATAAGACTAGAGATCGGAAAAGTTTTCAGATTGACTTCAGACTTCGATGAAAGCTGATTGCTTTGTTTACCTACTAGAGTGGACTTGTATAATCTCTGTATTCGGTGTTGTTCTTACTGAAGCTTGTGAGTGATTACACTGTTGTCTGTGAATAAATTTTGTGAGTTTTCTGAAGAGAATAAATAATAGTTTTTGTCTTAAAAACTGTGCCATCATTTTCTCCGCGAAAAATTCTTAACAATATGAAGGGGTTAAAATAAAATGAATTTAAATCGATTAATCTTCATTTTGAGATGCAAAGGGTATTAATCATTTGTTTTGTATTGACCTATATTGCACTGGTCGTGAAGTATTGAGACTGCGGTGCGTGTATTGAGTTGCAGCCTAGTAGCGAATCAGTGGCGCATATGATGGGTCCACAATGCGGATGTAGGTGGGGGGGGGGGGGGCATTCGAGGAATAAAATTAAACTTCTCTATAATCTTAAGGTGCAGAACAGCGTTCCCCTCTAACTATTTGAAGCGGGCCGTATCACTTATGTCTTAACTTTCCGCGGGCCGGATACAATTAAATACGTATCTTTAATTATTTATTAAACTGAAAGAAATGTTTTTTTTTTTTTTTTTTTTTTTTTTATCTTTATAAAGTTACAATTAATATTTGATTCTTTTTTACCAAATAATTAAAAAATATTTTTTTTTATTAGTAGTAAATTTAAGGTCTAAAAAAGAACTAAATCCTTCGTTTCAACATGTTAATGCGACTTGACCTAACTTTTAATAAAAGTATTTGAACTGTACTTCCAGATTACTCCGTTTCAGTCGATATCAATTGTGAGACGATGGTGGTCGAAGTCCTTAAATTTATTTTATGATAGAGTCGTTGGTCTGTCGTAGTATTTATTGCAGCCAATCTTAATAAATTGTCCAAATGAGATTCAATTAAATTTTTCCTGTATTTTTTCTTGGTGAAGCCTACCTTGCTGAAAGCTTCTTCGTATAGTTTTTTCGAGCACGTAGTGGAGAACTTTATTCTACTTAGTTAACACATACTATTTCGGATAAATTACAATTATGTAAAAAAAAAAGTCCGTACCGTGAAATGTGATTTTTTTTTTTTTTTTTTTTTTTTAATTTTCTATAGTGGTGGTGGCGGCGGGCCACAAAAAAATCTGTCGCTGGCCAACTCTGGGCCCCGTAGTGGCTAACGCTGGTGTAGAATATTGCATAACTTTAAATTACTCTAAAATACAGGTTACTGCACTTGCATTTAACAACCCAGGAGAGCAGTAGTATTTACTTATGTCAGAAACGGGTATTTTAGAAGATTGGCCAATTCAGGACGATTTTTTTTTTTTTAAATAAATTAACAAGTCAAAAACATAAGAAAGCAAATTTATTAATCCACCGTCCATTTTTATGAATAAAATATTTCAATATTAAAACTGTGGATCAACTTTTCAAAACTTCCGGTATATTTTATCCAGCAATGTGCAAGATTGGCCAAAATACGTATCAACAGCCGGTTTAAAACGGTTCGTATCGATATTGCGCAATGCAGACGAGCCATACTTGTTGTTCTACTGGGGATGCACTGGTGTAATTTATTGTTTTCGTTTTCGTATTTTTATTAATAAATAAAAAAAAAATCGACCAGTGACGATATTTTTGAAAGTTTTATTACTAAATTCACCAAAATGAAAGTTCCAAAATGGCCAAATTAGCCGTAGGTTTTTCGTTAATTATTACTTTATTTTTTCAGGTAAATGAAACAGAGGAGGAACAGTCGTTGATGTACAATGCTCAAAAGAAGAGAACTCTGTATTTAAGACATTCGTTTTTCAATTTTGCAAGTCTTTATCGAATTTCAGGTGTGAATGTATTGAACACCTTAAAAAGCATTTCCACAGTACCATGCACCATTTTGACGAAAATCTTAACGATAGATTTTACTGTCCATAATCATCACTAACCCGTATACAATAGTTGAACATCGTAGATCAATCCGTTCGGGAGTTATGCTGACCCAGCGTTGTCAGACGTAGTATTTTTAATACCAGGCTGTTTTTCCTACACCAATATTTTGATATTGTGCCCTTCTTAGTACTTTTTAAAGTGCGGGATGTCTTAATTTTTGAAGTACTATTGATAATTCAATAGGTAAAAATATAATTAAATATGCTATGCCCAAAATGCATTGTGAAAAGTTGTCTACCTAACAATTTTAAATCTGAGGTCTGGGAACACTAAGCTGATCACCAACAAACAGATAGACATTTTTTTCTAACCCATCTTTTTTAAACTCAGTACGCACCAAAGCGTATAGGAGTGCAAAAAATAAAACTTGGAATTTCGTTGGACCGGAAGCAATACTTTCATTATTCTATTTTAATTTGTGTGTAATTGAAAAAAAAAAAAAAAAAAAAATCATAACACAACATTTAGTAAGTATTAATCAATACGAACTTTCTCTGTGTTCTTATAATGAACCTTATAAAATGATAGAAAATGAAGTTTGCTAAAAACTAGAGCCGGCCATTTTTGGCTTGGTTGCAAATAACCTAGGGACTTGGACCATCTAACAACTTTCATTTACGCTTATACTGACATGGGTTGGTATTATTTACTTTTCTTTTTTTTTTTATATTTTCTTCATTCATTTAGAAAAAATGGCTAGTTCGGCTATATTTTTAGCGATAATTCTTATGACTTTAAAAAAACACCACTGGAATTTGGAGGTGGGAAAGTTTTGAAGCATTTCCATTTGATAAAAATCATTTAAGCTGTTTTTTAGCAATTGCTGAAAAACTTTCCATTGCCTTAGGCTATGTGTCCACTGTCGATTAAAAGTTGCGACACAGTTTTGTCGTCAACTAGGCATTGTGTGTTCTACGGAACAAAAAGGGGACCAAAAGTATTGTGTCTGGGTAATAATCCCCACCCTTCAAAATTGTTGCCGCCTAAGCAACGTTGCTATTTGTGTATTATTGGTTATGAGGAGGAAATTTTTGGAAGTCGTAAATTTTGGGTATATCCTTTTTACAAAGAGCGATTCACTGTAAGGTGGTCTTTCACCGGTTTTGAACAGTACAGAAATTTTACTGATAAATTCTTTTCTTTTATTGGTCACCAAAATTAAAGAATAATGACAAAAGTAAAGCGTAAGTGATACTTAATGAAAAGTTACTAATAGAAATTTGCACAAAAGCATTAGTTAACATAAATAACAATGTTTGGCAGTTAATTATTCTAAAAATATTGAAATTAAAAGCAAATTTATGGAATTTGGGAAAATGATGGAAAAATTAAGTAGCCTCTTGTAGAATTTTTCTTCTTCTTTAATATGGTGTATGGTCACCTTGGACAGATATGCATATCTCAAATCTTGATTACATAGGCTCTACCAAAGTGTTGCTCAAGTCTTGTGGAATTGCTCGCCAGTCTTCTAAAAGTGCACTTTTCAGCTGTTGGAGGGTGATTTTGGCATGCTTAAATTCGGCACACTAAGACATCCCCCACATGCTCAAGTGGGCTCAAATCGTATGAGTTAGCTGGCCAATCCAAAGCAAATTGGTGAACATCAGAAGTTTAAAAAACATAGTATCAGAAAAATTAAAGTACAAGTCAAAGATGAGATATTTTAGGGTGTGGAAGCATTCCACAAAAAAATGACTCGCGGTCTATCAGAGACCGCTTACAGCAGTTAAAGGTTAATGCAGTATATGAGATGTAAAGAGCCAGAACGGACCATCCGATACTTTGATTTTGCTGCTTCTACCCCGTTTTTTCAAAACCATTCATGTTTGGATGGACCAAATGTGGTTTATCTATATGATCAAATATGTTAACCATTATATAAACCAAATTTTGTCCGTTCTGACATGAATGGTTTTTAAAAAAATAAGGTAGAAATATATATAAAAATTTTTTTTAAAAAAAATCGAATTGTGGGATGGTCCGTTCTGGAGCTCAACGCTTCATATCACCATAGCAATTCACTTAGCTAGATATAAGCTTCCAGGAGCATGATTGTAAGGGCTCTTTTACACAGCACAGACGCGGGTCCACAATCCCATACTTTTTCACATGAGCACAAAGTTGCGGGCCTTTAGACCGCATCTTTTAGCAGTCTGATTTTTATTTTCACGTTGGACAATTTTAGTGTTGGAGGTCGTAAAATTTGGGGTGTACGAGATATGCGAATGTGGGATGTATGCGATTCTCATGAAGGGAAGCTTGTTCAAACCAGTTTAAGAAAAGAGTATTTCACAATGAAAGAAAGCCCCACTCTTATTACCTAATAGAGAACCAAAAACATCCAGGTCCTCTAATTACCCCTTTCAAAACTAGAGCTGTGTGGTGTGTGGGTTGCTTGGTCACGGGATTTCAAGGTCGGTTTTGCTTGCTAAATTGAAGAGAAGAGTCCCGTGTTTTGACCTCTTTTTTTTCTTTTTCGTTTGGTTGGTTTTGGGAACAAAAATATTTCAGTACAGAAATAGAGAACTTGAGTTTATATTTCGGTTAATGCAAGGCAGAGTGTTGTTTGGGCCTGCGGAATGATTTTGACTTTCATGCATTGAAATCTATTGAGAATACAATTAGTGATGAGGATATTTGAATTAAAGGGGCAATTGAAGTTTAATCCATTTTCGGCTTTTGTAACGAAGTAACGGGTTTGTTTCGTAAAGGAAAAGTTGATAGGAGATTTCACGGTAATTTGTTGCAATCTGGTTATGGATGGCTCTAGGATTGGAAGTTTGGCATCGCTCAAAGATTTATTTTATTTAAAGGGCTTTGAATTGTTTTTTGAAATTAAGGGACTCGCAAATTGGAAACTGTATTTGATAGGGACGGTTTATGCTTATACCCAAATTTTGTAGGGTATATGAATTTGAGAAAACTGAAACACGTGAATTTTTGTATTAAAATTGAATTTTTCATTTTGTTAGTTGAAATTTTAAGTTGAGTTAAATTTGTTAAGTTAAATTCTATTAATCTCTTATATTGATCTGGGGTTTGGCTTGGGATTGTGTGAATTTCTTGCAGGTGGCAAAAAAACCTGACTGTCTCCAGTTCGCTACAACACCGATGGATGAAAGAAAAATGCTCAATTTTTGGATTCCAAATAAAGCTTCAGATGGCGACTAAGGTCTGCTGGACGGAATCAATCCGCAGTTTGGAGTTTTACAAGTGTGGGACGAGCGGGAGTCTTGGCAGAAATCCAGAAAGAAAATGCATTTGCAGGACGGGCCCTTAGAGCAACGAAGGGAGATTTCAAGGAGAGATGTTTCAACAGACGATAGTTCCAAAAACTGTAAGAAGAAAGTTATCAGCAACATGGATCCGACTGATAAATCAACACGTAGTCACGCCCGTAACGATATTTCATCACGCTGGTTTCTTGGTGTCCGCTGGGAAGGAGGAAAGCCAAAAAGCAACTTAGTTTCCATGGTAATTCGATTCAACCGTATAGAAAGTTTACGTAAAGGAAGAGTCTATTCCTGTACAACATGCCACCACTACATTTCACTGTTGAGAAAAGGAGGAGCCTACTTTCGAAAGCAAGACAAGGAAAGTTGTTCTTCTGCAGCAGTGCCAATGCCAAACAAGAACTGAAAACGGTGATATTCATATGCTGAGCAGATGGGAGGACCCTAGCTTCACAATGACCAAGCATTGAACGTGACGCTGCGTTTGACTGTCAACAAACACACGTGCCATTCACAGCTGTAGGTTAACTGGTGTGATTTCAAACAGAACACTGATTTTCGAAGAATGCTTATTCCATCTATCGTATCGAAAATCCATACTGAACTTCTTGAGTGTTTATTAACATTTTACAAGTTAAGAACTTTGAAGTTAAAAACAAAAACTTTCAATTGAGTGTTAACGCAAGAGACTATGCTTACATAAACAAAACTTTTATTCTCATAGACTGAAGAGCTTTACTTTGTTATCTGCATAATAGTGTTTATTATCAGAGACTATAACATGGACAGTTCACTCAATTGTAATTGCAACATGAACTTTTCTTTTTCAGGAATTTTGACATCAGGTTATTGATATCTTCTAGGATTTGAACTGCATTGATTTATTTAACTATTTTTGATTTACAGGCCGAAGGTATTATTGGCGAAGTATTAAATTTTTTTCGAAAGCTGATTTTGTTCAACCATCTCCTTCTGTAAATTTTTAAAAATTGAAAGGAGGAGTGATGTCTTAATGTATTATAACATTTATTTCATAAGTTCTATGGGGTTTTGCAATAGGCAAAGCCTACACATCCCCTTCAATTATTTGTGTGTTTTACACACTTTTCCAAATCAAGGAAGTGGGGTTTTCTCACGCTTCACTTTGACCAATGTCAGTTTGTCTGGGAAATTCACCAATGTAAGACTCACAGCAAATGAGATGGCTTTGTCGGGGGTAGAGGTCCCTGTTGGGGGGAGGGGGGTGCAAATCGCGGGTCAAGGAGCGGAGAGAGAGAGAAGAGAGATACGGGTTTTGGACGGTGGCTGGACTCTAAAGTGGACTAACGGAGACAAACCAAAAGACGGACGAGACCTGAGAAAGAATCGGAGACGACTCTGACTTGGTCTGCTGACTAGCCCGACGACTTACGCCCCTGACAGAGGTACCCTTTGCCCAGATAGAAAACTGTGAGTCTTGCACTTCCCTTACCTACCCTCGGCCAGATATTTACATTTTATAAGTATTTCAACCAGCATTGTGCTTGGTTTTGAGGAAGTTAGTTAACTCTTTAATTGTATACTTATCATGCTTGTTTAAATCATAATGTTTTGCGTTGTATAAATAAATGAAAGAGTTATCTATCAAGCACATCGCTGTGGTTTTTTGCAATTTGGATGTACTTCACTACACTACACTTTCTAACAGGCCCATGGGATTTACGGCAACGACACTTTAAAGCACATCCCTTTCTGCTAAAAGTATCCTGAGATCGAATTATAAATAACTATTCTTCCCGTCCCCCATGACCCCTGATACCCGAGAAATTTTTTTGCCGGGAGGGAGGAAGAGATTTTGAGTCTCACATGAGTATAGTCCAGTGTCAAACATAGTTAAAAAGTAATAACGAGAAGTTTAACTATTTGTTTAACCCCCGGCGACGCAAGTCCAGGGGTCGACGCAAGTCTAGGAGGCTTAGTTTCGCCCCCTATTTCGCGTCGGCGTCACAGCTTTATATTTTTGTGTTTTCCACGTCAGAAAAGAAATATATATATTTATTTGAATATTAGAAATGATATATTGAAATTATCTAAAAAATTACTTAAGATAAATTAATTCCTGCAGATTGGTTGGTTGGTTTTATTTCTGGCGTAAAAGCTTACCGTGGGCCATACCGAGACGAAAAAATTTATCAATATCAACCACGTTAAAATTAATACCTACTGAAGAAATATGTCTTTCGTGTGCTTCGCCTCTTCTGTCGACGCTAGTCAGGGACCAAACTTATGCCTCCCTCTTGCTTCGACACTTCGTCTTGGGCCTCTTTTGTCGACGTAAATCTAGGGTCCTAGTTTGGCCTCCTCTCTTGCGTCGACGTCTCTGCTCTATATTTTTGTGTTTTCCAAGTCTGAAAAGAAAAACATGAATTTATTGAAATACAAAAAATTATACATTGAAATCGAATATATGCAAATATTTCTTAAAATAAATTAATACCTGCTTCAGAATTTCTCATGTTTGTGCTTCGCCTCTTTTGTCGACGCAAGTAAGAAGTCTTAGTTCGGTCCTCCCTCTTGCATCGACATTTCGTCTTGGGCCTCTTCTGTCGACGCAAGTATATGGCATAGTTTGGCACCCTCTCTTGCTTCGAAGTCTCTGCTTTATGTTTTTTAGTTTTCCGCATCTGAAAAGAAAACATGATTTTTTTTTAAGCATAAGAAAACATATATTGAATTCAGATTGATACAGATATTATTTAAGATAAATTAATACATTCTGAAGACCTGGGTCTTTCTTGAGCTTCGCCTCTTCTTTCGACGTAAGTTGGAGGCCAAACTTAGGCCTCTCTCTTGCTTCGACATATCGTCTTGGGCCTCATTTGTCGACGCAAGTCTAGGGGGAATAGTTTGCCCCCCTCTCTTGCGCCGAAGTCTCTGCTTTATATTTGTTAGTTTTCCGCGTCTGAAAAGAAAACCTAAATTTATGTAAGTACAAGAAATCATATATTGAAATAAATTTATACAGTTCTTACATAAGATAAATTAATACCTGCTGAAGAATTTGGTCTTTCGTGTACTTCGCCTCTCCAGTCGCAGCAAGTAGGGGGCCAAACTTAGATCTCCCTATTGCGTCGACATTTTGTCTTGGGCCTTTTCAGTCGACTCAAGTCTAGGGGGCCTGGTTTGGCCCCATCTCTTGCGTCGACGTATCTGCTTTATACTTTTGTGTTTCCACATCTGGAAATAAAAACGTGATTTTTTTAAGTACAAGAAATGATACATTGAATTCGAATTTCTGCAAAAATTACTTAAGATATTTTAATACCTACTTAAGTTTTTCTCATGTTTGTGCTTCACCTCTTTTGTCGAAGCAAGTCAGGGGGGCTAGTTCGGCCCTCTCTCTTGCGTCGACACGTCTCTGCTTTATATGTTTGTGTTTTCACGACTGAAAAGATAAACAGGAAGTTATTTAAATACAAGAAATTATACATTGAAATCGAATTTATGCAAATATAACATAAGATAAATTAATACCTGCTTCAGAATTTCTCATGTTTTTGCTTCGTCTCTTTGGTCGAAGCAAGTGCAAGGGGCTTAGTTTCGCCCCCTCTCTTGCGTCGAAGTCTTTGCTTTATATTTTTTGGTTTTCCGCGTCTAAAAAGAAAACATGAATTTATTTAAGCACAAGAAATCATATATTGAAATCAAATTTATACACGTAATATATGAGATAATTTAATACCTGCTGAAGAATTTTGGCTTTCTTGTGCTTTGCCTCTTCAGACGACGTAAACCGGGTGCCAAACTTAGGCCACCCTCTTGCGTAGAAATTTCGTCTTGGGCCTCTTCTGTCGACGCAAAGTCTAGGAGGCCTAGTTTGGCCCCCTCTATTGCGTCGAAGTCTCTGCTTTATATTTTTGGGTTTTCCGCGTCTGAAAAGAAATTATAAATTTATTTAAGTAGAAGAAATTATATATTGAAATAAATTTATACTGATATTATATAAGATAAATTAATACCTGCTGAAGAATATTGTTTTTTTCTTTGCTTCGCCTCTTCAGTCGACGGAAGTAGGGGGCCAAAATTAGGAATCACTCTTGCGTCGACATATCGTCTTGAGCTTTTTCTGTCAACAAAAGCATATGGGGCCTAGTTTCGGCCCCTCTCTTGCATCGACGTATCAACTTTATATTTTTGTGTTTTCGGCGTCTGAAAAGAAAATCATGAATTTAATTAAAGACAAGAAATGATACATTGAAATCTAATTTATGCAAATATTACTGAAGATAAATTAATACCTGCTGAAGAATTTGGTTTTTCGTGTGCTTCGCCTCTCCAGTCGACGCAAGTAGGGGCCAAACTTAGTCCTCCCTCTTGCGTCGACATTTCGTCTTGGGTCTCTTCTGTCGACAAAAGTCTAGGGGGCATTGTTTGGCCCCCTCTCTTGCGTCGGAGTCTGCTTTAAATTTTTGGGTTTGCTGCGTCTTAAAAGAGAAACATGAATTTATTTTTCTACAAGTAATGTATACTGAAACCAGATTTATACAAATATTATTTACGATAAATTAAAACCTGCTGAATAATTTTGTCTTTAGTGTGCTTCGCCTCTTCAGTCGGCGCAAATCGTGGGCTAAACTTTGATCTCCCTCTTGCATCGACCATTCGTCTTGGGCCTCTTCTGTCGAGGCAAGTCTAGGGGGGCCTAGTTTGGCCTTCTCTCTTGCGTTTTTTCTTCGTCTCTTTGGTCGGAGCAAGTGCAAGGGGCCTAGTTTCGCCCCCTGTCATGCGTCGAAGTCTTTGCTATATAATTGTTGGTTTTCCGCGTCTGAAAAGAAAACATGAATTTATTTAAGTACAAGAAATCATACATGGAATTTAAATTTATACAGATATTATATAAGATCAATTATTACCTGCTGAAGAATGTTGTCTTTCGTGTGCTTCGCCTCTTCAGTCGACGCAAGTAGGGGGCCAGACTTAGGCATCAAACTTGCGTCGACATATCCTCTTGAGCCTCTTCTGTCGACACAAGTATATGGGGCCTAGTTTCGGTCCCTCTCTTGCATCGACGAATCAGCTTTATATTTTTGTTTTTTCGGCGTCTGAAAAGAAAATCATGAAATTAATTAAAGACAAGAAATGATACATTGAAATATAATTTATGCAAATATTACTGAAGATAAATTAATTCCTGCTGAAGAATTTGGTCTTTCGTGTGCTTCCTCTTCAGTCGCCGCAAGTAGGGGGCCAACAAAAACCTTCTTCTTGCGTCGACATTTCATCTTGGACCTCTTCTGTCGACGCGAGTCTAGGGGGACTCGTTTGGTCCCCTCTCTTGCGTCGAAGTCTCTGCTTTATATTTGTTGGTTTTCCGCGTCTGAAAAGAAAACCTGAATTCATGTAAGTACAAGAAATCATATATTGAAATAAATTTATACAGTTATTATATAAAATAAATTATTACCTTTTAAAGAATGTTGTCTTTCGTGTTCTTCGCCTCATCAGTCGATGCAAGTAGGGGCAAAAATAAGGCATCACTCTTGCGTCGAAGTCTCTGCTTTATATTTTTGGGTTTGCTGCGTCTTAAAAGAGGAACATGAAGTTATTTAAATACAAGAAATTATACATTGAAATCGAATTTTTGCAAATATTACTTAAGATAAATTAATACCTGCTTCAGAATTTCTCATGCTTTTGCTTCGTCTCTTTGGTCGAATCAAGTGCAAGGGGCCTAGTTTCGCCCCTTGTCATGCGTCGAAGTCTTTGCTATATATTTGTTGGTTTTCCGCGTCTGAAAAGAAAACATGAATTTATTTAAGTACAAGAAATCATATATTGAAATAAATTTATACAGTTATTATATAAAATAAATTATTACCTTTTGAAGAATGTTGTCTTTCGTGTGCTTCGCCTCTTCAGTCGACGCAAGTAGGGGGCCAAACTTAGGCATCAAACTTGCATCGACATATCATCTTGAGCATCTTCTGTCGACACAAGTATATGGGGCCTAGTTTCGGTCCCTCTCTTGCATCGACGTATCAGCTTTATATTTTTGTGTTTTCGGCGTCTGAAAAGAAAATCATGAAATTAATTAAAGATAAGAAATTATACATTGAAATATAATTTATGCAAATATTACTGAAGATAAATTAATACCTGCTGAAGAATTTTGTCTTTCGTGTGCTTCCTCTTCAGTGGCCTAAAGTAGGGGGCCCACAAAATTCTTCCTCTTGCGTCGACATTTCATCTTGGGCCTCTTCTGTCGACACAAGTCTAGGGGGACTAGTCTGTTCCCCTCTCTTGAGTCGAAGTCACTTCTTTTTATTTGTTGATTTTCCGCGTCAGAAAAGAAAACCTGAATTCAAGTAAGTACAAGAAATCATATATTGAAATAAATTTATACAGTTATTATATAAGATAAATTATTACCTTCTGAAAAATGTTGTCTTTCGTGTTCTTCGCCTGTTCAGTCGATGCAAGTAGGGGGCAAAAATAAGGAATCACTCTAGCGTCGACATTTCGTCTTGGGCCTCTTCTGTCGACACAAGTATATGGTGCCTAGTGTCGGCCCCTCTCTTGCATCGACATATCTGCTTTATATTTTTGTGTTTTCGGCTTCTGAAAAGAAAATCATGAATTTAATTAAAGACAAGAAATGATACATTGGAATCTAATTTATCTAAATATTACTGAAGATAAATTAATTCCTGCTGAAGAATTTGGTCTTTCGTGTGCTTCCTCTTCAGTCGCCTCAAGTTGGGGGCCAACAAAATTCTTCCTCTTGCGTCGACATTTTGTCTTGGGTCTCTTCTGTCAACGCAAGTCTACGGTGCATTGTTTGTACCCCTCTCTTGCATCGACGTATCTGCTTTTTATTTTTGTGTTTCCGCTTCTGGAAAAAAAACATGATTTTTTTTTTAAATTCAAGAAATTTTATATTGAAATCGAATTTATATAAATATTACTGAAGATAAATTAATTCCTGCTGAAGAATTTGGTCTTTCGTGTGCTTTGTCTCTTCAGTCGCCCCAAGTCTAGGGGGCCTAGTTTGGCCCCCTTTCTTGCGTCGATGTCTCTGCTTTATATCTGTTGGTTTTCCGCTTCTGAAAAGAATACCTGAATTTATGTAAGTACAAGAAATCATATATTGAAATAAATTTATACAGATATTATATAAGATAAATTAATAGCTGCTGAAGAATTTGGTCTTTCGTGTACTTTGCATCTCCAGTCGCCGCAATTAGAGGTCCAATCTTAGGACTCCCTCATGCGTCGACATTTCGTCTTGGGTCTCTTCTGTCGACGAAAGTCTAGGGGGCATTGTTTGGCCCCCTCTCTTGCGTCGGAGTCTCTGCTTTATATTTTTGGTTTTGCTTCTTCTTAAAAGAGAAACATGAATTCATTTTTCTACAAGTAATGTATACTGAAATCAGATTTATACAAATATTATTTACGATAAATTAATACCTGCTGAATAAATTTGTCTTTAGTGCGCTTCTCCTCTTCAGTCGCCTCAAGTTGGGGGGCCAACAAAATTCTTCCTCTTGCGTCGACATTTCGTCTTGGGTCTCTTCTGTCGACGCAAGTCTACGGTGCATTGTTTGTACCCCTCTCTTGCATCGACGTATCTGCTTTTTATTTTTGTGTTTCCGCTTCTGGAAAAAAAAACATGATTTTTTTTTTAAATTCAAGAAATTTTATATTGAAATCGAATTTATATAAATATTACTGAAGATAAATTAATAGCTGCTGAAGAATTTTGTCTTTCGATTGCTTCACCTAGTTAGTCGACGCAAGTCGGGGGCCATACTTAGGCTTCCTTCTTGCGTCGACCTTTCGTCTTGGGCCTCTAAAGTCAATGCAAGTACAGGGGGCCTAGTTTGGCCCCCTCTCTTGCGTCGAAGTCTCTGCTTTATATTTTTGGGTTTGCTGCGTCTTAAAAGAGAAATATGAAGTTATTTAAATACAAGAAATTATACATTGAAATCGAATTTTTGCAAATATTACTTAAGATAAATTAATACCTGCTTCAGAATTTCTCATGCTTTTGCTTCGTCTCTTTGGTCGAATCAAGTGCAAGGGGCCTAGTTTCGCCCCTTGTCATGCGTCGAAGTCTTTGCTATATAATTGTTGGTTTTCCGCGTCTGAAAAGAAAACATGAATTTATTTAAGTACAAGAAATCATATATTGAAATAAATTTATACAGTTATTATATAAAATAAATTATTACCTTTTGAAGATTGTTGTCTTTCGTGTGCTTCGCCTCTTCAGTCGACGCAAGTAGGGGGCCAAACTTAGGCATCAAACTTGCATCGACATATCATCTTGAGCCTCTTCTGTCGACACAAGTATATGGGGTCTAGTTTCGGTCCCTCTCTTGCATCGACGTATCAGTTTTATATTTTTGTGTTTTCGGCGTCTGAAAAGAAAATCATGAAATTAATTAAAGACAAGAAATGATACATTGAAATCTAATTTATGCAAATATTACTGAAGATAAATTAATACCTGCTGAAGAATTTGATCTTTCTTGTTCTTTGCCACTTTAGTTGCCACAAGTAGGGGGCCAAACTTAGACCTCCCTCTTGCGTCGACATTTCATCTTGGGCCTCTTATGTCGACTCAAGTTTCGGGGGCCTAGTTTGGCCCCCTCTCCTGCGTCGAAGACTCTGCTTTATATTTGTTGGTTTTCTGTGACTGAAAAGAAAACCTGAATTTATGTAAGTACAAGAAATCATATATTGAAATAAATTTATACAGATATTATATAAGATAAATTAATTCCTGCTGAAGAATTTGGTCTTTCGTGTGCTTCGCCTCTTCAGTCGCTGCAAGTCAGGAGCCAAACTTAGGCCTCCATCTTGCCTCAACATTTCGTCTTGGGCCTCTTCTGTCGACGCAAGTCTAGGGGGCATTGTTTGGCCCCTTCTCTTGCGTCGAAGTCTCTGCTTTATATTTTTGTGTATTACGCGTCTGAAAAGAAAAACATGAATTTATTTAAATACAAGAAGTGATACATTGTGATTGAATTTATACAAATATTACTTAAGATAAATTAATACCTGCTGAAGACTTTTTGTTTGTGCTTCGCCTCTTTTGTCGACGCAAGTCAGGGGGTCGATTTCTGCCTTTCTCCTGTGTCGACATTTCTTCTTGGACCTCTTCACTCGACTAAAGTGTAGGTGTCTTGTTTACCCTCTCTCTTTCGTCGACGTCTCTGCTTTGATATTTCTGTGTTTTCCGTGTCAGGAAAGAGAAACATGAATTTATTTTTCTACAAGAAATGTTATATTGAAATCAGTTCATTACAGATATTATTTATGATAAATAAATTCCTGCTGAAGAATTTTGTGTTTCATGTGCTTCGCCTCTTCATCTAGGCATGTGGGGGGCCAAACTTAGGCCTCACTTCGGCCTCTACTGTCGACGCAAGTCGGTGGACCATGTAGGGCCCTGCTTTTTACGTTAATGTTTCTTCTGCGCCAGGTCTGAGAACTAAAACATAATTTGTATTGATATAAAAAATTATATATTGAATTTAAAATAATTGAAATATAACTAAAGATAATTTCATACCTGGTTTTGTATTTTTCTTGTCAGTGCTTTGCCTCTTCTGTCGACGTAAGTTTGAGGCCACATATGGCCCTCATTCTTTAGTCGACGTCTCTTCTTATCCAATTCTATTGCCGCAACTTTAGGGCCAGTTGTTTTTATAAACGAAAATGCAACGTAAATTATAATATTTTAGGAGAATTGCAACTCTCCAACATGAATATCTCAACAAACGGAAATAAATTTACTAATAGAGATAGGTATGTTATGTTTTCCCTTTAGAACCTTCAATTTACCATTTAGAATTCTCTATCATTTTTCGTTGTAGGCTAGATGTGCCTTGAATAATCGAGCTTCACTAGTGAAGCTATAAATGATCCGTATTTCGGTTTGTCACGTCTTTATATACGCCTTTTGATATAATTAACTCTTGGACCTAGCCAAAACTTCATCCCGTCTCCTCCCCTCTCTTGGAAATAAACTTGTGTTTCACTCATCCACGATTGTTTACTTATAACGGTCTCCAAAAATTCCTTATATTGTTCTTAAATATTTCTTTAATTCCTAAAAAAAATTCCCCGATTTTCCTCCAAAACCCGAGAAATAACCCTCAGATATTCCTCCAAAGGAGAAAGTCTTTTCTGAGATTTATTCACTACTTTGAAAATTGGCAGTTTTTTGCCAGTATCGAAACATGCTTTGAAATTAATGTCTATGTTATGAATCTTTGTCAGTTTTAAAACCAATATCTCCAAATGTTTTAGAATCATCCCTAAAATTTGTATAATTGCCTTTAAAATTTTTAAAATAATCCTTAAAATGTTTCTGAAATTTTTGGAATGATCACTAAAATTCCTACCTATTTTTGTAAAAAACTAACTGCGTCTCCTATTAATATTAAATAACATACAATATTTAATAGCCCAATCTTAAATCCATAAAAGATCATTAGCAGGCGCTCAGATAGAGAGAGAGAGTGTTTTTTTTATGTCAGACAGAATAAGAAACAAGTTCTAAAATTAATTCAATAGAATATTTTATATTCAGACAGAGTAAGCATTTTGCATCCAAGATCTCTGAAACACGTAATGGATTTCTAAATTTCTTATCATCAAAATTATTGTTATACATAACTTTTGGTCAACGTCAACTCAGGTAAAACATAAACTGTGATTTTCAAAGAATTATAAATATGGCTTCCCCCGTATTCAAAATAGTGCAATAGTGTTTCAGTTCTATATAGCTCATATTTCAATCTCCATACATATCTAATTAAACCAGCTTGATAATAGTGCTTGCACTCATTCGCCTACAAAAAATTCTCCTTCTCTAATTGAAGAATTTAAATAAATAACAAAAATTTCAAATTAAACTATATTATAGATATTACGGGATCTAACGAATTCCATGAATCTATGCTGGGGTATTTTTAAAACTTGAAAACTTAAAAAAAAAAAAAAAAAGAAAAAAAAAAAAATAGTAGGTGACAACATATAAATGACCGATTTAAGAAATTACAAAAATATTGACGACACGTGGTGTATGAGATGAAAAAGTTCTGCTTAAACGTGGTTTTCTTTTTACCAGAAAATTTAAACTAATAACTTTCAAATCCTTTTTAATTCTTATAACAAACCGTAATTCAGTTGCTTTAGCAATCCTATAACAAAACCGAACATATTTAGGATTTGAGATACGTTTACGCATCATTTAAACATTTAGGCTTGGCGACAACTGGTACCCGTCTAAAGGAAAAGTACCCAAATCCTTACGTATGATAATGATGAATAACTTATACATTAAAATTGAGTCTGAGTATAATTGAGGTATCTTTTAATTGTGCTTTCACTTCACAAATAACTATTTATGTCTAACATATACGAAAGACTCGTTACTTCTTTTTATTAAAAATGTTAAATCTTGTAAACTTTTTGTGGACCTCTCTCAAAACAAAATCCTGGGTATGACGTATTTTCCTGGTATTTTGATCAAGGTGTTTTAGGTCCTACTTATTTTATAGTTTGCGAGTTTTTTTAATGAATGTAGTTGTCGAAGATTTGCAACATCATATTTGCATTGCGTTTTTAGAAAAGAAAATGTAACAACCATAACACATATCAACTCAGATCTATGAAGTAAAAGTAAGAGGAACACATTTATTTACAGTTTAAAAATTATTTCCAGAACAATGAAAATTGATGCTTAGTGTTTTATTATTGAAGAAAAAAATAATTTCAACACTGAACTTTCCACGAGAAAAATGGACGCGACCTTCTGATTATTTCAAATAGGAAAAAAAGAAAATCTTTTCGGAAACTTATTCGATGCTGAGAGGCGATCAACAAATTATCTACAACTGATTCGCAGTTTTCAGTCCAAACTAGTTAGAATATAAAACAATACCAAATATATTTGCATTCAAACTGTTATATTATATTCATGTTTGAATGTGCAGCTATCCTCACTTTAGCCCACTGAAATACAGAACTAGGTCAGCATTCTAGATCAGTGCTTCAGCCTGGCATAACTTTTCAAGCTGCCATCTATCGGAAAATACTTGAAAGATCGGGTTGAAACAAAAAAAATTCAAGAAAATTGTTTGGCATTCCTAAAGACAATTTTTATTATGCCAAATAATAAAATCTACTATTTGGCTTTTATGATTAAATCTTGTCAATTTTCATTTAAAAATACTCTTGCAACTGCGGGATATAAGATTATTGCACATTGGTGTGTGAATGATAATCTAACCTAATTTACTCGTTGCAAACTCTCAAAGATACGAACTAATGCATAGTAAATTCAAAGTATGTTAAGTATTGTATTAAGTAAGGTATTGTGATGGGATATATTAGTTCGATTTTGCTTGCGTAAAGACATAACAAAAGGAAAACTAAAAGTTCGTCTCAAACGTACTCAGAAATTATATATTAGAAGACCCAATAATTGAGACAATATCACAATTACGAAATTACAGCCTATATGTCCAATAATTTAAAAAAAATAGTTTAGAATTTTTTTTTAGTAACCCATTTAAACTATACCGATAGAACAGTATGAATAAACTTGGACTATACTGCATTTGCTTTCAGAATCACCTGCTCCGAATTTCATAAAATATACTGTAACAGAATGCAATTCATAGCAAAACACTTAATTTGGTGACATTGGCATTGTGAAAACTTATTTAAAAATATTCAATTGGTGAAGAAATTATCAGAAAAGAATAGATTTCATGTAAGTAATAACAATGTTAATGGAATTAAAATCTAGAGTTGCATCTCCCCCTAAAATCGAAAAATAGCTACGATAAATTTCCATTGTTGGAGTTATTTACAAATAGTTAATAATATCCTAGTTTGGACTAACTTTCCAAGTCAGTCATTTTCATTAAATGAAGATACTTTAAAGGCATTCAGAAAGCTGACACCAATAAACACATACATTGTAAAATTTTGTGCCATAGAAAATCTGCTAAATTTTATGAAAGCGATTGGCCTGGTTTTCAAGACTTCATCGAAGCAGAACTGAAAAGTGGAAGATAACATTGGTGCTTTCGCGGAACGTCCTATCGACGTATTTCCGAATATACATCAACTACTGAAAATGTTGTGCATTTTGCTAGTTTGAAGCGCAGTTGCTGAAAGAAGCATTTCAGCTTTACGATCATTAAAATTATACTTAAAAAATTCTATGAGTGAAACGAGAGTGAACGGGCTGTCATTTTTAGCTATACACAGAGACATAAAATATCTGCTCCCATGGTTCTAAAAAAAAAAAAAAAAAAAAAAAAAATTATAAAAAAAAAAAAAAAATATATATATATATATATATATATATTAAATGCTTGCTTAGCAAGTTAAGAATCGCAAAAAAATAACTTAACTCTTTGCTTAATCAATTCTTCATATATTATTCAAAAATTTAGATTGATTAAAATGTGATAATTAAAAAAAATCTATTTCACTTTCATAAAACTTTTAAAACTCAATATAATTCCTTAAATAGTGAGACTGTTTCAGTCCCTCCCGAAACTATGTGTCTGAATACTTCACCGAGTCAATAAAACATTCCATAAATTAAAATTCCTTCAAACCTCTACTTACACCTTATTGCAAACAAATATATATTTCCAGCAATGGATGTTACTTTTGTTGAAAGAAGTGCGTAGTTTCTTTCACAAAGCAGAAGTAGGGATTTCGGATATAATAATAAAAATAGAGGATATAAGTATAATGTCTGATGAACTGTTTGCTATTTTTAATTATTAACACGATTTCTTGCTGATCGTGTTTTTGAAAGATTCCATTTTTATAATGTAGTTTCAATTTTAATCATACATGGTTTAGTGGAGCCTTGTTATCTGGAACGCAACCAGAAAATTTCCAGAACCCCTCTAACTGAAGAATACCCTTATTTTAACGATGGATTAATCAATATGACTTTCGTGATAATTTTGTGTCACAAAACCTAAATAACAAATCTAATATCTTAAGGAGTTAAATGTAGTTTTTGTGATTTCAAGCATAAAAAATCATAAGACATTAAGTGATCTACGATCACTAAATGTCTAATAACAACAAATTCTATTATTTTCTGGGCAGTAAGAAAACTGTTAAATGGAGAATTACTGATCAGAATTACTTGATCAGAAGTAGTCTGAGCATAAAAAGTTAAATGGTTAGTGTAAAGTTAACTGTTGTAAACAATCTTATGGAATCACTAGTAATTATCTTCGGTGTCTTTTGCAGAAACATGTGAAACTAATACGGTTGTCACATCATCACCTGGTTGATATATTAACCTACCAATTTCTTAACCTATCTCACGGAAGGCAAGACGTTTTAAATAGTTCGCTGTATGATTTCACTTGGCGGCAAAATTTCACTGAGAACTAATGCTGTAAGCTGAATCCTAAGGTTCTGAATTGACTATCACTACGTCTTAAGATTTAGAAATAAAACATTGCTAAACAATCTGCTACATAACGTATAACTATACTTATTTAGTGTTTAAGGATACATTTTCTATTTCATTTTATTAGAAACTATATTATCTGAACTTAAATTTTGTTTATTTTAAGAATATTATTTAAACAGCTTGCGAGCTGCCGAGATGTAATGATAATTTAATGTTTAAGATGATGAAATTGTGATAGAGAGAATTTGGTACGAGAAAAATTAGAAAAAAATCTATTTTAACTGCTATAAACGTTAATTTATATTTATATTTCGAGAACTTACTTGGCTCTTGAGTTCTTACTTTTACGACAAGTTTGAAAGCGAGACCTGATATCCATAAGCAAAATATTCACCATAATACATCTTTAAATGATAATGAACACGTAAACTCGTCATCAATATGGTTACCATCAAAAAGAGAGAGAGAGATAGAGAGATTCAGTTTGCACACTTTAAGTAACAACTGCGTACTTCACTAAACCTTTAAACTGAAATAGCCAAATTTAACATTGTTGATTATAATATTACTTCAACAAAGTAAAGTTAAACTATTTAAATTTCAAAGAAAACTTTAACAACAAAAAAACTCAAAAAAGTATTCGCAACAGTGCATTTTCTCTATTGTTAGGATTTGAAAATTTGTCTTTTGAGTTGAGGTTAGCATCGGAGAAGTTTGATTGGAGAAATGCTTTTTAATCAAAATAAACTCACTTTCCCTTCTTAATTTAATTAGAAATTCTACGGTTATCCAAAAAAATATCATTTGTTTCATTTTACAGTAAGTGAGGAGAACGTCGCACACTGGGATATTTGCCTCTAAAAGCTGGCCAAAAGTCGATTTTTCAAAATTCCTCCAAGACACTTGAATTTTTTCACATATATACTTTATTGAGTTTAGAACCTTACCCCGTAAACATTTTTTTAATCTGATATCTCAAATGTCATAGCGATTAATTGAAAATTAACGTTTGCACGAAGTGTGCATTTCTCTTTTCCAATACCAATACAAGCACAATATTTCAACAAGCAAAATTTTAAACTTTTTGTTTCAATTTTAATTTCAACACGATATATGTGTCTTTTTAAGGTCTATAATCAAAGATTTTACCTCTTAAAATATAAATTTATCAAAATTTAATGAGCAAATTAAATTTTGTTAAATCACAAAACTCAGCTAACTTTTCTTGCAATATTTTATTTTCACGTGTGTTTTTGTTACACGATTGTTATTGAGTAGTGGTTTTTATAGCATTTTAAAGACCACATATATTCTAGTTCCTTGTTCCTTAAAACATTTTGCGGGTTCGGCTATTACAAGTATTGAAGTTGATGACGTCATTTTGACGTACTCGCAGAAACTTCACTTATGTTTCCTATTTATCATTATTTATGATAATTTATAATGAAAATTACGTATGGCATTTCAACAACACCATATAAAATAGTAAAATAACTAATTAGAAGAAAAAATTTAAATTTAATGAACACTTTAGAGAGTTTTTTGGTTTGCCACTGAAAAGATTGAAAGGAATGTTAAGATAGTAATGAAATTAAGCTTATTATGAGAATCAAAGAGTGCATTTAAATTACGTTAACTTATAAAGAGTATGAATTCTTAACCTGTTCAGGACCGGCGAAAGGAGAAAGAAGCGCTTCCCCAGGCCCGTACGCTCAAAGAGACTACGCACGCACGGGACCGGGCATTTTTCCCCGTTAAGCATTTTGCCCCGTTAAATTCAAATAAAACGTTCCAATCTGAAATCACGTCTGTGTGATGATGGGCCGGCTGGCACGGAAACACTGATCACAAATACGATATCGCGGGCCGTGAGGGAAGAATCGTCTGATCACATATACGCGATCACGGTCCTGAACAGGTTAAAAAGATAAGTAAGAAGAAGAAATATTGGTAAAAAATTATTTTTACCCTTCTCCTCTGAGAGCACCGTTGCAGATGCTTTGGCTGAATGAATATGCAGAGTCAATTAGATCGCACGAATACATTTATGCTTAATTTCTTGCAGAAACTTATAGAAATAATTAGTTTTAATGAGCGAAAGTCATTAGAATTAATAACGAAATGCGGTTGTGATAGATCTCAACAAACGAAATACAAACAAACAGTTCAAAATACTAATGAGCCACCCGTCAATATTTTTCAAAGTTCTCTGGTGCCTTTACGATTTCTTTGGAGTACAACTAAGAAAAAAGTCATTTGTAAAAACCCCACAACTTATCGTCTCGGTATTGTCGAACAATCAGATTACAATCACGAAGGGTACCATAAATATAACACAACGAGAGGTGATTACATCCAAACAAAAATCAGTTCTCTTAAAAACACAAAAGATTATGAAAGTGTAGAAGTCCTTTAATTCTGATTACCTATTTCGCATGCTCGTATTCGTTTGTTTGATACCATACCCCATTTAACATGCAAACTGGCCTTTTAAAAGTAGCAACTTCGAACTCAAGAATATAAAAATAGAGTTAAGAAGAAAAAAGTGAAATCCAAGAGGAGTTCAGAAGCACGCTGGGTTTCACTATTTAAGTTCCAAAACCCATATTTGAAACCGTAATGATTGCATTACAAGTAGATGGTTTTCCAACGATATGATTTGGTTGCTGAAACCACGGGATATAATTTCAATTTGATTCACTGATTGAAGATAATTTTAGAAATATTATCTAATAGTTATAGAACTGATACAAAGAGATTTTCTAAAAACACCATGGATACAGCCAAACTCTATGTATAGCCATGTCCTCGGCAACCTATGACTCTAACAATCATAAAACGCTGTTATATGGTGCCATAGCTGTATAAAATGCCTTATTGCTAATTGGGAGGTTATAATGAGAAATTGAGGAGGTAAGGAATACACATATAAAATATATTGCTTAAATTATTTTTTAAAAAATGTCGAGGAAATAATGGAATACAGATGTGCGGAATAGATTGCTATTGAGCTGTGATACACTCATAATAAATATGAGATGTATCATACACCCTAAAAAAAGTAAAGCCTTTCATAAGAATACACTGATCCTGTTCTTTCTCGAGTATTTTAAATTAAAATCAAATAAAGCTAGATTATAATCTCAATAAAATCTTTGAATAAGTTATCAGATGAAGACACCAGATAAGCTATTTGGTGTAAAACTAGCAATATTAAAATACCAAATAATTATGGGATTAATAATGAATCCAATGCACATTTTGAAAATGCAATTATATATTTTTTTACATGGTACGATAAATTATACAGAATGGTTTAGCATAAAATTACCCATTAATATTATTCAATGATAATTAAATATTAGTGCAATAAAAACCAGTATATTTTTAATAAAACAATTTTTTTTTCATCTAAAGAAGAAAATTCTCTATTTTATTCAATAAATTAAAGTATTACAGCATTTAAACACTATTCTGGCTGGAAAATAATTTTGGCCAACTTTTCGATGCAAATACTCCAGTGTGCGTCGTCACAAAATTTATAAATATAATCTCGATTTTCATACAGGTTTTTTTTTTTTTTTTTTTTTTTTTTTTTTTTTTTTAATGTAATTGAAGATTTAAACTAATTATACATTGACAACGGTATTGCACTTACATTTTTGAAGGAAACATTACATGGCATGCATCTTCCACTTAAAAAAAATTTCAATTTGACGTTTCCAGCTAAGGGGATTCATGTGGTAAACTTTTCGAAGGAAACATCAGTCGAAGAAAAACTACGTAAGCACCACTGGGCATTTTTGAGAAAATGTCTCATTTAAAGTTATGATTTGTTTTGGACCCTAACAAGTGGATTGGGTTAAATATTTACTGATTCCAGAGCTATAATAGGGCAGTCTCATTCAATTACTTTGAGCAGAGATAAATGAAACACACATTGTGATTACCTAAGAGAATTTGAAAGTGTTTTGGTTTACTACAGTACATTACAAGGTCTGCAATTCGATGCAATTCCACTTCTAATAACTCTGCACACAAGGTTCATAGCCAAAAAAAAAAACTATTATCAAAAAATTGTGTGCATTTGAAAGTATTCTAAACGTCTTTGCCTCAGAAATATTCGTGAAAACAAAACGTCTTTATCATAGTTTTTTCTCTTAATTTTTATCTACTACTTTTCTGCTTCGCTTACTCGAAAGTTACAATTTTATAATTATCGCCAATTTTCAATTATATGTTTCTTTTTGGCCGTGTAAAAAATATCACCAAACTTGTAAATTTTTATTCAAATTAATGAAAATTAAAATGGCAAATTACACGAATCCATGTCACGTTAAAATGCAGTGAAAGTAATACTGAATTCTTATTTAATTTTTGTTACTAATTTCATCGTGAAATTTTCGATCAAAGCTTAGTGATAGCAGTTCGGGACAATTTTCCTGCAAAGTTTTTAGCAAAATTAAATTGTAATTAATTAAAGTCTCTAATTTTAAGTGGATTAACATTGCTGTTAATAATAACCATTTTCCCTATTTTGTTACATTTCGAAGTTGTTCTTTGTGTGTAAAATATTCATTTTCCGATAAACAATATAAAAATAAGGTAAAAAATAACGTTTAATAAACTATATAGGCAACAAAATAGTGAACGGACTTTTATAACTTCAATTACTAATAATATATGTATTCATAGAGTTATTAAAGTATAGTATTCGGTCAAAATAAAAAATTAATCTTAATTTCAAAAAAGTTATCTAGAAAAAATGTGTGTGGTCAGCATAACTCTCGAGCAAATTGACCTATGATGTTTAAATTTGATGTGCGGGTTGGTGATGGCACAGGGACCTACCATTAAGGTTTTTGTCAAAATCGCGCATGTACATAAGATAACTCTCCCACTTAAAAATCATGTTTTTCAGTGATCGCTAAAAAACTGCTCAAAAGAGTTTGTTCAAATTCGCTGTGGTAATGCTTCTTAAGGTGTTCTATGCATCCCCACACTGTAAATGCTGGTGTCTTAAATTTAGACACAAAATGTCTGAAAAATTCATTTCAGACACATTAGGTGACTTATCTTGCACAAAGGTGGTTTACTTCTTCGAATTTCAGACATCACACGGGTTTTAAATTGCTTTCAGTCACAACAAGTGACTGAAAATAAGACACTTCGAACCAAATTAAGACATTTTCGGAATTCAGACGCTTCTCTATTCAGACAGATCATGCCGTAGCAATTATATCATTCAAGTTCATTTACCAAGTAAAAGGAATACCTTTAAATTTCGAAGGATCCCCAAAAAAGTGTCGTTTTTCACAAAAATCCAAAGTTGTCTTAAGTAAACGTGCATAGTTTTTTAAATGTAACTATTAAAAGGAGAACTATTTTTCACGACCTGTTTTCACGCCATTAAGAAAGTTTGCAAAACCTAAGTATAAAATCAAAAACTTAGTTATAAAAATGGTATTTTTTTATTTTTATTTATCAGTATAAAAAATGCCAAAACCAAGCAAAAACTGTCACTGGAATATTATATATATAAAAAATAAAACTTTACTTGTATCCTTCCGCCGTAACGTGTTTGTTTACTTTTGAAACTCGTAATGTTTTTCACTTGTAACGTTGCAGATTCAGAAAACTCCTCTAAATTACAAACACAATAACTGAAATAATATCCGTTGAATTCCGAGAAAAAAACGCTCGCCAAAGAAATGCTACATCTGTGCCAAAAGAACTTGCTTGGAGAAAGATTCTTTCTGGCAAAATACACTAAAAGAAACTGCGTCCATACTTGCAAGTCAGTAAAAATTCTCCTCCAAGGTGCTTAATGAAGTGTAGCAGCTGCAATACCGCAGATTGCTCTAATTTGGTACTGTAATAATATAAACTTTCGGCTCAATCCACACAATAGTTGGAAGTTTTGCAGAAACCCTTCTACGATAAGAAATTTGTTTTGAACTGAGCTTATTTGCCTGAAGACTTTTTTGTATCGTATCAGACCAGAGTGAAAAAACTGTCGATGGAATATGGTGGAATATGATACAGTTTTCAAAGAAACCTTGATGAAACTGGAAATGGAAGTGCAGTCAATGACATGCAAAATTACAGGTCTTACACTTCTATTTGAGAATCTACTTCCAGAAACAAGTTACTGCAGTAAAGAATAAAGCTCTTCTAAATGATCTTTTTGATGACCCATCTGATATCTGTAGGATTAGCGCTCTGGCCTCGTATGCTAAAGGTGCTGGGTTAGAATCTCTGGTTAGGCATGGATGTTTGTTTTGGTTTGGAATCCACTTTAAGCTGTTGGTCCCGGCCTAATTAACCGTCACTGTGTATAAAAATAAGTCATTGAGCATACAAATCAACTAGGGATGGAACGGATATCCGGCAAATATCCGATATCCGGCATATCCGGCTGATTTTTCAATATCCGAAACCCCGTCGGATATCCGATTTGAAATACCGGACATCCGATAATTTCATTCGGATATCCGGCTGTATATCCGACCACCAGGTATCCACAAGAAATAATTTTTTGAAAAAAATAATGATCTTTTTCGGACAAAAGGAACACCGCATCCTACACTTTTTTTTTTCTAATTTTTTTTTTCTTGGACATAAATTGCAGTCAAATTAGAAAACGAAAACAGAAAGAGGCGCCGTATTATTGACGCCGAGTTAATAAGCAAAAAACCATTCCTCCAATTATTTTCCATACACATCCTTCATACGTGTTTTGCAATATGTTCTTTTCATTCCAAGTTTATGATCTGATTAATTCCAGATGTTATATTTGAATGCTTCTCCGTAAAACTCGAACCAAAATACTAATAAATAGTACTTTTTTTCCATAACATAAGTCTTCCCACTTCCTCCTTTTTTTCTGACATTTGCTAGCGAGTAAAAAGCAATAAATAGCCAATGCGCAATCCTCAATGCTTTTTTTTTTTTTGTTCTATCGACGATAATACCCTACCCCTTTATGCTGTGAATGGTATGGTCTAATTTCTGATTTTTCATTGGCAGAAGTTGAAAGCTGGTATATTTTTTCTGACGTAAAATGAAGTATTGTAATTTTTAGGTCTTTAAAGCAGCGCCACAATGTGGAATTATATTTAGCTCTCTAGAATGCCTTGAATTTTAGTTTTCTCCAATTACAATCCAATTTATAATTTTTAATAATGGCTCATTTAAAATCACCCATTTGGAAGTATTTTAAAATTAATGGGAAATGACGAAAGCAAAGCCCTATGTGTTACTTGCTCCACAGAATCGTTTAAAAAATGTGCGCGGCAAAAGCCCAAAATCCTTTTCCACAAAACTCTTATGGAGCCATTTAATGAGTGTGCATAAGGAAATTCACCGAAGCTTTAAAGACTCACCAAATGCATCAAATATTGATTAACAAGAAAAAACAATTCATCAAAACAAGAAATGCACGCAGACAACATTGGAATCGAAATTAGGTAAATTCCTAGTTCACGTTTATGGGTGGGCGCACTTTTGAAAAGTTGGCGACAAAGCCAGAATGTCGCCAATTCGGAATTCCAATAAGAAAAATTGAGAAACGAACCAGCTCCATTATTTGTGGTATAGAAAGGTTGAAGCCAAAGCACGTCAATATAAAAAATGGGGTTGCCAAATTTAGAACTGTATCGCCTACAAAACAGCGCCAAATCAGCTTGGCGATATTTTAACGTCAACTAGGAATAGACCCGAAATTATTTGTACCAAAATTGTGGAGTTTACATGATCCTAAAGCAAAAGCCTTAACCACAAAAATATGTAAGTACTAATTTTGTTTGTTTATATTAAATATATATTTTAAATATGATATAACATAATGTTGATGAATTTTGGGTTTGAAATTTTTTAAGTTTATATTTAAAGACGGAATATTCCGATAGATCCAATTTAAGTTTTCTACGAGATTTCTTTAAATCCGTAATGTTTTAGGTGCATTACAAAAAAAAATAGACTTCAATTTCATAAAATATTTAAAATAAATCTTTTGTTATTAACAAATGCCTCCGGTATAATTTTGTAATCATTTATCAATTATAAACAATGCATGAAGTAAATTGAAAGTAGCTATATTTTGCACTTCAACATTGTAAAAAAAAATTTTAATATAATTTTAGGTGAGTTAATGGCTCTTGATGCTGAACCATTCTCCATTGTGAATAGAGAAGGCTTTGGTCAGTTATTAAAATACCTAGCTCCTCGTTATCCGCTTCCAAATAGAAATTATTTTCGTGATAAAGCCCTGCCAAAACTATATGAAAAACTAAATGTATCATTATTACAAGATATAAAATCAGCAACAAAGATCTCTTTCACTCATCAACTAAAGTTTAAAAAAAAAATTAACTCACCCTAATAGCACAGGGACCTCCCTGGGTGGATGTGTGCTATTTGGGCAGTGGCGCGACAGCCCGTGTGGACTAAGGCCTGCTGGGACCAGCTCAGCTTTCTCGACTGTGGCATTTGTGTGCCACATAGCAAATGTTTCAGTCAGATGGTCATTCTGACGCCGAACCCCAGTGTTTAGTTCCCAAGCATGCATGGTCCTCCTCAGTTTATTTCTTTCAGGTATAAACAGCTAAGTCAACCTTGCCCAGTCCACGAATCAAACCATGGACCTGTGGCATGCAGTGCGGTGCGCTAACCACTAATTATAATTTACTTAATACTTCATATCATGACCATTTTTTTTCGTATAGCACATCGTATAACTATCGTTTTTAGTATATAGACCGAATATCCGGCCGGATATCCGGCGAAATCCGTTTCGGATATCCGTATCCGGTAGACATGGTACCCCGGATATCCGAAATCCGGTATCCGGCAAAACTCACATCCGTTCCATCCCTAAAATCAACCAAACCTATCTTTTTGATGTGCACAACGGCTATATTTCCATTGAAAAACTTAGTTTATGTAATATTATCGGTGCTTTTCCATTAAAAGGAGTTGTTGGTACTTCCAAATATGGTACGGACTTTGCATCTAGGTAATTTTCGCGAGTAAATGTCAGTAGACGCCATTTTATAATAATAAGTTAACTACCTGTGGTTGCCATAATTTGCCGCAGTTTGTTGTTGCTGTTTCTTATCCTCCACCTGTCTGACGAAGTCAGACCAGATCCAACAAATTGTTGACCCTCAAAAAGTCGATGACAAGAAGTGGTGTAGCGTATAAGTCCTCTTTGGAAAGACCCAAGCAGTCCAGGATGTGTTCGGCAGAGGCCTGCTGAGCTTTACATTTGGAGCAGACAGGGTAAGATTTTCTACCCTCAGAGTACAAGAGACTCTTCGTGTGTCCACTTGCCAATCTGGAAATTGCCGTTCGAGACGCTCTATCACCAATAGATACAAGTGAAGAGCCCGGTTTCTTGGCTGCATACCAGTGATGAGAGGGAGGGGTCTTCTACTTTTTGGAGAGATGACATTTGATTTTGGACTGATGCTCCGAGTATGAAAGAGCTGAAGAGGAAGGTGTTGAGTGACTGCAACCCTCCTTAGCTAAGCGGTCCGCTTGCTCATTTCTAAAGATGTCAACGTGGGATGGTATCCACTGAAAATGAACGTCGTGGCGCTTTGAAATAAGTTGAAGTTTAAGAAGGATGGAGATGCTTGTTTTGTCTCCAACTTTAGTCCAATTGTGTAGATGTTGAAGGGAGCTGCGACTGTCCGAAAGGATCCAGAGATCTCCAAAGTCACGCTCGTTGATTATAGCTTCAATGCCCTGTTCAATTGCGATTAATTCACTTTTTAAGACTGAAGTGAAATCAGGGTTACGGAGACAGATGGAAAGATTTTGCCCAGGTTTTTCAATGAAGACACCACTACCAGCTAGGTCTCCCAGTCCACTACCGTTTGTTGTTGCCGCAGTTTTATGCAAACAATCTTGGCAGACAATCCGTACTGTACTTGGGAATACCAACGGCCTACTTTAGCAGAAAAGTATCATATTAACTAGAATAAAAAATTTTATAGAATATTGTGTTTCCCGAAATCAGCTCTGCATTTTGCTGGCTGCCAGCTCGGTTTCGTAAAAAAGCTCTATTGGCTCAAAGAAAGGATGATTGAAGCCCTAAGCAATTTAATGCTCAGAAATAAGAAAAAGGAAACCATTGCCATTAAAGGATGCCAACAAAACTTTATACACTTTTGTATTTTCACAAATTATTTATTTAAAATTCCAGGTAATTACACAAATTATTCCTTTTTCCAATTTTGGTAAAACCAAAACTGTCGCCAAAATGCAGCTTTAGCGGTAACTATTAATAACAGTGTGGCTAAAGCTTCTTTTTGGCAAGAGTTTCGGTTTTACCGAAAATGTCCAAAATGTTTAAAAGTATTATTTGTTGGTTCATATTGAAATAATTTTTTATAACAATCACAAGTAGTGTCTTTTATTTTTATGGTGTTTATTTTGTAGTAACTATTTAGTGTGCCCAGCGTAAAAGAGACCCCACATTCAAAAAGCAACTGCGTTTCAGATTATTAAATAAAATTTCAAATGATTGATTCCAAACTTTTGTTTTGAAAATAATGTAGCGCGTCTTTTATGCTTGCCACCCTATATTGTAACCTGAACTGTCAAATTCGAAGACCTATTATGCCACGACGAGTACGCAGCTAGTATTGACATAAATAAAGCATAGACGGCAATATGACGTAATTCATTTTTGTATGTAATTGCAGTTTTTTGTGCGTTTAAAGTGTATTCTGTATCCTCAGCAAAAATTCGACCAATAAACATAAACTTTATCCAAATTGATTCAGTAGATCCTGAGTATTATGCCAATATTAACCTCTTCTTGATCGTTGATTTAATTTTTTTTGTTTTGACGGGTACCAGATAAAAATCACCAAATTGCAGCGATAACTCATTCAAACTAATAACTTCCAATCTGTGATAAGGTTTGCTTAGGCAACCCCCCAAACTAAAGAATAAAAATAAAAGTCCACGAGTTTAAAATATTATTTTCGTGTAAACATTTCAGCTTGGCGATAACTATGTCAACCTTCCGACTTAGCGGATTTTGGTACCCGTCTAACAGAAAAATATCAAATATTGTTGCTAGAGTTTTCTCACATACCCGAATGTGTGTATGTGTTTTAATATTCAATTGGGGTTTACAGGAAATTTATTCCTCATTAATCTAATGCAACAAAAGTGAGATCAGAAGTGTTGGCATCACTTGCTGTCGCTTATTGTATAATAAATACTACTCTGATGGATGAATGGTATACCCTATGTTCAATTTGCCCTCTAATATTATTACTTCAGACTCAATAGCACTTAGCAGCATATCTAAACCGAGCAATGTTGCAACTGTGCACCTTAACTGCATGATACTAGAGTACTATTCTACAAAAAACATAAATTGAACACTGAGGGATATTAGACAACAGTATTCAAACTTGAAATAATTATATGCTTGAAGTGGTCAAATGTTTTGACCAGTGTTAAGCTATTGTTCACAATATGTACGAAATTGCTCGAACTCGTAAATGATCTTTTTGATATGCACAAGGGCTTCATTTCCAGTGAAATAGTTGGTTTATGTAATATTATTTATCTTTTTTCAGTGTTTTAATTATAATAAATTTTAATTGATCTATTTCTAAATGATACTGTTCTCAGAATTCTAAAATTTCTGTTTTTAACATTCAATTACAATTTTATTCATTTTGTTGCATATTACAAGTACTGATGATTTTGAAAATACATTTGCCATGATTTGATATACTCTGGATAAAATTTATTGTGTCCTTGAATTTTATTTCATCAATGAATCTTGTGTGTTCCATAATTACATCTGGGGATATTTATGATATAACCTGCATATAAACGGGACTGGGTGTTCGATGACAGCATTAAAATCAGGAAAATCAACGTAACAAAATAACTTGTGTAACATTGAATATTGGTCAAAATGAAGACATATTTTGTACATGTTGTTCAAACCTTTTTTAAATTACACAGTCAACTCGCAATAACCCGAACTTCAAGGGACTGGCCAAATTCTTCGAGTTATCCGAAGTTATTTTTTATTCAAGGCATATACTTGGTACCTAATGAAAACATCGAGATAAATGAATATTCAACTTACGAGACTTCGAGTTATTGCAAGTTGACTGTATTAAAAAGAAAGTTCATAATAATAGGCTAATAATTTATTAATAATCACTTATTTAAAACTCGGTTTAAAAAAATAATTCTGCAGTGAGTTGACTTTACGCTCGTAGAAAAATCTTAAAACTAAAATAAAATTTTTTTGCTTTATATTTCTTAGAAATGTCTGTATACTGCATTAATTATGTAGTGTTATTATAGGGGAATGCTATAAACAAGTTAAATTCCCAGATGGGGAATAATTAGATTATTACTGCTTGTTTCATCAGTAAAATAAGTTTATGTTGCCACATAATGTATCCTAGACTTGCCAATACAACCAGGGGCGTACTGGCCATAGGGTTGTTCGGTGCAATCACCGGGCCGGTCAGTGTTTGTGAAAAATGGGCCGGTCAGGGAGGGGTTTTTTTTTTTTTTTTTTTTTTTTTTTTTTAATCCAATGAATTGAAATCCCAAACATTCTCACCAGCCAATTATATAATCGTACTAGTTGCAAAACCCCATTGCGTAAAAGTCCCAATTGTTGACGCTTCGCGAACCAGGCTGGCTGTTTAGAAAAAAAAATTGCATTTATTGCTGTTTGTGAATAGAAAAATTAGAAGGATAAGACTATTTATGTTTGAAATTTAGAGTTATATGCTTAATGAAAGTCACTTTGCAAAGAAAATCAAAAAAATTAAAAAACCTAGGTTTGTGGCACATCGCATAACTTTTAATTACACTTAATGCTGGCTACAGCAATCAAATTTGACATTAATTGGTGTAGTTTAAAGTTTCATTTTTTTTTTTTTTTTTTTTTTTTTTTAAGGGCTAGTTAGGCAATATTTTTGGATATAATTAATGCAAAATACTGGCAAACGACGAATATGGGGACAAGTTTTTCGATAAATATTACATTATTCTTTCTTGTAAATGAAACAGAGCAAAAACAGTTGTTGATGGGTGATGCTCAAGGAAGAGAACTCTGGATTAAAGACATTCGTATTTAAAATTTTTACACCTTTTTCGCATTTCTACGAAAATTTCAAAGGTGGATATATTTAGTGAAACCTAAAAGACATTACCAAATTGATTTTGGTCAAAAACATTACAGCCGTTTTTTGGCAAATGCTGAAAAACAAATTTTTCAATGCAACTACTTTATGCTCATGCGCAATTTTGATACAAACTTTGATGACCGGTTCCATGCTCCATGTCCACCACAAAATCGTATAAAAAAAAGTTGAATATCGTAAGTCAATGTTTTCATGAGTTATGCTGATCACAGACATTTCTTCTAGATCACTTTTTTGGACTCAGCACGTTCCAAAACGTATAGCAAAAAATTCGAATTTTTATTTACCGTTTGCAATAATTAAAAAAAAAAAAAAAAAAAAAAAAAAAAACTAATGAAAATTTTAACATTATGTTTGTCAAAATCACAATTAGAAGGCAATAACTACTTATATTGAAAATTTCAGAATTCTATGACTGTTGAAAGTCACATTGTAAAAACACTATTTATAATTTTTTTTAAAATTAATGAAAAAAAAAAAAACGCGTAAAATTTTTAACATTCTGTTTGTCAAAAGCACAATTAAAAGGTCAAAACTACTTATGTTTATAAATTAAAAGTTTTATGCAGATTGGGAGTCATTTTCTGTAAAGACAAAAGATATAGCCACCGACAGACTATTTTATAGAGAGAGAGAACGCCTTTCTACTTGTTGTATAACTTTTAAATTTAAATATTTATTGTCATTTCGTATGTCATTTTCTAATACACTTATAGTTACATATCTGGACATTCTTTATTTTACAATTTGCATTTATTTGTTTTAGTTTTTGCAAGAAACAATCGATGGTTTTTATGGAAACCAATTTCATTCAAGGGAACTATAAATACTAGTAGAAACGGAAAACATTTTATATGATTAAACTAATTGAAACCATTCAATTATTAAAATTAATTGATAAATAAAAAATATTAATTATTAAAATTACTTATTAATCAGTAGAGTTCTTTTATTTTGTTAACAATAATTATTAAAACTTTATTAGTGATTACATATTGAAAACTTGGGCCGGCATAAATCTAAAATCACCAGGCCGATTTTATGTCCCAGTACGCCCCTGAATACAACTACAATAAGTGTTTACATCACGCTTGTTATTTGATGTTAAAGTTGACTTGTAAAAACAACTTAAAACTGTGATACAATCTTGGAAGTCAAACCTTTTCTATTTGAGATTCAGCCACACTACAATGTCCATTATCCCAATACATATATTTACATTTAGTCCCAAATCCCTTACTTGAATATATTAATAGTTATGTGCCTATTATTAACAGTTGATGTGTTGCTGTTTTGCAATCCCATGCTTAAATTTACCAGGAAAGTTATTGTAATTTAACACAAGCTAATTTATTGCATTTTAATTTAAATACATGTGTTTTTAGCTTCCCAACATCTGAAAGGTTACATAAACAACCCTTTCAGACACATCAACTGTCTGAAAATATCCCCAATTCAGACAGTCTAAACGAAAAAATGCCCCATTTTAAGACACTTCAAGTATCTTAAAGTTTAAGACACCATTTTTCGTCTTAAAACAGTGCCACTTGTTTAAGACAATTTTGTGTCTTATTTTAAGACATTTCAATTTGCTGTGCACCACCGAAATTCCCGAAAAAATACTTTAATGGCATAAATAATTCATAAACTAATATCTTTAACACAGAGTTCTCTTTCCTCGAGCATACCTCATCAATGATCGTTTTTTCTTCTCTTCACAGTATTACTTATAAGAAAGGATAATTAAAGAATTATCGAAAAGTATATCGCCAACATCATCGTTTTTTTTTTTTTTTTTTTTTTTTTTTTAAGATCTATACAAGAATTATTGCAAAAAATATCGCCAAACTGGCCATTTTTGCTATATGAATGATGAAAATGTGAATATGACAAATTACACAAATCCACGTCAGTGTTATAGTGTAATTGAAAGTTGTGCGATGTTCCACACCTCTAGTTTTGCAAAGTGACTAGACATTTTTTAATACTACACATTTCTTCAATTTGTTTAAGTAGATTTATTTATTTTTTTATTTAAATTAAAAGGGAAAACAAATTTCATTTAAATGACAAAAAGAAAGAAAAAAAGAAGGAAAAAAAAAAAAGAAAAAAAAAAAGAAAAAAAAAAATTAAACGCGAAATTATTCAAAATGTTTTTTTCTGTCTTCAATAAAAAGCGGCGTTATTTTAATACACTCTCAAACAAAAGCCTCTATTGTGATTTAACGCTGCGATTTAAAGTATAGCATCAAAAATCCAATTAAATTGAAGTAACTATAACCACGCTGAAATTAATTTATTTTGAGATACACTCAACTACACTCTCTCATCGCTGTTTCCCATCAAAGAATATAGAAATACGTAGATTAGGCTTGATACTTAAAACAAATCGTATGATTCACAAATAAAAGACTCAACCACTTCGAACAAACGCCATTTTAATACTCAATTTTTCAAACTAAGTTACAGTAGAAGTTGTTATAAAAATAGGCACGTGACCCTGACAAACTACTTATGTTGAAAATTTCAGAGCTGTAGCCCTATTAGAAATCGTTTTGTAAAATATATATTAAATAATTAAAAAATAACTAATTGAAATTTCAACATTCTGTTTTTCAAAATTTTAATTTGAAGGCTAAAACTACTATGTTGAAAATTTCAGAGCTGTATATCTGTTTAAAGTCACTTTGTAAAAAAAAAAAAAATCATAAAAAATTTAATTAAAAAAGAACTAATTAAAATTTTAACGTTCTGTTTGACATGTATACAATTAGAAGGCCAAAACTACTTATGCTGAAAATTTCAGAGCTCTCCTTCAATTTTAAGTAGGTTTGTATAGATCCACAGAGCCATAGACAGACAGACAGATAGACAGACAGACAATCACCTTGTTTTTTTAATTTAGATAAAGTAATACAAAAATGAAGTCGAAATTCTACATTGCGAAAATTGTTTTGACATAAAACAACGACGAAAAAACGTGCCAATGTGATGCAATACAAAACATCGCCATGTACCAATGGCGGATCCAGCCAGGGGCTCGCACCCCTCCCTAAGATTGAGTCTACTCTTTTTTTATTTACAATTTACAAAAAAAGAAGAAGAAAAATATCAACATTTTTTTCAATAAGTTTAAACAATAAATATACTAAGACCTTCATCTAATTTCCGAAAAAAGCACACAAAAAAAAGCATATTTTTGGATCAAGGTTCATTTTATAGCCTTCTCCCTTCTCATTCAAACTAATGTTGTTAGAAGACTGTACAAGTACTCAAAAAACCTCCACCCCCTTGACCTTGAAGACGTCTTCACGACTGTCATAATTTATTATGACATTTATTTCATAAGTTCTAAGGGGTTTTGCAATAGGCAAAACCTACACATCCCCTTCAATTATTTGTGTGTTTTACACACTTTTCCAAATCAAGGAGACGAGTTTTTCTCACGCTTCACTTAGATCAATGTCAGTTTGTCGGGGAAATTCACCAATGTAAGACAAACACGTCGCTGGACTCACAGCGAATGAGATGGTTTTGGTCGGGAGGAGTGGTCCCTGTTGGGGGAGTGCAAATCGCGGGTCAAGGAGTGGAGAGAGAGAAGGGGTTTTGGACGGTGACTGGGTGTTTGGTGCTTTATGACTTGACTTCAAAAGACACAACAATAATATGCATTGTCCTATATGTAAAATAATGTTACAATAATAATAATAATGGGTGAATAGTAGTGGCTGAACAAACAGCCAAGGGATGATTTGTAGTATTAATTTACCCTCGCCTAGTAATGAAAATGTAATAACTCTGTCGAAGTTTTCAGGCGAGCAATGAAACCTTCTAAAATTGCATTTCAACATAAACTTTGAGCTTTTGCGTTTCACTCACAAATTTTTCATCTACCACAAATTTATTTTAGTGTTCAAGTTACAGCTTTTACTTTTCTTCCTGTTTCCAGAATACCGAAAAAAATGGGTGTCGACTAAAATTGGAGTTAGGGCCTTTTTACTCTTAGCTGACGGTATGTCTTAGAAGAAAAAAGTTTAAATATTAGTATGCATTGAAAAAACTTTCTTCAATTTTTAAATCAGACTCACAATTTATTTCAATCTAAACAAGTGTTAGAAAACTGACATATCTGCATAAAAAATTATTCATTTGATGATCCGTACCTTGCGAAATGGCCTGTATAAAATAAAATTGCTGAAACTTCTTTCGGGCCCGCATTTGCTTCCTTACCGTGTGAAAGAGTCTTAAATCTTCTTTAAAGATGGTCTCCAAAGAAGAGGGGAGAGAAAGCGATAATTTAGCTACATTTAGTTATCCTGGGCTCATTACTAACGCTGTTGTAGTCATCATCGTTATCGTTGTTTTAACTACAATATTTTACCTACTTTCTTTTATCGTTGATACTTCTTTTTTTAAGGACGAAAAACAAAAGCTTTCAGTTTTGTTTTCCTTCGCAAGAATTGTATAGACTGGGTCTCTACTTTGACATCTTTCTTTTTCGCTCTGTGTCTACCAGAGTCTGTTATGAGGATCAAATCATCTGCCATGAGCTAAAATCAAATAAATCGTCAAAGACACTGACGAATGCAGATTATTTTTCTAGTTGACGTGGTGTTTGTCATATCAACTTATTTTTTAATATTTGCATGTATACATTTGAACTCTATTCCCCAAATTTCTTTCAAAATTATGTAAGTAAAAAAAAATAATCAGGGAAATAAATATTTAAAGAACTGCATGCTCGTAAAATATATACATATAAGTATTGTGAATTCTATCCTGAAAAGTTACTGAACACTTTCCAGCTGTGTCACTATACTATAGAAGTGTCACAATGAACAGAATTAAGTCAGAATAAGGCCCCATGTCCCAAGGCTTCCAAGAACACTGGTATCAAGTAATCTTTCGATAGCGCACGTCTCCCAAAGGGTAAGATTGACGTAACTTGTCAAACTGTACCTCAATTGGGCTTGTAGGTCATGTGGTGTATAGTGGAACCCTAGTTTTTCAGACAGAAATTCGACTATCTCACAAGCCATTCTTATATATAATATAAACCATATTGGATTAATTTCTGTGACTTCCAAACAAAGTGCACAACAGAACATATACGGTTCCAAAGTCGTATTGTTGTGGCGTTACATTTGAAGCATTAATCAACGATTTCTAGCTCGGGATAGCTGGACGAAAGCCAAAGTCAGGGACTAACCTCCATCTAGTTTATTAAATACTGCATTAGTTGGCATTTTCAATGGTAGCAACTAGAATTCCATGCTTCACAAGAATATCGCGGAGACTGGCTATGCGACCATTCGATAATGTACGTCCAACAAAAAGTTAGGATGACCTTGCTCTTTAAGTCATTCCTTTTAAATATTTTTCAATTCCTTGTAGTTTGACGGAAGTTAGCAAAAAAAAGTATAGTTTTGTAGTTTTCTAGAAAAGAATACCACAAATTTCTGAGCTTAACTTATGAAACTCCACTGCACATGGGCTTGTCATGTGGTGTGTAGAGGAACGTAAGCTTTTCACACAGAAATGCAACAATCTCACAAATCATTCTTGCAGATAAATGAAATCAGATTCAATCAATTTTGGCTTTTACCCATCAAAACACACAGTAAAACATATCGTGAGTCAATATAGTATTGTTACCTTATTTTTAAAATATTAATCACAAAGAATTGTAGTTTGCGTATTGGAAGAAAAGCTTTTTAAGCAGTGACCAACCTCCAAGTAGTTGGTTAAAAACAAAACTAGTGGGCTATTCTTAGTGTAGCAAAAAGAATCCCATAAGTCACGAGACTTCCGAGGGCACTGGCAATAAGTGATCTGTCAATGACGTAAGTCTTCCATAGGGTAAGAGTGATCTTACGTTTCAAATTGTTCCTTACGAGGAGGATTTTCAGTTCCTTGTAATATAATGGAAACTTTCCAGGTAGGGATACGATCACTTCTTGAGCCATACTTGCAGTCTGAATGGCATCAGAGGCCGTTAGTATGATGCTTATTGGCAGACAGAGGTATAAAATACCTCCAATGCAGTTATAAACAACTTGGTGATTGTCAGTTTTTGGTTGGAAAATCAGTACGTAGAATGTGCGGAAAAGTCCTACCAAGCAGCTTATAACCGTAATAAATGTCGGATAAGAAAAACAATCATCAAAAGAGTTCATCTCTTTAGAAATCATTTTGTAAACACGAAGAAGATGGTGATAATTCTGTTCTATATTAGAGGCATGCAGTTGCCTGATAAGCTTTATGAATAGCGATTTGAGTACAATACATAGGAAACTGTAGTATCCAGCTAATGAATACAACATCGTCCCATATACAACTGGTGTTAGAAACATAGTTATATTCCAGATCAGAATGCAGGTCTCTTTGAGATTCTTTATTTTGAGAGCAGTAAGAGATCTGCTTAACCTTTCCATGATGAGTTCTTTCTCTCTTGAAATGAGAAAGAGAGCATTTCCGATGAAAATGAGACCGGTAAAGAAAAAACAATAGTAGAAAACCATTAACCGAAGTCGTCGGAAGTTCGTTGTGTGGTTTAAAATAAGTGAAACTTGCGACAGATTCCTTAAAATGTGTTTGATTTTATGCCGAGAGCGGTAAACACTAACGTAAGCTGAAATTTGAATTAGAGAAACTAGTAAAGCAATATCTGATTTATCAGTGCCTAGTAATAAAATACAAGTTAATTCCTCAAGAAAATATATTAGAGCACATGAAATTAAGACGAATTTCGAAAAGTTAAATAAAATACATTTCATATTTCTGTTCCTAAAAGTATCTCTAGCATACGGGATTTTATCTTTAGTAATATAGTAAAATAACAAAATCGGGGATAAGGATTTCTGAAGAAAATTTGACGATTTACTTATCGGAACCATACTGCAATTGTGATTTTCAGCGAATACAACTCTGTTGTGTTCTCTAGCAATGCTTTATGAGTTTACAATTTGTAAGGGAAAAAGACTTTGAATCCTTGATATTTATTTCAAAAAGGTAAGTGTAAAGGAGATAATATGTTTTTTGATGCGAAATTTAAAAAGATGCAAAATCACTGTTATTACGATACTTTAATAACGTCGACTAAAAAATACTTTTCTTGACAAACGTAATTCAAATAAATTACCATAGAAAACCAATTTATTTTTCAGTACGTTCACATTATTTTTCATGTATGTTTTCCATTATATATTTCAAAGTTGCTCTAAAAAGTACTTATGCTTAGTAATAATTTTGTGTCGATTTTGAAACTTTTATTCGAAAATGTACTAGAACCACAATTTTCTATTTATAAATATTTTAAGTTTTCATTATATTTGTCGGAGTTGATTAGTTTTCAGTTTGAGACAAAAGGTTTTGTTCTAAACACACCACCTGTTTTGTATTGATCTGTTTTGTAATACTATAATTTTCCATTTATAAATATTTTAAGTTTTCATTATATTTGTCGGAGTTGATTAATTTTCATTTTGCGACAAAAGGTTTTGTTCTAAACAGGTCACCTGTTTTGTATTGATCTGTTTTGTAATGTTGGTGAATTATTGAAATTGCACTGGCTATATTGTGTTGCAGCTTAGTTTTGAGGTTGTGGTTAAGTAAATTTTTTCTTTCAACACTTTTTCCCTTCAATATAGTATTTCTGGACTTAAGTCAAAATCGTTGAGTATATGACTTTGATCATTCTGACTTTAAAGATTCATTTTGCGAATAATATTTGAATGAAGGGAACAATCTAAGAGTACTTGTGGTAAAGAAACATCTTTATGTATCGTAATAATAAATAAATATAAATAATACATGGGTGATATATTAAAAAAAAAATATTAAGTATCATTAGTTCAACACCTAAAGACCTCTGCAATGGGTATACGCGTACAGTTAGTGAAACATAAAAATGACATAGCCTTAAACAATGAAGGTACAGCGAAAAGAATCATGTACCGTCAATGTGACGGCGCCAGATAATCTGAATACAACCAACCAACTTATAATATTAAAATAAATAATTTATCAAATCTCCAAAACATAATTAAGGCCTATAAATCAAATACGCTTTTTGTACAGTTTTATTTTTACTTAATTTTTTCCACAGTAGCATTGAAAATATTTGTTATAAAGTTTGAATGAGTTATCGATACAGTTTCTCATAAGCACACTCTTCAGATTCTGAATACTTATATTTCAGCCTTTAGTTAAATCCTTTTGAGACTGAGAAACTCGGAAATCATGTAACTGTTGCATAACTTTCTTCTCATGTTGCAGTGGCGGCTCGTGCACTACAGCCAGTACAGTAGGGCTGCCTATAAATTTATTAGTTCAAGATTAAATTTATATATTTTACAATTTTCTATAATGAAGATCCGATTTCTACAGTAAGTGAAAAAAAATCCGAAAAACGATAATCTTCTTAACACTTAATTCACGAGTAAAAAAAAAAAAAAAAAACAGCTTTCAATCAAAGTGATCTTCCTCCGACCACAGCAGTCGTCTGTTCCTGAAACGTGTTTCGGGCAGCCACGTTATCACGCGTTGGCATAGTAATCAATGGAAAACATTAGAAGCCTTCCTTCCATGCAATGTAAAAACGATGCTGCCGATCAATAATTACTTCTAACTTCGGCTGCCTTTGAGAATTCGACGAGCTGATTGGTTCAGTATATGAGAATCTGCGCGGGTGGGGTGGATGTGTTGCCAAAACAGCGCCATTTATGACGACATCATTGATTGATTCGAAAGTTTAAAAGAAAGAAAGATTGATTTGGTTTTTAAAATATTTATTTTCTTTCTCATCTTATTCATTTTATAAAAATTTAAAGGAAACTTTGCTTTGAGTTGCAGTATTAAAGATTATAGACTTAGCGTTCATGAATGATTGTGAAAAGTGTGTGGTGTGTGTGGGAGGAGTAGGGGGCGGACGTTTCCTGCTGCACTAGCATTTTCGATCACGAGCCGCCACTGTCATGTTGATAGTAAAGGAAGAAATGGACACGCCTATTACATTATTGCAACAATACTTAAACACGTTGACTGCCACGTTGAGTTGCAATTTATTTCCTTGTATAAACTTTTTCCTTTTTAATAAACTTTGAATAATTGTATTTTCTGTTCATTTAAGGCAAGCATGATTTATTTTCTCTATCCTTAGGCCATCTATTCATATTTACACTGTTATGCTACGAGTTTCCTCATAGTTGTACAAATATGGCAAGTAATAAAGGGACGAGAATACTCGCAGTAGGTGTTCTGGGCAAGTAGACAACCTACGAGATATCTCGTAGTTGACAGTCAACGTGTTATGTTAAAGTATGCCGTTTCCTGAGATATTTTTTTAAAATTAGATGCTTCTTGCTGAGTGCTCCTGCCTTCTCCTGCTGCTGGATCTGCTCTTGTCAGTGAGACGTTTTCATGCGTTGATGCATCAATTGAAAATAGTTCCATTGGAGGACAGGGGAATGTTGTCACTAGAACTTTTAAAGTATCTAATGTTATTCATGCTTATACATTGTGCAATATGCATTAATATGAGAGGAAATCCTTTTAATTGTGCGAGGAAAAGTAAACCAACCGCTAATGAATTTAAGTAGTAGTTGGATTACTTTTCAACCCCTTAGTACGATATTTCCTGTTTATGACCAATTTTCTGAGTTAATTTATTTTTAGTAAGGTGTATCTGCGGTTGCATACTTGAAAATGAGGTTTTTTTTTTTTTTTACTTTTAATTACACATTATGTTAACATTGGGTAGTGAAACAAAGTATTGAGTATAGTCAATTTTTTTTTTTTTTTTTTTTTAATTTCTGCATGTTTTGGAACATTTGGAGTTTAAAAATGTGTTCTAGAAAAATTTGAGTGTGTGAGTGTCCGTGGTCAGCATAACTCCAGAATGGATTGACCTACAACGTTTAACTTTTGCTTACGGGTTAATAGTGGTCATAGGACTTGTCATTAAAGTTTTTGTCAAAATTGCGCTTGTGCATAAGGTAGCCGCCATTGAAAAAATCATGCAAAGTTTAGCAATTGCTCAAAATCGGCTCGAACAGTTTTGACTAAAATCGCTTTGGTAATGCCTCTTAAGGTGTTCTAAATATCCTCATCTCCAAAACTCTCCTAGAAATACGACGAAGGTGTAAAAAATTGAAAAATGAATGTCTTTAACACAGTTCTCTTGAGCCCCGCCAATTAGCGACTGTCTTTTATCCTTTGTTTCAGTTAAAGAAAAGATAATGAATGAATTACGAAAAGTATATCGCCAAATTCGCCAGTCTGGTGGTGTTTTTTTCTTTGGGCCAATGCAAGAATTATCGTCAAAATATTGTAATAACTTTCCAATTTCGCATAGTTTTATAAATTTAAACTTCTTTTAAAAAAAAATTTTATAAACACTCAAGCAAGTTTTTGCAAGATTTTAGACAATTATTTTTATTGTTTTATTTCCGAATGCTTCAATAAGTTTGAAATATATATTGATGTCAAGTTTATGTATCAAAAAATTTCTCGCTAAAGATACAAAAAAAATTGCCTTTTGAAATAAACTCTACTTCAGGGCCTATTCTAACGGGCAGTCGTGGCCTATTTGGGCAGTCGTAAATCAGAAATTGGGCAGTCGTAAAAAATAGAAAACAAGGAAATTAAAAATATCGCATTTCAATTTTTAATCATCTACTTGAATTTGCTTATAGTAACATCTAAAATGACTTTTTTATTTGTTTATACAACCCTTCCTTCTCTGAAGTTTCAGCTTTGAATATACCTATGAACCAGTTTTGAAACTTGGCTTTAGGAGTATCTTTCACTAGACATTTTGTATTCAGCCATACCAAGACTGCATCTTTTGCCTCCATACAATGAGGCCTCATTGTAGATTATTGAAAATGCGGACAGAATTGGCAAAAATGAAAGAAAATAGTCCAAAATGTTTATTTCCTTAAATAAGAAAGAGAGATACAAAATATTGATACAATTTAACAAATAATGTTCATACAGCATAAATTTGGTGTTTTTAGAGATATTTTTGCGTACATTTGCATACTGTTTCCAAAGACCATCCAAACACCGTCTCTCTATCCTTTTTTTTTTTTTTTTTTTTTTTTTTTTTAAATTTAAGAGTCCTTTGAATATTTTTTTTATTATTAACTTTAGCCTTCTTTCTAGTGTAATTGACTACACGGGTGTTTTTTTTTTTTTTTTTTTTTTTTTTTATAATTTATGTTTGACATGTTTATAATAAATGTTAGCTTTCTAGAAAAGTGCGCACGATACATTTAAAAATCCCATTACAGTTCCTTAAACAGATTCAAACTTTTGACTGATACAAACGACAATTTTCTAATCTAAAATAATAAATACGTGAAAGATTAATCCTGTGAATTCGATTTTTATTATTTATAAAAATCTATTTCAGTATTTTATTTATAACAATATTAAAACTTACAAATTTGTGTTTCAATTTTAAATCATTTCCTTTATTACAGTTAAATGTCTTATTTTCAAAGCAATCGTAATGTGCATCACAAATAATGTATTAAAATATTACAGATATAAAATAACGACCATCTCTCAGCACAATTGAGTTGGCTATGGTTTAGAAAAAAAAAAAAATATCTACTAAATACCATTATAGAATAAGGTGATTCTAATCAGAGTTAGCTCTCGGAAACAATTGGTGCATTCGAAAACTCACATGTGACTATTTCTTTCATTTACCTTTAATCTATCTGAAATTTGAAAGTGAACTGAATTATTTTTTATAGTGAGGGAAAATACTGCATAGCATGTCTTCATTGTGGTTTTATTTTTGAGTTAACATTTTCACCTAAAAATATTATGCCGAATCCGATGCGCTCCCAAAAATCCTTTTTAGAGTTATTTTGCTTTACTCTTGTTCTTTTTAAAAATAATAAGCGTTTCTTCAAATTCTTTGTTGTTGGAAGCCTCATGTGAAAATGTTTTCTCATGCTGAAAATTCTTCTTATGGATATAGTTTTATTTTTTAGTACATGTTTTAAAGCTTGATGTCTGCACTGCTTGTGGCTTGAGATAGTTCATTTTTAAGTACTTATGTAATGACTCTACAACGGAAATACAACATTTATTTTCCAGCCATTTGTTCCATTTGATCAGCTATTAGTCTAGCTTTATCTCTAGTTCGATGTACAGCAAGACTGACAAAAGTTGTTGATTTATATATAATTTGTTACCTGTTATCTAGTGATGAACTTTATTGATTAACCTCTTCACCCCTGAAGATTAACAAAATGATTTAAAAAATATTTTACTGTCTTATGGAGTTATTTTGTTGTCAAGGACTATGAAAAAAAATTATTTGTGTTTATAAGTTTATTAGGGGGCCTAAAATTTTAGGTACACGTATGTGGACCCTAGTTTTCTATTACACAAAATAACAAGAAAATTGCAATTGATAAAATGCTTGTAAAATAAGTATTAACATGTTTTAATTAAACTTTATTATTAAACACTTTATTTTTTAAGTAATTGAGAATATTTTCATTACATTTACTTTGAATGGAATTTTTCAAAGCAATTATTTTTCAGCACACATAAGTAAATGTTGCACTTGGTACACGTTACCCTCGTTCTAGATTTGTACCCCACCAGACGATATTTGGATGCATTTTTGTTGTCCATGTACCAGGGTAGGTGACCTATATTATCAAATTGTACAACCTTTGGAGGACGATGAACAACTTTTCGTTGCTTTAAGGGCACGGGAAATTCTTCTTTAGAGGAGTTAGACAGTTAGCGTGGTCTTCCTCTGTGAGAGCTCCCAGATAAATTTCCTTCATACTTCGATAAAGATGAAGCAATAATCATTCTATACCTTAAAAGGGGCATGTATTTTATTATGTCATTGCTTTTTTTGTGAAAGTCCACATAATAAATCCAGCAATTAGATATTGCTAGATCTACAAAATGTGTAAACATACGCACAGTCCATTTCTTTGTTCTTACAGGACAACGATAGTATGCTAAATATCGATCACAGAGATCAGTACCCCCCATCGAAATATTATACATTCAAATTACAGCAGGCTGTGGAATGCTAACTTTTTTTTTTTTATCCTCTTTAGACAAATCACTATGTTGTAATAATGCCTGAATCTCATCTGGAGTCCATAAGCCTACAAAAAATAATTTCCTATAATATTTTAGAATTATACTTAGTCACTACTATATTGTATACTCAAAATTATGATTTTGTATTAATTAATTTTAAACAAAACAAACACTAAATCTATTTCTGCACTTGAAACATAACTAAGTTACTATTTTATTGAGTTAAAAAGTTCTATAATTTGAAAATGTAAATTCCAGAATGTTTTAAACAACTTTAAATTAAATAATAAAGTAGTAAACAAACACTTTACATACACAGTGCACTTACACCATAATACCTCAGCTTACTAATATTTTGTTTTTGTTAAATTGCTCCAAATTTTAAGAGTACAATGTTCTAATATAATTTTAGGACAAATTAATTGTGTAAAAAACAAACAGTTAACATACTCATACATTGAAACAATAATAACTTACTATTAAACAATAATTATTTACTAATTTTAACAATAATTACTTACTAACACAGTTTCATCATATTACAATAAATTCAGCCTAATGGACGAAGGTACACAAATGTGTATCCAATTATAATACTTGACTCAACTTTTCAATAAAACATTTTTAAAAACTAAACTATTCTAAGCAGATGTTGAAAGATTAACTTAATTAGAAATAATTTTATTGGATCATTAAATAATATTCAAAATACTGAAAACTACTTACGTTTTCGACTTCGCTGAGATGTCGCCATTTTCAGAAAATCACTTTTGTAAGCAAATATTTCTTGAGGAAAATTAAGCCTTTGCTGCCTTCTATGATATTCATTACGAAGCTCAGACATCCCCAAATGTAAAGGTGAGGTTGAAATTAAAAAAATTTCCATCCAGTAAATTTTATAAACAAATATTACGAGATCCACATAAGTGGACCTACGGAGTGAAGAGGTTATAACTGTGTTACCGGTATTGCTTCTAAAACTACTCAACATATTTGAAACAAAGAATAACAACAACTTCAAATTTAAATCTACACTGAATTAAGTGTGGAATAGTCGAGGGATACTAGATTTTTGCTACTCTTCTTCAACTCACAGAAGTGTAGTAAAATTCATCCCCTTAATACTCCATTCTGAGTGCAGTTATGCCATTCTGCAATAATTTCTTAGTATTTGACAGTTGACCGTGTTTATGTAACGTACAAGCAAAATGGTCAGCGATACAGCGCAATACAGTAAAATGCCGCTTCAGGATGCGAACTTCAAGTTTGTTGCTGCCTGGGTAAACCACTTTGATTATTTTTTTTAATGGACTTAATAATCTCTTTATAGTCAAAGTAAAAAAAAAATTGGGTGGTGAGAAAAAAGGAAATTGAAAAATAAAGGACCACCCTATTATAGATGAATTCGTTATTCGACAGTTTCTTGTAAGCATCCCCTGTGACCATCACCATTCAGACCCTCCCAATTCTTATCTGCCAATATAGTCATAGTAGTGAGAAGAAAAAAAAATTGACTTGTATAAGTGTAGAAAGGGAGAGAGTAGCGTGGTGAAGATAACCCCCGGAAATAGCCCTCCCCTTTCCTTCAGCTGGACTTGGTTAATTGGTTCCCTTCCACCACAGTTTGAAAAGAAATAGCCAAGGGAGGGCACCCCCTATCGTCTTTAGGGTCTTGGGTAACACTCCCAGTCTTTAAAAGGGGTTGTTAGGTCAACAATGTTATCTTGCAGTTCTATTTTGGCCATGAGGTCGCTTTATATAGAATTACTGGATTTCCACAACTGAGTGGAAACGATGTGGTTCTTTTTTTTTTTTTTTTTGCTCTTGCCTAGAGATCATAAAACGAAATGTTAACAGGGGTGTCCTTGAATGTCAAACACAGCCCACCTCATGGTAACAAGTGGTTGGAGACAGTAGGCTTTTTCAAAGATTGTTTTTACAATGCTAGTATTGTATCTTCTGTATTGACGAGATTGAAAAGGTAGGCCCAACTTTTTTTATGTAAAAATTATAGAATAAACCTAATGGTTTATGCATATTATAGAAAAAAATTAACTCTCATAGGGGTATGACGATGCATCAGAAATCTTGTTTCTAATTTTACCATAATTAGATGAGAAGAAAAATTATCAAGTGATAGTTTAGTTCTTCAGAGTACTAGTTTTTTTATATAAAACCTATCGAATTTTGTATTTAATGAAACTATTGTTTCACGTCGAATTTAAATACAATTTTAAATATCATCATTGATTTACTCATCTTTAAAAGGCATTCGACATTTACTGGTAAGGATAACACGAAGTTTGGATAAATTAAAAACAATTCTTATTCATAATTTTTCAAAGATTGAGAGTTTTAGAAAAATTATTTTGCAAATATATAATATTATCGAGATATATTCGTATTCCGAGAATCAATAGAAATACATAAATCAGCGTTCGCCACTACGCGGCCCGCGACAGATTTTTCTGCGGCTCGCCGGCAACACAAAAGATTAAAAAAAAAAAAAAAAAAAAAAAAAAAAATACGGTACGTAGTTTTTTCGCATAATTGTAATTTATCCGAAATAGTATGTGTTAACTATGTAGAACAGAGTTCTCCACTACGTGCCCAAAGAAACTATATGAAGAAGCTTTCAGTAAGGTGGTTTTCATCAGGAATAAACACAGGAATTACTTAACTGAATCTCGTTTGGACAATTTATTAAAATTTACTGTAATAAATACTCCGAAAGAACATCAATCATAAAATACACTGAACAATTTCGACCAATATCGTCGCACAATTTTGATATCAACTGATAACTTAATAACCAGGAAATACAGTTTAAATACTTTTATTAAAAGTTAGGCCAAGTCGTATTGCCATGTTGAAATAAAAGATTCACTTAATTTTTATACTTGGATTTACTAATAATAAAAATTATCATTTTTTAATTATTTGGAGGGGGGGGGGGGGGAAGGAAAAACAAAAGAGCAAATATTAATTGTAGTAATTTGTTTTCAGTTTTATAATAATAAACGATAAATATATTGGTGTATTCGGCCCGCGAAAAGCTCTATCATAAGTCATATTGCCCGCCTCTAAAAGTTAGTGGCGAACGCTGACATAATTAATGGGGATGAAAATCTTATAGGAATACTCATAAACCACAATCACAAAAGTTAAAGAACTGTGCTAGATACCAAATTAAAGGTTTCGGCAAGGTTATTAAATTAAAAAAAAATTCTCTGAATGAACATGTTTAAAAATCTGTACCGAAGAAGTGTACAATATCTCTTTCAAGTTATATTTTAGGCATAAAATAATGCTTTTTTTTTTACAAATAGCGAAATTGGATTTGGTCGGTAGGTTTTAGATTTAATTTTCTTTGGAGCAAGTAATATACGGGGGTTATACTGCAGTCATTAGCAAAGAGCCCCAAATCTCAAAATATTCAATTGCATATTTTGAAGTCAATTGCATACTTTTGTGTTCATCCTTTGAAATTAAATTTTTTTTAATTGTTGTATAGATTTGTATGACCTAAAAACTTGAGCCATTCAATAAAATAAAAATATTATTTTTTATGGATTAATCGGAAAGTGTCAAAATATTTGCAATTAAATTGTTTTGGATTCACGGCTTTTTAACTTATGACGGCAGCATACTTCTCCGAATATATGTTCCAAATAAGTTTCAAAAGGGAAATGCCTTTTCGAAAGGAAGCTAATCCACATTTGTTTCTCGAACTGAAGAAAACAAAAAAAACTTTCACCAGGCAACCCAATAATTGGCACTGATTATCTGATCGTTCCGGCGGTGAGTCGCTCACTTAACGCTTCGATTTTGGTACAATTTTATGTTAAATAATTAGGTTTAAATTGTAAAAACTTATAGCGTTAAATTTAAAATCAGGTTGACCTGAAATTATAAACGTATTAAGTGGACTGATTGATAGACAGCGAGCAGGGGGCGATTCCATTCAGGAGGTGAAAATATCCTCAAGAGGCTCTTTAATAAATCCATTTTTTTTTCATTTTCATTCTGTGTTTGGAGTAATAATGTGGAGGAAGGGGGGGGGGAGGGATCGGACGTTTGGGCAGTCGTAAAATTTCCTTAGAATAGGCCTTGCTCTACTTAGTACTAAAAATTGATGTTTACAATAAACGCAGCAAGGTGTCATAGAACCACTAGTTTACTTTCACTCCTTGTGAAGATGGATGTATTATACATTAATTTGTTATTTTAATCTCCCCAGACTCAGAGCTTCAAACAACACATTTTAATTTTCCATTCAGAACAACACCTCCGCAATATACACGATAGTCATATGGACTACAAAAATCGCGATTCCAAGTTTTATTCTTGCGTTGTTATTGTACGATGAAAATTCAATGCACCAATTATTTGGTAACCAGTTCATGCAAAAATGTCAGCGCCACGGCACAAGTAAATAAATTGGGTTGGAAATGTTAAAATTGATATTTTATCCTTTCGGTTCTCATTCCCAAAACGTTCCGATCAGGAAAATGCTATCGACAGAAAGGTGCTGCCATCTACAGAAAGATTTCGACACTCTAACGACAGAAAGATTTCCTCAACCTTTCTCATGCATTCCAAAGGTTCCATTCGATGACAGTAAAAAAAAAAAAAAAAAAAAAAAAAAAAAAATCGCATTAATCTATACTAATAATAAAAGAAAGATTTTGTTTATTTGTCTCTTCATTTAGAGAAACTAACTTTTACTAATCAAGAAATTCTGAAATTTTTCGAATTTAAGCATTCGTTATTTCATCTTTCTTCTAACAGCTAGAATTTTAAAACTTTAGTAAATTAAATTATTTTTTAATTGACATTTCAACTCATTTTTAGAAAACCCGAAAGCAGAACTACAATTTTGGTTATCAAGGAGTTTGTATTTACGAAGAACATTTATATTTTTTGTTTCCCGAAAATGGATAGGACGATGTATAAATGAGGATAAAAGTTAACGAAATTTGTTTCACGAAGAAGGATATCGAAGTATTTCAACAGGAAAAACATATTTTCTTGTGTCTCAAAATCGGGAAGAACGGGGGAATTTTGTCTTTTGAAGGGGGAGGGGTTATATTTATGGATGGGGTAGGGGTCAAACTTTTAACTATGGGTTTGTGTAGAAATGAACCTTTTATCAAGTGACAACATATTTTATCTTGCAGGTTCCTTAACCACTTATACCCAGTGCTAGAAGTGTGGGTATACGTGGGGTGACGCGTCCTTCACTCTTCAATAAAATACCAATGTGTCCCCCCCCCCCACTTCTAAAACCACTGAAATTCAACCCCCCCCCACACTTTTAAAAACAATCCGTCTAAAAACTACTAAAATAAAATAGTGACACTGAGAAAAATTGATTTAAAGTTTCCAAATGTAAGAAAAAAAAAAACTATTTATAGTTTATATCATACTGTTATAAAAATGTATTAACTTTACATAAATAATTGTTTTTATTAACAAATACTGTTACACTTGGTCAACTTTTAACTTTAGAGGAACTTTTTTTTTAATTAAATTTCTATTCTTGTTTCATAATAAAGACGAGCTATTAAAAAAAAAAAAAAAAAAAAAAATGCATTTGGAAGTTTTGTTTTAATTTCATGAAAGTATACACATTTAAAAGCACTACTTAAATTTAAATAAGCGGTTATGTATATGATGTTGAATTAACTTTATCTCTTACTTTCAAGTAAAAAAAACTAAATAGCAGAATATTCATTAAAATAACAATAATTTTTGGACCTTTTTCAAGTATTAGGAAGTATAAATTATTTCTGTACTAGTTAGTATTTTTATTATAAGATAGGAAATTATAAAATTTATCGTTCGGGGGAAGAAGGGATTGCCCTTATCACTAATTTTTGGGCAACCCCTACTATTTTTTTCCCACTTGTACCATTGCTTATATCCTGGAGCAAGTTGACAAAGAACAAGGGTTTTTGTTGTTATTTCTTTCAAGATTCTTCCCCCCCTTTTTTAAATGGCGAAGTAAGAATAAATGTCAAACAAGAAAAATTGGAAAGGATAAAGGAACTTATACTCAAAATTCAATTTTGATAAATGATAAATCGTTTTATACTTCCAATTCGACCGAGTGTATATGGAAATTTTAAAGTAAAATTTACGAAATGATTAGACTAGTATAAACTTAGAAGTAAAATTTGCTATAAAGAATTTTCTATAGACTGTTAAGTATAGACAATGTTTGTAACAATCTTCCAAATTTTACTGAGCATATGAAAATGCTATAAAATAAAGGAATCTTATTTATGGGTAAAATCGTTGGACATTCACGAAAGAAGTCAAACTACAGTTGTTAAATAGAGTGATTTTGTATCATTTTTTGAGATTTTCATATATTTTCAAACTTAATATTCGATGGATTTGATTGGACACCTAATAAATTGTTTTAGAACGTAAATATCGTTCTAAAACAATTTACTTTGCTCAGTAACGGTGGGCAAATTTTTTTGATGGACTAATCTCACATCAATTGGATGACTTTGTGTCCTTCCTTGTAACCTATAGAAATTTTACTATAACAAAAATTAACCTATTGATATACACTCTTAATCTACACATTTTGTATGTCAGTACATCGGAAAAACTCTCAAGTGTGTTCAAGTAATAATCTATTCATCTACCTAATATAATATTTACATAAATTTATTTAAAGTTTGGAAAACAATAACTTACAGAACATTGAATACCATGAATGTGTATCAACTAAGAAATATTTCCTTTAATTTTTTTTAAATTACTCGAATTCATCTTACAAATAATAAAGGTAAACTTTGTCTTCGTCATTGAGACATATGCGTGTGTTAACTCTAATTAATCCGCCTCAAATCGCATTGAGGATTTGTTTTTATTTCCAAGCATGTGAAACCAAAACTAAATAAGTTATGAAAAATATAAGTTAAGTACCTTTAGACGAACTATGTTGGGCTTTGACATTTATTTTTAAGGACTCTGTCTACTTTGGCTGCATGAAAAAAACGCTATTTTTATTATTATTTTTTTTTTAAGAATACTGTTATGTTTATTGATATGAAACTTGTTAGGCTTAATAAAAACATTCGAAAATTACAAAAAAAAAAAAAAAAAATGATTTTAACCACTTTTTTAGTGTGAAAAAGCCAGGTAAGCAGGTTGGTTGGTTGGTTGTTTTCAGATTATCTGGCGCCGTCAGCAACACGAGGGCTATAATGCGCCGAAACATTCGTCATTAGACAAGCCAACATACATTTACAAACACCCATGCCTAACACGGGACTCGAACCCGCAACCTCGCGGTCTAGAAGCTAGCAAGCTAACCACTATACCGTTTGGTCGGCCCAGGTAAGCAGGAGTCCTCAAAAGGCTGCTCTGTTGAAAAAATCTTAGAAACTACTGAACTGATCCTTGTGAAATTTTAACCATATATTCTGTACACTTATCGCTATATCCCGTACCAGTATTATTGCAACTTTTCAATTTTTACTATTTTTTTTTTTTTTTTTGTCCGCCATTTTGTTATTTTAGCATATAAATTAATATTAGAGGTACGGAATAAAGCCACTGTCACACTAAACCTAAAACCATTCAATTTTTTTTTGTTTAAGATGGGCTGTTGTTCGGATTTTTTTCAACAGCGCACACCTACCTACTTTTTGAGAACTCCTGTTTACATGGCATTTTCACATTAAAAAAGTGGTTAAAATCAATATTTTTTTCTTTTTTAGTAATAATTTATGAATGTTTTTGTTAAGCCTAACAAGTTTTATATTAATAAACATAAAAGTATTCTTAAAAAAAAAAAAAAAAAAAAAAAATCTGCACTAAATTCAACTTAGTTTTATTTAGAGTTTATGAACTAAAAGAGTCGGGATGGTATTTTCATTTTGCTGTTAACGATTCGAATATCTGGTTCTATTATAGCCAAGGAGTTCAAAAATATTTCTTTTCTTAGATACTCATACTTCTTCTGTTAACGTTTACTTATAGTTACCCAAAAATAAGAAATTTCTGGTGCTTCATTCAAAACTCGAATTTTATGCGTATAGATTGCCTAGTTCGTGAATAAAACAGGCTATTTCTACTTTACGATAGGTGAGACCTTTTTACGACTGTTTTTAAGGGAATTTATCTTGACCGTTATTGCTGATGCATGGGCAGTAAACTTCGATACTGTTCAAGCATTTAAATTTTATATTTTTAGGAGCTAAAATTATCTGCCAGAATAGGTCTTTTTAGAAAAGTAGGATTTTCTATTTTGAGTAAGCCATCTATATTCGATTAACAAACAAATATCCACTCAATTATCAAGTCTTTTTAAAATTTCCAAGGATGTCCTGCATCAGCAATAATCTTAATAAATGTGTGCCTCCAATTTTTATTGGAATCAACTAAACTTCTAAAAACTTACTATATAAATAACACAGAGATGAAACTATATTTTTATACTTATAAAGCCGTATTTATCTTTTTTCTGATATACATAATTTAATAGTTGAGTGGTGCATGACTGAAGATCCAGTTAAGGTTGATTTGGTTTGGTTGATTTTGATTTTCATAGCGCAAGGTAACTCAAGGGCCAAACTGCGAGATCCAGATTCTGAATTTTTATCATTGTAAGTTAATGATATGAATGTATCATTATAAGTTAAGTTATAAATCAGGGTCTAGGCTATGACTTAACACGATTTCTTTAAAAAACTCGTTTAGTAGAGTAGATTTTTTTTTTGTAGGTTTCTCTTAAACTGTCTGGTGGTAAATTTCCAGTTTTTTCCTAGATTTAAGACATCCAACTCTTGGCAGTGTGGTTAGAACTCTGGCTTCGCTAGCCAAAGATGCCGAGTTTGAACAGAATCCTTTACGAGATGTAGGTCCAAGCCTGATTAGCAGTTAATGTGCTCAAAAATAGGTGGCTGAGCATACAAACCAACCAATTCACGTTTGAGACCAAAAATGCTGCACAATTCTCATTTGAAACCTTTCTCTAAACGTATTTTTCCTTGAAGGACTGTGCCGACTAAACGGTATAGTGGTTAGCGTGCTAGCTTCTAGACACGAGGTTGCGGGTCCGAGTTCCGTGTTAGGCTTGGGTGTTTGTAAATGTATGTTGGCTTGTCTAATGGCGAATGTTTCGGTGCATTATAGCCCTCGTGTTGCTGACGGCTCCAGATAATCTGAATACAACCAACTTTGAAGGACTGTTGTTCATGTGTTGGTGTATACTTTTGGAGAAGAAATACCAATAGAACTATCCAACCAGCGATTTTTAAGGCGCCGAAATCATAAATTTTATAAGAATCCAGCCACAGCTTTTAAAGGTTAAACGTGTTCAAAATCTTTTAACAAGTCACATTTCTGAAACATGAGCTTAATACAATCTTAACTATCTTTGTAAAGGAGCACATTATATGTGTTCGATGTGTAGTAAAGCCAGGAACTTTTTAACCGGATATCATAATTGAATTCTCAAGTTGTAGTTGAACCCCAACTGAGGAATCGGAAGAAAATCCATTCAGCCATCTCGTCCAATGTTCGATTCTTTGGACTCTCATTAACGAAAGAACTTTACGCAGCTGAGAATGAGCATTTGTGTCATTATACTTTGGGGACTAATTTTTCCGATTACACGCTCGTCAAGTTCGGAAACTTCGTTTATGGCTTGATCTTGTAGAGAAAACTAGCTTTCTGCAGTGTCGATGCTGCTGATTGTTAATTAAAGCCAGCATCAGAAGTGTCATTTGTTGTTTTTAATCTTTTGAAACGAATACAGTAAAACGGGGTGAATAGGAACAACACTTTATAAAATTACAAAGAAATCACTCTTTTATATAAATAAAGCAGTTTTATTAATTGCATATAAGTTATTTTTATTTGGCTATAGTGTTTGGAATCTTGGAACTTATATTTTGTAAAGTTGGCAACACTGCCTATTTGCTTGCAAATTCTGAAACAGCTTGCATACATTCCAGTAGGTTTTAACCTTTCCAAAATTTATTCCGTAATTACTAACTTTTATACCTATTACAGACTAAACTTATATATATTTTAGATTAGTATAAACATCCACAGCAACATGCCATACTTTATTTTACTTGGTTTTAAAGACTTTTTTATTTGCAAATTTTTATATTTCACCTCGTCTTGATTTTGAGATTTGCGGGGTGAATCGGATTACAAAAGAAAGAGGTGTTAAAAAGTGGTTTCTGCCAAGATTGTTTTTATTTCACATAAGATTCAACGACTGAAAAGAATCTGATTATTTTCTTCAAGACAGTGATCAAGAGTTCAGGCTTGAATAAATGTCAGAAGAGACATCTAGTTTCGATGTTGCAGAAAATTCAATTGTATCAAAAGATTTTTTCTTTAGATGAATTCGTTATCCTTAAAGTATATGAAAAAAACGCAATCCATATGAAGACTACACAAGTTTTTGGCTACAAAAGGCGTGTTTTACAGAAAGTACTTAGAAATGAAGAGATTTTCTGAAACAAATGAGGATGCTTTTTTCCTTTCCTAAGATATTTTAAGGAAGTTGCAAATATCAAGTAAATTAAAATGTATGATTAGTTTTCAATGATCTTGTTTTGTATAGGTTAGTAGAAGAGTCGTCACACTTTCAAACATATGATTGCTTTGATAATTATTTGGAATTAAAAAAAAAAAAAATGTCTATCAAATTAAGGGATTTTTTTGTGTGAAAATCTTGTGTTCCTATTCACCCCAAAGCATTATTACTTGTTTTTTTCCCCCTCCCTTTAAATGTGCAAATAAGGACAGACATAAATTGTATCGAGTCTTCCGATTCACCTCTTTCTGCCGGGTAAATCGAAACACCATTTAAAAAACAAATCAAAATAAATGCCAGCCATGTTTTTTCAAGATTTTTAGTGCTGATTCTCAAAGTAAAAGTTAAGACTCAGTTTCAAAGTTAAAAATCTGTTTAATAATTGCATTATTATTCCCGATATTTTTAATTTTAAATGTTCCAATACAACACATTTTCGGTACTGGTGTTTAAAGTGAATTTAATTTATCGTCATTTGGTTGACTCTCCTTTTTAAGATTATGTGGGCCGCCCTATTTTCCATCTAATACTATAAAACTGCGTTTCCTAAACTGTTTGTCGCGACTCACTGATAGAGCGTGAGTCCTTCTCACAGGCCTTATAAAGATATATTTTGTAAAATTATACTTCATAATAAATGTTATTTTTCCCACAAAGGTTCCATTCTAGGTTATAAAACCTCTTATGGAAAACGCGTGTGCTGTTCTTCTCTGAAAAAGTGCAATATGTCGAGGATCAAGTGGGTCGCTATAGATTCGTTTTTTAAGTGGGTCGCTAGAGATTCGGTTTTCATAAAGTAGGTCGTAATGTTTAAACGTTTGGAAAGCTATGCTCGAAATTTTTAGGTAGAGGAGAGTGGGTACCTTCCCTGTACTCGCTTTGTTATAATCTTCTAGTCCAGTGCATTTAGAAATTATTTTCCATAAAACTTTGAAATTTAATGAGAAGGTATGAAAATGATCACTTATTGAAATGACAAAAATTAAAAACTCAAAAATAACGTCAAATATATTTAAATTCCCATTAGAAAACCTTACATCATGCACATGCAGTGCCTTCCACTGATGTTGCCTTTTTCTATTTTAAGTTTCATTTATAATAGACTAGCTGAATACCCGTGCTGCGCTACGAAATTTTACCATTAGCATTTTAGCGATCAAAAGACATTCATGTATTCTACACTTCAGACGTTTGCTCCCATTTCGATCCCGACAAATTGATTTATCAAAATAGGAACTTTCCTTTGTTGACATTTTAAACGAAATTTATAATTGTGAATAGTAAACTGGAATAGTTTATTGTGTTTATGTTTGCTCTTAGTTCTAAATTTCAAAGTAGTAGCTGTATTGGAATTAAGTTAATTAGACATTAAGTTAATCCTCGTATAGTTTCAAAGTTGCGTCGTCTTTTCATCCCTTAAAAATTCGTTAATCGATATTGGAATGACTTATTTTTTAACATTTGCAAAAAAATATCAGAAAAATGACTACATTGGAAGAGGAACATTCGGATATCCCTCGTTTGGAGCATTTAACCCCTTTTCGACCCCTTAAAGTTGGTTAATCGAGAACAAAATAGCTTACTTTTTCTATGTTTAATCTTTTTTGACATTTGTACCAAATTTCCGAGTTGTGACCATATGGGAAGTGGTACATTCGAATATTCCTCGTTTGGAACGTTTAACCCCTTTTCCACTCCTTGATCCACCCGAGATCGGAATAGTTTACTTTTTCTGCGTCTGTCTTTATTGATATTCACACCAGTTTTCAGAATTGTGAAAATATGAGAAGTAGGACATTCGAATATATCGCTCGTTTGGAACGTTTAACCCCTTTTTGAAATCTTAAAGTGGGTTAATCGAGATCGGAATAGCTTACTTTTTCTATGTTTACCATTGTTGACATTTGTACCAATTTTTAGAGTTATGACCAAATGGGAAGTGGTACCTTCGAATATCCCTCGTTTGGAACGTTTAACCCCTTTTTGACCTCTTAGAGTGGGTAAATAGAGATCGGAATAGCTTACTTTTTATACGTTTATTTTTGTTGATACTTGCACCAGATTTCAGAGTTGTGACGAAAGGGGAAGTAGGACATTCAAATATCCCTCGTTTGGAACGTTTAACCCCTGTTCCACCCCTTAAAGTGGGTTAATCGAGATCGGAATAACTTACTTTTTCTTCGTTTGTCTTTATTGATAGTCTCAATAATTTTTAGAGTTGTGACGAAATGAGAAGTAGGACATTCGAATATTCCTCGTTTGGAACGTTTAACCCCTTTTCGAGCCCTTAAAGTGGGTTAATCGAGATCGGAATAGCTTACTTTTTCTACGTTTACTATTGTTAATATTTGTACCAATTTTTAGAGTTGTGACCAAATGGGAAGTGGTACATTCGAATATCCCTCGTTTGGAACGTTTAACCCCTTTTTGACCTCTTAGAGTGGGTAAATAGAGATCGGAATAGTTTACTTTTTCTATTTTTACCATTGTTGATATTTGTGCCGATTTTCAGAGTTGTGACTATGTGGGAAGTAGGATTTTCGAATGTCCCCCGTTTGGAACGTTTAACCCCTTTTCGACCCCTTAAAGTGGGTTAATCGAGATCGGAATAGTTTACTTTTTCTATTTTTACCATTGTTGATATTTGTGCCGATTTTTAGAGTTGTGACTATGTGGGAAGTATTATTTTCGAATGTCCCCCGTTTGGAACGTTTAACCCCTTTTCGACCCCTTAAAGTGGGTTAATCGAGATCGGAATAGTTTACTTTTTCTATTTTTACCATTGTTGATATTTGTGCCGATTTTCACAGTTGTGACTATGTGGGAAGTAGGATTTTCGAATGTCCCCCGTTTGGAACGTTTAACCCCTTTTCGACCAATTAAAGTGGGTTAATCGAGATCGGAATAGTTTACTTTTTCTTTTTTTACCATTGTTGATATTTGTGCCGATTTTCAGAGTTGTGACTATGTGGGAAGTAGGATTTTCGAATGTCCCCCGTTTGGAACGTTTAACCCCTTTTCGACCCCTTAAAGTGGGTTAATCGAGATCGGAATAGCTTACTTTTTCTATTTTTACCATTGTTGATATTTGTGCCGATTTTCAGAGTTGTGACTATGTGGGAAGTGGGAGAATTAGTGATGAGTGAGTGAGTGAGTGAGTGAGTGAGGGCTTTGCCTTATATATATAGAGATAGACATTAAATTTAAACAAATTATGTCATTCCATTAAGTGATTTACCTATTTTGTGACTCACCAAATTTCAAGGTTTTACAGAAAGTAGTTTCTAAATGCACTGGGCTAAAAGATAGAAACACAGAGAGTATCTGGTATGATCTTTGGTGGAGAATGATCACAAGGGAATAACTTTCCTATATATTTGTTATTAAGAAGGAACGACTTTCTCTCTTCTAAAAAGTTTTTTAATTTATATATATATTTTTTATTTGACACCAAACTCAAAAGTTGAGTTATTTTCTATTAAAATTGTCGATTCAAAAATTGTTGCGAATAATCTGTTTCAAAATTGTTGTAAGTAGCCTGTTTAACTTAATGAAAAAAGTAAAGTGGTAAAATTCCATCGAAGGTTATAGTTTAAAAATGTATTTAAAAATTAGCTGAATAGTTATTTGTTACAAATATTTAGCATCCTCGTTTTAGGAATAAGAAGGCATTCACGCATATGTTATGCGTTTTCCATGATTTAATAGTGATTAATCAAACTTGATACGTAATATTTCTTTATATATTTATATGCTATATGTATATGTAAAACTCCTATATAAAGAAAATGTTATTGTTTAGGGTTCCATTTAAGGCTGTTAAGCGAAATCATAACTGATAAATTTTTATCATGCGAAAAACAGTAACATCAATTACCAATTAATTCGTATATGCTATGCGAATTAATAAACTAAAACATTTGTCTTTTAAAACATTAAATAATATTTTTTAAATGTTTTAAAAAGTGTTATAGACCAGAACTGGATTGACCATTAAATAGGATTGACCTTTACTATGATTGACCTTTCGACATATGTACGAAAAGTGGCAGCTGCTTTAGAAATAAAACATTTTAATGGGAGATTTAAGCAGGAGCGAACTGGGACATAAAATCGGTCTGGTGATTTTAGATTTATGCTAGTCCAAATTTTAAATATAATCATTAATCAAATTTTATTAATAATTGTTAAATAAAGAATTTGAGTAATTAATTTTAATAAATAGTTTTCTCGTAATTAATATATTTTATTCCTTAAATATTTACAAATAATAATTTTAATAAAATTGTTTTATTTATCAATTAATTTTAATAGCTCCAATAAAATTGTTTTATTTATCAATTAATTTTAATAGTTTCAATAAAATTGTTTTATTTATCAATTAATTTTAATAGTTTCAATAAAATTGTTTTATTTATCAATTAATTTTAATAGTTTCAATAAAATTGTTTTATTTATCAATTAATTTTAATAGTTTCAATAAAATTGTTTTATTTATCAATTAATTTTAATAATTTCAATAAAATTATTTTATTTATCAATTAATTTTAATAATTTCAACAAAATTGTTTTTTTTATCAATTAATTTTAATAATTTCAATAAAATTGTTTTATTTATCAATTAATTTTAATAATTTCAATAAAATTGTTTTATTTATCAATTAATTTTAATAGTTTCAATAAAATTGTTTTATTTATCAATTAATTTAAATAATTGAATTGTTTAAATAGTTAGTTGAATTAAACAAAATTTTCTATGTATATATTATTTTTACCTCCTTTGAAAGAACTTGGTTTCCTTAAACCATTGATAGTTTGCTGTACAAACTATACCAAGGAAACCGAAATTGAAAAATAAAGAATGTCCAGATTATATTAATTACAAAGTGATATGAAATTAGAAAAGAGTATATACATTTAACCTTAGGAGTTATAAAATAAGTAAAAAGTTGAAATACGATAATATACAATTTTTGTGCATCGATTCTGACTATTTACTAAGTAGAATAAAATCGATTGAATTGAAGTAATGTGAAATTTTCGAAAAATGTTTTTTCGAACGAATGACAGCGTGAACTGTCACGTAGCGTGAACTATGGTAGGCGAAGAACATATGGTAAGCGTTGCAATTAACCTGTTTCTAAGTAAACAATTCAATAACAAATCGTAAAAAAAAACAAAAAAAAAAACGAATCAACTTTAATGGGTCAACCGTGGACTACAACATTAGAAATATTCAAAATCGGAATAGAAAAAATCGCTTCTTCAAAAGTGGGAGTGACATACAACTTTTCAATACAAGCTATACTTTTCAAACTTAAGTAATAGTTTAAAAATAATTAATAATTCTGGTGGGAGTGATTGTAATTTGAATGCACTGGACTTTTCAAACTGAACTGGATTTTTAAACTGTACTGCACTGATGGATCTACCGCGCCATGAGTTCGGTGCCTTTAACCTTTAGGCCACTAGAGCACAATAGACATAGGGCTGTTAGTCATTGATATTTTGATGAAAAGCGCCATCTGTATTCATCATTGGTAAAAAGTATTGTTTACTTGGTGTAAAAAAAAACAATTTATTCTGAGGATTTCTCTGAGAATCGTTACTCTCGAACGTGAACTATCGATTTTTCATACAAATTGTTGCATTTAGAACACTACACTTCGTAGAAATATAAACCCTACCAATTAACATAGTTAAAAGTCCCAAAATTTCCATATTTCTTCATGCTCCCAACGCAGTTCCCTCAACTTTCTCAAAGGAACGATCATTAAAGATCTATGATCATTGAGTTCGCAGGCCGATGGAATTTCGCCATGCAGTGAGGAATTTTCGCGATCATTAATCGCCCCCGTGGCCCAGTAGAAAAGAATGCATAACGCGTCTTGATTGAATACACGTTTCCTTTTTATGGCCGGGAATTCCGGAACTTCCTGGGCTTCGAGCGCCGTCCTAACGATCGGCCATGACGTCGAACAGTTTCCATTACCGACCGGCATAAACTGAAATTTGAGTACGGGGGAGATTGACATTATGCAAACAGATATGAAAATGCAAAGTGACCATTTGGAGATTTTGGATGAGGAGTAACGATGGGGGGTTTATTGTCCCATCAGCTGCTTTTTAGTGGCCATGCTTTTCACCTATTATGCTCTGGATGGTTATATGCTGATAATTTAGTCGTATGAACGAAGTTTATTTGAAAAATAAGTGGCGTCATAACAGAAAACTAGCTGAATATACCTAAAGAATTTTATCGTAAATAGTTTAATATTTGAGATTTGTTGTGTAAGTATGTACAGTCAATACGCATAAAAAAAAAATTTAAAAAAAAATTAAAAAAAACACTTGGCTTTTGGTTATAAAATTTTCAAAATTAAAGCTGTTTAAAACTCATTTACATTGCTTACCATTGAACTGAATACCAATGCAATATCCATGTGCGTGTAACTTTTTTTCCGGATTTCCTGGGCTTCCTGAGTGATAGTGTTAATGTTTAAGACAAGAGTTTTGGAGTTATATGGAAGAATTTTTTAATTTTCTTTTTCTTGGTGTGTGGTAAGTATTAATCTTTTGAAGTGTTGATAAACATTTCAAATTCTTATACAAAATCGTGAAAGCTTATTTTTTTTTCTCAGTGCACTGCCCAAAGACATTTTTGATTCCGGACCATTTTCAAAATAAACATATTTAATTTCAATTAAGAGAATCACAATGGGATTGAGCAGATGGGTTGAAAGAATGTTTAATTACAAAAATATCAGGCATAGCATTTTATATTTTCACGTTTATATTGACAATATCAACTCCACTGAAACCTATAATACAGTCAAACACTATTTTAATTTGAAATTGAGTTAATAATCAAGATGATTTACGATGTCTGCTTGTACCTCTCTTGCCATTACGTCAACTATAATGCAACCAACAAACCAATCACATCTGTGTAGCCATGGTAACAAACTCCCCGAAAGAACGTCATGGCGACACTACACACTCACCAATCCAATAAACTTGTTGACCTGGTTCCTATTCTTGAATTCACCTGCGGAATTCCATCACCTGATCGGCTGTTATTGAATTACCTGCCTGCTAATTGGACATTTTTATCCGGCGTTATTCACAGCGGCTTATTGAATTTGCATCTGGCAATGGGACTTCAAATTCAGGAAAGCGGATGACGACTATTGGGACTCGTTAATCAGCTGAATCGATTAACGGAGCTTCCGTTGACGGAAACTTAATGAGTGGTGTGTACGTCACGTGGAAGGCGGACTAATGGAGACTCTAGAACAATAGCGGAAGCTAATATTAACCTTCTGGACGAGTCAACTGTAGAAGTCTTTGTTTTGTGGTTTAAATAGAATTTGGTTGAACACATGCTTTGACTCAATGAACTAATTTATTTACATTTAGCTGATAAAGTTTTAACTGATGATGGACGAAGAACAAGGCATTACAGAAATAGTCTTTTGTTATTTGGAGTACATGATTGTTCTATTTTTAGATCTTAGTCTTTTTATTTGAATAAAGTGTTATATTATGCATTTTGATAGTTGCCCATAAGTTAAAATTAAATTAGCTACAAGAAGAGCATTAACATCTTCTTGTAGCTAATTTAAAAGATAATAAACTAACTTGATTTAGTTATTTATCAAAATAATATTTAAAAAAAAAAAAAAAAGTATATATATATATATATATATATATATATATATATATATATATATATATATATATATATATATATATATATATATATATATATATATATATATATATATAATTTTTTTTTTTTTTTGTTATAATAAAAATATGCAGAATGTTGATTGTTAAACTGCAACTGTTTATCGTCGATTTAAAGAGTCATTTGCTAACTTATTTAAAAAATGTTACTTAATTAATTTTTTTGTTTCTAGAGATTATTTTCTGTTAGTTTCAGTAGTACCGCATATAGTTAGCGGAAATAATTAAAAGTGGATGATGAAATTTAAATCCCCTTAAGAGTCAATGTCTTCTCACTGGTATGGTGTGGTTGTAGATAGAGAGGTGCAAGCTCAGATGTCGGGCCTCATCAACTACCCAAGCTCAAAATTACGGGGCACTAATGTAGATTTTGCTGGTTTATGTTATGTGCAGCATGACCCTTGTGTAGCTTTTGCACCCGAAAACTACCCACGACAAGAGAGTCCTCCTCTGAGATATCGCCAGTCTCTGCACTTTCCATCGTGAGTACTTCGTAATTTAAGCTTGATGTTCAGGCGCGTAGCCAGGGGGTGCGAAATGAGGGATATATCCCCATCCGAAATTTTCCTTTTCGTTATTAGAGTGCCAAAGGTAAAGGATTTTATTGTTTGAAATGGTAAATTTATTTAAAATATATTTAAAATTTTGAAACATGCGTAGAAGAAATATCTGCTTTCTTGATTGCTAAATACATATTGCATTAATAATAAAAATGATAATCAAGATTTTCTGACTTATAATTTCATATCCCCTTCTGAAAAAAAAATTTGCCTACGCCTCTGCTTGAGGTTAAAGTAATTTGTGGTGTTTTACAAGGAGGGGTGATCAGCCCTTCGCTTTATCTTTCCAGATTTATCTGGTATGCTGGATTAGGTCCTGAATTGGGACGAATAATCTCAACCTATAGCTGTATTAGGAATGGAGGGAAGTGGGTCAAAAATATGGAGAACGATATGGCACCACTCATGTTCAAACCCTTGTATTTTATCATTTTGTTTCAAAAACGAAATTTGATGATCACTGACGGTCATGCACGTATATATGCGTCATTTGATCCCCAGATTTTTCAGCAATACACAACATATTTAAATTTATAGATAAAATATAAAATAAATTATATTTTTTAAATATTTTTATTATCATGATAGTTCATAACCTAAAAAAAAAAAAAAAAAAAAAAAAAAAAAAAAAAAAAAAAAAAAAAAATAATAATAATAATAATGTATTTGAATGAGAAATATATATCCCATTGACCGTCGGTGAGTTAATTTCAATTGCGTGTCTTAATTTTTGCCGTATAAAACTTTTAATTGTGTAATAATTTGAAAAGGTATATGCTCCTGAAAAAGAAACATCCATATTAAAAGTACGATTTATATCTTTGTCTACAACCATACACACTAGAGGTTGGCGATATATCCATACGACGATATTTGTATCGATATTTTTTTTAAAATATCGATATTAAAAATATTGATTAAAGTCACAGATATATCGATATTTTCAAACATTTTTAGTTTTTTGATGATCATTTTGTAGTTCCATGTGTTTTTTTCAATTTTGTTTATTCCCTTTTCAAAAACTTCAAAACTAAAGTTTGAACTTGGCTGAGTGACAGTTAAAATGGCACCAATATTTAATATTTTCGATACACTTAAAAGCTATTGAAAATTATCTAATTTTTTTTTAAATCACTGCACCAATTAAGTGAAAATATAACTTTTTTTTTTTTTATTAATAGATCCATTTCATTTGAAAAAGTAGTCACCTTACAAAATCAATCCTTTGAAAATCAAATTAAAAAAAATCATGTATCGATACTTTGTCGATATTTTTTCCAATGCAACGATATAGTATCGATATTGATTTTGATCGATACTTCCGACCTCTAATACTCACTTATTCTCACCCGAAAAGATTATTCTTTTTCTATTGTCCTGTATTTGAACAAGCGTTTAAATTTATTTATAACTTACGAATCGTCCAATGCACATGATTATCGATCCCCATTCCTGCTTATTTGATAACTGGAAGCATATGTGCCCCAGACATTCTCCACTAAATCCATAGATTCGGAAATAAGCAAAGCAAGTCGACAGTCGTCACGAAAAATTTATCTTTCAGGAAATATGTATAGCAATAAATAAAATCAAAACACTTCTCCAGTAGCGTTTCTTATTGGAAGAAGCTCTGATATTTTTTTACGCTTTTCTCCGGGTTTTTTTTTTCAAGGTCACTGCTTACTAGGGATGTCTGAGTTGCTATGGAGACGGATGACGTAGGCATATCACGTCGTATCATCCGCGGAAGAAAAGTTTCTTATTTATTGCCGTTATTTGGATGGTGAAAATGTTTTGGAATCTATGAATACAATGAGGGAGAACGCTTTTTTGTCGTGGAACGTATGGATGATCAATATTTTCTCAATGGGGAATCATTTATGATGGAGAAAGGGGTGATGATCGAGTGAAATGATTCCCAGATGGATAATTTTCGAACTGGCTTCCATTTTCGGATTGCGAAATTCGAAAGATTTTTGTTGTTGTTTTGATTTAGTGCTTGGGGGCTTACAGAGAAATATTCAGTATTTTCCTTTCTTTAACGTTTAGGTACGGAAAATCAACGACCCAGGAATTTCTTTTCTGCTACCACTCATGGTCAAGAAATAAAGCACACACAATATTGGTTCGAATGTGCCACTTTCCTTTTCATATCTTTCGCTTAGTTGAAAACTTATAGTTTGAAATTTTTGCATCTTTTGCATAAACAACAAACAAAATTTAAATGCGCTATGTAAAGCAAAATTGCAAAATTAATCGACCCTCATCAAAATCGGGTATTTTTGTAATGTGGCACTCTTTCAAACGAACAACAGATCTATTTTTTAAAACTTATAGCATGTAATTAATTACAAAAGAAAATATACTTGTTTATCAGTTGATAAACTGTTTTGTGACGAATGATACTAATAAATGAAAGAAAAGAAAAAATTTTAAGTTTTGAATCCCATTAAATTTTTTTTATAGTTCCTACTAACAGGGATGTAAGAGCTGCTCCAATTGCGCCGAAATGCGCCAAACTGACTACCCTGCTCCAAACTGCTCCAAAAACCTCTTTTCGGTTAAGATTGCGCCGAACTGCGCCAAAAAATCATTTTTTGATTTCAAAAACTACTTGGCGAGAATTTTGACTCGAAATTTTTCAAAATTATCATGGAACGTCGCCAATAAAGCGATAAAAAGTATTTTGCATTTCTTGGGCGTTTTTCGTCAGTCAACGTGCCGGAAAGGTTTCGCACTTGAAAATACATATTTCAATCTCTCAGTTTTGTTGTAGGTTTTTAAAACTATAAAGAAATCTCTATATATATAAGGCAAAGCCCTCACTCACTCACTCACTCACTCACTCACTCACTCACTGACTCACTGACTCACTCATCACTAATTCTCCCACTTCCCACATAGTCACAACTCTGAAAATCGGCACAAATATCAACAATGGTAAAAATAGAAAAAGTAAACTATTCCGATCTCGATTAACACACTTTAAGGGGTCGAAAAGGGGTCAAACGTTCCAAACGGGGGACATTCGAAAATCCTACTTCCCACATAGTCACAACTCTGAAAATCGGCACAAATATCAACAATGGTAAAAATAGAAAAAGTAAACTATTCCGATCTCGATTAACACACTTTAAGGGGTCGAAAAGGGGTCAAACGTTCCAAACGGGGGACATTCGAAAATCCTACTTCCCACATAGTCACAACTCTGAAAATCGGCACAAATATCAACAATGGTAAAAATAGAAAAAGTAAACTATTCCGATCTCGATTAACACACTTTAAGGGGTCGAAAAGGGGTCAAACGTTCCAAACGGGGGACATTCGAAAATCCTACTTCCCACATAGTCACAACTCTAAAAATCGGCACAAATATCAACAATGGTAAAAATAGAAAAAGTAAACTATTCCGATCTCGATTAACACACTTTAAGGGGTCGAAAAGGGGTCAAACGTTCCAAACGGGGGACATTCGAAAATCCTACTTCCCACATAGTCACAACTCTGAAAATCGGCACAAATATCAACAATGGTAAAAATAGAAAAAGTAAACTATTCCGATCTCGATTAACACACTTTAAGGGGTCGAAAAGGGGTCAAACGTTCCAAACGGGGGACATTCGAAAATCCTACTTCCCGCATAGTCACAACTCTGAAAATCGGCACAAATATCAACAATGGTAAAAATAGAAAAAGTAAACTATTCCGATCTCGATTAACACACTTTAAGGGGTCGAAAAGGGGTCAAACGTTCCAAACGGGGGACATTCGAAAATCCTACTTCCCACATAGTCACAACTCTGAAAATCGGCACAAATATCAACAATGGTAAAAATAGAAAAAGTAAACTATTCCGATCTCGATTAACACACTTTAAGGGGTCGAAAAGGGGTCAAACGTTCCAAACGGGGGACATTCGAAAATCCTACTTCCCGCATAGTCACAACGCTGAAAATCGGCACAAATATCAACAATGGTAAAAATAGAAAAAGTAAACTATTCCGATCTCGATTAACACACTTTAAGGGGTCGAAAAGGGGTCAAACGTTCCAAACGGGGGACATTCGAAAATCCTACTTCCCACATAGTCACAACTCTGAAAATCGGCACAAATATCAACAATGGTAAAAATAGAAAAAGTAAACTATTCCGATCTCGATTAACACACTTTAAGGGGTCGAAAAGGGGTTAAACGTTCCAAACGGGGGACATTCGAAAATCCTACTTCCCACATAGTCACAACTCTGAAAATCGGCACAAATATCAACAATGGTAAAAATAGAAAAAGTAAACTATTCCGATCTCGATTAACCCACTTTAAGGGGTCGAAAAGGGGTTAAACGTTCCAAACGGGGGACATTCGAAAATCCTACTTCCCACATAGTCACAACTCTGAAAATCGGCACAAATATCAACAATGGTAAAAATAGAAAAAGTAAACTATTCCGATCTCGATTAACACACTTTAAGTGGTCGAAAAGGGGTTAAATGTTCCAAACGAGGGATATCCGAATGTTCCTCTTCCAATGTAGTCATTTTTCTGATATTTTTTTGCAAATGTTAAAAAAATAAGTCATTCCAATATCGATTAACGAATTTTTAAGGGATGAAAAGACGACGCAACATTGAAACTATACGAGGATTAACTTAATGTCTAATTAACTTAATTCCAATACAGCTACTACTTTGAAATTTAGAACTAAGAGCAAACATAAACACAATAAACTATTCCAGTTTACTATTCACAATTATAAAGTTCGTTTAAAATGTCAACAAAGGAAAGTTCCTATTTTGATAAATCAATTTGTCGGGATCGAAAAGGGAGCAAACGTCTGAAGTGTAGAATACATGAATGTCTTTTGATCGCTAAAATGCTAATGGTAAAATTTCGTAGCGCAGCACGGGTATTCAGCTAGTAGTATATGAATCTGTGTGCATCTGATTTAAATCTGTTTTCTTGGCTGATTTTAGTTATAGAAAATTAATACTCTTTTTTATACTTATAGAATACATGATTATTTTTGGAATTTTTTTTTTTTTTTTTTTTTTTTTTTTTTACCGAGGCTCCGTGCTAAAAATAGAATACAAGTATTGTATTTTTCACATAAGCAATCTTAGTGCATCTGGTTTAGATTTGCACTCTTGCCTGGTTTCAATAATAAAGAAATACATAGCTTTCTTTAAGCTAAAAGAAAACGAGAATATTTTTTTTTTAAATTCTAAACTTCTTAATCCAATTGACAGCCCCCCTCCCCAAACACTTCCAGGCTTAATTTCTTAGTCATCGGTAAAACGGGATTTGAATTTTGAACCTACCGTGGTGATTAGGTGGAAGGATTGGTGACTATTAGTAAATGATTTTTTGGCAACCCTGGATCATGATTTTGACTTGGCAACGAACGGGAAAACGCATATTACGTCATTCTTTTATTGTAGCCAATTCCCAGAAAAAGCGCCAAGTCGTATCGTAGATAGACTAGAAATTCTACGAAGAATTTAAATGGGGGGGGGGGGGGATTTAAGCTATGTCTCTATTTAAAAAAAAAAAGTAAGGATTTCTTGTATTTATAAATATTTGTTCCTCTAAATTAGCGGTAGGAAAGATCAGGGATTCGCGGCAGTATGCCCCTTGCGCCGTTAAACTACAACCAACCAAACAGGGATTCGCGCTTTTTATTCAAACTGCAGAAGGCATGAAATCAATCTTTATGCATCCAATTTGGATATTTTTTTCTTGCCTGTTTGTAACTAAAAATAATATATATTTTTCTTAGTACTTTAAGAGTGTATGATTATTTTTTAGCATATATTTAAAAAAAAACTAACCAAATTTGTCTTTTTTTGTATGGATTACACAAAACACAGACTTAAGATCATTTTGTTTCCATTGACCTTGAGATTTCACATGGGAACCCTCTATAATCCATTTAGACAATGGAGAGTGTTAGAAAACAAACCACTACAAAAATTACTATTTTTCATCTTAACTTGTTTTAATTTATTATTTAATTACATTAGAAGTTATTTTTTTATATAAATTAAATGCTAGTATAATTGTCAAATTTCAGTTAGAGGTTTTAATTTTTTTGAGTTAAAAAAAATTATTTTCCAATAAACAATAGCCCTAAAAAGACCTGCTAAGTGAAGCTATCAGTCTAAACAAGTTATGAAATTAATGCTTGCCTCTAAGCAGCCTTGTTTCACTTTTTTTTGCATGGGGGGGGGGGGGAGGGAATACTTTGTATCGAATTAAATTATTTTGGATTATTAGGAAGAACTTCTATAGGTAAAAGTGGTACTAGGCAGATTAGAGTTTTTAAAGAAAAAAATCTCATTTCATCAGTTGTTAAAAGTAGCTCTAACTGAGATTATTTCGAAAAACTTTCAGTGATGAACCAAACCTTATGATAGGTTGGTTGGTTATTTTTTGTGGCGCAAAAGCAACATTAGGGCCATGCTGTGCCCCGAACCTTATGATATCATGTCATCATTGAAAACTTCGTAATATTTTAACTGTTGGCAAAGAGGTTAATAAATGTCATGCTTTTTAATTTATTTGTTGAGTAATGCAATCAAATTAATTAATATAAATTTAGAATGTAAACGTATTTATATAATGAACAAGCTACACCTTTTTTTTTTTTTTTACTTTAAATTAATTTGAAATATCAAGTTTGAAATATACAAAAATATTTGCTGCATCACTAATTTAAATGCAATAATTTACTGCTCCAAAACCACATTTTGCTGCTCCAAAATCGTATTTTTACTGCTCCAAAATCGTATTTTTACTGCTCCGACATTGCTCCAAAATCACATTTTGGCACTTACATCACTGTACTAATCGAAAATGGCAAAGGATAAACATAATTATATTCTCATACCTTAATCTAAAAAGTGCAATATAAAAACTTATTTTATTAGTCCCCACATCGCATAAAGTTTCGTGAAATTTTTTTATTAACCATGTGCAATATTAAATCCGTTAAATATTTTTTTTTTCGTATCAAAATTTTTATTTTAAATTTTATTTTCTGAATAATTTCTAATTTCATTCTATGTTTTTTAATAGGAGTTTAAAAAGTTTAAAGTTCATTCAGCGGAGACATAGTCATTGATGGGAAGATAATTCTGTTTAAAGACATTATTTTTCCAACTTTTTGCGTTTTTGTACCGAAAGTGCGTAGGTGGGGATGTTTAAATTACCCTAAAAGACAATACCACAACAATTTTGTTAAAAATCGATATATCTGTTTTTACCTATTGCTGGAAAGCATAACTTTTTCAATGGCAGCTACCTTATGCGAATGCGCGAATTTCACGAAAACCTTAATGTCAGGTTCCATGGCCACCACTAACTCGTTAAAATTGAGCATCGTAAGTCAGTCTATTCGTAACTACGGCTGGCCACAGACAGATACAGATACTTTTTCTAAATCACTTATTTGAACTCGGAGCTTATAATTTATTATTACATATTATTTTCTCTGAATGTTATACTTTTATTACCTTATGCTAACAAATGGAAATTGAAAGTAAAAAAGTTCGTTTTGTTATAAAAATAAAATCTTAATAAATAGCAGCCCGAAATCCAGTTAAATAACACTGGGCACTAGCCCATAGATACATACATCGTCATCTGTTGATAGAAATATATGAGCACTTCTGTGAAAACCGCATCTACCTACTTTGAAATGTTCGTGAATAATCAATTTATTTAATGTAACAGTTACTTTCAAATCACACTGTACATATTTTTATAAAGTAAACGGTATATTACATACTTTCATTGAACTTACGACGCTTCTTCTCTGAATGAAATACACTCGTTTCGTCATAAAATGCAAACAAATGTCCCAAAAAGGACTAGCTCGCTACAATTCTTAATATGTACTTTCCTTCACGGCTTTTTTTTTTTTTACATAGAGATTTTTACCAACCAGATTTAAGTTAAAAGAAACGCACTAAAGCCGTAATTTTACTTAATGTTAATTTTATTTCGTCAATACTTCTGTAAAAAATAAGATCACAAACGACTAAGATTAAATATCTCATTACCTAGTCATCGTACAGCAAACAAATATGTTAGCAAGGCTGCATATTTTAATTTAACTGAATTGATTATTTTAGAGTAGTTAGCAGTTTGTCGAGTAACATTTAAAATTGTAAGTTGTTGTAAATGCAGATGCAGTTCTGATTAGCAGTGGTGGTTGTTAGGTGTAATGAAGAATGAATATCACCAACAAGGAAGGCTACCAGCAAAATTAATGATTTTCACTTGAAAATCACTAAAATTTTAAAAAGTGAGCGATAAAAAGTCATTTTCCATCCTAATTGCCACCACTACAGTGTATGTCAGCTAATTAGAAAAAGGCGATATATCAATACGACGATATTTTTATCGAAATTTTTTTTTTAAATATCTATAGTAAAAATATCAATACAAGTCACCGATATAGCGATATTTTCAAACATTTTTAGTTTTTTGATGATCGTTTTGTAGTTCCATGTTTTTTTTTAATTTTCTTTATTTCCTTTTCAAAAATTTAAAAACTTAAGTTTGGACTTGACTGAGAGACAGTTAAAATAGCACCCTAACCAAAAAGAAAACATAATGTAATGGAATTATAAGATCATTTATTAGTAGTCTTTAACATAGCGCGCCGTATCTGTTGGCAACGTGTGCCTAGAATTTGCATCGAATTTTAAATATTAAAAACATCTTTATCAGCAAAATATGCGGTAAACTACTTTTCAAAATTTCTTCTTTAAAAATAAATGTGAATTTATGCATTGACATCCAAACGTATTTTATATATTCTGATTGATAATATAATTCATTTATAAAAACAATTTTTATAGTTTATTTATCAAAACAATTTTGGCATGAATTCATGAAAAGTAGAAATTTGCCCTGAAAAATTTCATTTCTGGCAAAATTAAAAAAAAAAATTAAAAAAAAAAAAAAAAGATGTATCGATATTTTTTTTCTATACAGCTATTGCATATTTTCTTACGTTAAAACTATACGAATGCCATGCGCACCGTAGAAACGCATGGATTACTGGAAACAGGAGTATTCTAGTAGGTCTTTCAAAGAAAAATATCTTCATTTGGGTGAAATAGAAGAAAACACAGAAAACTGTCATCAGGCAGTACAAAAAACAACTCAACACTGTCTGTAACAATATTTGCGGTGTCTACAAAAATTGAAAACTGAAATGGCAGATCTACGATGCGAGAATACAATCCGCGAGTTCATATTCAACACAGCCGAACTCATGGCTCAGATGCTGAATGTTTGCTTAGAATGTAGGAATCAAACCCGATTACTAAGAGAGCATTCTAGTTCGGTGACGTTGGATATGCTTGCTTCCTTCGCAATCCATTTTTCATTCGCAATCCACATTAAACAATCTATTCTATTAGGAATTGGAACCAAGATGGTATGTGCCAACAATATGAACATTTGCTTTAGATTTCTAACCTCACTCAACAATTTAAAACCGTAAAAGATTTGACATACACACATAATATCTAAAAATCTTTTTCATTCATCTGTGTTAGGTATCCATTTTTTAAAAATTTTTATTTGTTGGAATATACCGTACTGTTTTTGGGCAGCATAAATGATGAGTAATGGAATGTATTTGTAGTACGTTCTCTCCTAACAAAGACAAACCATCAATAACAATATCGTCTCGTTTTCGGCCTGTCTCTCGGAAGAGCAACTTCTCTATGTTCGTCAAAAAGTATCTATTCCGTTTTGAAACGACATTCTTTGAGCTGTGCGACTAGTTAGGTGGAATTTGTGGAACAGTGTGATTTGGTTTTGATGCCTGCATATTCTAAACAGAATTAAAGTTTCCGGCTGTAGATTTATGAGTCATTTAGTTTCGAAATTGTCATTGTATACACAAATGACAATTTATGGAAGAGCCAAAAAATTATTTCCTCATGTTTACCGAAAATAAAAAAAAAACTTTATTTATGTACATTTTTATGTCAAAAATTTATTTTATGTATGAGATACTATTTATATATCTTTGAGAAAATATTTTTTGAAATATTGTGTTTAGTCATTTAAAAAAAAATTAAAAACCAAGAAAAATCCATAATAATTGATGTTTGCGTATTTTGATATAAGTCAAGAAAAAATAATTTTTTTTTCAAAGTGAAAGCTTTCTGTAATACATAATTATATAAAAAAATTTTTTGTCTTCGCAGAATTTTGATAGGTGAATTAAAAAAAAATTAAAAATTCTCAAAGTTAAAATATTGAAATTTTTGCTTTTTTTTATGTTATCTTTTACGCTAAATGTTATATTTTAAAACAGAATTAAAAAAATAAAATTCTGTGAAGACAAAATGTTTAAAACTATATAAATTAAATACTCCAAAAATTTGAATAGCCAATTGTTAATGGTTCTGGAGATATATCGATTTGAATATGCAACATCTGTGAAAAACACTAGTGCTCGAAAAACGCACTTGAAGCAGACGCTTCAAAGCGTTACGCCCATTAGTGATGTTTAAATAACAGGTAATTTTGTGGCGTTCTAATCACCGGAGGAATAAGATAAAAACATCATTCTCTTCAGGAATGTAAGAACTATTTTTTTGAATCAGAAAAAAAATTGGGATTTTTGAAGAAATTTCGGTACTGGACACCCTTAACGAATAAACACATTTTCTTATTGTTTACGTCAGAATTAGCATAAGCTTGCCAAATTTATTATTGAACCAGTGATTAACTGAGCTATAGCAAAATAGCAGGTTGTCATTTTTTAAACTCATATGACTTATAGCCTGTTTTAAAACTGAGCAAAATTTCTAAATATCCTTTTACATAGAGTTATTTCAAATAAATGAATGAACACTTTAAAGTATTGTAGCGCTTATTTTAATGTTTGGATTTTTTTATTTAAAGTTTACATTGAAAACAAAGACACAAAATAGGTATTTCTCAGTATTCATCTCGCTATACCGAATATTGCTTGAAAATTACTTTCTTAGACATTATTTTTTCACAATAAATCATGCATGCTTGTATGAGTTAATTAAAAAAGTATTACTATCAAATAAAATATCCTCTAATTAAAAACATGCTTTTAAAATGTAAATTTCCTTGTTGTGAAATCCAACTTTTTCACAGCGTCAAGGTAATAAACCGCTTTTGAATTTCAATCTTCTACAGCATGTACGCATTAGAAATCTGAACAAGATTCTTATGTAATATAATGTCGGATGTGTTTCGAATTACCGGTATTTTACTTTGATTTACCCAAATGTTTACATAGGGTAATGAAAGTATTGCTTTCAGTAAAAAAAAAGTTTTTTTTCTTCTTTTTTTTTTTTTTTTCTCTTTTTTTTTTTCTCTCCACGTTTTGGAACACCCTGACTTCAAAAAAATGTCCTAAAAATATTTGTCTGTGTGTCTTTTGTGTACGTGGTCAGGAAAACTCTTGACGAATCGACCTACGATGTTCAAATTTGGTGTACGTGTTAATGGTGGTCATGAGATCTTACATTAGGGTTTTCGTCAAAATTGCGCATACGTATAAGGTACCATTGAAAAAATCATGTTTTTCAGTGACTGCTAAAAAAACGGATCTGATGATTTTGATCAAAATCACTGTGGAATTTTTTTTAGATGCTCTAAATATCCCTACCTCCGAAATTCCCGTACAAATGCTATAAAGGTGTAAAAAGTTGAAAAATGAGTGTCTCATCAACTACCGTTTTTCACTTCTACTCCGTGTCACTTACAAGAAAGGATCCGCTAAAGTAATGCAAGAATATCCCAAAGTCTATATCGCCAAAATCACCATTCTCAAAAAGGAATTATCGCCAAAAATATCACCAAATTGGCAATTTTTTCTAAATCATGTGCGCATGTGCCAATCAACTGGATTAGTGTTATTACCATTTTTATATTTTCATAAATGAGCTATTAAAACATGAAAGCGATAAATAACACTAATCCGCGTCAGTAAAACAATGTAATTGAAAGTTGTACGATGTTACACGCTCTTAGTTAAACTAGGCAATACATATTACTTTAGTTTGAAACAGATTCCAACTAATTATTTCTGCCACATTTCATTTCAATATCTAATCCAACGTAGGCATATTTTAATGCCTTTGGAGTTGATTAAGTAACCGTATTTAAATCCCATAGCAACTTGGTTAGTAATACTGTATGACTATCTGTGGGCGTCATATGATGATTGGTTGTATTCAGATTATCTGGCGCCGTCAGCAACACGAGGGCTATAATGCGCCGAAACATTTCGTCATTTAACAAACCAACATACATTTACAAACACCCATGCCTACACGGGACTCGAACCCGCAACCTCGCGGTCTAGAAGCCAGCACGCTAACCACTATACCGTTTGGTCGGCCGTCATATGATGAATATAGCAAAAATGGCAATCTCAGGACGTCAGGAGTTAACACAGCCAATCATTACTTTCGTGATTTTGAACTCATTCAGATAACGAGAACAATACCTGAGGGAGTACCTTTCTCATCCACCCTATTACACCAACGAGAGCGTATTATACTCGATACAGATTTGAATGTGCACCAACCCAAATTATCATTCACACAGATCTACGCAGGACGTTTTATCCAAAATCGTATGTGTTTACTATCTAGTTCAGCAAGCGTTTCAAAACAAGATCATCGAAGCATATTTCGCAACTTATTCATAAATTATTTGAAAAATATCCATTAAATCTCAAAAAAATATTTTAAAATTATATATTATTATTACATGCCCTTAATAGTAGGAATAATAGTTGACTTCATTTTGTTTGTCATGAAAAAAGTCTCAAATCGTGGTCTTTTAAGAGAACTTTTAAATGCAGAGTACTTTTTAAATCTTTTTATATTAAATTCGATTTTGTGTTGGTTTATTTGTGGCTGCCTGGCGAATATGTGGAGGCCTAACTAACCGATTTGCCGTTATCCGATCGCGCTGAAACATGGCAGAGAGAATCGAAGTCGATGACAATGCATTTTATAAAAATTTTGCGTCACTCTCTTTGAAAGGTAGCTTTTATACATGTGTCTATTATCGCTTCAGAATACGAATGAACCAATTGTCTGTCATCCAATTGTTTAAAATTTCACGGATAGTTTCGTTGTTGATAAGAATACATTATACCAAATTTTGGAGGCAGACACTGTCACTAAAAGCATGCTTTTACTCACGCTTCTGTTATCGCTTCATAATACTGATAAACCAACTTACCGTCGTCCAGTCGCTCTGAAATTTGACAGATAGATTCGCTGCCGATCAGAATGCATGAAATAAAAATTTTGCCACTGTCACTAAAAAACCGCTTTTACACACGTTACTGTTGTCGTTTCGGATGACTAATTGGCACGTTTTCCTTCATCCAATGATCTGAAACCTGACAAGTAGAATCTTTATTGATGATAATGAATTCTATCACGTTTTAAGGGCTGCCACTGTCACTAAAAGGCCCCTCTTATACAAGCTTCTATTGGCGCTTTAGATTATTAATAAACCTACTTCTCATTATCCAACTGAACTGAAACTTTGAAACTTAGCAGGTACACTCGTTGTCGATGACAGTGCTTTCTATCAAGTTTTTGAACTCTCACTAAAAGATCGCTTTTACACACGTTTCTTTTGCCTTACTTCAGACATCAACTTTTACTCGCGTTCTATTATTCAGATACCAAGCTCAATTCAAACATGTTTAATTTGACGATATTTAATGACTGAAACTTTTTCCGATTAAGGTTGGCATGGCAAATATTTTCGAGGGCTAATTAACACACTTTCCGTCATCCAATCGAGCTGAATCTCGTTGACCTATTGGTAGACTCGTTGGTTGACTCGGTGGTAGACTCCTTATGGATGACAATGTATTCGATCAAGTTTTGTAGGCAAAAAAGTTAGTAAATAGTTCAGAACGGATGTTTTCTTTGTCAAACACTATGAGAAGTCGATTGGGGCTCAAGAAGTTATAATTGCTCATAAAAATTGGCAATGCATATAAAGAATTTGCATTAAAAATTTTGTTTTTATGGGTTATATTATTTATGAATTGAAATCATTATGTTGATTTTGTCTCCCAAGTCGAATTTAAATGGTAAAATTTTCTTTTGATTCTTTTAACCTTAGAAAAAGTACACATATATTCTATTTAATTTGAAAAATGGTTTTAAGGAGCAATAATTACACTTTAAGGATATACTTTTATTTCCAGCAGATCTGATTGTGTTAGAGAATTATATTCAGAGAACAGGCCGAATACATACATACTTAGGATGCACCAAAATACGAACTACTTTTTAATTAACACTTAATTCGTTCATCTAGAAAATAATATCTTTCTTAACTTTCCATTTATAAAATTTGATGTTTTGTTTTGTTTTTATGGAACTACCGACTGTCTATTTCTGCCACTTATAAAGTGCTTAACACAGCCAAATACGTCTCGTAATTTTGAGCATCTATAAGATCGAAATCTTCTAGTGTAAACCCCTCTCTCCGACCCCACCACACCAACGAGAGGCGTATGTTTGCTAAAAAATCACTTTCGTACATATAAGCTAATATGGACTTAGAAGTAACCTGCGGAAATAAGTAGCTGTTTTACTAAAATTGAGCAGTATATTTAAGAGCCTTTGTAGAAAATTTGCAGATTGAACATAACAAATACTGCCATGAAAATTTTTCTGTCACTCCATTGACAGACATTGACATGCATAGGAAATACACAAATATAGATACCTAAAATTTGAACGAGAAAGTGTTGTATAATTTGTTTGTCTAAAATTGCAATTTCATAAGATTCTCAATAAATGAAACACTATTAGAATAGTTATTTAACTTAAATATAATATTGCATAAAAAGTACTACGGTACAAAATGGTGTGGCCCGCATTAAAGCACGTCAAATGCGTTGCGGACCTTTTACAAATTTTACAGGCAAAAGCTGTTCTATATGAACCAGATATGTAAAACTAAGGTAGACTACAGAATCGTCATCCAGAAATAAATGTGATATTTTTTAAATTTTCAGTGGGGTGTAAAAACATTAATCAAATTTTTAAAAAAATGACTATTTTAGTCAAGTTAATTAAACAAGTTTAAGTATATTTTTTACCATATATTTACATATATTGTGCTCATAAAGATTTCATATTTTTACACTGAAGGTGAAAACATCTGCAAACATTTTTATAATTATATTTTTAAATATTATGTCTTCAGCTATAATTGAACATTAAATTTTTTAAGTGTTCATTCGGCTTCAGTACGAAAATTTAGGTATACCTAATTCAGCTCCAAACCAAGAATTTTAAGTTGAATAAGAATATTTCATCTATTGTCATTTTCAACGCATGCATATGCGTGATAAAAAAATTTAAAAGAGCTTTTTATTATTTACGTCAGCTATAATTAGACAATGTAAACTTCAAAATAGCCAGAAGGTATGACAGCAATGGCAAAAGTTTGTTTTAAAATTTACCCCCAAAAAATTAGATTATATGTAACCCTTAAAGCTAGAATAGTTGAATAGAAAAAAAAATTAGTTTCGAACAGAAAACTCAGATGACTTTCCATACCTAAAAAAGCTGACATAATTATGACAGTTGAAAAATTAAGTTGCTTTATATCAAAGTAGAAATATATATGTGGATCACACAATAGAGATTTTGAAATTGTCTTTAATTCTATGAAACGCCTATGTCAATAAAAAGTAATTAAGTTATTTAATTAGAAATTTCTCTTATGTTTCCTTTTAAACGTTGTACCACAAGCTAAAAAATAGAAAATACAAAACTTTCTTCACCTGAAAGAAATATCATGTTAAAAGAATTGATCATAATGATATATACGAATTATGTTAACCATAACAATGTAACTCATTCAAAAAAAGATTTAAAAAAGTTAAGTGACATTTACGACAAAGTCCAATGACATGGTTAAATGGCATTAGACGATTTAGTTTTTTCACTAAATTAAAAATTATCTTATTAATATATATCGACCTCTATGTCCTCTGGTTGGTGTTGGTGGAGTTGGTGAGAGAGAGGTTTGCATAAGACGACGTAATGTTCAAGTTGTTAAGCGCTTGATAATGGCAGAAATAGGCAGCCGAAACCTTGCTAACAAACAATCATGGTAAGGTTGCGCATTTGTGATGACTGAATTGGTTTTGAGGCATAGAAACAGTTCTGAGAGTAACTCTATTTCGGTCTCATTTACGTTAATTTATGTATCCATCTAATTTATTTGAAAGTAAATTTCCACTCTTATATTTCTGAAATGAATCAGACCAATTTATCAGACATAACGGAACATTTAAATTTTATGACAGATAACAGATGACACCTCAAATTTAAAAATTATGCCCTCAATCCTTCAACCAATATTTTCTTTGCGTGTAAGCTACTGAAGACGCATTTCAACAATGCCCAGGAAATGGTGCGTATATCTTTCACTCAATGCATTCCATGCTACAGGTTTGCAGCTCTCTATCAAAAATTCTATGAATAACAAATTTCACACTCAGCGTACCCAAGCGTAAATCTTTGAAGCATCTTCAAACTTCCAACTCTTGAATTTTCTTTATATTTCCTTTAAGGCATATCGATGCGCAAACTTTTTATTTATCCATGTTTTCCAGAAGATTGCACAAGAGATTTTTATGGGGATGAATTGGAAATCAATTTGTAACTGTCTGAGTTCTTCACACTGTAAGAGCCAGACTATCAATGAGTAACCGAAATTTTTACTGTAGTTTTTACTTCGAACACTGCAGTTGTAAGTTAATAAGATAATTAATTAAGAGTTTGACTGTGAAGTAGATAACAAGTTCTTGTAGTGTTTTGTGTATGGTCTATTCCTAGTTGACGTGGATCAAACGGTATAGTGGTTAGCGTGCTAGCTTCTAGACCGCGAGGTTGAGGGTTCAAGTCCCATGTTTGGCATGGGTGTTTGTAAATGTATGTTTGCTTGTCTAATGATGAATGTTTCGGCGCATTATAGCCCTCGTGTTGCTAACGGCGCCAGATAATCTGAAAACAACCAACCAAACCTAGTTGACGTAAAAATATCGCCAAGCTAATTTGGCGCCTTTTTGTAGATGATAAAGTTCCACATTTAGCAACCCTTTTTCTTACTGCGGATGAGCAACAGCGGTAATCCTAATTGGAATGCATATTTTTTTGGTGGCCATTTTGAAATTTGGTTTTGGCTAACGGTGTACCGCAGCAACGTTTTGGATTTGTCTTTTCAAAATCACGCCAACCCATACACGTAAACTAGGAATTTAACCTATGTTTCTGTGGAAAAATTTTTACAATGCAATCACGAGAATAAAATAAAACATACTTATAAAAATATCAACTGCATAATTCATGTGTGGTATTTATAAAGCAGTTAGTGTAGCAGCATATCTGTACAACAGAGGTAAAATACACTATCGTTCTTTTATTTGAGTTCCGGGTGAAAAATATAATACTGTGTGTGTTTTGTTCTCTTCCAAAAGGTATACGGAATTATCAAATATAAGTATTTTTTTAGGATAAAATTAGCCAGAAAAAAAAATTTCGTTTCTAAATTTTGATCAGTATTCTTACAAAATTTAAAAAAACTGGAAATGTTGTTTCACCTCAGCCATCTTAATAAACTTTTGAAGAAAATGATTCATTAACCCAGGATGAATGAAATATTGGGGTATTATCAGTGATTCTATACATAATTATTAATGACACAATTAAAAATTATCAGTGATACAATAATTAATTATCACTAATGCAATAATAGTTACTTAATTGATTATTGAAAATGGCGTTTAATGCAGAAACTACATAAGTCAGGGACTTATGTGGTTTCTGAACAAAACCACACATCATCTTTTATCGTTACTAGTAGGTTTCAGCCGTCAAACTGTAGGATTGCTAAGATTTTACTATAAATAATTATAATTGCAACAGTTAATAATTATCATTTATACAATATCTAATTACAATAAATAGTTATCAGTGACAGAATATTATCAGTGGTATCAGGGATACTATAATTAATTATTTATGATACAAAAAATAATGATCAATGATACAATAAATAATTATAAATTGTACAATAAATAATCATTAATGATATAATAAATAATTGTTATTGATATTATAAACACTTGATAGAAAAAAAAACACATTTTTAAAATATCATATTTTATTTTAACTTGTGGTAAATTCTACCAAAATGTTTGAAGAATATACCATTCAAACTATTGGCGCATTTATTCAACATCTTAGAATCCAGATTGGAAAGATATTTTTATCGCGGTGGATTTTTATAATCATTAATGATATAATAAATAATTGTTATTGATACTATAAACACTTGATAGAAGAAAAGAAAAAAAAAAACCTCATTTTTAGAATATCATATTTTATTTTAACTTGTGGCAAATTCTATCAAAATGTTCGAAGAATATACCATTTAAACTATTGGCGCATTTATTCAGCATCTTAGAATCCAGATCGGAAGGTATTTTTATCGCGGTGGAAATCCTTTGTGTGTGTACCTGACAGGTTTGATTTATCTCTCAGATATCTGTTTCGTGAATGTATACTAAGGCATTCCCACGCAAAAAGGGTTACAGCTCTTAAGGTGGGCACTACAAAAGATGCTAATGTGTTTCTTTTGAATTCTCTGAGCAAAGTGAGATGGATCTCATCCTTCAACTTCCTGGAAATGTGTTTCCGATTCCCAATTTAATATTTCAAGGCATTTCGTTTCGGTTTCTTCCCTGGAATTGATTCTTAGACTTCATTTAGTTCTTTGGCTTAAAGAAAAACCTCTATAAGTTGATTCTTAAATTATTTATTAACGCGCCGTTTTATTAGAACACCTGAGTTGTATCTTGCTTGAAACCATGCTAATACTTTGTCTGGCTTCTATCTATCATTTATATTACTATGTCTAATGGAAAGCTATTAAATGATATGAATTAATTTTTGAAAACTAGCTTAGTCCATAATTATAAAAAAAAAAGTGTAACAGAATTTTTGAAACATAAAGTAACATAAAATTTTAACAAATATCATCGATTATGTTGTTTGGGAAAAGAGCGAAAAAATTACAAATGTATTGGCGAAATATAGTACATGTAAAATGGTTGTAATATTTATCGAAAAATGTATCGCCAATTTCTCCATTTTGGTGTATTTTTCAATAATTATCGTCAAAAATATCGCCAACTAGTCATTTTTTTTTAAGTTAAAAAGTATATGAAAGTAAAAACGGTAACTTACACTGATTAATGGCAAATATAAATGCAGAGACCAATATTAAGTGTATTTGAAAACTGAGATGTTCCACACTCTTAATTTACTTTGTGTAGAAAGAATAAGATTTCTTTTTTTCTGAGCATTTCTGGGGAAACCATAATTTATTACTTTCAGAGTTTCATGAATCATATATTCTTAAGAATACCAGATACATTTGGATCGCTCTGTACTTTGTTGCTAAAGAAGTAGATCTCTACGTCATAATTTGTTTAAACAACACAATGAAAACATGTATAAAAACATGTAGCCAATTTTAGGTTTCATCTTGAAGAAGTCATTGTATTTCACTTCTATAATAATGAAACAAGCTGTGTGTGTGTGTGTGTGTGTGTGTGTGTGTGTGTGTGTGTGTGTGTGTGTGTGTGTGTGTGTGTGTGTGTGTGTGTGTGTGTGGCTCTGTGGATCTATAGAAACCTACTTAAAATTGGAGTAGAGCTCTGAAATTTTCAACATAAGAAGTTTTGACTTTCTAATTTTATGTATGTCAAACAGAATGTTAAAATTTTGATTAGTTCTTTTTTAATTAATTTTTTTAATTATTTTATTTTTTACAAAGTGACTTCAAATGGAGATACAGCTCGGAAATTTTCAACATAAGTAGTTTTAGCCTTCTAATTGGACTTTTTTAAAAACAGAATGTTACAATTTTAATTAATTATTTTTAATTAATTTTCTTAACTGTTCAACAAATTTTTTTACAAAACGACTTCTAATAAGGCTACGGTCCTGAAATTTTCAACATAAGTAGTTTTGGCTTTCTAATTGGTGTTTTAGAAAATAGAATTTTAAATTTTTATTTAGTTCTTTTTTAATTAATTAATAAATATTTTACAAAATGATTTTTAAAATTGGAGTAGCCTTTTATTTAGCCTTTTAATTGGACTTTTGAAAAACAGAATTATAAATTTTTATTTAGTTCCTTTTTAATTAATTTTTTTTAATTAATTAATACATATTTTACAAAATGATTTCTAATAATGCTACAGCTCTAAAATTTTCAACATGAGTAGTTTTGGCCTTCAAATTGGTCTTTTGAAAACGGAATTTTGAAATTTTATTCGTATTTTAATTAATTAATTAACAAATATTTTACTAAACGATTTCTAACTGGGATACATTTCTGAAATTTTCAACACGAATAGTTTTGGCTTTCTAATTGGATTTTTGACAAAAAGAACGTTAAAATTTTAATTTGTGTTTTTAATGAATTTTTAATTAGTATTTTCACAAAAAGCGACTTCTAATAGACCTAGAGCTCTGAAAGTTTCAATATAAGTAGTTTTGACCTTTTAATTTTGCTTTTTACAAACATCACGTGTTAAAATATTCTTAAAGGGGTGTTGTATTATAGTTATTAACGGGGAAATTTTTTTATTGTTTCTCGACAAAGGAGGGGCTTCTAATATTACGGCTTTACTTAGCAATTAGTTCTTAGTGAGTGAAGCGACCTTATGTTTACGCTGCAATGAACCTTTCATCGAGCAAAGCGAGCTCATGTTTGCATAGCAATGAACCTTTCAACGAGTTAAGTAAACCTGTGCTTATGTGTCAATGACTTTTTCAGCAAGCGAAGCGAACTCGATTTTGCGTTGCGATGAACCTTCCTGCGAGATAAGGGTCAAAAATTGAGACCTATACACCAATGACGGATTTCCGCAGCGAGGTGCAACACAGCTGGCTAAAATATTTCACGTGGTAAAATTTCATGGCGAGCACGGGAATTCAGCTAGTTTATACTATAAGAGAAATTAAGTTTTCTTTTACTATTCATGAAGGGAACGAGATTGCGGACATGTTGGCAAAGGCTGGTGCTGGCGAGGCCTCTGTTCCGTCAGTGCCTCTCACCTTTACGGAGATTCATTCTCAGATTAAACACAAGAACAGGGCTACATGGATTGTCCCCCCAGCGCACCATTGGTATCAATATCCCCGTCCTGGGGGCTCCCTTGCTCAGGGTTTTAATAGGCAGGAACAAACTACTCTTGCCCGCTTTCGAAGTGGCCACCTTCAGATATTGAAATTTATTGAGGGATCCAGGAGCTTCGAAATCTGAAAACACTGCTCTACTGAACAGGCTTCGCCTGATCACATCCTCGCGTGCCTGGGTCTATCTAAGAAGGATTTGGCCGACGACCCTGTTTTGGTGTTGGGTTTTTTGAGGGTGTACGACATCATGGATCTGGTCTAGCTCTGCTGGCATCCGGGGGCATGCAATAACAACAACAACAACAAGTTTTCTTTTAATGAAACCTTAATCTCCTTATCTATTAGAATTAAACAGTAGTTTTCTATACTAGTAGTTTTATATAAATTCCTTAATATGAGTGATTATGAACTTTGATTATTGAATTTACAAAAAATACCGTGCGAATAAAGACAGAATACCTCGCAGTGTAATTAGCATAACGTGAGTGGATATTCGCTTCTGCACTTTTCAGCCGTTACGCGACGCGCAGTCCACTTTACAGGCGAATCCGTCCAGACAGTGTTAAAAAATTTGATTTCAGTAGCCGTATAAGAGAACTTGTGAGAACGTAATCGAGTGAAGCCCATTGATATAGATAAACAACTGGATAGACTGCTCCATTGTCAATGCAAAGAGAAAAACGTGCCAGGAATTGCGAAGCTGGTGGGATGATTAACCAATCACAGTTCACTTTTATGGTTGGATGGGAATGCGAAAAACCTTATAAGGTGTTCGAGTATATATTTTTTTTGCACATTATTACTAATTAAGGTCTACTATTGACATTTCTGCTGTGTGCAACCTCAAATTTCTTTTTCAATCCTCGGAAATCCGTATTTTTTGTCCTACCAATTGCATCTGGCAACGGCTTCATTTTCCCAGCGTTAAGCAGTCAATCCAGTTGTTTATTTATATCGATGGTGTAGCCATGATTGTGTGGTGAATTTTACCTTTGTATTTATATATGCAAATAGCTACTAGTATTCCAAGTTTTATAACTCTAGTTTCAATAGAAACGTATTAAGATTAAGATTCGTTAAGGCAGTTATGTAGGGGTCAAATGTAGCTAAGTTGTTTCCAGTAACAGGTATCTGGCAGTAAATTTGGCGGGTGTTGCCAAGCAGCTAGAGCAATTGCAGGTTTTTCTATTCAGGTTCAATGATGCAAATAATTCAAATTTGTATCGATACAATTTATAATACATTTTTAGAAATTCATTTGCTTTGCTCTGCTAAATTGTGCAGTATTCTATAATATTGTGTCATGGTTTAGATTAACCCATTGGTTTAGATTACCCCGGTTTAGATTCTTCCTGGTTTAGAGGTATAGTGGTTAGCTTTCTAGCTTCTAGACCGCGAGATTGCGGGTTCGAGTACCGTGTTAGGCATATGGGTGTTTGTAAATGTATGTTGTCTTGTCTAATGACGAATGTTTCGGCGCATTATAGAGCTTGTGTTGCTGACGGTGCCAGATAATCTGAAACCAACCAACCAACTTCCTGGTTTAGATTAAAGAAATTAATTTTTCATACTACCACTTTTTTCGAAATCTATCCATGTTTAAATTCCATTTGCGGCATCCCCTATTGCGATTTTTATCTTCACGCATCTTGAAAATTTTTGTGGGTCACATTATTCACAGAAATTTATTTTATATAAAAATATGAATATTTTCTTCAATGTGTAACAATTGTTATTTATGCTACTAGTTGCGAAATTAATAATTTTTTTTTATAACTTTATGCAAAAAATTAAACTTTATTTGATCTTTTTTAATCAGAAATCGTGGTGAAAGTAGCCCCTTACCCCGAGGAGTGAGGGAAGGTAACTTCAAATACTTTCCTGCACTAGTGTGAAAAATTACTTTCCCGTGCGTGCTAGCTTCTAGACCGCGAGGTTGCGGGTTCAAATCCCGTGTTATGCATGGGTGTTTGTAAATGTATGTTGGCTTGTCAATTGACGAATGTTTCGACGCATTATAGCTCTCGTGCTGCTGACTGTGCCAGATCATCTGAAAACAACAACCAATTATTCTTCCTCACCCCTCGTGGTCGAATTTTATATAGTTTTGGTGTAGATTCATTGACTGGAGCTACCTACTTTAGTTTATATATGTATTAAAAATTTTTTTTGCACATAGAATTAAAAAAAAAAAAAAAAAAAAAAAAAAAATACTTAATGCAACAACCTCCTCTAAAGTTGGAAGTTCCTTTTTCAAACTCGGCAAATTATTTGACTCGTGAAAATGCACTCGTCAAATAAGCATTTGGTATCGTTCGAAAAAAGTATTACTTTCGCAACTACTAGTTGCATGAATAACTATTAAGGGATTTTCTGTTGGACTAGTTTGGTTTGGTTTGGAACTTCCGACTGTCTATTTCTGCCACTTATAAAACGCTTAACACAGCCAAAGTCTCATAATTTTGAGCACCTAGAAGAATACGAGAACGAAATCATCTAGTGTAAACCCCTCTCTCCAACCCCACCACACCAACGAGAGGACATTGAAGCCACGACAGATTTAATGAGCACCATCTCCCATTAGGTGCACAACGATATTTGTCGGCTGTCGAGGACCGAACCCACAACCCTCCGATTATGAGCTCGAAGTCATATATCTCTCCAGTAGCTACCAGATATAAAATTTGAGCATGAGTGCTGTAAAGTACTAATGAGATAAAGTCAGTTTACCACTCTCATCTTGATAGTCTTAGTTTTGCCCGATTTCTTCTGATTAAAAAAGTTTAGGTCTTAGCACGTTATTATAAAAAGGCAATTATAATTTCGATTCAGTTGTGTATCGTCGTACTTAAATGAAATCATTAATTTTTTTCAACTTAGTAGCCATTTAAAGAACATATCGAACTTGAATGGATCCAGACGACTTACCGTTTGAGATTGCCAATACAGATCCAAAAATATCCTGAACTCCTAACAACCGCATACTTCTTATTGAAATCTTAAGATGCAAACTGAACTCTTATGAACTAAAAGCTAATACTTTTCAAACTAGAAATTGATAAGGCCACACACTATTTAATTTACGACCTCAACGAATAGCTAATATAAATGCTATAATTTGGCTTAACTAACTTCTCATCTCCTACCTGGAATGAATTAGCACATCCAACGGAAAATATCCTCAAGAAAAGCAAATACGTCACAACCCGGGATGGAATTACATCATCGGCCAAATCCGGATAATTATATCAATCAACGATTAAACACGAGGCGCTCTGAGGGGAAGAGAGAGGGGGTGTCCAGAGTGTAAATTTATTTCGCCCTTGGCGCTGTGAATAATTGGCAGGAGCTAATTAATCACACCTGCTGAAGAGGAGAGATAATTAAATTGTGAAAGAGTACACCAGGAATAGTTAATCTAATTAACGTCGTTCTTTTCGATATCAGACACGATTTCCATCCTACTTGAGAAGAACGTGACGAAGAGCGTTTTTGGGTGCGCGTTCTTCTGCGGTGAGAGATCTCGGAGAAGATCTGGTTTCGGGATAGAAAACTGAGTGACTTCAATTAGTTTTTTTCTTGTGGTGTAAAACCAATATTTTACATCGAATTTGTAAAGCTCTTTTTTGAACGTCATTGACTTTAATTTAATGACTTAATTATTCAAGTTTAAAATTTTGATCCTTAGGGCAATCGACGTTTATTTGTGGTTGGTGTATTGAAATAATCTTAGGCTTACGTTATTTTGAAAAATATTTTCATAGTCATTCACATAGCAGTCTACTTTGCCAGATGTAGTATTTTTAATACTACGCTGTTGTTTTCCCCACATTTAAACTTCGATAGCCTTTCTTAGTACTTTTTAAAGTGCAGGAAGTCTTAGTTCTGAAGTACTATTGATATTTCAATAGGTAAAAATATTATGAAATAATTATGAATAATATGACATCCAAAATGCTCTTGGGAAAAATTATTTACCTAAGAATTTTAAGTCCGGGGTCTGGCAACGAGGATTTCAGTGTATGTCCAATAATCGTTCTTCTGTCGGTAAAAATGGGCTGAATAAAATAATATCAATTATGACGATTCACACGTTAAGTGTCCCGTACTTTAACAATATATATTCGTAGTAGATAGGTTTTTTTTAAGGTTTAGTGTCTTTCAGAAAAAGATTCCTTAACTTCTAAATGGCATAACTGCTGTACAGTGAGATATTGAAAGAAGAGACATGTGAAATGTTGGTAGGACAGATATCGAATTTTAAATGTTACGGTTTGCAAAATTGGCTACAAAAGGGAAATGTGGCAACACATTTTGTAAAATTTGAATTAAGTGGAATTATTGTTTCCTTTGTGAAAAAGGACTACATGATCCTTTTACTACATAGTGCAGCCCAAATGGTCACTTTTACAGATTAATTTCGCAAGAGACACAAACGATTTTCAGTATCTCAAACTCATCAGTTTTGTTTATTGCCAAATCCGTCCAAACGAAAATGGGGTCACATCGATATGGGGGTACAGTACCGAAATTTCGTAAAAATAATAATAATAATAATTATTATATTATTATATATTATTATATATTATAATAATTATATATTATATATTATTATATATTATAATAATTATATATTATATATTATAATAATTATATAATATTATATATTATAATTATATATTAATTATAATTATAATAATTATATATTATTATATATATTACAAAAAATAGTTCATACATTCCTGAAGATAATAATGTTTTTATCTTATTCCTTAGATTAGAATGCCACGAAATTACCTGTTATTTAAACATCAGTAATGGGCGTAAAGCCTTGAAGCGTCTTCTTAAAGTGAGTTTTTCGGGTACTAATGTTTTTCACAGATGTAGCGAATTTAAATCGATTATATCTCCAGAACCAGTAACAATTGGCCATTTAAATTTTTAGAGAATTTAATTTATATAGTTTTAAGCATTTTGTCTTTGCAGAATTTTATTTTTTAAATTCTGTTTTAAAATCAAACATTTAGTTTAAAAGATAACATAAAAAAAAAATCGAAAATTTCAATATTTTAACTTTGAGAATATTTTCTTATTCATCCACCAAAACTCTATGAAGAGAATTTTTTTTTTTACAGAAAGCTTTCAATTTGAAAATAAATGTATTTTTTCTTGTCTTTTATCAAAATACGCAAACATCAACTATTATGGATTTTTCTTGGTTTTTTAAAAAAAAAAAAAAAAAAACGTTATCTCAAAGACATATAAATATAGTATCTCATACATAAGATAAATTTTTGACAAAAAATATTTATAAATAAAGATTTTTTTTTATTTTTGCTACCGGACCCCCTTGATAACCATTTGCAACTGTTATCATATTTGCGCCCATCAATCACTATTATAAACCAGTGTATTTAAAATTCCATGCCTGTCTATTCAAAGTATCACTTGTCTCTTTCTGTCTTTCACTGTTTCGCAGCTATGTTATCTCAAAGTAAGTGATTCCTTTCCGATAGATGATGTAAGTAATCATTGCGTCGTTCCACAGAGAATATGCTAAGTTTGGAATATAAACACTTATTATCCGTTAGGTTCGAATAGTAAAGACAGACGTTTAAATTAATTTTTTACCTAATATGATTCGGTCAACTAAGATAATTTTGATAAAACATTATTGTATTTGAAATTATTGATTTGTAAACATGTTTTCTTTTAAAATTTCGAATCGCGAGATTGACAGGATTTCACAAATGTTTATTTGTAATTTATATATTTTTGATTATGATCCTTTTAATTTTCTTAATCATTATATAATATAATTTTGTTAATCATTCAAGGTTATTTATATATTTTATTAATTTGTTAATTATAAAATTAAAGTCGTTTTATACTCCTCATGTACTATTATGCAATACCTCATGTCGTATCTTAAAAAATTGTGTCATCAATAACTTAAATTTAAAACCCCAAAAGAAATTCGAAGAAAATTATAACAAATTTGTCATAAACTTTTCGAAATTGAAAATATGTATGGTGGGTTGGTTGTATTCAGATTATCTGGCGCCGTCAGCAACACGAGGGATATAATGCACCGAAACATTCGTCATTAGACAAACCAACATACATTTACAAATACCCATGCCTAACACGGGACTCGAACCCGCATCCCTCCGGTCTAGAAGCTAGCATTCTAACCAATACACCGTTTGATCGGCTGAAAATATGTATGAAAAATTTCTTTTAGTGAACTTATGAATCAACCATATGCCAAATGTATCTTCAAATAATTTAAACCTATTTAACCCTTTGCATTCCAGGCCTTTTTCGCGCGGAGGAATCAGCAACTCGAGACATTTTAGGTTCGGCTGGTGTTTATGGATTTGCCTCATAGAAACTAAACACAGTAATTGGCCTTGCATCGAATTTCCGCATCACACCTAATGGTCCTCTCGTGGTTTGGCATCCAATCGTGTGGCGCCTGAGAGGCGCCACTGGAGTGCAAAGGGTTAAATAAAAATGATAAAAGAAAAAAACTTTTTGGTTGGCCTGATTTTGACTTTAAGTAGTTTTCCTTTTCAAAATACAATGACGAATGTTTCGGCGCATTATAGCCCTCGTGTTGCTGACGGCGCCAGATCATCTGAAAACAACCAACCTTTTCAAAATATATAATAAAATTTTATGTTTTGCACAAAATACTTTAAGGTATTTTGTAGGTAAATGTTGTACAAAATCCCAGATATTGGTTGGTTGTTTTCAGATTATCTGGCGCCGTCAGCAACACGAGGGCTATAATGCGCCGAAACATTCGTCATTAGACAAGCCAACATACATTTACAAACACCCATGCCTAACACGGGACTCGAACCCGCAACCTCGCGGTCTAGAAGCCAGCACGCTAACCACTATACCGTTTGGTCGGCTATTTTGTATTGTCAAAGCAATATTTACATACAAGGAATCAGCTTCCGATTCTCCCAAATAATAGCTTTCCTTCCATGCCGGCACCCGCACTCCACATAGAACGAAAACAAGTCTTTTAAACTTACACCGTCCAATGAGGTTGAGTATCTTCCAAAATTTCCCTCAACCATAAAGTTCGTTCAAATATTTGTTTCGTTTTTCTTTCTTACGGAATTTATCTTCACCGATCAACGTTCGGAAATAACTGCTTTCTTACACGCAAATACGACACAGAGAATAGGAAATATTTCTGCTGTACTTGCAGCAGAAAAGTAATCGGCTCGACTCGATAGCGTGTGAGCTGACCGGCTGTAACAGAGTTGGTACCACGGATAGAAGAAGATAGCATGGATGTGTTTAACTTGAGATCGTGGAGCTTATTTTGTAGGAGGATCGCTGGTGGAATGAAGTACCTGCCCACTTACAGCTGTATTTTATTAGAAATGGAAGATGTTGCAATTTTGAGTAGAGGGGCATTACAATGAGGGAATGCGTGTTGGTATTTGTGTTGCTCCCTTCTCTGTAAATGTTAGTTATAGTTGGGATTTTAAATTTAGCCTGCTGATTTTTTTAATTCTTCAATTACCCATATATATATATATATACATAGGGCAATAAAAGTATAGCATTCTGTCCAAAAAAAAAAAAAATAATAATTCTTTCTCCACGTTTTGAAATTTAAAATTGATTTAAAAAAAGTGATCATCTAGAATTTTTTTTTGTCTGTGTGTGTATGTGTATGTGTGTGTCTGTGGTCAGCATAACTCTTGAACAAATTGACCTACTATGTTAAAATTTGGTGAGCAGGTTGGTAATGGCCCAAGGACCTACCATTAAAATTTTCGTCAAAATCGTGCTTGCGCATAAGGTAGCTGCCATTGAAAAAATAATGTTTTTTAATGATTGCTAAAAAATGTCTCAAACGATTTTGATTAAAATCGTTAAATGCCTCTCAAGGTGTTCTAAACATCCCCACCTCCGAAATTCCCATAAAAATGCTTTAATGGAGTAAAAAGTTGAAAAACGAATACTTTGAATGCAGAGCTCTCTTTCCTTGAGCAGACCTCATCAACGATCATTTTTTTTTCTTCTCCCTTCAGTTTCGCTTACAATAAAGGATAATATAAGGATTACCGAAAAATGTATTACCAAAATCACCAATTTGACGAAGTTTTTTTTTATATATATATATATATATATATATATATATATATATATATATATATATATATATATATATATATTGACCCCCCCCCCCATGTTGTTTTTAAAAGATCTCAGCGCTTGTTTACATTTGTGGTGCTTGAAGCTGTATGCACTGAATCTGTTGTCAAAGCTTGGTAACGAGTTCACTTTTGCTTAAAGAAGTTTTTTAAGCCTCTAAACGAAAAATAAAATATAGTTATAATTTTATAAAAGCTGTGCAGTTATTTCCTCTGAGAAAATTCGTAAGAATATTTAAAATCTGCTCCTTCATTTGAAATAACTCTGTATTAGCATACGTTACCATTTCGTAACACGTCTTACATCGCCTCTTAGGTTTTTAAACATTCATTTCATGGTTGTTTTGAAGTTTTTATTTCGCCAGGCCCACACTAGGATTAACTGGGACTTAACAGAGCGTAAAACTAACATTTACAAACGCAATTTAAAATTCTGTGAGGTACCAAAGCACCGATACCTGAGTTAGCTCTCTATCATAAGATCCACGCTCCATCAGCAAGAAGACACTAAAACATCGCCGGATTTAATATGCAGAATTGGCGATTATTCTAAATGCATGCGTTATGGCTGGGAGCAGGTTTGATTAATTCACTTTAGCTTAACTGGCCCACTGTTGGTTCCATTTTCGTTTTAGCAGTCCATTAACCCTTTGCACTCCAGTGGCACCTCTCAGGCGCCACACGATTGGATGCCAAACCACGAGAGGATCATTAGGTGTGATGCGGAAATTCGATGCAAGGCCAATGACTGTGTTTAGTTTCTATAAAGCAAATCCATAAACACCTGCCGAACCTAAAATGTCTCGAGTTGCTGATTCCTCCTCGCGAAAAAGGCCTGGAGTGCAAAGAGTTAAAAGGGTAACAATTATTGTGCATTTCATGTTCAGCTATAAGCTTTCCTTTAAATCCAGATACGGTGGGTATCTGTATTTAAAGGGAACTGGTATTAAAGTAACTGGATCATGTTATGTTTTTACAACGAAGTTAATCATTTCTGACCTTAATACTTATCCGACAACCGCACTGTATGTTTTACTGAATTGTAAAATTTGGTAACATAAGTCTAAATTGATAACTCATAATACAAGGTGAGACCGAAAAGTAAAGTGACTGATGTCATAATAATCACTGTATTATATCCACCCACTGTATTATACCCTGGCAAACTGTTGGTTCCATTTTCGTTTTAGCTTGGTGGGTTGGTTGTATTCAGATTATCTGGCGCCGTCAGCAACACGAGGGCTATAATGCGCCGAAACATTCGTCATTAGACAAGCCAACATACATTTACAAACACCCATGCCTAACACGGGACTCGAACCCGCAACCTCGCGGTTTAGAAGCTAGCACGCTAACCACTTTACCGTTTGGTCGGCATTTTCGTTTTAGCAGTCCATTAAAAGGGTAACAATTATTGTGCATTTCATGTTCAGCTATAAGTTTTCCTTTAAATCCAGATACGGTGGGTATCTAGATTAAAGGGAATCTAAGTGTATTAAAGTAACTGGATAATGGTTATGTTTTTACAACGAAGTTTATCATTTCTGACCTTAATACTTATCCGACAACCGCACTGTATGTTTTACTAAAGTGTAAAATTTGGTAACATAAGTCTAAATTGATAACACATAATATATGAGACTTTATTCGGATGTTGATATCATTAGTAATAATAAAATAAATGAATAAACCTAGAACCACTTGAACCCAGTTACCAGTTAAAGCTGGAGCAAATTCACATATAACAGGTAATTTATTTGTAAAAAATGAAACGCAGTGTTACTTTTTAATAAAAACATGTAAAAAGTAAAAATTTTGCTGTGTGAATGTTTTAAAAGATCAGGAGTGTAAGTCGCAAAATAAAGGAGCAAATAATCTGATACAATTAACAATATAAGGAGTGAAAAGTAAAAGCATAGGATCTTACACTGTATTAAATCCTTTATATTAACTTCGATTTTGTGTGTAGGTTGGTGGTTGTCTGTGTGTGTCGATGGCGGGTAAATCTGCGGAGGCCTAGTTAACAAACTTTCCTTCATTCATTCGTGCTGAAACTTGGCAGATAGATTCGATGTCGATGACAATGAATTGTATCAAATTTTGGGGCTGTAACTGCCACTAAAAGATCGTTTTTACGGAATACTAATAAACCAACTTGCCATCATCCAATCGCGTTAAAATAGCATGTAACCGACCATTGAAGAAACTCTTTCCTGTTGCCAAATTTTTTTTAATAAATAGCTCATAACATTATTTTAATCAGAATAAATAAAAGATACGTGAGTGCATAAATTCATGTTTATTTTAATAAATAAATTTTGAAACGTAGTTTGCCACACATTTTACTGATAAAAAAGTTTTTGATATTAAAATTATATGCAAACACTAAACACAAGCAGTTTATAAAATCGCCGCTGTGTTAATGAATATAAAAAATTTGCAATGCATATAAGGGATTTATATTTAAAAACTTTGTTTTTATGCGTTGTATTATTTATTAGACATCCCACACATGTTTTGATTTTTTAATATGAAGGGGGGGGGGGGGGGGAATTAAGCATATTTTTTAGTTTTTCAATTGAACAAATGACGCCCTACCAATCATTCTTCAAAATATCAGCTTTATCTGGCCAAATCCAGAACTTGACGACTTCTGCATTGCTTATAACTTTTACCTCATCATCTGAGGTAGAAATCTGACTTCGTACCACACACGTGTTTTTATAATATCTGTGCTGCCGTTTTAGTTTTTTTGTCCTAAATATCGAGCTCCCTACCTATCAGAGCAACAAACAATGGTATCCCAATTGTATTTATAGTAATAAAAATCTACAACGTAGCCTTCGTAATTGCGTTTGATGGCGTTTTTGAAAGTTGTTGTCAAGACCTTGTTTGAACCTTTTATTTTATAGAAATTAGTTTATTTTAAAAGTTACAGAATTTTATAAATTATGTATAGATCCCAGTAGATAAAAAGTTATCTACAAAAATGTTCATAAGGTCAAATCACATTGATGCAAAAAGTTTACGATTTAACTTCTGAATTATCAGAAATATTGAAATATTTTAATCAATTTGACAATATTGCTTAATTTACGTCTTCTAAAATGATGCGAGTCACGGTTTTGAATTAGTTACATTTCTGTTAATTCTAATAGAGTATTATTATTATTTCATTTGGAGGAAGTCTTCGTAAGAATCATTCTCTATACTCGCTATATGTTACAGTCTTCTAGTCCAGTGCATTTAGAAACTACTTTACATAAAATCTTGACATTTGGTAAGTATAGATACGATAAATATCACTTAATGAAATGACATAAATTAAAAACTAGAAAATAGCGTTTAATATATTTTACTTTATATTTGAAATCAGTACGTTAATGTATATGCAATGGCTTCACCTGCAATAGTCTTTTTCTGTTTTGATTTCAATTTGTAATGAATAGACATTAAATGAAAACAATTTATGTCATTTAATTAAGTGATCTTTTTCGTTTCTTCTCGCCAAATTTCAAGGTTTTATAGAGAGTACTTCCTAAATGCACTGTGCTAGAGGTTTGTAACATAGCGAGTATATAGTCCGAGGAGCGACTGCAAATTGTGTACCCCATCGAACATCATTCTGAATTTTTTATAGAAATTGGAGAAAATTGAGTAGATTACGAATCTACTGGTCTGCAGTGGCGAAAATGGCCGAAACTGGTCAAAAATCGGCTTGGAATGAGTTGAACTAAAATCCGATTACCAAATATGTCATAACTTACCAAAAAGAGAGCAAACTTTTTCGTCTGGCAACCCACTGCATTTTGATTTCCAATGAGAAAAAGCGCAAACGATTTCTGATCTCTGGCTCGGAAAACTTGTGTCTTTTAAAAGTAAGCCAAATTGGCGACATCAGTTACGTCATCAGTGACGTAATGTTTATTGTCAATTTGGCTCATTTCTGAAAGATGCAAGTAGGCCATCGCCGCACATCCGAATCGTCTGCAACTTTCTTAATTGAAAATTAAAGAGTGAGAGTTACCAAATAAATAAGAAATGCTCATTATTTGGCAAGTTATAGCGCATTGGCAATTGGATTTAGTTCAACTTATTAAAAGTTGATTTTTGAAAAGTTTCGACCATTTTTGCCACGGCAGACCAGTGAATTCTTAATCTACTTACTTTTCTCCAATTTCTATAAAAAATTCAGAATGATGTTCGATGAGGTCCAAAAATTGCAGTCGCCTCTCAATTTAATAGGGAATGATCCTTACTAGGACTTCCTCCTAACATGATTTAACCTTAAGACTCACTTTTGTGATTGACCCTTTAACCTTGAAGGAGATGCATCAAAATTAAAATGTGAAGGAAATATATCAAGTAAACAAAAAACTTTTTGATAGCTAATAATAATAGAGATTAATCGATTTTAGTCATAAGTTTGATATTTCAATTACATTATAAAGCAATGATATAAAGTTATAATATTGATACCTTAGGGTATATACGAGATGTCAAACTAAGAAAATAATACAATAAACATTGTTCAAAGGTTCAAGTTATTACTTTCTACGGCGCATAGCCATAGGCCATTTTAGAAACTTGTCTAAAAATATATGCCCTTCAAACTCTTCTCTTTGTTCAATAGTGGCACTTCCTTCTTTTATCTGTTTCATTCCTTGTTAATAGTTTATAGATTATACTGAGAATAAAGGGATTTCTTCGAGAGATTTTCTCCTGAAAGTATTTTGATCCTTTTTTTGGATGATTTCTTTGTCCTTTTAGCAGAAAAAGTCGAACATTCTTCGACTACTTTCCTTTCCTGAACTAATTATTTTCGGTCTCTTGGTATTCAATTGCTTAAAAGCCTCAGTTGGCACTGTTTTTTTAGTTGTTTTGTACTTAATATCAAAAACAATAATACATATTTTGATACTTTACCAGCTTAGTTATTTTATGATTTTTAATTTATTTTACAAATGTCTCCAAAATAAAATCAATCAGCTTCAGCCCCATAAATTTCTGTAATCGTTTTAATTTGTAGTTTAACCACGATTCAATTTAATACAATATAGTTTATTAATATTTTTTATTTATATGCTTTTTTATTTGTATACTTTTATTGATTGATTGATTTTTTATTTATTTATTTATTTTATTTTATAATTAAAATCAACAATATATCAACTAGTGTAACTTAACTGAAATTAATTTAAATGTTTAAGATTTATTTTTGAACTATCCTTAGAATAGTGATTATTTAATTTTGTCTCTAGAAGTAAAATATTTAAACATGTCCTGTAAAATACATTAAATTAATAATTCCATTACAATATATTTTGTATCTCACTCTTTCTATATTTATACATTACCCAAAAATTATCCATTAATTTTTAGTTTAACTTTGGAATTCATTTAAGGAATTCAAGTTTTACATTTTCCATAGATTTTAAGGATTTTACGTAGCTTTTACGGATTTTTATGACTTTGTGAACGTTCTTTGAAACCTACGGAAAGGTCTAAGTGAAATACAGTTAAACGCCGTTAACGTGAAATCTCTTAACATGAAATTCTGTTTAACGCGCAGTATAAGTAGTTCTCCGAACTTAAAACTTAACGCTAATTTATTTGATAAACATGAAACTCGGTTAACGTGAACAATTTTCGCGGCCCTATCGACTTCGCGTTTAAGGTGTTTGACTGTAGTCGCTATTCTATCGTGTATACATTCATCGTAATGTACGAGTTTTGGTCACGGGTAAACCGTAAAAAGATGTAAAAATCAGTAAAATCTATTGAAAACTACAGAAAATCTTTAGAAAACTTGTCATCTATGGAATAACAATGATGACATCTAGTTAGTTTGATAACACACAAACATATATTTTGATACCTAAACTATTAACCTCTCTTTTTTGGAAAATCTGTTGTACCATTGATTAGTTTTTACTGTTTGAATACTTCACGCGAAGTTTTTTTGTTTTAACATTTAATTAATGCAGCATGTGAATCTAATGTATTTATCCTATTATAATTTTTTTACCTTAAAATTTTGAATTTAAGGCACCATAGTTAACATTTAAAAAACTGCCGAATGGTCAAGAGTTTAACACGGCATTGTACCTTCAATAAGGTATAGGGGGGGGGGGGATCTTCGATAATTTTGTTGATAATCATAGAAATTTATCAAATAAAACATTATTTATTAATACACAAAAGTATTTAACAAAATAATATAGGTCTTGAAAAAACTCCTTTTTTGTTAGAAATGTACTTTAAAGAGTTTTAGTAAAACTTCAAAAATAATGAAGCTAGGACAACATCCGCAATTTTTTTTTTATTCAATTCTAAATGTTTCGAAAAGGCCATCAACACAAAAATTTCTGCTCTCTGCGCTTTTTTTTTTTTTTTTTTTTAGTTCGCAACCAAAATTTGTTTGTTATATGGCGGGATATAGATATAGCGGGAAAAAAGACACTTTCAGGACGAAGTTAATATGTGACGTCAAAAGATCTGAAATGACTTGGCTTGAAACGCAGTAGCGGACACCAGTTTTACAAGTTCCTCGCAAATCGCGCCAACCTGTACGGGATACAGCAATTGTCGACCAAACCTACGCCAACTAGTTGGTAGAAATCTCACGATAACCATAGAAACGGAAGGATCCCTTGACGTCACTGCTTTATAGTAGCGTTTTAATCGTAAAGAAATCGGACGAGGTTTTCGGGCATTTTCTTTTCTTAATATTTAAATAACTAATTTTTTTAAAGGACTTTTGTTTGAATATTCGGAATCAGAAAGAAATTCTTCATTAATATAAACTAATTTCACTCGTTTTTAAAAAATGCTGGAATTGTCCATTCAAGTCCTTAACGAACTATGGTCAACTAAAAAAAATTGATATACACTGAAGTAAGTTGGAATTGCAACTTGTAGTATTTTCTGACAATTGAAAGAATAAACATATATGGAAAAGAGGCGTGAGGTGTGTTCAGTTTTGACTGGTTAAAGGTACATCACCGTGTCTTAAAAAAAAAAAAAAAAATCACTAAATGTAATAAGGGATCAAGTCACATTGTCTTCAATTTTAAGGAGATAGAAAAAACGTTATCTTCTTCAATATTAATTTTTTTGAAAAAAAAAAATCAAAATCAATTGTATTGTCTGTGAAATAAGTACAATAAAAATCTGAGAAGGAATTTATCATTTTACCTGCTTAAGAATAACAACAAGCGAGTCAAGTAGAGGCAACTATTACTCGTTAAAAAAAGTCTTTAAAAAAATAAATACAAAAAAAGGAGGGGAAATAAAAAAAATAAAAAAAATATATATCAAATATACACAGTAAAAAACACTGAACTAAGCTCTGAATGTTATTCAAACTGTCTGATAAGACATTGCTAAAAAGTATTCCTTTTCCGGGTGCCATTTTAATGAATTAATTGTTGGTGCATTACAACTCAAGTCGTAAATTTTTCTTTAGTTATTAGGTTTTTTCGATGAATAAGCCTTTCTTTGGGGGATTACCAGAGGTACATAAGGTTTTCTTAGTGGAAAGATTCGCGAACTAATACAATTGATAGTTTCTATTTTTTTTTTTTTTTTAAACATTCGTTTTCTTTTATTTATTCTCTAGAGACGAGCCTTTAAGAGCTCTGTCTACTTAGAATGCATGAAAAAAAATATGCTATTTTTATTAATTTTTTTTTTAAGAATACTGTTATGTTTGTTGATATTGTTGCGTGGATGGGCTCGAAAGATTTGAAGTCAAAGCAGATCGAAACTTGCAGAAATTTATTCCAATATAACTCTTCACAGATTCTTTTACAACTCCAGAACTTCTCGTTCTAGTAGACAGAATACAGCTCTCTTCACAACAATAGAGCACAAAACAGCAGTTAAAAACTTGACAACACAACTGCTCAAATCGCTGCAAAAGACAATGCAATACAGTTCGCTTTCGGAACTCTCTGAACGCTCACTGAGACTCAGTATCTCAACTCAGTAATTCCAGTCAACTAATGGACTCAGCTAACAACTAACTCAATGACTCAAAATCACTCAACTAACTTCCCCGTTCTCTTGGTCAGCCTTATATAGGACAGGTGAATCTTCGTGAATCTTCTAGAGGTAGATATTTGGAGAACTTTCCAGATCGTAGTCGAAAAGTCCTATACATGTACATGGGGACCGAAAATGTCTCCAAATGGTTGCCAAGTTTTTCGACATTTGGTGATTTATCGCCAAATTGGCAAGATTGCCATTACCATAATGTTAAATGCCCTGCTCCTTAAAACTCGCTTTCCAGAGTTACCTCTGTAAAACTCGTTATCAAGCATCAATACCCATCTTGCAGGGAAACCAAGCTCAGACTAACTATTGCACTGCCTTATGCGAGATGTACATAAGTTTTCCTATTTACAAAATTAACACTACGAAATATTTACTAATATACAAAAATTCCTAACAATATAAAACTTGTTGGGCTTTACAAAAACATTAGAACATTAAAAAAAAAAAAAGGAAAAAAAAAACTGAGTTATTTTTAACTGTAACCTTAAGAGATAACAATAAGTTCGAAAACATCGGAATCCACTAAATCGTCCAAATTATCCGCCATGATTCATGACGCCACTCCGTAAACAAATAATCCACACTCAACAGTACCAATAGAATGATATCCTCTGGTCCTCTGGAAATTATTTCATATCCTTAAAACGTTTCGCTACATTTACATCAGCTATCATTGCTTCAATAGTTTCCAACCTTTTGACAATCATCCGAAACGATACCAATTAGTCCAAACTCACCGGAATTTCTTTAATTGTTAGCAGTCTTCCGCTGGGATTCACGACACAGCAAGCAACAGCGTGGGTGACATTTAAAACAAACCAGACATGATACAAAACATCTTTTAATACTCTTAATGACCCTTTAAATAAGTCCCTTGCCTGTAATACAATTCAGTACATAAACCTGCCCCTTCCCACTATTTATAGGCACATACCAGGGCCTAGTTGATGGTCATAAACATCAAGTGAGTCTGGCAAGGTCACCCTTGGGCATATGATGTTACTGCTGTTGGCTTCTTATTATTCACGTAGTTATAACAGTGACACTAGCTTGTAAATATTACTTTAATACCAGCTTAATGGACCATTAAAGCGTACGCTTGGGAAAAGACTGCTTGTTTTGTTGGAGTCAAGAAGCTCTGTGTCCCCTAAAAGTTGTATCGATGTTAAGAGTGATTCATTTTGTGAAAAGGTGGTATAAATCGTATTTAAAGTTTTTGAGAGGCTTTTGTTTAGTTTTCACTTCAGTGAACTTTCAAATTGATGAAAGAATTTTTTTTCACTTTGTAGAGTTTTTAGACAGGAAATGTTTGAAGTTAACTGTATTTGACAAGCTTTGCGTTTTAAATCAAGTGATAAGCAACAAACATCTCCAAGCATGTGAACCAAGCTTGAAAAGATTTGGTGAATTCAGTCACGTAATAAAATAACCCATAAAAATGAATTTTCAAAAATATCCCTTCTACGCATAGTAAATTTTTATATTCAGGGCCGATTTTAAAAACATTTCTATCAGTAAAATATGCGGCTAACTATGTTTCAAAATTTATTTATTAAAAATGAACATGAATGTCATCCATATAAGATAAATTTATTCTGATTGAAGTTATTTTATTATTTATTTATTAAAAAAAAATTGGCAACAGGAAAGATTTTCAACAGTGGTAGGTTCAGTCCCATTTTGATGCGTTTCAATGACGATAAGTTGGTTTATTAGTATTCGATAAAAGCGACCTTTTTAGTGATAGTAACAGCCCCAAAATTTGATAGAATGCATTGTTATCGACATCGAACCTCACTGTCAAGTTTCAGCCCGATTGGATGGCGACAAGGGGGTTAATTAGGACACCACAGATTCCTCTCCCATCAACAAACAAACATACAAAAGCGAAGTTAAGATAAAGAATTTAAACACTGCTAAACAATGCCACGAAGGAACAGTTTTTTGTCAATTTGGAGAGTTTTATCTAGTTTCTGAAGCTCTGTTAAAAAAAACTCTCGATCAAAAATATGCAGATTTTACCAAGCAATATAGGTTATTTTTGCAATTAATTACTTTTAAGTCCCAACTTCTTCATTTGACGAGCATCAAAATAAAGTTGATTTGGACCAAACGCTATGATGGATGTGTCTATGTGTGTTTCTGAATAGAACAACACGGTTGGTTGTATTCAGATTACTGGCGCCGTCAGCAACACGAGGGCTATAATGCGCCGAAACATTCGTCATTAGACAAGCCAACATACATTTACAAACACCCATGCCTAACACGGGACTCGAACCCGCAACCTCGTGTTCTAGAAGCTAGCACGCTAACCACTATACCGTTTGGTCGGCATAGAACAACACGGAAAAATCCACACTTTTAACGTGTACCACTTTGGATATCAATGATTTAAAGTTATTTTTGAGTCTTTATGTTAGAGATTTTTGTACTGTATTTGTGTTATGTATTTGTGATTTTTCGAAATTAAATAATTCCATGAATTGCATCCTAATGATTTTTGACACACCAATTACCATATTGTTTCAATTCACTGCAGTAAGCCCAAATCCATTTAGACTATGATGAAATTGCAATGGTATAATTCTTTTTAATGATGATACCTAATCGAAAGGGGTAGGATGTTAATAGATCATTTGAAATTCCAATAGTTCCCCTGCCATAACATTGCAAGGAATACTAATCTCTTTTCTCGTAAAACTCTTTTGATATTCTTATGAATTTGGATACTTAATTGCATTAATTGTACGTAAGTAAAGAAAGTTTTTTCGTGTATATTCCACCATTTCACATAGTGGTTGGCAAGGTCGGTATGGACAATTCTAATATCTTTTTGGCAATGTTCCGTTTTTAAAGTAAGTATAACCAATTTTTTTTTTTTTTTTACTTTTACATTTATAAATCTATTTCTGTACTCAAATTTTCTTTTCAGCGATTGAATTTTCCTAGTTTTCTTAAAGTATCTCGCATTGCATTTCTTGCAGTACCATATCACTTTCAAGCTTTTAGAAATTTTAAGTTTTTGAAAAATATGTGAATATCTTTTTTTTCTCTTTCAATTATTCCCAGGATATTCGTATTTGAGCTTCTATGCTTAGGTCCTAACTTCAGTTTCTTTAAGAAACTTTCTTAAAGTTACTTACAGAAATCTTATCTGGGTAGTTTAGGGTGAGCGTTTGTTTGGGGAGAAGATATTTTCCCCTTATATATCCTAATTTATGAGTTATAACTTAGAGCACAAATAGAATCTGATCATAAGTTGGTATATTTAAGTTTTGGGTGATTCATTTTTTTAATTTTTTTTTTAAACTTTTGATTTTTTACCGAAATACACCCTCAAAAGTTTCTATGTAATAAAATATTATGCCATGCAAAATTCTATTAAATTTAATTAATATTTAGAGGTAGCGCATAGCGGTCAAAAATTGAAAATTTTGTAAATATCTATACTAAAACGCTTATTACGTTATTAAACCATAAAAAAAATCATCATCTAAAATCATTAATTTACAAGGTACAACGTTTTTGGCATATTACAGCATCATATAAAAAAAAAAAAAAAATCTTGATGTACTAAAACGACACGGCGACGCCAGAGAAACATTGAGATTTGTGGTCGCTAGCACACACGTCAAGAAAGTGAATCTACACTCGAACAGTTGCCCAGTAGTGGTCAGTTTATCGGTGTTTTTTCAAAGATCGTATGTTTTTTATGTTTATTGTAAGTTTGATCGGATTGTGAGGACAAATGAAAAGATACGAAAATATACTATTGAGCTTGGTTGTTCAACTAGCTATGACAGTTCCTGTGTGTAAACTTTCCTCGAAACTCAAAGTTGCTGTAAATTACAGTCATCCTCTGATTCGAAATGTAATTCTTCGTGATGTTTAACAGAAATTACTGAAGTTGTTTTGTCAACACGAGACCAACTAAATTTACAATAAGTTAATGCTCTATACGATGGGCTAGAAGCAATCAGCGTAAAAATTCAACTTTAGGCATCCCCCACTAATTTTCTTCAACAGTGCCACTAAGACGGCGAGCCTTTACAAGATATAACAGGATAAGACATAGTTGGTAGTATAATATTTATGATCATGGGAAAAGACTTAGAGTAGCTGCTTCCGAAGTATAGTAGATCATGTGCAAAAAATGTCTTCTGGTCATGTAACAACTACAGTCTATGAAATTCTGGAGCATTGGGAATTAGCCGAAAATATTAAAGCTATGTGTTTTGACACGAAGGCATGCATTCTGATTGAGCAAAAACTTGATCAAGAGCTTTCTGTATCAAACATTCAGGCTGTATATAGGTGAAATAGCGTTAAATGCAGTGTTTTCAACCTGGCGTTTCATCTGACCCAGATACTTTTCTTTTCAAGCGCTTTAAATCGATTTGGAAATCCAATAGCAATAACAAAATACTATGAATTCATCACCGATGCAGTCACTATCCAATTAGAAGCAGACCGAAAGGATGATATCATTGCTTTTGCTAAAGAAATGTTCTTCTTTCTCTCAACAATTACTTTGCGATCTTGGAATTGGTATGAATTTTCTTAGGTAGTCCTTCTCCTGACGTAAAGGTACATTCTATGAATCCAGTGGACTTCACTGGGCAAGATGGAGGTAAAAAGCCATACAGGCCATCAAGATATGGATATTCAAGAGGCAATTCAGATATAAAAAAGAGAGAAGAAAAAGTACATAGAGCCATTGCTATATGTGCTTACTGCATCTACTTGAAGTTGTGTTTTCTTGCCACTCTTACAATTGTTGCTTCAAATAACAACTTGGCTACCTTGAAGAAGCTTTATGATTGCGAGAACATCATTGTAGGTATTTGTCGACCAAACGGTATAGTGGGTAGCGTGCTAGCTTCTAGACCGTGAGGTTGCGGGTTCGAGTCCCGTGTTAGGCATGGGTGTTTGTAAATGTATGTTGACTTTTCAAATGAAGAATGTTTCGACGCAGTATAGACCTCGTGTTGCTGACGACGCCAGGTAATCTGAAAACAACCAACCATTGAAGGTATTTCTAGTGTTTCAATCAAAAAGGTTCTTTCTCAACTTGTGTATCTCGAAGAGGAACTTGTTTTTTCTCTTTTTCATAGGAATGCTGGTACAAAAACCACATCCAAAATTATAACAGTACCTTATAATGAAAGTCCCAATTTAGAGAATATTACAAAGAAAGTAACTCTAATTGAAAACTCTATCCCCAAGCAAACTCGAAAAAAATTTCCTTCAAACTCACTGAGGTTCTGTGATGTAATGGGTATTAACAAATTATGTTCTTCTTACCGACCCAGAGAAATGGCAAGAAAACAAAGAGTACCTAACTGAAGAAAACATTATTAGGGACATTAGGGTAGTGAATGATGTAAAAAGATAGCTTCCAGACCTCAGAAAAAGTACTTTATTAGGAAAGTGATGTGAGCTATTACTGATGAACTTTCAGGATAAATTGGTAAACTAACAATGTCATCAATCTTTATTACATAAATTAGACTATCAAATATTGTATTTTTCACAATCAAAGATTGTTTTCCATACAAATTATAAAAACTTTTATACTGAATAGTGTATGTCATGTTACGTTGAGCGGCGTAAGGCTATTACATAAAATTCTTAAAATTCAAGTTGATTGCGCACCACTAAATATTGTCCAATTTTCATCAAATTCAGCCTTAGTTTTTTTTTTTTTTTTTTTTTTTTTTTTTTATGGTGGCAGGGAAAAAAATTAGCCAGTGCCCCAGTGAAATTTCGAAATTTGAAATTTTGCCCCTGTTTTTGAATTACCCTAATTTGCGTGCTGTCTGTCACACTTTGATCTTTAAAATTTAGCATATAATAGACAATCAATATCTGTTGTTTTCAAATATGTATTTCTTTTGGTACATTACTTTTCATTTTATTCATTAAATTTAAATCGGAAGTTATAATTAACTTACAACTAACTAGAGACTCAAATGCCCTATTTGCTTAGATGCCGAAAATTAAAGAAAAAATAATGGTTAATTGTTTATACGGTATGTTTGTATTAAAAATAATCAAGTGTCAAAAATATGCATATGCTTCAGATTTGAAATCTTAGTACTAATAACATTGCTGCAAGTAATCGAAATAGTTCCCTTCAGATTGTCATCCCTTCATGGTATTGAAATTGAATTCTGGATATTCATCTTTGATATCATCACAAAAGTAGTTTTTCTGAACATTTGTTTGCACTTAAAGAACTGGTTTTTGTTTAAAAGACATCGAATACGTAAATTGAACTTGAAGTACCGAGAACAAAATAAATACTTAACATAATGGGATCTGTCATTCCATTTGAAGTGCTGTCGAAAAATTTTTGTTCCAAGGATTTATAAATGAATTGAAGTCCTGCTTTTTGTAGTGAGATAATATTTTGGATATCATAAATATATTTTGAAGTTTAATATTAGGTATAAAGATTCATTATAGATTTCATTATATGCATATGCACAGATGGAATATTCAGATATATTAAAGATATAGATACTCATAGAGATAAAATGTTATATATGTATACAATTATAGATGTGTTAGATTCAGAAAGTTCTGTATTGCACAGAGGGAATATTTAGAAATTTTAAGAATATCAAAATTCATAGATATAAAATGATATATATGTATACAGTTATAAATGTGTTAGATGCAGAAAATTTTACATGTATTACACAGATGGAATATTCAGACATTTTAAAGATATATAAATTCAAAGATATAAAATGTTATATAAGTATACAGTTGTGGATGAGTTGGATGCAGAAAGTCATACATGTATTGCACAGATAGAATATTCAGACATTTTAAAGATATAAAATTCATAGATATAAAATTTTATATATGTATGCAATCATCGATGTGTTAGAGGCCAAAAGTTATACATGTATTGCACAGATAGAATATTCAGACATTTTAAAGATATAAAAATTCATAGATATAAAATATTATATATGTATGCAGTCATTGATGTGTTAGAGGAAAAAAGTTATACATGTATTGCACAGATGGAATATTCAGACATTTTAAGGATACAGAAATTCATATATATAACATGTTATATATGAATACAGTTATCGATGTGTTAGATGCAGAAAGTTATACATGTATTGCACAGATGGAATATTCAGACATTTTAAAGATATAAAAATGGTATAAAATGTTATATATGTATGCAGTCATCGATGTGTTAGAAGCAAAAAGTTATACATGTATTAGATGGATAAGGTTATGGAAGACAGAAAATTGTAGAGAAAGTTATAGATGCATTACATGCAGAGAGTTATACATGCATTACATGCAGAAAGTTATACATGTATTAAATAGAGAATGTTAGGGATAACAGAAAATGATAGATGTATAGAAAATATAGATGATAAAAAGTTGTAAAGAAAGTGATAGAATATTAAATACAGAAAGTTGCAGATGATAGAAGATTGTAGAGAAAGTTATTGATGTATTAGATATAGTAAGTTATACACGTATTGGATCGAGAAAGTTATAGATGACAGAAATGGGAGAGGAAATGGTGTTTAAAGTTATAGAAGATAGTAAAAACGGGTAGAAAGTGATAGATGTATTAGCTTTAAAAATTTAAAGATATATTGGATTAATAAAGTTATAAATGACAGAAAATTGTAGATTTATTAGATATAGAAAGTTATCCATGCATTACCTAACAAGTTATTTAAAATCTTGCATATTATTTTGAATGTCTGTATTTATCATGCTAACATTTTCACTTGATTTGTTTCCTTAATAAATACATTGGTTTTACTTGTTCTTGAATCTAAGTAGAGAATTAAGATTGTGTAAATATTTTATGCATGACATTACCTTAAAAGACAGCAGCTAATTACGTACCCTATAAGTTTAGTATTTAGTTGTATATAACTTTAAAGGCTTATATTTGAGCAGCTTATCCATCTAAACATATACCATCATGTCTCTTTATCGCAAAATTTGTAAGTATCCGGTCAAATCTGTCCAAACCGTCATGTGCTTATCAGTATGATACGTTGATGAGATGGTCGCATATACAGAGTAATCTAGGGTCATTGTATGAGGTAATTTTAACGGAGATAATTGAATTTTAGTGAAGAGGAGAAGATCGAAAGCTCATTTTCATTCGCAGAATAATTTCAACACGGATATAACAGGATTCAATAAGGTTTTCTATGGGGTTAATTTTATGTTTAGATAAGCGAACGGTAATTGTATACTTTATTGAGTGCATAATTTAGTCAACTGGAGTTAAAAAAATTAATGTGTTATTAAATTTCTTAACTCCTGTTGATTAAATTAATGTGTTATTAATTTTCTTAAGAGCGAATAAATATGGGAGAGGGTAGCAGTTCGGCAAATTTTATATTTGAATATTTTGGTCTTGATATATGCATATTTATATTTGAAGTTTTATCGGCATTAATTAGAAGGAAATGTTGGACAACTTGTCAATTTTAGCAAAGTTCCTTACCATAATTAGAAAGAAAAATATTGTTTTTTGAGTGAAGTGTACTTTTGTTGAATTGTACTACTACCATGGAACAACCATGAACTTTCAACAAATATTTAGTGTCCGATTTTCTTTTGTTATTTTTAAATAAACAAATTCTCATTTTGTTAAAAAATTACATGTATGTTGTCTGTAATCCATAGAATGCCTAAGAAATTTACATAATTCTGGGATATTTTATCTAAAATAAAAAGATAATTATTGTATAATTTTCCCTAGGCGTTGTATATTATATCTAAGCATTCAATAGATTAGCGAGTATTATTGAGGCAAAGTGAAAAAATTTCATATTATTGAAAGACGTGAATTCCTCAAACATATAAACATTGTTTTGATGATGTAATGGAAGTTCCAGGAAAAAACTTTTATTAAAGTTTCGTAAAGGAAAATTAAAGTTTAGCAAAACAAAATACATGCCTTTCTTATTAAAGAAACCAAATTTTCATACAAGAAAATTAAAAATTAAAATTAACCCACTTGTTGCAATCTGATAGACTTGAATAAGTAAAACTGTTTTTAAAAAACTGTGTAAGTAAAACTGTTATTTTGTTACTTAAAACACAAATTCTGAGCCCGAGACAAGTATTAAAAGTCACGTGCCTTGTAATGTATTACTTGAAATAAATCGATGTATTTTATATTTTGTCAGTTAGTCATTACAGAATACTTAGGAAATGTGTGAAATGGTAATCGTTTTATTCTTTGTCTAAAAAGGCCTTTCATCCCTTATAATACCTAGGTATTCTTTGAAATGTCAGCTTTCATACATTGCGGTTAACTTATACAGGTTCAACAGCAGTAAAATTGTTGGTAAAAATAACAAAATATTCCAGATATTTATGGTTTTTAGTCAACTTATTCATTAATAGTATAAAACATTGAATATTCGATACATTACATTTTATAAAATGTCGGATTTTTTCGTAAAATATATGGTTCCAAGTTTTTTTCCCTCTTTTATTTAACTGAAGAAATTCAGGTTTAAATCGTCCTTCTAAGACATTTTTCTTTTTCATAAAATAAAATTTCCACGAATATTCTTTTTTTCGCAACAAATTTTGCGTTATCTCTACAAGTCAGCCACAAGTAAAGACCAGGGATATATTTAATAAATAAATAAATAAATAAATAAATAAATAAATAAATAAATAAATAAATAAATAAATAAATAAATAAATAAATAAATAAATAAATAAATAAATAAATAAAAAATCAACAGTATTGAATTTTATCTCGTGAAATTCGTTGAAATGTTTTGCAATTACCTTAAAATACCTTACCTCCCCTCCCCCTTGTAATAAGGTTTAGTGTGAGTCGTCTAGACGTTGTTAAGATTTATCGGCGTAGTTTATCTGTCCTATGGTTTTATAATAAGATAATCTAATACTTCCAAATGAGCTACTTTTATCTAATTATATTTATATGAATTACTAATTTTATATGTGATTGCTTTAAGCTGCAGCTTGTTGTTGCCCCACGTATCTATTGCTTATATTTGGCAACAATATCTGTTAAATTATTACTTCATATGAGTTTTTATAGATGTAATAACAACAGTATTGAACGGTCATTAACAAACTTGCAAGGTGTATAGCTATTGGTTTGTTTATTATAAATTCTTTTAAGTTTTTATGATCTTGACAATAAGGTTTTGTTAATGAATTTTAACCTTCAATTACCCTTATGTTTACATAGGGTAATAAAAGTATAGAATGCGGTCAAAAAAAAGGGGAAAAAAAATTCTCCCTGTTTTAGAACACCCTGATTTTAAAAAAGTGTTGGTGGTGGCCATGGGACCTACCATTAAGGTTTTCGTTAAAATCGCGCATTCATATAAGGTTGAAATCATGAAAACATCATGTTTTTCAGCCATTGCTAAAAAGCAAATCTAAGTATTTTGATTAAAATCTCATTGCTAAGCCTCGTAAGGTGCTCTAACGACCCAACCTCCGAAATCTCCGTACAAATGTGATAAAAGCGTAAAGAGTTGAAAAACGAGTGCCTTTAACACAGAGCTCCCTGCCCTTGAACATTGCGCATCAACGATTGATATTTTTCTGTTTCACGAACAAGAAAGGTAAATGTAAGATCCCTCGAATAGCATCGCCAATTTCGTCTTTTGGAGGGGTTTTTTTTCCTTCTTTTTTTTCTTTTTTTTTTTCTGATCCATGTAAAATTGATTGTCAAACATTTCGCCAGACTGGCCATTTTTCTTAAATGAGTGAAAATATGAAAACGAAAAATAACACCACATCGGATTTCAATGCAATAACCAATATTATAGTGTAATTGAAAGTTGTGCGATGTTCCACACCCCTAGTTATTACTGTTTACACCTGTTAAAATAATTTATTGGTTTCAAAGCAATTATTTGTCTCATATTGTGGTCAAAAAATTAAACATTAGGTGGAATGGGGTGGGAGTTGTTAGATGACCCTTTTTAACTTTCAACAAACTTTAAACAGATACAAATTTTGAGTGCAAGTTATATATTTATTAAGAATAAAGTGATCAGTTAAATATATTGCAATTACCTGAATCACATTTATGTACAAATGTATTTTATAGCCCTTTTAACTAGTGATATTTTTCTTATTTTGTCGGAACGTAGTAATATTCGGAACAGTGGTAGAGAGAATTTTAATTTTTAACAATCTTGAGTCTTTCTAAGCTTCTGGTTAAAATTTCATCGTAAATACTTTTTTTTCCAGGAAGAATCCCATTTTCGAAGAAGAAACTCAATGCATTCCTTGGCATTAAAACGCAAAACAGGAAAAAATTAAATTTTTCTTGAGATCCACCTCCAACAATGTACTTAGATTTTGTATAAAGGAATCATATTTTATATCTTTTTACATTAAGGGAGTTAGTCCTCAAAAATTTATAAATAATCATTTTTGAGTTAGTATTGTTCATTAAAATTTAAATTTTCTTCTTTAAAAGTATAGCTCATTTGTAATACCTCAACTAGAAGTATTTTTAATAATTTTTTGAAGACAAAATTGGTAATTATTGGTATAAGTAAAGTCTTCTTTAAAATGCTTTTTTCTCAAAACTACAATTTTCATTATTCATGTACCTTTTTCTCAAAAACTGCACAAACTATTCTAATAAAATGTTTACCACATATTCCTTTTATGTGTCTGTGGGAGAGACTTGTGTACCTAGGGCCATCACACTTTTATTGAATAAAGTTTAATTCTAATTTTTTTTTTACTCACTTAGGTAAGTGGCAACAGCCAATTGCTCTTAGGCAGCCATTTTGAAATCTTAGAGGAGAAAGCTGTGACAAGTTATAAGTGAAAAACGTTTTTATATGGTCTGCAGTAGCATTTTGCAGCTCATGTCTTTTATTGTTTTACAAAGTTATGTCGAATACTTTTCTTTGAGTTCTAGTAAATAATTTTATTTGTAACATTAAGTACTAAATGAGATGTTTAAATAAGTCCTTTCTCAATGTGCATTATTAGTAGAAGATATTTTATACGAAATTACCAAGTCGTGTTCTTAGGGCCACATAGTTGCTTATTGTGTTCAAATTGCCAAAACCAAAATCTGTTGATCGATAATCCATACAACTCCTTTTTTTGGAATCAGTTTTTCAAGTTATGAAAATACTTGTAATTCACTAATAATTTGACACTTTGTAATTTACTAATAATTTGACACTTTGTAATTTATTATAGTTGGTTATATGATAAACCAATGACTGATAATTACTTGATATAGTTTCTTTCATAAAATTCATCTGCGTATATTTGTTTCTGTTCATTATGGACTGAAACATCACATAAAGAGAATTAACTTAGGTACATCAGCTACTGGCCCTAGGTACAACGAGGTCTTGTATCTAGGGCCATTTGTGAAATTTCTTTAAAAACCTTCTATTTGATAAAATCTATTATTTTAAGTATTTATATTAATCCCAATGGGAAGAAATTACTACAACGATGTTTGCATATCAGTTTCACATTTTTAAACGGCTCAGTGGCTCATTTTTTGTGCATTGAAAAAAGGCGGCTCTAGATACATTAGTCTCCCTTACATACTCAAGTGAGATTTTGTCGTTATTTTAAAAATATTTTTTGTTTTGCCTTATTTGGCCAAAAAACTTGCGATTTTTTAAAAATTTAAGTGACTTTTTCATGAAAATGCATTACAAAAAGGAATTACAATCAAAAGTTAACTTCAGTAGAATAACAAGTGTCTATTAAATGTACTGAATAAAAATTAGGCTTCTATGTCAATTACTTTCTGAGAAAAAGGTACATGAAATATGCCAAATTAACATTACTGGTATAGAGGGTACCAAATCCCCTTTTGTTTCTATTCTCAAACATTAGACAACAACTTAGACGGAGATGCACGCTTCCTCTTCAAGATTTAGGCGAGACATGGCCTTAGTGTTGTCATTGCAAACTCAAGTAAACCCAACTCAACCGTTAAGGATTTAGAAAATCCAGGTCGCTCATTTAACATAACAGAACTCATTAACTAAAGGCTGACTGACAGTGAGTTTAATGCATTGACTGGATACCCCGAAATAACTCGTGATTGGCTGTCTCCTGGTTTAATAGGCTTAGCTTTTAATGCAATATAACTGTATGTGCATTTCTTAGCTTTCAATAGATTTCTTTTAATAATATTGTGCAGCACAACCCACTGGTGGTCATGCAAGTATATATGCGTCATTTGATCCTCAGTTTTTCCAGCAATACACAAGATTTTTAAATTTATAAATAAAATTTAAAATAAAATATTTTTAAAATATTTTATTAGGTTGATAGTTTATAACCTATCTAAAACAAACGAATAAAAAATAATTAAAAAAAAAATTATATATTTGAATTAGAAACATAATTTAAAAATTATTGCAGGGAAAACAACTGTAGAATTTTGTCCATTCTCTTGACCGTCAGTGGATTTTAAGCAATAAAATTCAACTTTACATCACACAAAAAATGTATTAAAATTACATTGTAAAATGCAACTGGTACAAGTAAACTGTTTTTTGATAAGTTGTTAAATTTTTTTAATTTATTTTTCTGTTTTGTGGAAAGAAAAAAATTTGTATTTTAAACATTGAAAAAATATATATATTTATTTTGACACTAAGAAAATTAGATTAAACGACCATGTATAGACAGTAAAATAAACTTAGTCAAAATCTACTATCTTAATTTAGATCAACCTTTTATTATGAATTGGTCTTTTTTCCTCATTTTTATTGATTGTTTTTAAATTTTTTTTTACCTAGTTTCAATTTAATTGAAAGTGTTCTATTCCACAATAAACAACAATAGTATTTCTCATATAAGGTCAAATTTTTAATCTTGAAGCTAAAAAATGCATATGAAAATGAAAATTAGAGCTCACTAAAAAAATATTAATGCGAAGTATAATTTTATAATTGAAAAGCCTAACTCGTATATTTCTTATCTCTAACTAAATCTATGACCTTTTAAATGTGCTAAACCTCGTAAAGCATAGGTACTTATGGAAGTTGTGTTATTGTAGAACGGTGATAAAAAAAAATATATATATATATTTACACAAACTACAACATATATAAAGTTTTTTAGTCTAAAAAAACGTGATCCTAAAGTTTCTGACTATGATCCTTCGATTTATTAAACGCATTTATCTCACCGGGGGAAAAAAAACTAAAAACGAATGGATGGGTGCATTGAAGCACCTCGCGCCACTGCGCATGCGTCCTCTTCTCCAATCGAATAAGTGTTTGGGCAGCCGAAAAAGCTGTTGATCCTGCCTGCGATCAGACAGTTGCATTCGGGATGCTCAGAGGCAAGGGAAGAGTGGGATCACTTCTCTTGGGATGCTCAAGCGTTTCCTCTTCACCGATGGAGAAACTTAAGAGTATTGTGCGTGATGTTTGATTTGCTCCTGTTCATTTCAATGAGAAGGTAGGATTTTAAAAAAATATGTTGTTTGTTTTTGTTGGAATATTTCTGTTTGGTGTAAGAGTTGGTGGAATTTAAAGCTATTAGGGAATTTTTTTTTGAAGTAATATTTTTATTTTTTAGAAAATTGGATTTTCAACTTTTTTTTTTACAAAGTGTGTTTTTCATCTTTTAGAGAGTCCTTAAATTGTTTGAGTTTATAAAGTTTTAAATGTTAAGAAAATTGCAAGTTAATGGAATTAATAACTTAAATTTTTGTTTTATGCATATATTATTGTAAGTTGTGGAAAAATTAGAAACCATTAGAAATTATGTTTGGAGTTGTAAGTTATTTATTTAGAAAATAGGAGTTTAATTTTTTTTAAAGTTAAGTTATCCCTTAGAGTTTAAGCAAGTGCCCATAAATTTATGAAATTTTTAAAGTTTTAAACGTTAAGGGAATTTATAAAACTTACAGTCGTTGTACTTACTAATAGTACATGTACAGTTGTTGAAATTAATAAATTAATTTTTGAGTTGATTGTAATTTACTTTCTTGATCTATTTATAGTTTGCATAAGAGTTAGAAAATTCTGAAGATCAATTTAAATTAGTATAGATATAAAAGTTTTCTTTATTTAGAAAATGGGAATTTCAAACTTTTTGTAGAAAATACTTTTTTCATGCTCTTATAAAGCTTAAGCAGTTGTTCTTAAATTAATTGAATTTGTCAAGTTTTAAATATTAAAAGATTTCATAGATATTTTGGTATTTGTTGAAATTAATAAATTAAATTTGTGTTGTTTGTATTTATTTCCGTTTTTTATTTATAAAATGGGAATTTCTAATTTTTTAGAAAATAAATTATTTTTTTCTTTAGAAATAATGCAGTTATCCTTCAATTAATTGTAATTAGTAGTTTTACATATTTAAAAGAAGACATATATCTTTTTTTAATTTTTATTAAAATAAATAAATCATAATTTTTAAGAATAGTAAATGTTTAATACACATGCTAATATCATTTATAATACTTGTGTAATAATAGTTTAATTCATATAAAGCATTTTCTCACACTCACAAATTTTAGGTTCAATTTTTTGCTGTTTCGGTTTGGTTTGTTGAAAATGGTTTTAACAATTATTTTTAAATTTTTGAGAAACAATTGAAATGCTAATAAATATGTAAAACGTTATTTTATCCACAAAACTGAGGTGTCACTACAAGGGGCTTTAAATATTTTTCAATTAGCTTTGATTTCAAATTGGATGTTTCATTCCTTAAATGTTTGCTTTAAAATCTCCGTACAGATGTGTCTAACGTACGGGGAAAAGTTTTTGGTGATTTAATATATTTTATTGTATTGGCAATATTAATATCTCCAATCACAAGAGAAAATATTTGATTAATTAAAGATTAATAAAGCAATAATTAAAGATGCAGAAAACATCAGTTGAAGGTAAATTTTATTCTTCATAATTATATAATATTACACATGCAGCAATATTCAATCTGATAAGAAACTTTCTTAATATAAATTTGCATTAGAAAAAGCAGAGTATTAGCATATTTCATTGCTTATAAATTAAATACTGTTATTATACTGCTAATATACTGTTTTGAAATTGTTTTTTTTATACTTCATTGGTTTTTGTGTACTTGCTGTTCTTGAACATGTACACATGAAATAAATTTTACCCATCTAACAAGGAAAGGTATCATTTGATAAAAATTTATTTTAAGTATTAATATAAAAGTATAGAATAAAAGGCTGTGTTTTTAAGAAAAATTATAAGATTCATTTTGTAATAACGCATGAAAGTTGCATATATTTATTTTGAATACAATTATTTTACTAACCGAAGAAATGAAATAATAAACATTTATTCATAAAATATCGTGTATCTTTTATCAAAGATGTATTCGTCTAAAATTTTTATTAACATGAATAAACTATATTTAACATTTTGAATTAAATTGGAATAAAACTTTTTTAATTTTCTGTATGAAAGTTAATTGTAATAAGACGCAAGTTTAAATAATTTAAAATTTACTTTCTATTCGTTCTCAATTATATCCTAAGAATTAATGTAACTATTAATTTTGTACGTTTGAAGATTATATATTGCTGAGTTATGAAAAAATAGAATAATGTTTGTTTACATTAATGTGTGTGTGCTTTTTACAATATGTATTAAATTCAAATATTATGATTAAAACTTTTTAAATCTTATATAAATCAGTTTTAATTGTTTAATCTTTTTCAAATTTAATTTTAAACCAGTTCAAAGGTTTAAATAACTTTTTTTAATTGTATGAATTTCTTATGTTTTTTAATTATAAAGAAAAACTGAACACAAAATTAATATGATTTCTATACTTATCTTACCCAAGTTTGTTTCATACTTTCAGAGTAGCCGAGAGTATATAAATATCCAAAATGTAATTAATTAAATTTTTGAAATTTAAGTACCATTTTAACTTCAAGATTTTACCATCAAGTAAAAATATTCAATCATCGTGTCACCATTTCTTTTTTTACTGGATTTTTTTTTTTTTTTTTTTTTTTTTTTTTTTTGGAATTGTATTTGTTATAACGTTTCCTAAAGATGGAATTTTAAGCATTATTTAATATTTTTGTAAGATCCAATTTATGTTGATACCTGCTTAATGTAGTAATGATAAATGTTATTGACTTATTTCACACATTCTCTTTATTTTTCCATTTAATTTTAAAACTTCAAATTTGTTTTTATAACTATATTGAGGCACAAGCAAAGTGTTGTTCTCTATTATTTGAGACGAGATACTATTCGGTGGTTTCTTTTTAAAGTAATCATTGATGTTTAATTATTTTAAGATTTAAGCAAAAGAGTCTATACATGAGAAAAACCGGTCTGAAAGACTCTTTCGGAACATATTGAAGGAACTTCTGTAATTTCCTATTTCGCAGAAGTAAGACAAGGCGAAATAGACTCTTACGTAAAGAAACACAGGAGTTCAGCTGATATCGGAAATCGAATATTAAGGAGGAAAAATACAAACTTTTTACAAAATATTTATCAATGCATTCTCGGTAAATATTTTACTTATTTAAAATTCAATCCCGAAAGTTAAATAATGTGTTTCTTGTAGCATTAAAGCAAGCACCGAAAAATGTTGAAAATGAAAAGAGAAGATTGTATTTGAAAAAAGAAAACTCTGAATTTTCTTTATCTTTTTTAAATTGAAATTTTACAAACTTCAGGCACTAAACGAACTAAATTTTCTTCAAATTTTAGTTTTAAACTCTAAATTCTAGTAAATGCATAAAAATTCTATTTTTAGATGTTTAATTAAAAAAATCAGAGATAGCGATATTCAAGTTGACTTAAAACATAAAGATATGACTTTGGGATTCCTTTACCAATGTATATGGGAGTTTGAGTTTCTCCATCAATAAAAATATTTGAAATTTAAATAGCAAACATATTTTTTATCGCGTGTTCAGACAGATATCAGACAGAATTTATCTTTATATTGAATTCAACTCAATTATCGTAACTTTTAGTATTTTAATAAAAATGCAATTCCAACCCCATTTCGAGTGAAATATTTTTACACTCCTGTCAAACAAATACACTGTCAAACCAAGTTACTTCTTTTTTTTTCTAAGCACTACAGCCTGTTACAGGCCAAGGCTGGCTCATAAATTCATCTCTATCTGACTCCATCCGGAGCAATAGTCTTCCAACTGTTCACTTCCATCTGTTCTAGGTCTTTTTTAACACTATCAATCCAACTGGTAGGTGGTCGTCTTCTTCGTCGTTTGCCCTGTATAATTGTATTTTGTATGTATTTAGAAAATGCATTTTTTTTTGGTTGGGAATGCATTATCATATCTATATATATATATGCTCTAGCCATCTAATAAGATACGCTTTTACCATTTTCTTTTTATCGGGTTCACCATATTTTTTGTCAGTTTCATGATTATATGCGATTCTTCGTTCATTATTTTTGTTCATTGGCCAAAAAACTTTTATTCGAATTTTTCTTTCAAAAATCAGTAAAAGGTCCTTTTCTGCTTTGTTTAGTGTCCTACATTTGCTTCCATAAAGGACAACAAGTCTTATCAATGTCTTACCCAGGATTATTTTTGTTTTAGTGCTGATAACCAAGTTACTAGTGTATGATAAAATTTAATTTTTTTTTTTTTAAACAAATATGGGGGAACAATCGGGTAGCAATAACTTATTTTTATTTTATATCTATAGAAGCAGTGATTAGTGGAACAGTTTTCCTCCCCACTTTTTGAACTTTAATTGATTCTCATTTGTGATTTGAACTTAATTTTGCAGTTTGTGGTGTTTGCTTCCCCTCTAACAGGAACATTAGTTTTTGAGGAACTTCCAAGAGCAGTATGTAAACACAGTTTAGTTTATATGCAGTTTCTTTATTGGAGGTTTCACACTTAACCATAAATGCATATTGTTGCCAATTATATTCCTTAAATGCATAGTGATGCAGATCCGCATCATATGTTTAAAACCTCATATCTCTTTATGTAGCAAACTTTGCATAGTGGTTTTTTTTTTTTTTTTTTTTTTTTTTTTTTAATTTTACCAAAACTATTTTATTGTTTCTGAAAGCAATTAGAATCTTTCACAGTTTATTTCTTTATCTGTGACATTTTTATTGTTGGGTTGCCCTATTGCCTGGGTATAATTTTATTTCGGCGGTTGTTACGAATTACGATAATTTATATAAAAAGTGTACAAAATATAAAAAGTGTACATTTATATAAAATTTATACAAAAATGCATCAATATGCAAAAAAATTGGGGGGGGGGGGAGAGAGGGGGGATTTTTATCATTAGCTACACTCATTTTCCAGTTCATTTCAAATTTTATTTATTAAAAAAATTTCATGTGATTGAAGGTCAATAACGTGTTAGATTAAAATAGTAACGTAGAATTGCCAAATAAATAGAATTCACGATCATAATTAATCATGCAAATTTTCCTCTTGAGTGAAATGTCTTCAATATTACGTTATTTTATTTATACTTTTCAATGAATTGAGAACAATTCATTATAAAATTAGTTTTTATGATTTAAAGAATAAGAGAAAACCCCAAAATTAGCGGGAATTCAGAAAAGTTAGGCGGTTGCTACTTGCAGAAAAAATAAAAACCGAACAAATGATAAATCTCCGCAAATTTTTTTTATTTGGAGTGCTTTTTTCTGGAATAGGCATTTTCGCCGGAGACAAAGATTGAAGATTTTCTATACCAAATTTGACAAACCTTACATGGTTAGGTTAGGGGTTCAACTAACAGGGTGATATCTTATTTTTACTTTCAATTACCCATATGTATTATACATAAGGTAATGAAAGTAAAGCATTCGGTCCCAAAAAAATTTTACATTTTTTTGCATTTCTCCACGTTTTGGAACACCCTGATTTCAAAAAAGGGATATAGAAAAAAAGTCTGTCTGTGTGTCTGTGGTCAGCATAATACCCGAACAAATTGACCTACGATGTTCAAATTTGGTATGCGGGTTGCTGGTGGCCATGGAACCTACCATTAAGGCTTTCGTCAAAATAGCGCATGCGCATATGGTAGCTGCCATTGAAAAAAAAAATCATGTTTTTCAATGATTGCTAAAAAACGGCTCCAACTATTTTGATAAAAATCGCTGTGCTAATACCTCTTAAGGTGTTCTAAACATCCCCACCTCCGAAATTTACGTAAAAATGCTTTAATGGCGTACAAAGTTGAAAAACGAAGGCCTTCAACACAGAGTTCTCTTTCCTTGATCATACCTCATCAGCGATCGGTTTTTATTCTCCCCTCAGTTTCACTTATAATAAAGGATAATATAAGGATTATAGAAAAGTAATTGAAAGCTGTGCGATGTTCCACACCCCTAGTTTACTTACGAATTAGTTTATATTTATGAATAGTCTCTTTGATAATAAATATGAAAAAATACAGTTAGGAATTATATTTTTTGATTTTACATAATTGTCTGAAATTGCGAGTATTTGTTTACGCTGAAATGAGCACATGCTTTTGTGAAAGGCTTTAAATAATTTAGTAGATTCATTCTTAAGATAAATTTAAAATTTATATATTTAATAACTGTTTTTTTTTTTTACAAATATGATTTGCGAAAAATATTAATTAAATATATTTTCAATTACTTTACTAAAAAGATAGGGAAATTTGATAATTAAAAATACTATTAATTGAAGAAAATTAAATTTACACTTGCTAATCTTTTTTTGGTAAAGTTTGTTTTAGAATTACATTTTTAATTGAATAAACATTTTATTCGAATATATGAATAATTTATTAAGTTTCTAATGTATATTTTATTTTAAAGAATCACCAGAGTTGAGATGTAACTCTACATAAAAGCTTCCTAAATGATTTGTAAAAGTTTATTGACTTAAAACATTCATTTCAATTTAATAAAAAATGTGAATAACTACAAAAATTCTAAATAGAAATTACCTTTTTCAACGTCAACTAAGTTTTTCTTTATTGTAAACATTTTTTCCCTTTAAATTAAGCACTCATCCCATAACGTTTTTCTGCCTTTTCTTAAAATTTCTAAGAAAACTTTCAAAGGAATATACTATTGAACTTAAATGTAGATTTCATTCGGCATAAAGCTTCTTTTTATATCTTAAACGCAATTATTTAAAACTTGCATTCGTAATTATTTATATTTATTTCCATTTTAAGATAGCTTGGATTTAATGACTCATAACTCAGCAGTTTTTGAATTTCTTTGATTAATATACTATATTAAACAGTCAAACTTTAAAGATTTTTTGTAAAAAAATGTTTTTGAAATGATTTTTATATATTTTTTTCTAAATTTACGAGGATAATTTTATTTTTATGAGGAAGTGATTAATGATCTGAAAAATAACTTAAAAGAAATACGCAACTGATTTTATAGAAATTTCAATGCGTAAAATGTTGAATCATTCCAATCTTTATGGTTTTGACATTCGAGTTTCGCTTGGAGTATAGATGTCACAAACTTGTTTTTACTAATGATCCTTTTTCTTAGAAAAAATTACTTTCATCATAGCAAATAATTCTAGACGAGATATTTTTCTCAAAGTTAATGCGATAATTGTTTTCTTGATTTATGCGTTATGTACTAGTTGTCTTTTAAATTGCTAAAGTAATCAATTTCATTTACGAAACAAGTCTATCAAATAAAACCAATTTAAAACCCTAAAGTGTGTTAGAAAATCTGGAATGTAGTTTTTCCTCTTACAAAATTGTTTTGGGACATTTTAAAATTTTTAGTTAAATTAAAATATGTTCCTCGCCAGTAGATGTTACGTAGATGGAAAAAAAAAAAAAAAAGGAAAAAAAAAAAAAAAAAACCACCTCAGTAAAAGGCTTTTGGTTCCAGATACAAATCAATTTAAATTTACAATCATACAGCATTAAGTAAAAACAAAAATAAACATTCAAAATTTTTGAGTAAAGGGTATATTTTGAACGAAGGATGATTTTATAACATGGTATTTTAACACGTTGACAGCCACGAATTTTTCACGATCCCGGTCCAAGACTGCCAAAAGAAGCAAGCGCTTAGCGTGGAAGATTATCACAAAATAATATTAGAAAATTATCAAAAAATATAAAAATTTATTTCCTTGTATAAACTTTTTTTTTAATAAAATGTAAAATTCTATTTTCTGTTCATTTAATCCCAACTTGATTTTTTATTCTCCTTCTCGAGGCCATCTATTCATATTTACACTGTTATGTTACGAGTTTCCTCTTAGCTGTACAAATATGACAAGTAATGAAGGGATGAGACAATTCGTAGAAGGCATCCTGAGCAAGTAAACAACCTACGAGATATCTCGTAGTTGGTAGTCAACGTGTTAAAATGAAGGAACTAATTGCAATAACAAATTGATTTTCACTGCATTTAAATAGATGTGCCAAGGTTTTTCACATTTTCTTCATAAGGGGTAATCTATCATTTGTGAGGCTTTTGCATGTCACTGTCCAATTTTAGAAATTAAAACAAAATACTATTTTTAAAGCATTTAAAAGTGTTTGAGTAAGAAAATCCAGAATTTCATAGATATCTCATAGGCTAGAATACTAAATTATGGGTTTTTAATGTATTTAAAAAAAAAAAAAAACTAAAAAAAAAAAAAAAACTAAAAAAAAAAAAAAAAAAAGCTGTAACGATATTGAATTGAAACTATTATAATTATAAATCAAACATTAAATTTATATTGTATTTTTTAAATATATTGTCTAGTTACTAAAAATAATTTTTTTACTAGAACATTATCAAAATAATTACAAAAACTATATTTTTTGTTATTTAAAGTTTAATAACCTTTTTGTAAGATAAATATTTTTAAAAGCCTGTTAGTAATTAAATTTGTTTTTTTATCTGTAATAGTTCTTGCAAAAAGGTGTATAAACCATTAAAAATATAGTACTGAGAAAATCAAATTTAAAGTTAACAATCACCTTAATTCAGATGAATTCTGCACCATATGTTTTTTCGTTGCTGCAAACTGTTATGTACTTACTATAAACAATATAAAAGCAGCTACAATTAAAACCTCAAATGATTTTTGATTCCGGATTCCATGATATCATAAAAGTTTTTCAACACATTTTTTGCTTGAGCGAGTATACTCGATTTCATTGAAATTATTATAGCCTCCTCTTCAGAGGTGCCATACAACTCTAGTCCAATTTCCATAACTCATAAACACAGGAGCCCCTTACCTAAAACTAGTGCCACCAACAACTATGCACCAGTTTATCTCTCACTTTTCATCGAAGGTTAATAAAAAAAAAAAGTGTTTATGGATCTCAGAAAATTGCCGATCTTCTAGTTATGACTTTCTATGAACAGTTGTCGTATGCACAACCTCAAAAGGAAACTTTACGGTTCACTTCTTGTTACTGCAGTTTACTGTACTCCAAAAAGAAAATGAAACGGGAACAACTCGCGGAGGACGCATAAACATCTTTCCAGTAAAATTTACGAGTCAGTACCTTCCACAAATACTGACAAGGGACTTCAAGCCCCGCTCGGCCACACATACATGCAGTAAATAAAATAAGGCCGAGAGTCAATATCGAGTCCACTCTCTGAATCTATATCCTATCCAAAATAGCTCAGCACACATCGCTGAGTTGTTTGCCTTGATCAGAAATGAGTTTTTTATGTGTCGGACGGGAGGATGTAAAAAAGATGATGTCGAGGAGGAAAAAAACTAGAGGGAAGTTTGGTAGGTACGTGTCTGAGAAAATGTATGTAGGCAAAGTCGTGAAAAATGAATGGGCGAGACTGAAAATTGCTGAAGAGCTTCGAATAAGGGTTAGTGATTACTTGAACTTATGAGATTCAATATTAAGAATTAGGGCTGATATTATTAATAATATACAACCCAAATTCAAAATAATAGAATTTTCTAAACAATATTTGGCAATGCGTTGTGTAAAATGAACATATTCAAATTAAAAGTGGGCCACATGTTAGTCAGTAATTGGTAAAACAATTTTAAACAACTATACAGATATTATTTAAACAATTTAAGGGAAGTTAACACATTTCAAAATTACATTAATTTTTTGTATGGGTCAAAAAACTAGAATAATCAAATAATTCAATACGAATTTGAAAAGCTGACAAAATATTTGCATACCTGTTAACCAATAGGTTGTGACAAGTATAGAGTTTGGCACTCGGAAAATCTTTCGTTAGTCTTTTGCTGAAAATGGGTCGTCAATGTTATATTTTTGCAGCAATGAAATCGTATATTTTATCATTGTTTAAAACTGGAAAGAAACAACAATTTATCTCGGATCAAATGAATATTTCACAATCTACGGTTTCAAAGATTTTAAAGGAATATAGAAGAACCGGCCAACTAAAATGTAATCGAAGTAAATGTGGTAGAAAGCTTATACCAACTGCCAGAGATGATTTCAAATTAAAACGAATCGTCCAAAATAAGCACTTTAAAACTGTTTTTTACACCAATAAGTGTTGAAAAGAACCTTCAGTTGTTCTAAAGTCAACTACACTTAGATGATTACATAAATTTGAGTTTCAATCGCGAGTCCTCAAAGTAAAACCAAAGATGAACACGAAGAAGAGATGTACACGACTCTCTTGGTACAAAGGAAAGCTCATCTGGGTGCAACATAACTGAGAAACTGCTTTCTTTAGAGATAAATCTTTATTTCAAATATCTGTGGATGAAGGAAGTGTTCGTGTTCAGATTTTAAAACGTGATGTATTTGATAAATCTTGTTTAAAACTCCAGATGAGCTTTTTTTTTTTTTTTTTTTTTTTTTTGTTGCACCAGTAGAGTCGTTTGCGTCTATGCTTCAAGTTCCCTCTTTGGTTTTCCTTGGGAACCCGCGATTGAAACTCAAATTTATACAATCGCCTAAGTGTAGTTGATTTTACAACAACATCTGCAGATTCTTTCCAACACTTATTGTTGTACAAAACAGCTTTAAAGCGATTATGTTGGACGATTCTTTTTAATTTGCTTTCATCTCTAACAGTTGTTGTATGTTTTCTACCACATTTACTTCGGTTACTTATTAGTTGGCCGATTCTTCTATATTCCTTTAAAATCTTTGCAACCGTAGATTGCAAAACATTCATTTGATCCAAGATAAATTGCTGTTTCATTCCACCTTTAAACAATGATAAAATACACGATTTCGTTGTTTCAGAAATATCACATTGATGACCCATTTTCAGCAAAAGAATAACGTAAGATTTTCCGAATGCCAAGTCTTGTTCTTGTCGCAACCAATTGGTTAACAGATATGCAAATATTTTATCTTCTTTTCCAATTCATATTGAATGAATTGATTATTCTAATTTTTTGACCCAGATAAAAATCAATATACATTTTAAATGTGTTAAAGACCCTTGAATTGTTTAAATAATATATGTATAGTTGTTGAAATTCGTTTCACCAATTCCTGAATAACATGTGGTTCTCTTTTAATTTGAATATATTCATTTTAGACGACGCATTGCCAAGTTTTATTTAGAAAGTTAAGTTATACTATTATTTTGAATTTAGGTTGTACTAGAAATGTTTATGGATTATATTTGTACCCAAGAAATTAGAGGATGCTAGTTCTATTTATTTTGATTCCAATTTTAGTATTGTGATATTACGTACATTTTGTGCTAATTCTAAAGATAAACATTTCTATCTTCAACATGGCTTTATAATGGATGGGTAAATTTGAAAAAGTACCAACAGCACGAAGAAAAGCATTTTGTTAACTTCGACCAGCACTCCTGTAATATTAGGTTGGGTGGGTGCATTGGGAATTTTTTCAGTAGCTATATGAGAACTCTAATGCATTAGTGCTCTCATAATGATGCACTCTCTTAATTATGCACTCTAATGCACTGAAATATCTTTAGAGAAAGATCTGGTCTACTAAGAGTAATCCTAGTATTAAGTGGTTTAGGGAACATCATTCATAATTTTTTTCAAAGAGAAACTGTCCCGCATTTGTATCAGAAATGTTAGAAAACCCGTAAAATGTTAGAAAACCCGGTTTAGGGAACATCATTCATAATTTTTTTCAAAGAGAAACTGTCCCGCATTTGTATCAGAAATGTTAGAAAACCCGTAAAACGCCCAACAGGCTACCAGTCAATTGACATGAAACTATCCGCCATAACCTTCGTCGTGTCTACTCTTTACTGTAAAATTAGGTACAATGAAGAAAATTTTCTTTGCAGTGCAACACTATATTTTTTTCAAGTTAATTTTTCAACACTACTTCGTTACCTAAGTTCAGTACACCATAGCAGTAAAATCTAAAACTTATTTGTTCTATGCAGTCTCAGCTTTATGTGTTCTTCAAGTAAGTTTTTTTTAAATAACACTCCATTGCCTTATATCAGCACACTATAGTAGTAAAATCTAAAAATAATCGATACAAAATTATAGCTTTCTTTTAAACAATTATTGTTGTTACGTTTATGAGAAAGTAAAATAATTACATTCAGTCTCTGCCTCGTCCTCATTTCAAGGGAAGCGATCAAGTTTAATGAAAGTGATGACATAAAAAGGGACCCACATCCGTTCTACTAACAATTAGTCGTTAAACAAAGGTCATAACTCTACTTTATTTGTTGGTTAATTTACCTTTTTCGAAAGTCCACAGGTATCCGATCAAAGAGTCGATTTTTGAAAAGGCAAAAGTCTTACAATAAAAGGTATCACTAACCTACTCTCCTTTAGTCTTCGAGTACGTGCGATGATATGTTAGTATGGGAAAAGGTATTATGATCTGGCATCTAATTCCCAGAGAGCGTGTTCGTGGTTTAATGTGTAACCTTAACTCTATTCTGGCAAGCTAAATACAGAAGTGGTTTCAGTAACTGAAATCAAGATGATAATTGTTTATTTAAAGTTTAACAAGTAGTTAGTTATAACTTATTGACTTTTTAATATTTCTCGTTAATATACGACTATCAAATTTCCCCATTATTATAACAAAGTACAGAGAACTACCTGATATAGTAACTTCATGTAGTTAATGCTAACTTCTTGGGTAACCTATTGAATTTGTCCAAAACATGCAGATATGATATTTATGCTTAGTACAGCAGTTTTTCAACCATAGTATTACTTGTTTTAAAGAAAATTGTTTGAAGAAAGTTTGATGACAACTTGCCTGAAGTCAGGCGTGGCTGTTAAAAACTTTTAGGATTGGTTGTTACAGGTTGTTCAGATAGTGATAGAAACATAAATCAACATTATATTTTGGTATCGAATCTGAAATAAGGGTTGTGATAAAAAGCATTATAAAAAGCAGTAATTTAAATTCAAGACTGTAGAGATTGAAATACGAATTTAAATGAATATGTAGATGTCCCTGTTCTATTTCCTTACAAGCATGAAATATGGAAAACTTTGGATATATATTTATAACAATTATTTTTTAGAGTGAAATAGCATTCCACAATTACCAGTTTAAGTTTAAAAGTTTTCTATATAGCAAACCAAACACTATTCGGATTGTTCAATCAGTTCAGCCACATTTTTACTGACTGACTAAGTGACAATAATTTTCACTTTTGTGTAATGAAAATTGAACATCAGTCTATTCAAACACGATAGAAAAATACTTTTAAAAAATGTCTGAGTTTATTTTTTAGTATATATTCAAACCAGGCATCATTTTGATAGTTTAATCTGTTCAACAACAAAAATACAAGCATGAAATATGGAAAACTTTGGATATATTTTTATAACAATTAATTATTTTTGAGAGTGAAATAGCATTAAACAATTACCAGTTTTAAGTTTAAAAGTTTTCTTATTCTATATAACAACCAAACACTATTCGGATTGTTCAATCAGTTCAGCCACATTTTTACTGACTGACTAAGTGACAATAATTTTCACTTTTGTGTAATGAACATTGAACATCAATCTGTTCAAACACGATAGAAAAATACTTTTAAAAAATGTCTGAGTTTTTTAGTATATATTCAAACCAGGCATCATTTTGATTGTTTAATCTGTTCAACAACAAAATTCAATATTGTCATTGATTGACTATGAGTTAATAATTTTTACTTTTGTGTAATAAAAACTGAACATTTATCTATTAAAAAATGATAGAAAAATATTTTGGATTATTATAACATAATATATATAAAAATAATCTCAAAAAGAACACGCTATAAAACAATAGATACACAGAACCCAATGAGAAATGAAGAAATTGGAAAGGGGCAGCACATCAAAAACCAATGACATATCCTAAAAATAGAGCTGTTTTGTCAGAATCGATTTCGAAAGTCTGATTTACGCCATTGATTAACATGGGCGTAGCAGGTCTGAGAAATTGACCTGGGGGAAGTTTAATAATGAAATAAAAATTGGAAAAGTGTTGAGCGTAGGTGGAATCAGATGATGGAGGGATTGGTTATTCGAGGCCACAACTTTTCAAGAAAGTTTTCCCGAGTTTAATTGTATTCGTCCCTGCTCCAGGCGAAGCGGAATAGTTTAAGAGGATTAATAAATTTGACTCAGTTTTGAGAATTTGAAGAGACCGAGATCGGATTGTTAATTTAGACCTAAAAATGTATCACAGACTTAATGAACTATCTCGTTTAAGTATGATAAGAAATAAAAAAATACTTTAGAAATTTTTTGCAATGCGTGCAGTTACCAAGGCAGTTGTATATTACTTCAGACTAAGATAGTTGCATTGATTTTTATCCTTTGTAATACGAGAGGCGACTGATGAATTAAGAACTTAATCGAACATCATTCTGAATTTTTTTATAGAATATAAAGAAATGTCAGAAGATCACATGAAACCACTGATCTGCCGGAACAAAAATGATCGAAAACTGTTCAAAAATCGACTTTAAATGAATTGTACTAAATCCATTTGCAAACTATATGAAAACTTACCAAATAATCAACATTTTTTTTTTAAGTGGTAAAAAAATAACCCACTGCTTTTTAATTTTCAATGAGGAAATAGTGCATATTTTATTTTTTCTGTGGCAAAAAATACTTCCACCTTTTAAATGTCAGCCAAGTTGGCGAAAAAAATTGTTTACATAAATGTATTGCCAACTTGGCTCAATTTTAAAAGATGAAAGATCTCGGCGCAAATAAAGAAAAATCGTCTGCAATCTTCTTAATTGAAAATTAAATAGTGTTTGATTACTAGACATAAAAGATGTTCATTTTATGGTAAGTTATGACATACTTAGCAATCCGATTTAGTTCTACCCATTCAAAGTCGTTTTTTTTTAAATAGTTTCATTCATTTTTTGCTGAAGCAAGACAGTGGATTCACTGGATTTACTAATATTTCTCTATATTCTATAAAAAATTCAGAATGATATTGGATGAGGTACCCAAGTTTTCAGTCGCTTCTCAGTCTATTGTGGTAGTGTAGTAATTTACTGCAGTCTCAATAGTCCGATTTCCAACTAAAACGTCTGGATAATGTATGCTCGTTAATTGATTTGAGTCCAGAAATGGTTTGGAAATTATCATAACTCTCTGTGTTATCAACTAATCTCCAACTTAGTTAAACTAGTAACGTATCTCGGCAAATCATAGACTTTCCTTATCTTTATTTTTCAAGTTGTTATTATCTATTATATGTTAATCGTGAATTCTTGTAAAACAGTTTAAGGTGATCGTGGACCGACCATCACTCTTCGTATATCCCTCTTTCCCTTTCACTCGTCAGTAGTTATCTTTGAAAATATTAATAGCATATTAATAGCTAAAGTGAATTAGTCTTATCTCTGATATGTACAAATGCAAAAAAGGAAACAAATGAAGAAGAATTATCAGGTAATGCATCAGATTTGATTTATTAAAAAACTTTAACTCTGTGGACCACATCTGATCCTTCCTGGGAGCACTTGAGTTTAAAGAACCACCGGTTGAGAACCACTGTTTCAAAATATAAGAATTATCACATGCGAGATTCTATAAGAAAGGAATTCATTTTTAAAGAATATTCTTTTTAAAATAGAATTCCTTCCTTATGTAGTTTATTAAACTGGATTGTAGATTGTAAACTGTAGAAATAAGGTTCGTAAATCTAGAGAGTTAGCTATTATATTAACTGCGATTATGTTAATACTAATATTGCTATTTAGCAATATTATTATTAATATAATAGCAGTTTATTAACTTTGACAAGCTCTGTTTTAAAGTTAGGAAATTGAAAATATTGTCTTTTTTAACTGGGTTTGAGGAATATAATCACTGAAAATAGGAGAATTATCAGAACAAAATCGCTTATGAAAACTAAAATCGTCGACTTTTATATTCACGAGTCCTATTTCTGCCGTTTACCATCTACAATCCAGTTTGATGAACTACATAATAAATTCCACATCTGCAACTTACACACTTGTCAACTTACGCTTCAGTTACTTGATCAATAATGATGGCCAGGTTCGCATAGATTTTGGCTGAGGACGTGACTACTTTATCATTGAGAGAATAGATTTTCTGTAATACATGTTTGAAGCACTTGCAACTGAGAGCTGCTCAATCGTGATGTCGTCCGTTAGTGTTGTCGCAGCCTTCTAGGTATATGACTTGATATGACAAATTCAACTTGCTGATAGGCGAAGTGGAATTTAGTTGACGTACCAACGCTTGGATAGGGAGTGTGTGTGTTTCTGGGGATGGCTTTGGGCATGATAGCATTTAAGGACGTGAGTTAAACTCTGAAGCATTATTGCATGAGATAAACTAGTTTTCTCTGGATAACATGGATAATTTTGCATGTTTCGAACGGGAGATGTGCTTGCAAGAGTAACTTGGTCACTCTCGGAATTTATACTCTCCTTTTGAGAATTCTGTAATTGAACAAGTTATTTTTGATAATTATTTCAATTTTCGACAGTTATTTTTGATAATTATTTCAATTTCAACAGTTATTTTTGATAATTATTTCAATTTTCGACAGTTATTTTTGATAATTATTTCAATTTTCGACAGTTATTTTTGATAATTATTTCAATTTCAACAGTTATTTTTGATAATTATTTCAATTTTCGACAGTTATTTTTGATAATTATTTCAATTTTCGACAGTTATTTTTGATAATTATTTCAATTTTCTACAATTATTTTGCAATTTTTGGCAATTATTTCCCTATTATAGTTTAATCAATTTTGGTAATTATTTCTTAAGTCTTGGCAATGGACAATTCCCTCATTTTTTTAAAAACTAGTGAAATTAGTTTATATTTATCAATAATTTCTTTTTGATTCCAAATATTTAAACAAAAGTTCTTATAAAAAAAATTAGTTATTTAAATATTAAAAAAAGAAAATGCCTCAATACCGAGCCAAAACCACTCTGAACAAAACACTCAACAAAATCTGTGACGTCAAAGCTTCCTTTCGTTTCTATGATTATCGTGAGGTTTCTGCCAAATAGTTGGCGTTGGTAGACCTTTGCAATATCCCGTACAGGTTGGCGTGATTTTCGAGAAACTTGCAAAACTGGTTTCCGCTGCTGCATTTCAAGCCAAGATTTTTAGGAAGTCTTGACGTCACAATCAATTCGAGCAGAATGAATCGTTTTCTCGCCAACGTGCAACAGGGGAACTTCGATTGCAAATTAAAAAAAAGAAAAAGCGCATTGAGCAGACATTTTTCTGTTTATGGCCTTTTCGAAACATTTAGAATTGAATTAAAAAAATAAAAAAAAAGGCGGGAACTGTCCAATGTTTCGCTATTGGAAATTATTTAGTTAATTTTGACTATTGTTTAGTCCTTTTTGGCAACTATTGTTATCTTTGGCAATGATTTTCTCATTTTTGATAATTATTTAGTTATATTCTTTAGAGACTTGAGCTTGCAAGGTCTTTTTTTTCTTTTTTGGGGATTAAATAACATAAAAATAATTTACCTTAAAAAAAAAATTATTGTGCAAAAAATTAAAAAGTGTGTCCAGTTAAGTGGACGCCCGATCTCTAGAGTATATTGCAGTTATTTTAAAGTTAGTGAGTGGGAGTCGATAGAAAACGGATATAAGGATATTCAAATTTGACGAAAATTTTGTCATTGACTAATTTTGTCATTATGCTATTTAATAAAATCTTTAGAAAGTGATTTAATTAATAATGAAAGACTCATTTTTATCCATTTCATGATAATTCAAAATTATGTGTCAAGTATATTTAAAAAAGGAAATAAAAAATTCCTTACTTCATTGATTTCCTGTTGATTTATCGGTGAAATTTTATGTTAAGGGATTAAATTACTTTCTTCTTACTAGCAAAACTTCTTAATTAAAAAATTATAATGTTAAGTACAAAAATAGCAATTAGTCTCCTTTATATTCTTTATAATATGCATTTCATCAATCTAAAATTATACCCTAGTTTCATTCATATCAAAGTAGTTGTTATCTATTTTTGTTTGTATGAAAAAAATAAGATAGTTATTCAAATGCTATGAAGTTTTAGACTATTAGTTGAGTCAGTATCTAAAACATATAAATTTCCATACCCTTTAAAATGAAATATTTATTCAAAATTCTTTAAGTTGTAGAATTACCCAAAACAAAAATGTTCTAGTTTAAATTTTTTTTTATGTTTATTTTAAATATTTTACACCCTTTTGATTTTAATACAAATGCAACGAATTTATTTTTTTGTTCAAAAGCAAGCTATTTATTCAAATACTTCTTATGAAAATTTAAACTTATTGATTCAGCATCTAAAATACATCCATGTCCATACCCTTTGAAACTGAAGATTAATTCAAAATTCGTTTTAATGGTAGCATAACACAAAATAAAAAATTATAACTTTTTTCTATTGAAGGATCGAATTTTCAAGTAAACTATGCATGTTTATTTCAAATACTTTTTTTTACTATTTATTGTTAAATATCCAACATATGCATAAAATTTATCATGCAATAGTTTCTATACAGAAAACCCCTTTAATGCGAAGTCGATAGAGCCGCTGAAATTTTTCACGTTAAACGAATTTCGTGTTAACAGAGTAAAAA